>CM035434.1:99197616-99850116 GCA_020310875.1 Ceratopteris richardii
TTGATTTTGTCTTAATGATGCCAATGCAGATGGACGTGCCAGGTAGTACGGAGAGTGAGTACTAGATCTGAGAAAGAAGAGAGCGTGTGATTGACGTGAATGAAAGCCTTGGAGGCTGGAGGGATAGGTGTGGAGAAAGAGCGTATTTTTTGTGACAGCCTTGGGGTCTGATCAATCTGTACAAGGTTATAGTTGAGTTTGAAGATATGAGAAACATTCTTGGAAGCAGAGTCAGCAAAGCAATCATCTATATATGGCAAGGAGGGTGCATACATGGAGAGAGTATTGCAGGGAAGGCTCCAAAGCTCGTGCCTAGAAAATGATGAGGCATTAATATTATAAACATATATTATGTCCCAACAATCTCAGACCTAAAGGTGGTTGTGCTGAAAAGTATCAGAAGATGCAAAGGACGATGGAGAAGTATAAAGGAAGAGGTGATTCCATATATGGAATGCATAGGTTATGGCACTCTGTTGGCAATCTCACCCTTTGAATTTTGTGTTTGGTTATGGGGCATAGAATTATGCTTCATCAAATGAAACAGGCTCATTCTCATCACAAAGACTAGAGGCAGCCATAGCATAGCAACTTGATGTACAAGAAGCACTGTGAGAGCGTGAACGAATACGATATGATAGAGATGCATCTAATTTGCTATCTCGCAAAGTTTGCACCAGCCATTTAGGCATAGTTTTTGCCTCCTCTATATCAATTCTCTCATCAATAAGTTGCATCATGTAAATCTGCCTCAGCAATGGAATGATCTACATCATCATGTGAAACTTGTAAAGGCTAACAAGTTGCCTCATTTGGACCAGCACTAGACTATCCACTTGTAAAAAGAGGAAGCAAGGTGTCATACACATCCTTGGAGCTAAGTGATGTCTCCTTAGTACATGAAAGTCATGGCTGAATAGCATCTTTCACAAAAACATCATGGCTAACCAAAATGTGTTTAGTTTATGGATGATACAGACGATAGCTTTTGCTTTCAGAACTGTATCCAATAAAAATACATTTCACTACATCATCAGATTTCTTGCGTTCAGGCACTAATGCATATGCCAAACAACCAAAGATACGCAGATGAGCAACAAATGGCTTGCGACCATGCCAAGCCTCATATGGAGTGATAGAATGCAATGCTTTAGTGGGACACATATTAAGTACATATGTTGCACACATAACAGCCTCAAGCCAGAAACTATGTGGTATAGCCTGACTCTTGACTATACACCTCACCATCAACAAAAAATGCATTAAAGTCAGAAGACATATATTCCCCCCTTCGATCAAAATGGAGGGTTTCCATTTGACATGCTAATAGATTTTCAGCCAAAAACTATTTGAAGCACATAAACACTTCGAACTTTGCTTTCAGTGCATACACCCATGCATGCTTGGATAAATTATCAATTGAAGTCACGAAGTAAAGGTAGTTCCCAAAAGAAGGTGTCTGCATAGAATGACAGACATCATTGTGAACAAGTTGCAATTTTTGAGTAGTCAAATTGAATCATCTTTTGAGACGGAGAAACATTGCAATTTTGCCCAAAATACAACCTTCACAAACATGTTTATTGGGTGCCTCAAGTTTGGGTAAAGAGGACATCATTTTAGATTTCTACTGACATAGCAAACTAGCAAAATTCAGATAACCAAAGCATGCATGCCAAAACTTTGCATATGATATATGCTGAGAATCATGTACTGCATGTGTTGAATCATTCATAGATTTTTCATAGTCTATGAGCTTATACAAACCACGAAATAGAGTGCAAGAAGCAATAATGATATCGTCATTTGATAGATCATGAGCTGAATGTCTGTCATCAATAAATTTCACAACCAAGCTAATATTGGCTAATGTTGAAACTGATAACATATTTTTCTTGATCTTTGGCATAGATAAAGTATCCGACAATGTAAAAGAACGACCATCAACAGTAGTCCAAATGATCTTACCAACTCCCATGACATGATAAGAGGAGTTGTTGGTGCATGTGATAATATTCCCTGTAGGGACAGACTCAAGTGAAGTGAGGAAACTGTGGTGCAAGATAATATGTTTGATTGCCCCACTATCAAAGTACCAAACATATGAGTCTAGTGTAGACATACACTCTTCATGAGAAGATGGGTCATAATTGCAAACAGTGGTAAATGCCCATTCTTCATTCTGCATAAGATTAGCCGACTCTGTTTTAGGTGTAGAGGCTTCTGCAACAACCATTCTAGTCGCTTTCTTCTTTGTCTCTTTTGCAACTAGTTTTGGACAACTGTTTATGACATGATCATTTTCTTTACAATATTTGCAAAATAATTTTTGCTTTTCTGTTTTCTTCTCGTCTTTGTCATCTTTCTTTGATCGTGTAGAATTAACAGATTTTCTTACTAGTAGATGAGCTCCATTTACCTTTGCCCTTCTGACTAGCCAAGAAAGCTTGATCTTTAACATGCATAATGCACCTGTTCTGCCTAGATTGATCTTCCTGCATCAGAACAAAGACTAACTCCTCGAATGTTAAGATATTTGGATTGCCTTTCATCATCAATTGAAGAGTAGAAGCAAAACTCTGATATGAATCTGGAAGACCATTCAAACGAGTCTGCACAAGGGAACTGTTAGCAAGATTTCAACAGTAGAAATCAATTGCTCCTTCAAATCTTTGATCTTTGTCAAAAAACTGTGCATGGAATCTCGTTCATTCATGTGCTCACTCTTCAATTGTTTTCAGAGGTAAGCAATACGAGCCTCATTCCTTGCTTGATATGAAGTGCTAAGTGTATCCAAAGAATCCTTTGCTCTTCTGCAAGAGTGAATGTGAGGAATAAAAACATGTTTGACAGACAAGGCTATCAATGCATGTGCCTGAGAATCTCTTCTAACTTAACAAAGGTTCTTTGTAGTAGATGTAGTAGGAACCGTAGAAAGAACAAGAACTTGAAGAATATCATAATCTTCAATGTAATCTTCATCATCTTCAGTAACTGTATTTGTAGGTGTAATAGGACGTTTTTCAATACCCTGCACAATGTTCCACAGTCCTTTTGCAATCAATACATGACGCATCATATAAGCCCACAATGGATAATTGGTACCATCAAATTATCTTCAAAACCCAACGTACGGAACATATCACTGCGTTCAACCATGGCCATTGACTAAAATACCTTGATTCATAAAAATGATTGTATCTCAAAAAGTTGAATAGAACTACTCTATCGATTCCTACTAAACCTGTAGCAGACTTCAAGGTGCTTATACTGGCGAACCGAAACTTGTATATATATTCGACACAAAAAGATGAAATTGTCTGCATAAGTGCTACTGTAGTCTATTCGGAGGCCGAAATGAGCTCAGATCGCGATTTCGATCCATAAACCGAAGCTGTTTTGAACTACTAATCGCCTTGAGTATGCTCACCAAATTTCGTGCGATTCTGAGATTGTGATCGGAGAGATGTCCACGACACCCTAGATGAAGCGACGACCTACTGTGATACCATTTATTGGAGTTGGAGGTCTGTGGAAGCTTGGAGCATAACACATAATACATAATGTATTACCAAGAGAATATACAAAGATAAGTAATCCATTAGGGTTATAGGTGTATATACAAGTCAAGGGAAAAAAACCTCCTAAAGAGGGAAAAAAGTGCCCCAACGATCCTAGTATGTTCACACATATCAATATATCAACAATATGCACCTCAACAAAATGGAGTTGCTAAAAGAAAGAACAAGTCTATCATGAAGATGAAAAGGTGTATGATCAAAAGTCAGGCTTTACCACATAGCTTCTTGCTTGATGCTTTTATGCATGCAACATATGCAACATATGTACATAATGGGTATCCCACCAAAGCATTGCAATCTATCACTCTATATGAGGCTTGACATGGTTGCAAAACATCTGTTGCTCATTTGTGTGTCTTTGGTTGTCTGACATATGCATTAATGCGTGAATAACAATGCAAGAAATTGGATGATAAAGTAGTGAAATGTATTTTTGTTGGGTACAGTTTTGAAAGCAAAGGCTATCATTTGTATCATCCATAGACTAAACACATTTTGGTTAGTCGTGATGTTATGTCTCTGGAAGATGCAATTCAGCCATTACTTTCATGTACTAAGGAGACTTCAGTTAGCTCTAGAGATGTGCATGACACTTTGCTGTCTCTTTTCATAGGTGGATAGTCAAGTGTTAGTCCAAATGAGGTGATTTCTCAACATTTACATGTTCCACATAATGATGCAGATCATTCCATCTTTTATGGAGATTTACATTATGCACTTGTTGATGAGAGGGCTGCATAGAAGAGGCTAAAACAATGAGGCCTAAATAGTTGGTCTAGACTTTGAGATGTAGAAAACTATATGCATCTCTATTATATCATACACGTTCAGGCTCTCATAGTGCTTCTTTTGCATCAAATTGCTATGCAATGACTACCTCAATCTTTGTGATAAGAATGAGTCAATTTCTTTTGATGAAGCACAAAATTCAAAAACTTGGATGGTTGCTAAGCTATCAGAATATGATGCTATCATGAAGAATGGTACCTGGTCTTTATGTGATTTGCCTCTAGGCAAAAAAGCCATTGGCACTAAATGGGTATACAAGCTAAAATGTATGCTTGATGGAGCAATTGACATGTATAAGGCTCAAGAGAGGCATTGATTTTGATAAGACCTTTGCACCTACATGTCAAATGACCACATTTTGTAGCATTTATGCACTTGCAGCTCATCATGGTTGGAATGTACATTAGTTGCAAAAGGTTATGCTCAATGCCTCTCTTGAGCATAACCTTTTGCTTGTGTTCGTAGCGTTTATGCACTTGTAGCTCATCATGGTTGGAATGTACGTTAGTTGCAAAAGGGTATGCTCAATGCCTCTCTCTTGAGCATAACCTTTTGCTTGTTGCAAAAGGTTATGCTCACTAGAGGCATTGATTTCGATGAGATCTTTGCACCAGGTTATGCTCAAGAGAGAGACATTGGTTTTGATGAGACCTTTGCACCTACATGCCGAATGACCACAGTTTGTAGCATTTATGTACTTGTAGCTCATTGTGTCATGGTTGGAATGTACACCAGTTGGACATTAGAATTGCATTTTTGAGTGGTGACTTACATGAAGAAGTGTATGTATTTCAACCTCATGGTTTTGTTTCACACAAAGTGTGCACGCTGAAAAAGATACTATATGGTTTGAAGCATGTGCTTGGTATTAAAAGATACAAGCCTACTTGATTGTACATGGTTTTGAGAGCAATACAAATGAGAGCACCTTATATGTTAAGCTCGCATATGATTAACTTTTATTCATTGTTGTGTATGTTGATGACATGCTGCTCACAAGTCCTAATGAGAAGCATATTGTTGAATTTAAGGTTGCATGCCTCTTTTGAGATGTCAGATTTAGGGCATTTCCATCATTATTTGGACATTCAATTTGTGCAATTTGATGGGGGAATAGTTTTGTTTCAAAAAAAATATATTGACATATTATTGCAGAGTTTTGACATTGAAGATTGCAAACTTATTACTACTCCTATGGAAAGAGGTTTACAGTTGATTCTTCATGATGTTGGAGATGCATTGAATGTTATTCTCTATCAACATGCTATTGGATGATTGGCTTACTTATGCATAACTTGGCTTGATATTTAGTTTGCTATATTTTGAATGAGCAGGTTTATGCATTGCTGAGGTGTCAAGCATTGGCAAGTAGTTAAGTGCATCTTTTGTTACTTGAGTGGTACATGGCTACTTGGATTATTTTATCCCAAGGGGGGATTATTACCACTAGATTTACATGCTTTTTCTGATTCTAACTCGATTCGTTATGACACGTGTCCATGAGTGTTTTTTTCTTCATGCTTAGTTGCTCATGCATATGTTGGTTGAGCAACAAGTAGCCTACTATGGCCACTTCTAGTTGTGAGGTTGAGTATTAAGGTAACTTCCAAAGCAATTATTGAGTGTGTGTGGCTCAGATGCTTGTTGGTTGATTTGGGTGTTGGTAAGTCTTTTGCCACCACCATCTTCATTGACATTCAAAGTGCATTCACAGTTGCGAGGAACCCTGTGTTCCATGCTCACATAGAGCACATTGATGTGCACTATCATTATGTGAGGGAGAAGTTCTCTGCTGGAGAGATGAGCTTGGCTTATGTGCCCATACAGTATAAAGTTGTAGACCTTTTCACAAAGGCTCTGCCTAGGGAATAGTTTGAAGCTTTACACAAAGGTTTGGACTTACTTCCTTTTGTGGATTGATCTCTTTCCATACAGCTTGACACTTCCTTATACATGAGTGCCAACTCCTTGTTCACTGCATTACTCCTAGGGGGGATTTGTTGATATATTTTGGTAGTGATGTGTGTGAACACACTTAGGACAGTCGGGGCACTTTTTTCACCCTTTAGGAGGTTTTTTTTCCTTGGCTTATATATATGTCTATAACCCTAAGATGTTACTTATTTTTGTATATTCACTTGGTAATTCATTTAGTGTTGTGTTTTGCTCCAAGCTTCTTCTTCCTTGTGTTATTTGTGTGTTTTCGCATACCTCAAACTCCAACTCCACCCATCTTTCTTGTTTAAAGGATTGCTTTAATTCCAATGCTTAAGCCACAAAGTTCTATGACCTTACTTTATTAAGAGCAGGTCCATTGATCCATATGATCATTTATCTGAATTTAAATAGGTCTTTAGAGTTGAACATATGACTAGTTGTTTCACAATGTATAAAGTGTTTCACTTGATCTTAGATAGAACTTCTATTGCGTGATTTCCGCCATTGAGAATCGCAAAATTTTGGAATCTAGATGTGCTTATGAAATAAATTGTAGGTGAGTTTTCAAATCGATGAGTTACACATGACCCCGCTTCTTTGATCTATAACTTCAAGCAAGATAATCTTGGGTCTATGAGATATGGCTAGAAGATACAAACAATACATAGGTAGATGTTCTATCTTGGAGGGGCCTTCATAGAAGAAATTTATTTCATTGTTTCTAGATGTTCTCAAAAATGGGAAACTAAGATCGCCTTTCAACACACTTAGGCTAGTCACATTGAATGAATGTATCAAAGAGTCTTTGGACTTGGAAGATAATCTAGTTGTAGAACTTAAGTTGCCACCAATCAAAGTGACAAGTGAAGCTTCTATATCTTCTAAAGCTTCAAGATATTTGGTGAAAGAAATTGTGGACTTAGTAGTAAAGAAACTACAAATGGAACAAGCTAAGAAGCAATGAAATGAACCATATACTCATAAACCAAAACCAATCAACAGATGTCAAAGTTGCAATGGTGATCATCCTAGCTAGATGTGCAATCAAGTAAAGATCAGTCTATGGATAGGAGACCCATGCAATTTTGTGAGATCAAGAAAAAAATGATCAATCACTCCGTACAACAATGCTATTATTAAAAGCAACCACAAGAAAGACCACACTATGAACCCATGAGAATTTATGTTCCTATATATATATATATATATATAATTCCATACATGGAGCCATACCACAACAGGCCTAAATATACTCGAGGAAACTAGGATCCAACAAGACCTATCTAAGATCATCAACCACCACCTCCACAAAACGTTATCCCACTTAACTATGTGGAAGAAGATCTTGAAAGATTTACAATGCAATGGAACCTTCAATCATTGATACAAAAATTAGCTATCCAAAACTTTACCCAAAAGACAACATTGACTATCTTGATGATAATTACAGTGAAGGAAGATCTTATTAGAAAGAGGCTTATTTTACCCTACATATATGAGTGAAAAATCAATTATATGGATAAAATGAGTACAAGAGTTTATTATGTCAAAAAGGGAGCAATGTTGCAATGTCAACACATGAGAAATACATTAGCTCTTAAGGGTCCTTGTTATAGATTTGTGGTGATAATTTCTTGAGATATTTCCCATAACCATCCATAAACGTTCACTTGGAAAATTGAAGGACAACGCAGGGATTACCAGAAGGATTATTTAATTAAAATTTTCTCCCAAAACCAACATAGTTTCCTATAAGATAAATGGTGGAAATTGTTGGCAATGGTAGTGACTAAAGGGAAAACCC
Source organism: Ceratopteris richardii (assembly GCA_020310875.1). Classification (NCBI taxonomy): domain Eukaryota; kingdom Viridiplantae; phylum Streptophyta; class Polypodiopsida; order Polypodiales; family Pteridaceae; genus Ceratopteris; species Ceratopteris richardii. The sequence continues at coordinate 99,205,729 of CM035434.1, forward strand.
TCTTCAACTAGTCATGTGAGCACATGCCAAAAACCTAGAAAACATAGAGAATCTAGAATAGAAAGTCTCACCACCCCAATTCCCGAGTCAAAAGTTGATAAGAGGTAATAAAAAAATTAGAAAAAAAATCAAATTGGAGGCATATAATGAAAAGAATAGTGAGAAGTGGAAACACCAAAATGAATATTATAGAAAAAGGCTACAAGAGGCACTCATAGAAGTTTACAAGGAGAAATATAAATAAGTTATGTGATCTCCAAAGTGGAGGAGGAATGATGTGAGAATTTATGAAACCATGCACCCAAAGCAAGATTGAAGGAGCAAGAGAAAAATCAAGGACCTCCTATACAAGAGATTTAAGATAATGGAGCGACACAATTTGTAGAATAGCCCTTGAATGAGAGTACATCATGGATAGATTTATCAGACAATGATGAGATCTTACATGAGTTTCTAGAGTACACTAGACAATATAAGAGTAAATCCAAAATTATAAAGTCAACATCTATAAGATTTTCAATGTCTAAAAAAATGTAGTACACCTAATTTAGGGGTATTAAAACATACACATGTAAAATATATATTGACTATAGTAGATAATATGCACACTGATCCACATTTAAGGTAGAAAATGACCAAGCTTATGGACCCAAACATTGCTCAAAGGAAGAGCTTAGATGTTAAACCAACTAAAGATAGTTTGAGCTTGAAATAGGTGCAAATCGATGAGCTAGGGGAATAGAGTGAAGTAGATAAGGACAATATATGCTTGCATATGTCATTCAATGGGGACACCACTGAATCCATTTTAGATAGTGGGATAAGAGTAGCAATAGCTAGTAAATCCTCGTTGGAAAGTTGGGTAAAACATTCCTTGCATCCTACACATCTAAAATTATAACTAGTGGAAAAACATATTGGAATATTAATTGGATTGCTAAGAGTAAAATTGAGTGCATGCAAAGTTGAGTTTGAACATACTCTATCGATCTTCAATTTCATTCAAGATAGTAATTATGAGATGATTCTAGGAAGAACTTTTATGCATCAATTGAAAGTATTTCAAAATGGGGTAGCAATGCTATTTGTCTGCAACACTTAGGAATTATGACTAGAATCAATCTCCATAAATTAAAACATCGAGATATTCCTCTTCAATGGAGTATAGTGCATTGAGATGCAGATGATTTCTCCTAAGTCATCAGATTTTGAATCTTGGATGGAAGAGGATGTGAATCTATGGCCTTGTTGAGAAGCTCAAAAAGAGATCAGAGAGCTAAATAAAGAGATCTCACGAACTTCATGATATAGGATAAATCCGTACAAGATCCATGATACATCCCCCAAAAGTTTCCTAATGAAGAATTTTGAGCACATGGTTAGATGCAGGTATTAGAAACTTGGACATTTTGCTTAATAAATCTATAATGAGTGAACATTGGGACGAAGAATTCTATGAAATTAATGGATTGTTCATGGCGGTTGTGCTTGAGGATGAAATTAACAAAGAAAATCAGATACTAGAAGTAAACAAAGATTAAGATGATGATTTGGGTTCCATCATCATGGAACCAATGTTTTCTTTAGAATTCAAGTTCTTAGAAGTTGTTAAAGAGAGTGATTATATAAGAGATCTTGTGACTCACATATATCCTTTTTACAAATTAGAGGAGATAATTAAAGAAGCTAGTATTAGCTCACAAGATAGGAAATATGATGACTTTGGAACCTTGTTCGAGTTTGAGGTTTGTGAAAGCACACGAATAACACAAGGAATAGGAAGAAGAAGATTGAAGCACAACACACAATACTAAATGTATTACCACGTGAATGTACAAAGATAAGTCAACTGTTAGGGTTATAGGCATATATACAAGCTAGGGGAAAAAAACCTCCTAAAGAGGGAAAAAAGTGCCTCCATAGTCCTAGTGTGTTCAAACACATCACTGCCAAAATATATAAACAAATCCCCCGTGGGAGTGATGCGGTGAACAAGGGGCTTGCTCTCATGTATAAGGAAGTGCCAAGCTATGTGGAAAGAGATCAATCCACTAAAGTAAGTAAGCCCAAAGCTTTATGGAAAGCTTCAAACTTCTCCCGAGGTAGAGCCTTTGTGAAAAGATCTGCAATGTTATCCTATGTGGGAACATATGCCAAACTGATCTCCCCAGCAGAGAGCCTCTCCTTGACATAAAGATAATGCATCTCAATGTGCTTAGTGCGAGCATGTTCCTCGCAATTGCCAATGCACTCTGACTGTCAATGAAGATGGTGGTGGGAGAAGATTGACCAACATCCAAATCAACCAAAAGGTGTCTGAGCCACACACTCAATAGTCATTGTGAAAGCCACCCTATACTTAGCCTCACAACTAGAAGTGGCCACAATATGGTGCTTCTTACTCAACCAAGATATGCATGAGCAACCAAGCATGAAGCGAAAACCACTATTGGACACACTAGTGTCATATCAACCAACCCAATCATAGTCATAAAAAGCATGTAAATCTGGTGGTAGTGATCTTTCCTTGGGATAAAACAATTCAAGTAGCCAAGTACCACTCAAGTAGCAAAAGATGCAATCAACCGCCTGCCAATGCTTGACACCTAGGCAAAGCATAAACTTGCACATATGAGAGAGAAAAAATTGAATATCAAGCCAAGTTATGCATAAGTAAATCTAGCATCCAACAACTTGTTGATAGAGAACAACATCAAATGCCTTCAACATCATGAAGACTCAACCATAAACTTGTTTCCATAGGAGTGGGAATAGGTTTGCAATCTTCAAGGCCAAAAAACTGCAATAATGTGTGAACATATTTTATTCGACACAATGCTATACCCCGATCAACTTGCATAAATTGCATGCCCAAATAATGATGCGAATGCCCCAAATCTCACATCTCAAAAGAGGCATGAAAATCACCCTTAAAATCAGTAATATGCTTCTCATTAGGACTAGTGAGCACCATGTCATCAACATAGACCAATGATCAGAAGCACATCATTTGCTTTGCATGCTTGGCATATAAGGTGCTCTCAATTGATCTGTCCTCGAAACCATGTGCAGTCAATTAGACATGTATCTTTTCATACCAAGCACATGGTGCTTGCTTCAAACCATATAATATCTTGTTCAGTTTGCACACTTCGTTTTCATGCTCTTTCTTAACAAAACCATAGGGCTAAACGTACACTTCTTCATGTAAGTTGCCATTCAAAAATGCAATTTTAATGTCCAACTCATGTACATTCCAACCATGATGAGTTGCAAGTGTACAAATGCTACGAACAATGGTCATCCAACATGTGGGAGCAAAGGTCTCATCAAAATTAATACCTCTTTCACAACAGTCCTAGCCTTATATCTATCAATTGTTCCATCAGGCTTAGGCTTTAGTTTATATACACATTTATTGCCAATGGCATTCGCCTAGAGGAAAATCACATAAAGACCACGTACCCTTCTTCATAATAGCATCATATTCTTATAACATAGGAGCCATCCAATTTTTTGAATTTTGTGCTTCATCAAAGAAAATAGGCTCATTCTCCTCAGAAAGATAGAGGAAGCCATTGCATAGCAATCTGATGCAAAAGAATCACTATAAGAGCTTGAACGAGTACGATATGACAATGGTGCATCTAATTTGCTATCTTGCAAGGTCTGCACCAACCATTTGGGTATAGGTTTTGCCTCCTTTATATCAATCCTCTCATCAACAAGTGGATCATGTAAATCTGCATTAGAAATGGAATGATGTGCATCATCATGTGAAACTTGTAAAGGCTAAGAAATTGCCTCATTTGGACCAACACTTGATAGTCCACTTGTAAAAAGAGGGAGCAAAGTATCATACAAAGCTTTGAAGTTAACTCATGTCTAGTTAGTACATGAAAGTAATGGCTCAATCACATCTTCCACAAAAACATCACAATTAACCAAAATGTGTTTAGTATGTGGATGATACAAATGATAGCCTTTGCTTTTAGAATTGTACCCAACAAAAATACATTTTATTGCTTTATTATGCAATTTTCTATGTTGTTGTTTAGGCACTAATGCATATGCTAGACTACCAAAGACATCCAAATGAGGAAGAGATGGCTTGGGACCATGACAAGCCTCATATGGAGTGATAAATTGTATTGCTTTGGTTGGATACCTATTACGCATGTATGCTCCACACATAACGGCCTAAAGCTAGAAGCTATATGAAGCCTGACTTTTGTCCATAGACCTCGCCGTCTCCATGGGAGACATGTTCTTTCTTTTCGTAACTCCATTGTATTGAGATATACATGGCATTGTACACTGATGTTTTATCCCTTGCTCAACCAAAAATGCATCAAAATTAGAAGACATGTATTGCCCCCCTTGATCAGAATGGAGGGTGCCTATTTTATGTGTTGATAGATTTTCAGCCAAAACCAAATTAAAAGTTAATTTCTTATTATTGGAATTCCTATTCTTTCTAGTGCTTGAACTAGTTCTACTTCCTATGTTTTGATAGTGTACTTCTTGTTTATAAATATCTTGATGCTTCATTTTTTGGAATCCATGTTTGTTTGATTTGTGTTAATGTTGCAGTTAATTTTCCTTTGTAGGTTCATGGGTTCTTTTTCATTGATTGCTTAGGATCCCTTACCAATCTCTAAGTTTCTTCCTCACCAAGGTTCTCAATCGGATCTTTTAGATCATTGGTAGAGTTCATAGAAGTTTGAGGATTGCAAGGGGATTCTCTCAAAGGAAACAATAATTGTGTAGAGACAAACAAGTAGTGGTAGGATCAGTGATGGGATGAGAGTGACCAATCATGTTGGAGTCAAATGCAAAAATTCTAACAACTTAGAATCTACTTGCTCACACATTCACTTGGTCAAATTCCTTTCCTCAAGGAAACTATATGCCTTTTGGATATGAGGAGGTATGATAGCTTGTGCTAGGTTTAAAGTGACTTTATGCTCATAGATCTAGTCATGTCCTATGTCTTTGTCTTCGCATACCAAAATTCAATGTACCATCGTGGAATTTCCTAGATCAGTGAGTATGGTTTTCTCTCCTATCTACTTAATTTCATCACCATGCATACCAATCATATAGGGTTCTATTGGGATGACATGTAAGTGCAACTTAGTCAATAAGGAGGCCCTTATGCAACTGAGATTTGCTCCTATGTTTATTAATGAATCCACTAAGATACACTCCTCCCCAATCCCTAGCTTAATATATGGTTTTCTATCCATGAAGTTCTTCTCTGATACAACTCTGGTTTGGTAATTGACTACTCATATTAACTAATCATATCTAACGATTTTCTCATCTCTTTATTGTATCAAATCTCTTTGCTTTCTCATTCTTTCTAATGCTTCTAGCCTTTCTTCCTCAGAAATCTATTCTTCCTCTTGTTTCCAATTTTGGGTTCCTAACAACCTAGCTAGCATGGACTTGATAAGACGTTTCTTATTTCTTGTGCTGTAAACCCACTAATATAGTTAGGTAGAACATCACCATCCAATGAAGCACAGTTTATGGCACCTCTAGAAGAAATCCTATTAAATATGAGAGGGCCATAATCCTTTTTATGTGGCTTCTTAACATGTTGCCTTAGGGTGTAAACAAGCACCAAATTGCCAACTTTCAACCCATGAGTTTATGTTTACATCATAATATTCCTTCTCTCTACATTTGGTCGTGTATATTCCTACAACCACTTGCAGACACATCTCTTGTAATTTCTCAATCTACTCCAAATGTTGTGATAGCTCATGGCCAGTCCATTGATATTAGTTAGCCACACAAAATGTGGGAACTAATAAGTCAATCAGAAGGATCACATTTTGTCCATAGGCAAGATTGAATGGCGTGGTTCCAAGGTTTGGTTCATGAGCCACTCAGAAAGACAAACAACATTATGTAGCCATGTGTCCCAATCAGATCTCGTGTTGTTGACTATTTTAGTAAAGATACTGCTCAGTAACTTATTTGAACTATTAGCTTGCCCATTGTTTTATGGATGATAGGGAGACCGTTTTTGTGAATCACAAAGAAATCATTGCAATAGTGATTCAATCACCTCATTAATGAAGTGATTGCCTTTATCACTACTATCTTTATACGTAGCCCAAATCTAGTGAATATATGTTCAAGTAGAACTTAACGATTCTCTAAGCATCATTTTTTCTTGTCTAGTGAAATCAGTAACCCACCTAGTGAAGCTCTCACAATGTCTTAGAGGCATATCATCTCTACTCAAACGATATTTTATCCTTTGGTGTATTTCACAAATTCTTGCATGTCCTTACATCGAGGTGTATTGTTGGCCACCATAATCCTATAAACATGATCATTTTGGTCATCCTTTTTGTAGAGAAATGAATAGAAGCTGATCTTGGATGAGCCATTTCTAAGATAGGCAGATATTCCCTTTCATGAATGCAAAGCCAACATTGACCATCACATCCTCTCTTAGAAAGTTGATTTCATAGTCTTTACTCTCTTGCTCCAAGGCTCTTTTTCTAGTCGTACTAGCTCCTAAGGGATATACTATAGACTTCAAGAAGTACACAATTGGTTTACTCTTCTCTAGGGCTATTGTAGGATAGCTCATACATGAATGCTTAGTTGGTTTGGTTTTCAAGCAAACATAAAATTTTTTCATGTGTCTATGTATATCTTTTTGCATGTCTAGCCAATACATACCTAGAGGATACAATTTTTATGTTTTTCAAATCATGCCCTCAAATTTCATCCATATTTTCTTGTAGGCTTGTTGGATAAATTGTTGTTTCTCATCATCTTCCATTTTATAAAATTCCATTCAAATTTTGAAATACAAACTTCATGCCAACATTTGGAAGTTTTGCTAACTATCAGTATTGTAAGTATTCTTAAAGTAATCACTAGAACTGGCTTTTTCCACCATCCTTGTTAGTTATCTTTGGTTGGAAAATTGGCTCTTGTGCTTGATGTTTCAATTTTGTGCTTCAAGTCTTTGCCTGTTGGTGCTTGACTCGCTTCCTCTAGTGAGATGACTCTGATAAGTAGTTATGATCTTTTGAAGTTTCTCGAACTTCACACACCACTTACATAGAATCCACCTACAATGGGGACCAAGTCTTTTTTTCTTATGTCCTCTTCTCTTTTTCCTTTTACTATTTTTTTCTTGTTCATTCATGAATTTTATTAAATAAGGCCCAAAACATGCTCCCACATGCTCCCCCTTTGAAACTTTTTCATCCTTTTATGGCATCTTACACCCCTTTGACAAAGCAGTTATGGCATCTTACATACACATTATAAATCATTTTCTCCTATTTGGTGATAGCCATTGTATGCTTCATCAAGAATTCATACAACTTATCTATTTCTATTGGATTATCTTGAGCAACTATGATATACACATGATAGTGGATTTCATAAGCTGTGAGCCTAGCATTCAAGTTTGATATCATCATCAAGAATATCTATGGGTCTTGTTCAAAAAAACCTATTTTAAAAAACTTCCTTGAGCATTTGTAGATATGGGCTAGGCAAAAATATAAGGCCTAAGAAGTATGCCATAATTGTGGCCATAGTTAATGTGATGGAAAGATAAAAAAGAAGCACCTTTTTACCTTGATTTATTGTTATCATATTCAAAAATGTGTACTTGGCATGTTTGAACACTTAAAAAATTCTCAAAACCATACGTACAATTTTATTCACTATCTCCATGGCGAGATCTAGAATTTTGGAATGTACTTCCAGTCAATGCTCAATGGTTTGAATAATATAGTATCTCATTGATAAATAGCAACTTGTGGGCTTGGAAGTACTGGATAATTTATCCAGTTTCTCATTATTTGTCCCTTATTCTCTGCCTTGCAAAACTTGGGCCAAGATCTTATCCATGTCTTAGGACATAAAGTTGGATTTAACTTAAGTATGGCACATCTACCTAGTGCAGTACAAGAGTTGGATTCTTTTCCAAAAATTTTTTTCTCCAAATGAGCTACATTAAATTCCACTTGTGTATAGTTAAAGATCTTCATTGTGAAGTTTAGGCCTGCATGTTGGTTCTTCAAGGTAACTTTGTTTATGTATCTGTGGGTCCATCCTTTAATTATGTTGTAGGCTAGATGATGTGGATGCAAAATATTATCAATATCCTTGCTTGTAATCCTTGCTTCCTTCATAAGAACAAACTCTTTGCTTGTAATCCTTACTTGTAATCCTTGCTTGTAATCCTTGCTTCCTTCATATGAAGAGAAGCCATAAGAACAAACTCTTGTAAAAGTGATTACTTGAAAAGTAATTACATTAGAAGTAAATGTCAAAGAGCATCACGACTTAGTTAGGTACAAACTATGAGTTATATATAGGAGAAATTGATGAGATAAGATTCCCCTAACTTGTGGGAGATTTTCGGTACAATCCCTCCTAAGTTTGAACTCAAAATCCTCTATATATGTGCATATGAGTAGTCGTGGAAGATAGAGCAGTTCAAGCTACATTCTGAGGAGACTCTAATCAAGTATCAAGTTAATATTGAAGCACACATTGTGCCCCTCCTTCTCAAGCTTCATGCCGCTCAATTGATGTATCATATGTGCAATAAAGATTGATTTGCAAGACACATCTTGAAGTTCTCTTCATCTACTGCTGCATGTTTATGTTCATTTTTCAGTCAATGTCAATTATTAATTTCTCTTTGTGTACTTAGTCTTTTGATGAGATTTAAATTGCTATAGGTAAATTGATAAGTCTATTTGCATCATATCAAGTTTCATCTTATTTGGTTCACTATTATATGAGCTACATTCATTGGAAGTGCCCTATATGTTCAAGCAAATAAGTTCTAAAAAGTCGGGGTGGCATCCCTAGATTGCTAAACTTATTTCTCTCAGTATGGTTCATCAAAATTCATCATATTTGTTGCTTTAGATTCATTATATATCTAATTTAAAGTGTGCATCTCTGGTTAACTTCTAAGAGGCTATGAGCTCAAAGTAAAGTTCTAGAGAGCATCTCATCCAAAAATAGCAAGTTTTGAGTCATATGTTTTGTGTCAAATTATCTGTTTTGATGAATAAATTTGAGATTGATGCTCCAAAGCACCAGGGTGGTTTATATGCATCCTTGGAAAGCACAAGGTGTCTGCTTATCATCCCCGAAGCTATCTTGGCAGGTTGTAGAACATGTTTTTGCAGCACCAGGCACATCTTTGGTGTATCTACCATCTCTTCTCACAGTGGTATCAGAGCATAATTAAATCAACATGGGAGATGGTTTTCCTTCTACCGTTGACAATTTGGATAAAAACATCTACCTAGCTTGTTCTCTAAGGATGGCGGCCTACCTTCAAGGAAGAAATCTATTTGGATACATACCTAAAGATGAATTCATGCCAACATTGAGAAGCAAAGGGAAACCATCACATGAAGAGCAAGAGAGGCTTACAACTTGGTGTTCAAAGGATGCACTAGCCAAGTCCTATATTCTAAACTCATTTTCTAATTTTTCTCTTACCTCATCCTTTACCTCACGTGAAAGGATGCAAGACCTTAAGAGAGACCTGGAATGCACTTGCTGCCTTCTTCTCTTCAAACACTAGAGCTAGGAAGAATTAGGTATGGATGGAGTTCACTACCTTGAAGAAAAGTCCCAAGCAAATTGTGATTGATTATGTCACCAAGATGAAGGAGATATCTGATCAATTGGGAAGCATTGGAGAAGTAATTGAAGAAGAACAAATCATAAGGAAAATCATCAATGGCATCAAGGTTGATGACAAGTGGGAATCATTCACAATTGCCATGGATCTATACATGGACATGCAAGTACCTGACCTGAACACCTTGATGGGCAAACACTTCACACATGAAGCAAAGATAAACAAGAATGGTGAATCCTCAAGAGATAATCAATCTTCTGCCTTATACTGTGATAGAGCTAAAGCTAAGGATAAGTCAAAGAATAAGAAGAATGAAGATGAAGGTAGCTCTTTCCAAGCCAACTTCACAGGTAGAGGAAGAGCTAGAGGAAGACGCAGAGGAGGAAAGCAAGGCAGGGGAGACCCCAAACATCTCAATCTTGCAACATCTATGTTTATTCTAATCACACTACTGAAGAGTGTTACATAAACCCAAGAAATTCCAGAGGAAGAGGATTCAATAGAGGTGGCTATGGATCAAATAGAGGTAGATACAATTGAGGATACAACAATAAATACTACAACAACAATAACAACCATCAAAGTGGATATAGAGGAAGGAAGGATTACAACAACTACACTGAGGATCAAAGGCAAGAGGATTCACTTCTTCTCATGAGCCTTTCATTGAAGCAGGGTAAGGATGATGATCATGTCTTCTATATTGACTCAGGGTGCTCAAATCATGTCTCAGGAAATGTTGCATTGCTCTCTGACTTAGAACATCCCAAGAATAAACATGAAGTGAAGACATGTGATGATACAACACATTCAATGGAAAAGACAGTAATGTCAAGACATCAGATGGCAACATGTCTTATAAGCAAGGCATTGTATGGACCTGCAATAACCAAAAACTTGATAAGTGTTGGAAAAATTTTGGAGAAAGGATTGCAAGTTAGGTTTATAAGACATGTAGCATATGTGGAAGAAGGATTTAGAAGAATAGCATGAGGAGATAAGATAGGAAGACTCTTCACCTTTGAATTGGAGGAGACCGTATGTTTAGCTTATGCTCACATACCTTCTCAAGTAAGAGGGGAGTTGGATCCCAAAGCAAAAATGTGTGTCTTTATTGGTTATGATCAAAATAAAAAAGGATACAGATTGTATAATCCCACTAATGAAGGTTTCTTAGTTAGTAGGGATGTAGCCTTTGATGAAAATAAATCTTGGTTTGATGATGACAAGAAAGTGAAGCTACCCTATGACTTGGAAGAAGACTTTCCATCTCTTCCAATAAAGGAACCAAAGCAACTTGAAGATAGTGATTCTGAAGATGACTTGGGAGAGTTGGAGAAATTGAAGCTATGGAAGAACAAATGGAAAGCTAAGGTGCAAGACCTAGTTGAAGGCTCAAAAAGCTCTCTTCAACCAATGAGAAGGTCAATGAGAGAGAAGAAGAAACCAGAAAGATATGGATTTGATACCTCTTTAGTCACAAAGCACTCAATCTATATAGCTAAGGACTCCAACGATGAAGAGCCAACATCTTATGAAGAAGCTCAAAGCAAGGAGTGGAGAGAAGAATTGAATGAAGAAATGGAAGGTCTTATGGACGATGACACATGGGAACTTGTTCCAAACAAAACATCAATGAAGGTAATTGGATCAAGGTGGATTTATAAAGAAAAAAAGAACTCAAATGGTAGTATAAATAGATACAAGGCAAGATTAGTGTTGGAGATAGACGTCTGCAGAAGAACGCGAACAACACAAGGAAGAAGAAGAAGCTTGGAGCACAAACACACAATACAGAATGTATTACTAGAGAATGTAAAAAGATAAGTAGCCCATTAGGGCAATAGGCGTATATACAAGCCGGGGGAAAAAAACCTCCTAAGGAGGGAAAAAAGTGCCCCGATGGTCCTAGAGTGTTCACACACATCACTACCTAAATATATCAACAAATCCCCCTTGGGAGTGATGCGGTGAACAAGTAGCTGGCAGTCATGTATAAGGAAGTGCCAAGCTATGTGGAAGTCACTCCACAAAAGGAAGTAAGCCCAAAGCTTTGCGGAAAGCTTCAAACTTCTCCCTAGGCAGAGCCTTCGTGAAAAGGTCTGCAATGTTCTTCTGCGTGGGCACATATGCCAAGCTGATCTCCCCAGCAGAGAACCTCTCCCTGACATAGTGATAATGCACCTCAATGTGCTTAGTGCGAGCATGGAACACAGGGTTCCTCACAACTGCCAATGCGCTCTGATTGTCAGTGAAATGGTGGCAGCAGAAGACTGGCCAACACCCAAATCAACCATAAGGCGTCTGAGCCACACACACTCAACAGTCGCTGTGAAAGCTGCCCTTACTCAGCCTCACAACTGGAAGTGGCCACAGTAGGCTGCTTCTTGCTCAACCAAGATATACATGAGCTACCAAGCATGAAGCAAAAACCACTGGTGGACACACGAGTGTCATAGCAACTAGCCCAATCTGAGTCAGAAAAAGCATGCAAATCTGGCGGTAGTGATCCCCCCTTGGGATAAAACAACCCAAGTAGCTGAGTACCACTCAAGTAGCGAAAGATGCGCTTAACCGCCTGCCAATGCTTGACTCCTGGGCAATGCATAAATCTGCTCATCTATGAGACAAAAAACTGAATATCTGGCTGAGTAATGCATAAGTAAATCAAGCATCCAACAGCCTGCTGATAGAGAACAACATCAAATGCATCTCCAGCATCATGAAGACTCAATCGTAAACCTGTCTCCATAGGAGTGGGAATAGGCTTACAGTCTTTAAGGCCAAAACGCTACAATAATGTGTCAATATATTTCATTTGACACAAAGCCATTCCACCATCAACTTGCATAAACTGAATGCCCAAATAGTGATGCAAATGCCCCAAATCAGACATCTCAGGCATGCACATCAGCCTTAAAATCAGCAATATGCTTCTCAATAGGATCAGTGAGCAGCATGTCAACATAGACAACGATGATCAGAAGCACATCATTAGCACGCTTAACATATAAGGTGCTTTCAGTTGGACTGTTCTCAAAACCATGTGCAACCAGATAGGCATGTATCTTCTCATACCAAGCACATGGTGCTTGCTTTAAACCATATAATGCCTTTTTTAACCTGCACACCTGGTTCTCATGCCCTTTCTGCACAAAGCCGCGGGGCTGAAAAACATACACTTCTTCATGCAAGTCACCATTCAGAAATGCAGTTTTAATGTCCAACTGATGTACATTCCAACCATGATGGGCTGCAAGTGCACAAATGCTCCGAACAATAGTCATACGGCATGTAGGTGCAAAGGTCTCATCAAAATCAATGCCTCTTTCCTACGCATAACCCTTTGCAACAAGCCTAGCCTTATACCTGTCCACTGTACCATCAGGTTTATGCTTCAGCTTGTATACCCACTTAGTGCCAATGGCCTTCTTGCCAGGAGGCAAGTCACATAAAGACCAAGTACCACTCTTCATTATTGCATCATATTCAGATTGCATAGCAACCATCCAATTTTCTGAATTTTGTGCTTCGTCAAACGAAACATGCTCATTCTCATCACAGAGACTAGACGCAGCCATAGCATAGCAATCTAATGCAAAGGAGGCACTATGAGAGCCTGAACGACTACGATATGACAAAGGTGCATCTAATTTGCTGTCACGCAAAGTCTGCACCAACCATTTTGGCATAGTTTTTGCCTGCTCAATATCAGCTCTCTCATCAACAAGTGCATCATGTAAATGTGCATCAGAAATAGAATGATCTGCATCATCATATGAAACCTACAAAGGCTGAGAAGTTGCCCCATTAGGACCAACACTAGACTGTCCACCTGTAAAAAGAGGCATCAAAGTATCATACATGTCTTTGGAGCTAACATATGTCTCCTTAGTACATGAAAGCAATGGCTGAATAACATCTTCCACAAAGACAACATCACGGCTAACCAGAATGTGTTTAGTCTGTGGATGATACAGACGATAACCTTTACTTTTAGAACTGTACCCAACAAAAATACATTTTACTGCCTTATCATCCAATTTTCTACAATGTTGTTTAGGCACTAGTGCATATGCCAAACAACCAAAAACACGCAGATGAGCAACAGATGGCTTGCGGTCATGCCAAGCCTCATATGGAGTGATAGACTTCAGCGCTTTAGTGGGACACGTGTTCAGTACATATGCTGCACACATGACAGCCTCAAGCCAGAAACTATGAGGTAAAGCCTGACTCTTGACCATACACCTCGCCATCTCCATGAGAGACCTGTTCTTCCGTTCAGCAACTCCATTCTGTTGAGATGTATACGACACTGTACACTGGTGTTTTATCCCACGTTCAGCCAGAAATGCATTAAAATCAGAAGACATATATTCCCCCCCTCCATCAGAACGGAGGGTGCCCATTTTACATGCTGACAGATTTTCAGCCAAAACCAAAAACTGTTTAAAGCACATGAACACTTCGGACTTTGCCTTGAGTGGATATACCCATGCATGCCTGGAAAAATCATCAATGAAAGTCACGAAGTAAAGGTAATTTCCAAAAGAGGGTGTCTGCATAGGACCACATACATCACTATGTACAAGCTGCAATTTTTGTGTAGCCCGAACTGAACCATCTTTTGGAAAGGAGGAACGCTACATTTTGCCCAAAATACAGCCTTCACAAATATGTTTTCCAAGTGCCTTAAGTTTGGGCAAAGAGGACACCATTTCAGATTTTTGCATGCATAGCAAACTAGCAAAATTCAGATGACCAAAGCGTGCATGCCAAAGATTTGCATCTGACATAGCCTGAGAATCATTTACTGCACATGCCAAATCATTTACAGATCTTTCATAGTCTATGAGCTTATACAGCCCATGACATAAAATGCCAGAAGCAATAATCACATTGCCATTTGACAGATCATGAACTGTACACCTGTCATCAATAAATTTCACAACCAAGCCAATCTTGGCTAATGCAAAAACTGATAACAAGTTCTTTTTGATCCCTGGCACAAATAAAGCATCTGACAAAGTGAAAGAACTACCATCAACAGTAGTCAAAATGATCTTACCAACTCCCATAACAGGATAAGAGGAGTTGTTGGCGCATGTAACAGTATTCCCTGTAGGGGCAGGCTCGAGTGAAGAGAAGAAACTGTGCTACGAGGTAATATGTTTGGTCGCCCCACTGTCAGAATACCAAACATTTGAGTCTACTGCAGACATGCACTGCTCATGAGAAGATGGGTCAAAACTGCAGACAGTAGTGAACGCCCATTCTTCTTCCTGCACAAGATTTGCAGACTCTGTTTTTGGTGTAGAGGCCTTTGCAACAACCATTCCAACCTCTTTCTTCTTTGCCTCTTTAGCAGCCAGGTTTGGACAGTTCTTTATGATATGATCATTCCCTTTACAATACTTACAAAACAATTTTTGCTTCTCTGATTTCTTCTCATCTTTATCTTCCTTCTTCAAATATGCAGAATTAGCAGATTTCTGCTTACTAGTTGAAGAGCTCCATTTTCCTTTGCCCTTCTGACTAGCCAAGAAAGCTTGATCTGCAACTCGCATAATGGACATGTTCTGCCTGGACTGATCTTCCTCCAACAGAACAGAGCCTAACTCCTCAAATGATAAGGCATTCGGATTGCCTTTCATCATCAACCGAAGAGTAGAAGCAAAACTATGATATGAATCAGGAAGACCATTTAGAACAGTCTGCACAAGTGAGCTATCTGGTATAACCTCATCAGCAGAAATCAATTGTTCCTTCAAGTCTTTGATCTTCGTTAGGAAACTGTCCATAGAATCACCTTCATTCATGTGCTCACTCTCCAACTGTTTTCGGAGGTAAGCAACACGAGCCTCATTCCTAGCTTGGTACAATGTGGTAATTGTATACCAAGCATCCTTAGCTGTTCTGCAAGAGCGAATGTGAGGAATAATGGAACGTTTGACAGACAAAGCTATCAATGCATGTACCTGGGCATCTGTGCCATCCCAGCGAATCTGCTCTGCAGTAGATGCAGCAGAAACAACAGCACGAACAGGAATATGCAGAATATCATCTTTGACACCATCTTCATCAGCTCCAGCACCTGTATTTGCAGTACCTGTAGTCAGAGGTGTAAGAGGACGTCTTTCAACACCCTGCACAATGTTCCATAATCCTTTTGCAACCAATACATGTCGCATCATATAAGCCCATAATGGGTAGTTGGTACCATCCAACTTATCCTCAACAGCCAACATACGGAATACATCACTGCTTTCAGCCATGACCGGTAACTAAAATACCTTGATGCAAAAAATTGACTATATCTCAAAAAGTTGAACAGAACTGCCCAGACGAGTTCTGCTAGACCTGTAGCAGACTTCGAGACGCTTAAACTGGTGAACAAAAACTGGTACATACCTTTGGCACAAAAAGATGAAATAGCCTGCACAAGCACTACGATAGTGCGTTCGGAGGCCAAAACGAGCTCAGATCGCGATTTCGGCACCACAGAGTAAAGATGTTTTGATCTCGAAAACACGCTGAGTATGCTCACCAAAATTTGTGCGATTCTGAGACTGCAAACGGAGGAGTGTCGACGATGCCCTAGATGAAGCGACGACCTGCTCTGATACCAATTGTTGGAGATAGACGTCTACGGAAGCACGCAAACAACACAAGGAAGAAAAAGAAGCTTGGAGCACAAACACACAATACTGAATGTATTACTAGAGAATGTACAAAGATAAGTAGCCCATTAGGGCAATAGGCGTATATACAAGCCGGGGGAAAAAAACTTCCTAAAGAGCGAAAAAAGTTCCCCAGTTGTCCTAGAGTGTTCACACACATCACTACCTAAATATATCAACAATTAGTAGCCAAGGGGTTTTCTCAAACCCATGGGATAGAGTATGAAGAGGCCTTCTCACTTGTAGCTAAAATTCCTAACATTAGAGTACTTGTTAGCATTGCTGCATCTAGGAATTGGAAGCTATGCCAATTAGATGTAAAAAATGCATTTCTCAATGGTTGGATTTCAGAAGAAGTTTATATGGCACAACCACCAGGTTATGAAGATGCACGTCATCCAAATTATGTGTGCAAATTGAGGAAGGCTTTGTATGGTTTGACACAAGCTCCAAGAGCTTGGAATCAGAGATTAGTTACTTACTTGTAGGACCAAGGGTTCAAAGCTAGTAAAGCTGATACATCATTATTCATCAAGAGGAGTGGATCGAGGTTATATATCTCTGTGTATATGTTGATGATATTATAATTACAAGGAATGATGTCAATGGAATTAAACAGGTAAAAGATGGAATGAAGGATGAATTCAAGATCTGTGATCTTGGACCACTCACTTACTTTCTTGGACTTGAACTTGTCTATACAAACTCTGGCATCTACATTACTCAAAGGAAGTATGTACATGACATGCTTTCTAAAGTTAAAATGGAGAATGCTAAGTGTGCAAGTACACCCATGGAATTGAATCATAAGCTTAGTGCTTATGAAGGAGAACCCATTGAAGATATCCACAGCTATCAAAGCTTGGCAGGAAGCCTGAACTATGTAACTCTCACAAGGGTGGACATATGCTATAGTGTTAGCATACTCAATCAATTCATGCACAAGCCAAGGAAGCCACACATGGAAGCAACCAAGAGAGTGCTCAAATACTTGATGGATACCATCAATGAAGGGTTTTTCTACCCCTTCAGATTGGGCTGCATCAAAGGATGATAGGAAGACTACATAAGGTTATCTGTCTTTTGCAAGGTCAAATCTACTTTCATGGTCTTCAAAGAAGCAACCAATTGTTGCTCTATCATCTATTGAGGCTGAATACATAGGATTGGCCAATGCAACACAAGAAGCAATGTTTTTGAAAGGTCTATACTCAAATTTTGGATTACATACTCCAACTCCTTATATCTTTGGTGATAATACAAGCTCATTCACTTAGCAAGTAATCCTATCTACCATGCTAGAACCAAGCATATTGGACTCCATTATCATTATGTAAGAGAAAAATTGATAAGCAAGGACATTCAATTGTCTGATGTTTCTACAAATCTTCAATGTGCAGACATGTTGACAAAACCATTGGATGGTATCAAGCTAAGGAGATTCAAAGGCATGATTCGATTGCTAGAACTCAAAGAAGATTGAAGACTCAAGCATGTTAGGCATGAGGGGGAGCTGTTGGTACATTTATCCAAGTCTAATGCTTGATGACTTATTGTAGTAAAGCATTGGCTATATATGAAGAGAACCACAAGAACAAACTTGTAGAAGTGACTACTTTAAAATTAATTACATTAGAAGTAAATGTGAAAGAGAAGTTAGGTACAAATTATGAGATATATGTAGGAGAAATTGATGAAATAAGATTCCCCTAACTTGTCAGAACTTTTAGGTACAATCCCTCCTAAGTTTGAATTCAAAATTCTCTCTCTCTCTCTCTCTCTCTCTCTATATATATATATATATATATATATATATATATATATATATATATATATATATATATATATATATATATATATATATATATATATATATATATATATATATATATATATATATGGATATGAGTAGTCACGGAAGATAGAGCACTTCAAGCTACATTTTGAGGAGACTCTGATCAATTATCAAGTTAGTATTGAAGCACACATATTTCCCCTCTTTCTCAAGCTCCATGCCCACTCAATTCATGTATTATATGTGCAATACAGATTGATTTGCAAGACACATCTTGAAGTTCTCTTCATCTATTGCTACATGTCTATGTTAATTTTTTAGTCAACTTCAATTATTGATTTGTCTTTGTATACTTAGTCTTTTGATGAGATTTAAATTGGTATAGGTAAAGTGATACATCTATTGGCATATATCAAGTTTCATCTTATTTGGTTCACTAGTCTATGAGCTACATTCATTTGAATTCCCCTATGTGTTTATGAAGATAACTCCTAAAAAGTTGAGATGACACCCCTAGATTGCTAAACTTAATTCATGTATTATATGTGCAATATAGATTGATTTGCAAGACACATCTTGAAGTTCTCTTCATCTATTGCTACATGTCTATGTTAATTTTTTAGTCAACTTCAATTATTGATTTGTCTTTGTATACTTAGTCTTTTGATGAGATTTAAATTGGTATAGGTAAAGTGATACATCTATTGGCATATATCAAGTTTCATCTTATTTGGTTCACTAGTCTATGAGCTACATTCATTTGAATTCCCCTATGTGTTTAGGAAGATAACTCCTAAAAAGTTGAGATGACACCCCTAGATTGCTAAACTTATTTCTCTCATCAAATTTGTTGATTTAGACTCATTATATATCTAATTTAAAGCGTGCAAAATATCTCTAGTTAATTTAAAGCAGGCTCTAAGCTTTGAGTAAAATTCCACAGAGCATCTCATCCAAAAATAGCAAGTTTTGAGTCATCTGTTTTGTGTCAAGTTATTTGTTTTGATGAATAAATTTTAGATTGATGCTGCAAATCACTAGGGTGTTTTATATGCATCCTTAGCAAGCACAAGGTGTCTAGTTATCATCCCTGAAGCTATCTTGGCAAGTGTAGAGCAAGTTTTTGCATCACCAGGCACATCTTTGGAGTGTGTCTACCATCTCTTCTCACACTTTTTGCTCTAAGGAAGCTAAAAATGGAAAGGTTGGTACATCTAAGATTTCTTGTCTCTACATAGGCTATGAATAAAGGGGTGGAAATATTTGATGTACCTCTTTCCTCCTTTAGAAGAATGTGAAATGATTCAATGGAGATGCACCACCATGGACTCTCCTCGAGAGCTCCATGAAGATCCTCTCATAGTAGAAAATCATTCTCCATATGTCATAGGGAGTACTCTGCACAGGGCTTGTAGAATACACGAAAAAACACACATTACATAGGGAGCAAAAACACATATATCTTAGGTGTTACAAATGCATTATTCAAACTTATAGTCTCTGGATGAAACAAGTTACTATATAGTTTTATTAAAGAACATATACAAAAGTGTCCAATGATAATTTGGCCTTTCACATGGACACTAACGGTAACAATATCCTAATAAAGGCCAAGATGGCCAAAGTGACTGTTGGAGTTAGACCTCTGTGCAAGCACGTGAACAACACAAGGAAGAAGGAGAAGCTTGGAGCACAACACACAATACTGAATGTATTACCACTAGAATGTACAAAGATAAGTAGCCCCTTAGGGCAATAGGCGTATATACAAGCCGGGGAAAAAAACCTCCTAAAAGGGAAAAAAGTGTCCCGATGATCCTAGAGTGTTCACACACATCACTACCTAGATATATCAACAAATCCCCCTTGGGAGTGATGCAGTGAACAAGGAGCTGACACTCATGTATAAGGAAGTGCCAAGCTATGTGGAATCAATCCACAAAAGGAAGTAAGCCCAAAGCTTTGCGGAAAGCTTCAAAATTCTCCCTAGGCAGAGACTTTGTGAAAAGGTCTGCAATGTTCTTCTGCGTGGGCACATATGCCAAGCTGATCTCGCCAATAGAGAACCTCTCCTTGACATAATGATAATGCACCTCAATGGGCTTAGTGTGAGCATGGAACACAGGGTTCCTCACAACTTTCAATGTGCTCTGACTGTCAGTGAAGATGGTGGTGACAGAATAGTGACCAACACCTAAATCAGCTGTAAGACATCTGAGCCACACACACTCAACAGTCGCTGTGAAAGCTGCCCTATACTCAATCTCACAACTTGAAGTGGACACGGTAGGGTGCTTCTTGCTCAACCAAGATATACATGAGCTACCAAGCATGAAGAAAAAACCAGTGGTGGACACACGAGTGTCATAGAAACCAACCCAATCACTATCAGAAAAAACATGCAAACCTGGCGGTAGTGATCCCCCCTTGGGATAAAACAATCCAAGTAGCCGGGTACCACTCAAGTAGTGAGAGATGCGCTTAACTGCCTGCCAATGCTTGACACCAAGGCAATGCATAAACCTGCTCATCTGTGAGATAGAAAACTGAATATCTGACCGAGTAATGCATAAGTAAATCAAGCATCCAATAGCTTGCTGATAGAGAACAACATCAAATGCATCTCCAACATCATGAAGACTCACTCGTAAACCTCTCTCCATAGGAGTGGCAATAGACTTACATTCTTCAAGGCAAAAATGGTGCAATAATGTGTCAATATATTTTGTTTGACACAAATCCATTCCACCATCAAGTTGCATCAACTGAATGCCCAAATAGTGATGCAAACACCCCAAATCAGACATCTCAAATGAGGCATGCAAATCAGCCTTAAAATCAGCAATATGCATGTCATGAGGACCAGTGAGCAGCATGTCATCAACATACACCACAATGATCAGAAGCACATCATTAGCACGCTTAGCATATAAGGTGCTTTGAGTTGGACTATTCTCAAAACCATGTGCAATCAGATAGGCATATATGCCCAGATGATCTCTCCAATAGAGAACCTCTCCCTGACATAATGATAGTGCACCTCAATGTGCTTAGTGCAAGCATGGAACACATTGTTAATGCGATCTAACTATTAGTGAACATGGTGATGGCAAAAGACTGACCAACACACAAATCAACCATAAGGCGATTGAGCCACACACACTCAATAGGTGTTGTGAAAGTTGCCCTATACTCAACCTCACAACTGGAAGTGGCCACAATAGGTTGCTTCTTGCTCAACCAAGATATGCATGAGCTACCAAGCATGAAGCAAAAACCACTGGTGGACACACAAGTGTCATAGCAACTAGTCGAGGTAGTATTTGAAAAAGCGTGCAAATTTGGCGATAGTGATCCCCCCTTGGGATAAAACAACCCAAGTAGTCCGGTACCACTCAAGTAGTGAAATATGCACTTAACCACGTGCCAATGCTTGACACTTGGGCAATGCATGAACTTGCTTATTTGTGAGAAAACAAACTGAATATTTGGCCAAGTAATGCATAAGTAAATCAAGCATCCAACAACCTGGTGATAGAGAACAACATCAAATGCATCTCCAACATCATGAAGACTCAATCATAAACTTGTCTCCATAGGAAAATTGCATAAAATGAATCCCCAAATAATGATGAAAATGCCCCAAATCAAACATCTCAAATGAGGCATGCAAATCAGCCTTAAAATCAGCAATATGCTTCTCATGAGGACTAGTGAGTAGCATGTCATCAACATACAAAACAATGATAAGAAGCACATCATTAGCACACTCAAAATATAAGGTGCTCTCAATTGGATTGTTCTCAAAACCATGTGCAATCAAATAGGCATGTATCTTTTCATACCAAGCACGCGGTGCTTGCTTTGAACCATATAATGCCTTCTTTAACCTGCACACCTGGTTTTCATGCCCTTTTTGCACAAAGACATGGGGCTGAAAAACATACACTTCTTCATGCAAACCACCATTCAAATGTAGTTTTAATGTCCAACTGATGTACATTCCAACTATGAGGAGCTGCAAGTGTATATATGCTATGAATAGTAGTCATTCGACAAGTAGGAGTAAAGGTCTCATCAAAATCAAAGCCTCTTTCCTGAGCATAACCCTTTGCAACAAGCGTAGCCTTATACCTGTCAACTATTCCATCAAGTTTATGCTTTAGCTTGTATACCCACTTAGTGACAATGGCCTTCTTTCTAGGAGGCAATTCACATAAGGACGAGGTACCATTTTTCATGATAGTATTTTGATTGCATAGCAACCATCCGATTTTAGAATTTTGTGCTTCATCAAATGAAATAGACTCATTCTCATCACAAAGACTAAATGTAGTCATAGCATAGCAGTTTGATGCAAAAGAAAGGTCCATCTAATTTGTTGTCACACAAAGTCTACACCAGCCATTTTGGCATAGTTTTTTCCTCCTCAATATCAGCTCTCTCATCAACAAGTGCATCATGTAAATATGCATAAAAGATGGAATGATCTACATCATCACATGAAACATGTAAAGGTTGAGAAGTTGCCTTATTAGGACCAACATTAGACTATCTGCTTGTAAAAAGAGGTAGCAACATATCATTCATGTCTTTGGAGCTAATATATGTGTCCTTCGTACATGAAAGTAATGGCTAAATAGCATCTTCCACAAAAACATCACGACTAACCAAAATGTGTTTAGTGTGTGGATGATACGGACAATAGCCTTTGCTTTTAGAAGTATACCCAACAAAAACACATTTCACTACTTTATCATCCAATTTCCTATGTTGTTCAGGCACTAATGCATACACCAAAAAACCAAAAACACACACATGAGCAACAGATGACTTGCGACCATGCCAAGCCTCATATGGAGTGATAGATTGAAGCACTTTAGTGGGACATGTATTAAGTACATATGTTACACACATAATAGCCTCAAGCAAGAAACTATGTGGTAGAGCTTGGAAAAATCATCAATGAAAGTCACAAAGTAAAGATAATTTCCAAAAGAGGGTGTCTACATAGGACCACAGACATCACTATGAACAATCTGCAATTTCTGAGTAACTCAAACTGAACCATCTTTTGGGAACGCGGAATGCTGCATTTTGCCCAAAATACAACCTTCACATACATGTTTACCGGGTGCCTCAAGTTTGGCAAAGAGGACACCATTTCAGATTTCTGTAGGTGTAGCAAACTAGCAAAATTCAGCAAAGCATGCATGCCAAAGCTTTGCATCTGACATAGCCTTAGAATCATGTAGTGCACATACTGAATCATTCATTGATTTTTCATAGTCTATGAGCTTATACAACCCACAACATAAAATGCTAGAAGCAATAATCACATCGCCATTTGATAGATCATGAACTGTACATCTATCATGAACAAATTTCACAACCAAGCCAATCTTGGCTAATGCTGAAACTGATAATAGATTTTTCTTGATTTGTGGCACAAATAAAGCATTTAACAATGTAAAAGAACTACCATCGGTAGTAGTCAGATGATCTTACCAAATCCCATAATAGGATAAGAGGAGTTGTTGGCGCATGTGACAATATTCCCTATAGAGGCAGGCTGGAGTGAAGTGAAGAAACTATGTTGCGAGGCCACTTGAGTCATGTAATACCTCCATCCAAGTGTCTACCATGAATTTAGATGTATTAGGAAGGTTTTAGATTAGTTCCCCATGCTATAAAAAGAGGAGAGAAGTCGTGATCTTGTGGGAAGTCCAAGAGAGGCATATGTGTATCTCTATGCTACTGTAGTTTTTTATGGAGAGATTGCAGAGCTTGTATCTCCCTCATTATATATCCAAATTACATGTTTGATAGCTCATTTGAAAGATCTTACTGTCTACGTTCTTCCTGTAAATTTTGCATAATCATTGGAGTTGTGAGTTGAGAGCAATACTCTCTGCAAGTAGTGTGTGTTCTCTGGTTTCACCTCTGCTGAAGGTCTCCATTAAACCTCTAACTTGCAGAGGTCATATCTCCTTGCATATTTATCCAAATTGAGTGTTCTTTGGCTCATTGGAAAGCTCTTGGTCTCTAGTGTTAAAACAGTTTTAAAAACTTTTGAGTGAGTAGAGAGTAGTAAGCTCTGCAAGCATGACTGGTTTTCTGTGATGAAGTTTGTGAGAAGGTCAACTTGTTCCTAGGGGGTTCCACCTACTTCTTGCTATATTTTGGAGCTCAATAAACTCCAACAATCAATCAACTCATCCATCCACTTGTTTGGTCTTTCACTCATGTGCAACCTACTCAAATAATCCACTACATATGTTCTTGACCTAGCCTATGTATTATAGGGAAGTTGAATGCACCTTCTTCACTAAATAAATCAATGTATGATGGTCCACGTGAATCATCACTTTGTTAGACAACAAATAATGCCTAAACTTTTGCAATGCAAATATTATTACCAAGCATTCTTGTTTTCAATCATTGTGTACTTCAACTCCATTGTATTGATTACTCTTCTTGCATAATAGATCGGTTTGTACCTCCTTAATTATGATTCCTACTTAAGCATTGATCCTACTATATATGAGAAACATCTACGAAGAGATGAGAAGATAATGTCCAATCTGGGGGTAGCTGTCACTCTAGCACAATGGCAAGTACCAACTTGAGGAGATCCACCTCATAAATGTCAATCTGTGGAGAGGTGAGGACTAGTATGAAGACTATGAGCAAGCGAAGGCACAAGTGCATGAGTGAGAAGCACACAAACATGCACACACATACACACAATCATGCACACAAGGCAAGAACAAAGAGAGGAACAATGGAGTTCTTTGCATTTGTCAAAAAGGCTCTTACATACGCTCAAATCACTAACAATCTAACCTAAACAATGAGCTCTCTAGCTCTTTTTATAGTTTTTTGATTAGCTTTGGCCCTCTCTAGACCTAGTGTCCAGCCTAGTTAAAAATTAGGTTCTAGAGCTTATTTGAGGGCTCAAATGGAATCTAAAAATTACGAAAATTGGTATGTAGCTAATTCTAATACTCCTCAAGCTCGAGGACTCCTCAGCTTGAAAAAAATGGAGTCTACACCAAAAACGGGATTTACACTGCTTGTGTAGTGATGAAAATCACTTGAGTTGGAAATAATTTATGGAAATAATGATTAGGCCTTGTTGCTAAATTGTGCATGACTTCTCCCTTGTGATGGTATGCTCTTCTCATAGCTTGTATGCCAACACTCCCCCCTCTCTAGCGTCTATCCCCATGACAGACCTCTGTTCTGTAGGGTGGTCAATATACTATTGGAGAACGTTGGTGGTTAGCTCATGTTCTCCTATCCGTAATCCTCTTGCCAGATCGGCTTGCAATGCCTCCCAATTTATTGCATCTGGGATGTTTGGTTGTGGTGTCATGTAGTACTTGGAGTACATGGCTTGTTCGCATGCAAATAGGTGGAGCAGGTGTGTGGGTTTAGGAGTGAACACCTCTGAGTGATATTCCCAAAATCTTGTTCTGAACATGTCTTCGAAAGTCTGTTTATAACAGGCAGGGAGGTACTTGATTCGTGCATGCCAAGCATAAGCCACTCAAATGTTGGGGGTGATGCTCATGTCATACACCAAATCATAATTTCCATTGGTTAACCCCGGTAGACGTACCTGTGGTGCTTCTGCATTTCTAACAGTTTTGAGCACGATCTGCATCATATCCAAAATTTTAAGCATCATTTGGGCCACGACATCTGGCATCGGCTTCAAGCGAGGGAGCCAATGGCAGATTGTGGCCATCATATAGGCTATAGAGGCTAGTCCTTGCGATGGCGCAATGTAGGGATAATTGAGCCACTCCTTACATTGAGCATTATTTTGTACCTTTATATTGAATGCTTTCCATGATCTACGTCGTGGAACTAAGCCGTAGCATGTATTGTAAAGTAGATGTAAAGGCGCATGGTTCCATGTGCGCAACATTTCAGGGTATGTCTCGAGAAGCTTTTGCCACCATGTTGGTTGATAGATCTTGCCCTTCGAAGCATTTGGAGGAAGGTCTTCCGATTGAAACTGGGTCACGAAGGAAGGAATCTTTCCTGTGACTCTCTGTATTTCCGCATTAGAATATGCCAAAATGACATAGTAGGTCCGGTATTGGAGTTCTGATGATATGATGAGATGTCTCGATGACAAGTTCTTGAAGTAACTAGATTGTAATATTGTTTCTTCTATGACTCTCATGGCCTGATTTTGCACCATCGTGCGCTCTTCATGAGAACTCCCCATTTCTTCCACTTGTCTTAGCCATGGGGGTTGTGGTGCTTCGAAAGTATCCTGACCTTCTTCTGTTTGTCATCCCCCTGGGATGGGTTGCGGATCATAGTCCTCTTCAAATGTTTGTTCCATAGGAATGGAGACTGTCTCTTCATCTGTGGGAGCCTCGGGTGGGGATGGTGGTCTTTCGTATTGTAATATGCATGCCTGCAATTCTTTGACTTGCTTTTGGAGATCTTGTTGGGCCTATGAGTCAGTGATAAGTGAAGTGGTTGAGGCGGTGGCTTGGGGGGCAGCTGTCGTGTGTTTTTGTCATGTCTGCTTCAGTTGATCCAGTTCCTCTGATAATTGGTCATGTGCCTCAAGTAGAGTAGCATAGTCTTTTGATGAGCATTATCCCAATGTACATGGTGGCCTTCTGTGGATTTCCTTTGTCTTTGGGAAGAGGTGCCCTGTTCTTCTGTGTCTGAAAAGAATTCTACATCAGAGAGTTGTGTATTCTGTAAGAATGATTCAAAGTCGAAGGTGCTCATCGCTTCAACATCTCCCGTGGTAGCGAATTCAAATTATGGTGGGACAGGAGGAGCAGATGGGGCAGCTTGTGAAGTGCCTTAAGATCTAGATCTGGGAATCCGGGAGGCACGGTGGTATCCCCTTGTGGTGAGACTTCAAGAGTCGTGAGAACTTCATGGGTCTGCACACATGGGATTGAGCCCCTCATGCGCTTGGAATGATGCGTGGAAGTTTTGTGTCATTTAAACATCTCTAGTTGAGCCCATGTCAATGCACGTTCAATGGGTATATCGTAAGATAAACATTTGTAGACTATGCGCGTTATTGCACAACACCCATTCACCACTAGCTTTCTAGATGACCATTTATTTGCTCCATACAACTGCTCGATAATCCATACAGGAAGCTTAATTGGTAATGGACCTATCGCTGCCAAGTAAAGAGCGAACCAGATCCATTTGTGGGGCTGAGTGAATCGATCTTGACCAGGAAATGCAAAATGCTGCATGCACATATGGAGAGGTATGGACACATTTGGTGTAAGTGCCACCATATCTTTCAGCTTTTGTAGTTTCCGGCTCTTCATGTTAGTGGGTATTAAAGCATCCTTCTCGAAGGGTACATGAGTGCTGTGCATGTTCAAGGCAGAGCTCACCAGTTCCAAAGTAAGTTCAAACTTTTTCAACTCATTGTTGCCTAGTAAGGAAGGGAGAACGAAGGTTCCTGGTTTGTTCTTTTCCTCATTTGCCTGTAATGTTGACACCAAATAGTAACACCATAGGAGATCCGTTTTGGGTAAGGGTGCCTCAAAGTATTCCGCCAGCCCTGCGCATTGCCATATGCGTTGAAGTTCTAGTGTGTCTTGGAGAGTCTTGAACTCTTTAGAGAAGAATTGAAATTGTACCCACAACTTGTCATACTCACACTTGGACTCCCATATATACTTAGCCTCTCCTAAGGGTCCTGGCATGCCATTGAACCAATGGGAGTTTGGATGCACTCTCTCCGTTATTTCTGTGGGAGGGTCTAGTATGGGTATTTGCTGGAGGTGTCAGAGCTCTACAGGTCGTTCAGTTGGTGGCACTTCAGTTGGTGGATTTTTCGCATCAATACCCATAGTACTTCTGCCTGTGAGCCGGGGCGTGCTGCTTCTGCCATGATAGTGCTTGTAGTTGCTGATGCTTATTTGCATAGGAAACATGATGTTATGGTGTTCCCTCCACAATACTAACATGATATCCAAAGTGGTTAGGGATTAGGGAGTGAAGTGTTCGTGATGTGTGAATGTTGGTTAGTAGATTAGTGATTCCCCTAGATGCATACTTTTGGATGTGCACTGTACTCAGAATGCACCTACATCAGAGTGCATTGATTTACAAAATTGGTCAGGGGGTTTGATACGGGGTTTAAGTCTCCAAACTTTGATCATGGGATCGTAGCTTTTAGTGGTGATGACATGTAAAGATTTGCAGACTGGATTGTGCTGGATTTGGGACTTTTTGGGTACCCATTTCCCGAAATTCCTAGGTGTGACCGAAGATGTAGTGGAGTGGAGTGTAGATGTTTGCCTTGGGATTTGTGCCAAGAGTACTTGTGAGTGTTGATTCAATCTTATGAATGTCGATGAAGCTATTTGAGCTCGTAAGCAAGTCTTGGGCACCCATATCTGTCTAGCATTTGGGATAGCCTTCATTGGCTGCTTTGAGACCAAAATAGAAATGGTTTGTCTAGATTGATGCCAAGGATACTCCTTCATTGTAATCCTCGAGATTGTAGCTCATTTGGTGCATCTTTGGGATCCTGCCTCTAGAGCCGAGGGTTGTTCACCCTTGCGTACCTAGATCTGCTTCATTCCAAGAGGTAGTTTATATTGCACTGGTAGTTGCTCATGCTTCTTGATTATCAGCCTAATTTGTGATGTATGTTGTCCTACTTGCTTTCCTGGGAGTCTCTTTGGAAAAGAAGGGAATTCCTCATTGACTCTGCACCTTTGTCAAGAGTGAAAATCTTCTGCACCATAGAACTTTGGACAAGAATAACATCATTATCTTCATGTGGCTTCTTGGAGGGACCATGATTTGGTGCCTTTTCTAGTGGTGTGAGTGCTTGATTCACTAATTCAATTGTGATGCATTTTAGGCCCACCCAAGCCTGAAGAAGTCCACTTCTTAGGTTAAGGTTGAGTGCATGATCATAGATCCTGTCTTGGCCCAAGACAAGAGGTTTGGTAAGATCCTCGTCTTCACACACTAGTACTTTGACTACCATTATAACCTCTTGAATGTAGAGGGGAAGTTCCACCTCACCCATGCAAGGGGTTTCCACACCCCCCAATCCTATGAGATATGCCTCGATAGGATTAACCTTCAATTGCAATTCTTGGCAGTAGGAAAGTTGGACTTCAATAGTGGTTGCTCTTGAGTCAATGAAACCCTTACAATCCTTGCACTCTCTCCTTGTCCTATCTCTAGGGTCATAAAGGGTCGTCGATCAACTATCCTAAGGGAATGTTCACTTAATGCTTTTCACATGGCCACGTGATAATTTAGAGCTTCTTGAGTGTCAGACATAGGCTGATCTCTACATTGTCTTCGCAATTTCATTTGTCAAATGCGTTCTAAAGCTTCTGCCTGTGCTTCTTCTTGAATTTGCTTTTCCTCTTCTTTACGTTTCTTTGCAATATTGAGTCGATTTAGCATCTCCTCCATGAGGGGTTTTTGATATAACTTGACTCTGCATCCACTCATGTAACTTGGTAGGATATCACCTTCTAGAGTGGCTAGTTGAACTGCTCCAGTTGTGGAGATCCTATTGATAATCATTGGTTTATAACCTCTCTTCTCTAATATCCGAGCATGTTGCTTCAAAGTGTAGACTAGGACTAGGTCTCCTACTTTCAAGCCCTTATCCTTCACATGTGCATCAAAATATGCCTTTTGTCTTTTCTTGGTTGCATAAATTCCTGCTGTCGCTCTCAATCTTGTTTCACCTAGTCGTTCAAGATCAAAGATTCTAGAGGAGAGCTCATGGCCTATCCACTCATACTCTTGTGCTACTTTCAATGTAGGTATCAAGAAGTCCAATGGTAGCACTGCATTTTGGCCAAACACCATTTGAAAGGGTGTGGCTTGGAGTACCATTTTATAGGCAACTCTGTATGTCCAAACAACGTGGTGTAGCTGTTTTTCCCAATGAGAGCGTTTATTATTCACAAATTTCATCAACACAGTGCATAGAATCTTATTTGTGCTCTCAGCCTGTCCATTAGCTTGTGGATGATAGGGGGCCGACTTCTTATGTATCACCAAGAATTCTTGGAGAAGGTTCTCAATGACTTCATTCAAGAAGTGCATGCCTCTATCACTCACTAACTCTATTGGCAATTCGTATCTAGTGAACACATTCTCGAATAAGAACTTAGCTGTCGTGTCGGCGTCGTTCTTCATTGTAGCTTTTACTTCTACCCATTTGGTTAGATAGTCCATGGCCACAATAATGTATTCAGCATGGAAACCCTTAGCTGGGGGATTAATAGGACCAATAAAGTCTATTCCCCATTTAGAGAATGCACATCCACCCATCATAGGTTTCAATGGCATCTCATCTTTGCGTATAGGGTACTGAGTTCGCTAACAAACATCACACCTCTTCACGTAGTTATGTGCATCCATGTGAAGGGTTGGCCACGAAAGACCTGCAAATAGTATTGCCTTGATCACCTGATCCGGTCCAAAGTGTCCTCCTGCTACACCTTCGTGAGTAGTTTCCAAGATCTTAAGATATTCACTCTCATGGACACACAGTCTTAGGTAACCATCTTTACCACGCTTGTATAAATTATCTCCAATGAGTGAGTAGTCTAGTGCCTCTTGTTCTAAGATCCTTGTCTAGCCAACATCATATCTTGGGGAAAGGTTCTTGCCCTCAAGAAGGCGACTAGTGGCTCGCTCCAATCTGGCATTAAAGACACTTGATAAAGAGTGGCATGTTCCACTGGAAGTCTAATGCTGCAGATTGGGCATTCCTTGCACACTCTATGGACATCTGCTTCCATAGTTGGCTAGTGCACTCCAAGTCTCCTTAGTGTCTGTAAAGTTCTTTGCCTCGAGCAGTGTTTCTCTAATGCACCCACATGTGCTAATTGCAACCACTTCGCTCACTCCTCCTCTTCCACACAACAAGCTAATATTCCTTGATCTGTATGCTTGTACATACTCCCTGCCATGATATGGTACTTCTAGGCTTTTACTACCTCCTTATCTTGAGTGTTTATTACGAGGTATTTGGGCCCGTATGTCAATACTGACACTAATGTATTGGCCCACTATGGTACAACTTCCAAATTAAACAAGTAAGCATAAAGAAGTTCATCTCATACTCCTTGTGGGGTCGCTCTCGATGTGAGCCTCGAGAGATGATCTGCTCTCAGGTGAGTCTTGCCTTTCCTCACCACTACCTCAAAGTCATATTCCATTAGTAAGGGGAACCATCTTACTAATCTACCTGGTTGCATGGCTTGTTTACCAAATACAGTAGAGCTTGATGATTAGTAAAAAATTTAAACTTATTTGCAAGAAAATAGTGTCTAAAATTTTTAACCGCATATACCATTCCCAATCCTTCTCTTTCAGTAGTGGTATAGTTTTGTTCAGCTACATTCAACTGTCTACTCACATAAGCTATTGGAAGATCCATGTTACCTATGAAGGCTTTGCAATGAATCGGTGATAATAGCCACAATGGCCCATAAAGGCCTATACTTCCTTGACATTCTTTGGCCTAGGTAGCTCTGCAATAGCTCTAACTTTCTCCTTGTCCGTGGATATGCCATTCTTTGACACTATGTGTCCTAGAATATTGCCTTGCCTGACCATGAAAACACATTTTTCTGGGTTCAAGCAAACTTGATATTCTCTACATTTGTCAAAGATATCTTTCAACTCAGGGATATGGGTTTGTCTAATGTTGGAATGAGCACAGAGATCATCAACATAGACTTCCAAATTCTTCCTCAAGGATTCTTTAAATGCATGACACATCAGCCTATGAAAGGTAGCGGGCACATTGGTTAGACCAAATGGCATTACCCAAAAAGCAAATATGCCCCACTCTATGGCGAAAGCCATCTTATATTGATCTTCTGGTTAAATGGCAACTTGATTATAACCAGAGAATCCATCCAGGAAGCTGTACACTTCCTTGCCTGCTACCCTTTCTAATAGATGCTCAGTGATAGGAAGTAGATAGCTATCTCGAATGATGGCTGCGTTAACCTTCTTCAAGTTAATGCATACATGTAACTTTCCATTCTTCTTGGGCACCACTACTATGGGGGATACCCATTCAAAGTGCTCAATTTCATAGATAAATCCAGCTTCTACCAAGCGATCTATCTCTTCCTTGCTCTTGGCAGCATAGTTATCATTATATGTGTATGACTTCTGCTTAGATGGTTTGGCATCTGAGGTCATGGGAATCGTATTATAGCATATGTCAAGGTCTACACCTTTCAGGTCCTTGTAACTCCATGCAAACACATCTCTATATTCTCATAGCAAGGTTATCAACTCTTGCTCTTCGTCTTCACTCAGGTCGTATCCTATGTATGTGCATCGCTCTTCACCTTCCTCTATGGTAACTATGATTTTCTTTGTAGTTTCTTTGTTATCATAGGTCTCTCCTATGATTGCTTCACACTTAGGCATCCTTATGATGACTCTCCTATCTTCTACTTCATACTTCTTGAAATTTTCAGGGACCTCAAACAAAGATTCTTCTTCCTCTGGTGTGACTTCTCTCTTCTTCCTCTTCTTGCCTTCGTTCTTAGTGGTCACCTGTGTGGTTAATCTCACCTCATTCCTAATTTCTTCATGTCTTTAAGGGTGAGCTTCTATGTGCTATTGTTTTTTTTGAGTTTTCTTGCAGGTACAGTGCTCCAGAGCATCAGGAAAGCTGCAAAAAGGTAAGAAATGTACTCTATGTCAGAAATTGCCGACTGTGTCAGACCATCGCGATGGTCTGCAAAGTTCAGAATTTGAGGTAGGCGACCACACCAGCGTGTAGAGCACACTTGCGCACATAGGAATCCACAAACGCATCTTGAAAATTTGCATTTTGGTGGACCATCGTGATTGGCTCAGACCATCGCGATTGTGTCACACCATCGCGATTGGCTCACGCCATCGCGACGGCTCGGCCGGACCATCGTGACGGTCTCATGCCATCGTGACGGTTCACTTGAACCATCGCGACGGTCCTTGACCATCACGATGATCTCGTCGACCCCACGCCATCGCGATTGGCTCATGCCATCGCGCCGATGCTGCCATGTGGCAAGCTAGACCATTGCGATTGCTCACTAGTCACGCCATCGCGACTGTCCTAGGTACGCCATCGCGATGACCCAAAATTCGAACCATCGTGATTGGCTCACGCCATCGTGCTTTGTGACCATCGCGATGGGCTCACGCCATCGCGATTGTCCCGTTGACCATTGACCTACGCCATCGCGATTGCTCGCCGATTGGACCATCGCGACGGTTCACCCATACCATCGCGATTGTTCACATTCACGCCTTCGGACCATCGTGATTGTGCCACGCCATCGCGACGGTTCACCTGGACCATCACGACGGTCCCAGACCATCGCGATTATCTCAGACTATCGCGATTGTCCACCCCAAACACAATTTTTAGGGTTTCAATTTTTGACCAAATTTGGGGCTATTTTTTGAAAATTTTTGGATCATTGCACTCATAGGAGTCCCCTTAGCTCATAATTGAAGAAAAACCTGTTTGTCAGTTTTTACCCCTGAGAGCCTAAACGCTCATATCTTTTTCATCCGAAGTCCGTTTTTTGAGCGTGAAGAAAGGGGGCTTTGAAAGAAAATTTTGCCAAAGGTTAAGGGACTTTAAAAGTGTATATACTCAAGTGCTTGATCATCCATTTGAAATTGGTCTAAGATTGGATTTTTTCTAGGTCTAGCAAGGGCAATCAAAGCAAAGCAAAGCAAGGCAGTGAAGGACACAGGGCTTGGGAAGCGCGGCTTCTTGGGCATTAGAGCAACCAAAGCAACTGACTTGAGGTTGGAAGATTACTCAACCCCCTCAGTCAATTATTAGCTTAGGCTAAACATTAGCATTGTGGATTAACGACGATAGGAACTCATCAAGTTCAAGAGATTTAATTTATCAAGTCCAAGACTAAAGATAAAGGTGTGTGATACGAAAACCCTAAGGGAAAGAACCTAAGTCTCATGAAACGAGAACTCAAAAGTACCACAGAAAGTCAAATTCTTGACGCATACATTGAGACAAGAATTTAAAGGAATTTAAAAAGAATCAAGAAAGTAAGAACAATGAACCATTTACGATCTGAGCGTGTACTAAGTGTGCAAGGAAGAAAATTCATGAACCTTAGATCGGGCAAACATATAGGTAAGTCAGACCGACGAAGCCTTAGATCATCAGAAGCCAGCGTAGGATCGCAGTGTTGAGCGGTGTGATTCGTGTATCGTCTCTCATTTGTACAATACTAGCCACTAGGGTTGGCTTGCGGTTGTGTAGCATTGGGGCACATGTTTGCCATATGATCACCAGCACAGGTGTAACAACGCTTGTTTGTTGTTACCCTAGGCATCTGTTTACTAGAAACTCCTAGTTTCTAGGCCACTTTTTCTGCTAGGTCCTCTATCGAGCTAGACAATTTTGTGGATGCTAGAGAGGAACAATCTGAGTCCTTATAGATCTTTGAGAGTTCCAACTCGTCTCCTAAGTTATCTTCAATGTCTATACAGATTCTTACACATTGCTCTAGCGTTCTGGGTTCTTTCAAGTACACATATGAGCGTAGTTTAGAGCTCAACAGGCCATCTAAAAACAACGACACTTGCTTGGCCTATGAAGGTAACTCTTGTATTGGACAGCGTGTCATGCCTGATTCCACTTTTAGAGAATTCAATGATGAATGACTCTAAAAAGTGATGGATGTCTCTAAATTGCCTCTGTTGCAAAGGTTGGAACCAAGTTAAAGCTGTATTCTTCAATGTTAGTCCGAATGCATTATATTGTGTGAACATGTCTTCGACTTGTTCTGCCCTTAGCACTTGCTTAAATTCAGCAACATGGTCGTAGGGATCTCCTGTCCCATCAAAATAGTTTTTCATGGATTTCACTAATTGAGTGGGTCTTAGTATTTTTGCGTGTTCACGTGGTCTAGGTAGAGGAAAATCATCTCTACCACCTGGCATTCTTTGTCTGTCCACTCTGTCCATGTCTATGGTGGTTCTATCTCTTCTATTGGATGATTGAAGCTTACTTCCGGTCTTTCTTTGTTCTTTTCTCTTTGCATGCCATGGGTTGAGGATGTTCCTACCCCTTGTTGGCTCGCGTTTACATTTGCTCGAGATGGAGGGAATACTAATTCGCCTCTCCATGTGTATGTGTTTCTTGCGTGGTCTGGTACTACAAAGACTCTTTCTGAAGTCTCATCCAGGTATACAACCTTTCTAGGTGTATCCGGGTCCTTGAACTCGTAGATTATGATGGAGCCTACCTCACTAGGCTGTTATGTTCTATATCTCCAAAATGCTTTGTCTGTCTCTTTATTCACAAACAATTCTATGCTTCTATTATCCTGAGGGGTCCAATCTGGCACTAGTACTCGTGTCAATACAGATTTCCCTCTAGGTGTTCTTGGTTCTTCTAATGGTTCCTTTCCTTGAGATCTCGCTTCCGTCTCTAACTGAATTACGCCAAACTCATTTGTATTGTTTGGCTGAATACTTAAGATATACATCGTTCCTTCCTTGTCTATGTATGCGTCTCTCTCGAATTTCACCACTAGACATTCCAATCCAATGGGTTGATCAGGATTGTGCATCCGCACCACTTGTCTTCGCAAACCATCCTCATAGATGCGAGCACCTAAGCGGTTGGTTCGGAGAAACTCCAATTGCGTCCTATAGGGTCCTTCAAGTTTTTCTAAATATGCTACATTTGACCCTCCTTCTGGTCTTTCTGTGCTAAATGCCATTTCCGATCCACTCGTATCTGAGCTCTCGTAGGGGTAACTAGTGTTCAATTGTTGTGCCCACGATCGTGCAGTAGACACCATACAATAAACAAGCAGTAAGACAGAACTACCCGCAAGCATACGCGCAGCCAGGTAGGTATCAAGGCCAATACAATGCTCAACCTCATTACTATAGGCCTCCTCAGAACTACCCATACCAGGCTCAACAGAGACCTCAACCTGTTTTAGCTCAGCAGCCACCCCCACCAACCAAGGTCAGCTCAGTTAAATACACTGCTGCAGAAGAGAACCTAAGTAGGGCTTTAGTTCCCGTTTCACCTTTGATCACAGACAGTGACCCGAACTCAAACAGTTTTGACTCTACACATGTAGATAGTCCACCCGCGTATTACACAAAGTCACCAGAACACGTAGAGACATATCAATATGATAGTCCACCCGTGGAACCTAGTTGGGAGCCCGATTACGCTAATGTGATGTACACAAACCCAAATCCACGGCCCCAATTCAGACAGCAAAGACCACAGGGCACTAGAGGACCATGCTTTAGGTGCCAAGGAGATCATTTCATAAAGGATTGCCCACATCCTCCGATATCAGGACAATCGCAATACTATAACATACAAGGCTTTTGCGCCGATTGTGGCAAAGAACATATCATCAAAGATTGTCCTAAGAACCCAGTTAACGCTTCAAATGTGACACCAATCAACGTGATAGGTATTGTAAACAACACAGATGGATCCAACCCTACATACGTGCCTATCCAAGCTATAACCAGAGCCCAG
This sequence comes from Ceratopteris richardii, assembly GCA_020310875.1. Lineage (NCBI taxonomy): Eukaryota > Viridiplantae > Streptophyta > Polypodiopsida > Polypodiales > Pteridaceae > Ceratopteris > Ceratopteris richardii. The sequence goes on from CM035434.1 coordinate 99,242,430, forward strand.
GTGCTCTTACAGAATCAACAGCCTAACACTGAGAAAGTAGTAGGAACGAGTGAAGTTGCAGAATCTAGCAGTAAAAAAACAAAATCTTGGAAAGATTCCAGAGAAAGGATTAAAAGAAAGTGGAGTAAAAGGATAACTGAGTTGGAAGGAAGTCTTAAGGAATCTAGAGCCAAAATCCTAGAATTGACTTCACAAGAATTGAATCAAGAAAACCTAGCTCAAAAATCAGGATCAGTTTTAGCGGAACCCATACCGGAAAACCTAGACATGATGTTTCGTGCATATCAAGCAAGAATAAAAGAAGGACCTCAAGTAGCGGAAATGAGCAAGAACTACCCTCGAGCAGACCTAGAAATTGAGAGGACTAAACTTTGCATGAAGATGGTAGAATTAGCACAAGCAATGTTCGAAGCCTCTAGATATCTTAATTGGAATAACACCTGAACTACACTTTCAAGGAGTGATGGAGAGGCTAGAATACTTGATTGAAAGCAAAGAGAAAAAGGATCAACATAGGGACCCTATTGTCCCAGAGACACAGGAAAAGAATGCACCAACCCTGCCTCAAGTACCCGATACGGAAAGTGAAGACAACCTGTCTTCCATACATAGGTACTCACATGAATTTTTGAGAGAAATCCAAGAAGAGAAATGGAGAAAAGAACAAGGAACCCATCCTCCTATTCAAGAAATAGATGACTTGCAGGAACAATTTCCCCAAGTCATCCCCTCTATTAACGATGATGTAGAGGAAGAACAACTGAGTGAACACTCAGGTTTTGAATCCAATTCTTTACAAGAATTACCCTAGTTCACAGGAGCTTGGGAAGCTAAGTCTATTAGTATGAGAGCACCCACGATAATAGTGAGGAATGAAGAATCAGTGATCCCAAGAAACACGGAAGTGATAAAGAACATTAAAGTACAATGTAATCTCACCCTATAAGAGTTGTTAAAGGTAAAACCAGAACTGTGGAAACATGTAGCAAATCAAGTCCCAGAGCTTGCTACTGCTCCCTCACAGATAGGAACACACAAGAAGGTACCAGAGATACCCGTAGAAAAGATCGAAGATGTAAGCAAAGGAGAGGAAGGTGACACTTATCTTCCAATAACCCATCAGGGCTACACCACCAAAGCCATCTTAGATTCAGGAGCTGGAGTAGCCATTGCTACCACCGCTTTATGGAAACGTTGGGGTAAGCCAACATTAAGACCTACCAGGATGAAGCTACAAATGGCTGATGGACATATAGAAAAACCATTAGGCTTACTAGAAGGCATATCTCTCACCACTTGTGGTGTCGAGTTTGAGCATACTTTCGCCATTTGTGATTTTAGTAAAAATCATGCTTATGAGATGATTTTAGGACGACCATTCATGCGTCAATTGCAAATTGTACAAGATTGGGGAACTAATTCTTTGTACTTGCAACATTTAGGAGTGACTACTAAAGTCAATCTTAAGGACTACTCCCATAGAGATGTACCCCCAATACAATGGAATACCATCCATAAGACTCAGGTAGAAACGAAATCAGTACAGTCATTGGAGTGAGACCCCTCATGGTTACACAAGGACACTCATTTTTTGATTTAGAGTCAATTATTATGGACTCACCCTTTGCATCAAAAGAAGAATATTTCCACGAAGTAGAGACTCACCCTCAGAGGCACGAAGAAATTATGAATGAGGTGAGGATAGTTACACAAGTGACTGTCAAAAGTGAAGGTAAGAAAAGAAAGAAGAAAGAAATCATGTAAGAAGAAGAAGAATCTTTGTTTGAGGTTCCCGAGAACTTAAAAAAGTATGAAATAGAAGAGAGAACAATAATGGTACGAATGCCTAACAGAAAAGATGACGTTGGAGAAGTATATGATAACCGAGAGAAAACCAAGAAAATCATAGTAGCCATCGAAGGAGAAGAAGAAAAATGTACATACATTGGGCATGATTTGACGAATGAAGAAGAAGAAGAATTAGTTGCCCTATTGCGCGAATATAGAGATGTGTTTGCTTGGAGTTACAAAGACCTGAAAGGAGTAGACGCGGATATATGTTCTCATAGAATCCCTATGACTCCAGATGCAAAACCCACGAAACAGAAACCATACACATACAATGATAATTACGCTGCGAAGATTAAAGAAGAAATAGATCGTTTGATAGATGCAGGATTCATTTACGAAATTGAGCATATCGAATGGGTATCCCCCATTGTGGCCCAAGAAGAATGGAAAATTGCGTGTGTGTATTAACCTTAAAAAAGTTAATGCCGCCATGATTAGAGATAGTTATCCTCTTCCTATCACGGAACACCTATTGGAAAGAGTTGCGGGCAAGGAAGTTTACAACTTTCTTGATGGTTTCTCAGGCTATAATCAAGTAGCCATTGCTCCAAAAGACCAAGACAAGACGGCTTTTGCCACAGAATGGGGCATATTTGCATTTCGTGTGATGCCTTTTGGGCTCACAAATGCACCCGCCACATTCCAGCGACTGATGTGTCATGTTTTTAATGAATTCTTACGCAAGAATTTGGAAGTTTATGTCGATGACTTATGTGCTCATTCGAATATAAGACAGACTCATATCCCAGAATTAAGACAAGTATTTGACAAATGTCGAGAATATCAAGTTTGTTTGAACCCAAAAAAGTGCGTTTTCATGGTCAGACAAGGCAAAATTCTAGGACACATTGTGTCAAAGAATGGAATTTCTACGGACGAAGAAAAAGTGAAGGTGATTGCAGACCTACCTAGACCAACTAACATAAAAGAGGTACAAGCATTTATAGGACATTGTGGTTATTATAGACGATTCATACACATGTATGCAATCATAGCCAAGCCTCTGTACTCTCTTTTGACCAATTTTGAATGGACAGATGAGTGTGAGAATTCATTCAATGAACTCAAACGACGTTTGTGCTCAACACCTATATTGACCACCCCAGATTGGAGTAAGCCATTCCATGTACATGTGGATGCATCCAACTATGCCATAGGATGTGTGTTAGCACAACCCACGAATGAAGGTAATATAGACCTCCCCATAGCTTACGTGAGCAGACAGTTGAACGCAGCAGAAAGAAATTACACCACTACGGAACGAGAAGGACTAGGAATGATCTACGCGGTAAAGAAATTCAGGCATTATTTGTTGGCAAATAAGTTCAAATTCTTTACAGATCATCAAGCATTACTGTATTTAGTCAATAAACCATGTAACACGGGACGATTAATACGTTGGTTTCTATTACTCATGGAGTATGATTTTGAAGTAGTAGTCAGGAAAGGAAAGACACATCTCAGAGCTGACCACCTATCGAGACTAACCTCAGGAGAAGCTCCTCAAGGGATAGCGGATGAGTTACCCGATGCATATTTGTTTAACCTTGAGATAGCACCAGAATGGGCTAAGCCGATAGTCCCGATTCTCATATATGGACCCAAGAATCCGAGGATAAGGATCAAAGAAGGAGAGATTACCAAATCTCAAAGATATCAAATCATAGCAGGAAGTATATATAAACAGGATAATCGAAAGATTCTTGCTTGTTGTGTAGATGAATCAGAACATGCGAATTGGTTGCAATTAGCACACATAGGTGCATTAAAGCAAAATCATTCGAAACATCGTACGTTGCAGACTCTACATAGACTAGGAGTATATTGGCCTTCGATTGAAGCAGATGTCTACAAATTGTGTAAAGAATGCCCTGTTTGTTGTGAAAGACCACCGGTAGAACATGCTACATTATATCATGTGTCTCTCACACCAGACTGGAGTGAACCCTTAGTGACATACTTGAGGACGAAAACATTCCCTCAAGGAATGACCTTAGCACGACAACGCAGTCTAGAGCAGGAAGCTCAGGACTATTCACTTATTGGCGATAATCTATACAAAAGAGGAAGAGACAGATACCTAAGACAATGTGTTCATGAAAGTGATTATCTGAGCATACTAGAGACTGCACACCAAGGTGTTGCAGGAGGTCATTTTGGACCCGATACGATAATCAAAGCCATCCTCTTTGCAGGATTATGGTGGCCCACTCTTCACATGGATGCGCATACCTATGTAAAGAGATGTGATGTGTGCCAAATGCACACACGACTACAAAATTCTTATTTGAAAATGTCTTTACAAGATATGGATTGCCTATAGAGTTAGTGAGCGATCGACGAACTCACTTTCTAAACCAAGTCATTGAATATTTGTTACGGGATTTTATGGTGATTCACAAGAAATCCGCACCATATCATCCTTAGGCCAATGGTCAGGCTGAAAGCACTAACAAGATCCTATGTAACGTATTGACGAAACTCATGAACAACAAACGTTCAGATTGGGACAAACAGTTACACCACACTGTTTGGACATATCAAGTGGCCTACAAGACCGTACTCAATGCAACTCCCTTTCAGATGGTTTTTGGTCAGAATGCTGTGCTTCCTTTGGACTTCTTGATACCGACCCTTAAGGTTGGACATGAACATCAGTGGAACGTCCATGAATTATCAACAAGAATAATGGACTTGGAACGATTAGGTGAAACCAGGCTGAGAGCAACAGCAGGGATATATGCGGCAAAGAAACGATAGAAAGCCTATTTTGATGCACATGTGAAAGATAAAGGCTTAAAAGAAGGAGATTTAGCTCTAGTATATACGCTGAAGCAACACGCACAGAAGTTAGAAAAGCGAGGTTATGGACCTATGATCATTAAGAGACTCTCGACAAGTGGAGCAGTACAATTAGCCACCTTAGAAGGAGATATAATGCCTAATTACATTAGTGGCTGTAGAGTCAGGCTATACCAAGAACCTCTTACTGAGGATATGCTTAGACGACTCACGTTGGCAAAGAAGCGTAAGGAGGAAGAAAATAGAATACGAGCTGAAGCTCAGGCAGAAGCTATAGAACGCATTAAGCGCATGAAGTTAAGAAGACAAGGACTAGGGAGAGAACATTATAACCATCTGGAAACAACACCCAGATACCCCATGGCCATGTGTCAAGCAAAGTCAAGTACCCGTCCTAGCATAGTGGATCGGAGACCATTCATTACAGTCAGGCTAGAGCACGGCAACCCTTGCCAAGAGCTCAAGGCTTTAATTGACTCAAGAGCTGCGACTAGTGCGATTAGATGGTCCCACTATAAGGACTTAGGAATAGAAATGCGGCCAATTGAGGCATACCTCATAGGGCTAGGAGGCATGGAAACCCCTTGCATGGGTGAGGTGAATCTTCCTATCCTCATAGACGAAGTGACCTTGATGGTGAAGCTACTAGTGTGCCATGACGAAGACCTGATAGAACCCCTAATCCTTGGCCAAGATTGGCTATACGATCACTCAGTGGACCTAAATCTTAGACAAGGCTCCTTGTAGATTGGAACCTTAGATCAGAAGCGAGTGATACCACTTGACTTCCCTAACAACCCTCCGCTTGAGGTATGTAACCCTAGACCATATGAACAACATGCGAAGGAAGACCGGAAGATCTTTGGTCAGATTAGTCACGCTACGTCTACACCAACCCACGCGGGCTTGGCGATGGACAATTGTCAATCAGAAGGACGTCAGGAGATTTTCCCTTGGGCTTCTTGCTAATTAGAAGGGGCAACCACCCAACCGCTTGGTCAAATGGACACAATCAGCAGTCAGGTGGGTTACATCAGCGGACAAATGGGGACGATTGCAGGTCAGGTGGACTTCATCAGCGTCCACATGGGCAAAACTCCCTATGGTGCCCATCCTTCCACACTTACTGCGGACTGGCCTAGATGTGTGGTACATAATGCCTCACTTCCTAATGGGCAAGTTTCGCAAGTGTTGGACCTCCCTTCTTTTCCAAAACAGAGTGTCCCTCCGACCTCTCAACCTCAACCACAAAGGAGTCAACCACGCCGAAGGAACCCAGACCGACAACAATATCAGACAACCCAAAGAGAACATAAGTATCAGTATCACAAAGCAAGAGGCACGAGACAAATATGGGTGCCAAAAGGACAGAGCGCACTACCAGATTTCAACAATGCAGACAACGATAAGAAGAAGCCAAGGCAGAAGCAGAATCAGTATCCAACGTCTCCTCGACCTTCTTCTACGAGTATGAACATTCATCAAATTTGGATCGCCAAGAAGTACCTTATGAACATACCCACACCCACGCAGATTTGGGTACCTAAACAGTGTATTAAAGCTCAACCCTCAAGCCATGTAATATATAACCCTCAGAAATCTCTTCACCCTTTAATCCCACCACATCCGATACCATCTTTTGTCCCTCAGAAGAAACCTATCACCCGTTCACAAACTCTTAGGAAGTGGATACCGAAACGTATCCAAAAGTCTTCTCCTAACCCATTGTCTAACATAACTCCCATCCCGACTAATCTACAACCGTGTAATAACTCATTCATGACTAAACCTTGTACAAATCCACACACTATAACCCACCATCACTTGTCATAACACCTCATCAAGAAATGTATGTATCATCGGAAGCATGTAGGTGTCTAGAGAACTGCATTAGTTTGTAAGAAATCATTCCATAAACCACATCACAACACTCGGCTACACGGGTTACACATCGGTTATGGAAAGGGATTGCGGTCTCACTTTAATGGGATCATAATTAATTTCCATATTAATGTGCCAATCTTTTGTAGCAGATATTTTCCATTAGCACATCAATCATCATGCAAACCGAAGAAGGACCATCTGAAGCTGGAACCAGTATACCCAGGGCTACTATTGGTGATTTACTTGCTGAGCCCCATCCGACGGCTCCACCGCCAGAATTTCAAGGTTTCCCAGGACCCATGCCTATTGACGATCCTCCTAGAGGGTATACTGAGAAGATTCATCGCAATTCTCACTGGTTTCAAGGGCTAGCAAGACCGTTGGCGGATGCTGATTTTATATTTGAGGCTAATTTGACTTTTGATGACCGTACCTGGGGCAAATATCAGTTTTTCTCAAGAGAGTTCGAAGGACTACAGAACACACAAGACTTAATGCATGTTTGGGCAAGAGCCGGCTTCACAGAGTATTTTAGTGACCCTTTGCCTAAACCAGACTTCTACAGATGCTATTACTTTGTCACCACTTTGACAGCTTCTGAGAACAAGGATCTGCCCGGCACTTTTATTTTGCCATCCTTAGTGAACAATCCACCATATAAAAGATTTTATCTTTCTAAAGATTTGATTTGAGTTGGCATCAAGATTCATGGAACCCACACGCCCATAGAGTGAGAGAGGTTAGTTCCTGACCCTATGAAATGTGGGGACGTTACTAAATGGGAAGAGATTTCGGCGATCACACCTGAGCTTTCAAAACCACTGCGGATATGTATGCAGCATTTTGCTTTCCCCGCTCAGGACAGATTCACAATGCCTCACAAACGAATATGGTTCGGTTTGTATTTATCATGTATTGGACCCCAGACAATTGATCTAGCTAGCTGGATCATTGATCAGTTGTATTTAGCACAACACAGATGGGAAAGAAAGAAGGTTATCAATGGACGTTGCGCCCTCACGCGCATTGTATATATGTGTTTGGCCTACGATTTACCTATCGCGCGAGCAATGACAAGCAAGGAGCTGAAAGCATTTAAAGGGACAACAAAGAAAGCTAGGGTATATGATATACCTAGGAGATAAGCTAGTGAGCTGGTGTTCGAAGAAACAACACACAGTGGCCTTATCCTCAACAGAAGCAGAATATAAAGGACTTGTAGAAGCAGCTAAAGAAGTGATATGGATGCAGACCTTGCTCAAAAGCATGGGTATTGATCAAGGTATACCTATCATACATGGAGATAATATGAGCTCGTTGTATCTTGCAGCAAATCCAGTATTTCATGCAAGAACAAAGCACATAGAGATTCAGTATCATTTCTTGAGGGAAAAGGTAATGGAGAAGGAGATAGAAATAATATACACTCCGACAAAAGATCATATTGCAGATATTTTGACAAAGAGCTTGGATGGAACAAAGACAAACAGATTCAAAGAAATGGCAGGTATAAAAGAAAGGAAAATATATGAAAGACAGGAAAAGTCAAATTAGTGATTGAGGGGGATCTGTTGAAGAATCACTCACGAATTTGACATACAGACAAACATAAAAGGAAAAGAAAGATAAAGAGAAGCGGAATCAAAATATTCAGAAAGTCAAAAGCCTTAGTGAAGGGACAAATTCACGACCGTTATGTACAACGCAGAATCTTCCAGAATCAGAGTTTGTTAGAGTTCGTTACACCGAATCAAACTGTATATAAAGAGAGAACGTGCATAAGAAAAAGACGGGGAGTGCTAACAAGAACGTGCGTGAGTAGAGCGCGTAGTTTAAATAGAGCGCATATAGAGGTCAAGAAGAGAGGAGAAGTTTTATCAGAAGACGCCAGAGATCGCGTATGTAAAGATGAATAACAGAAACCTGAAATGTTAGGTATTCATCTGAGAGAGATGGTAATAATAAACTACTCAGTGTAGGAGAGTTTCTATAGCTTGAGCAAGAAGAGGCCAAGCTAGTTTTACACATCTTCTCTAATAGAAAACACATGTTCATGTGGAAGTTTGCGCGCACTGTTCATATGTGAAGAAACCTGCGTATTTTTGTGTTACGATATAAAGTTAGTTAACAGTTATTTTCTCAGTAAACAAAATGTTTTGGTCAATTATAGTTGTCTCAGTAACCCATTTTCGGTCAGTTATAGTTTTCTCAGAAAACGTGTTTTCCGGTAGATCAACGAAGTATATCTCGCAGAATAAATTAAGGTTTTGTATGAGAGATAGCTTATCTTATAGCTAGACATCTCTACTATCAGTTCATCAAAGATTTCAGTGAAATGGATATGTACACACAGTACAAAGTCTAACCGGAAAGAGGCATTCTCAACTGGTGAATTTTTTCCTTAAACTTCAGAAAGTGTTCATTCAGTGAAGGAAGTTCATGCATCACTTCCTTACTTCATGTATATTCACTTGAAGTAATTATAAATAGAATCGGAGTTGATTCCGGTATAACTACGGTGTCAGTCTGGTGACAGTCCGGTGAAGTTCCAGTTGAATTTTTCAGTAAATTCAAAAGGCAGTCTTATATGTTGAGTGACAGTAACTGTGCTGAGCTACTGCTGATTATAGAGGTGTTCTAATATCGCTCTAGCTTAGCATCTTTTCGGTGGCGCAGCGAATTCCACAGGCTTGACAAGGTTCGAGCCTTTGTCGTGACGACCATCAACAAGTGGTCTCAGAGCTGTGAGATCCCGAACATGTGGTATGAGAGCCGGTTAACCACACAAGTGGTTTCAGAACGAGAAAGATTCTGAAGAGTAGAAATATTCTCAAAAGGCAAACGGAAGTGAAGTTACAAAAGAATTCGAAAAACTTTCATAAAGAAAGGTGAAGCTGAAGAGATCAACAGCAAACGGTGTCAAGAAACATTCCAAAGTCAGTCTCAAGGTAAAGATTTACAAAAGGTAAAATCTTATTAACATTACACTCACCGGAAGCAACAGAAACAAGAAGATCATGGCAGATCATGTCCAAATTGATAAATTGGACAGAGATAATTATCCCGCGTGGGTAATGCGCATGGAAGCCTTACTTAATTAGAAGCCTTGAAGCTGTGGCACAAGAAAGATGCAACGACAAGAGCTTACATTTATAATACCGTCACAGATCATCTACTACCACACATTAGAGGTTTGGAGAAAGTGGAGGACATATGGAGTGCGTTGGAAGATCATTTCCAAAATACTACGAAAGCTAGGAAGGCTAGCTTATGGTCCGAATTCACAACGTTCAAAAAGAAGTCGAGTCAAAGCATTAGTGACTATGTTACCAAGATGAAGGATCTAGCAGATAGTCTTGCATCCATAAATGAAGATGTCGAAGATCACAGATTGATAGCGCAATTGCTAACAGGTTTGAGAGGAGATGAAAAGTGGAAACCTTTCGTACTCTCAACTGAACTTTCTTTAAATCATTTTGTACCAGATTTAAATCAGTTGCTTGGTTTGATGCTCACATATGAGCGAGACCTGAAAGGAGATGCAGATAAAGGACAAAGTTCTACAATGTACATGAAGAACAAGAAGAAAGATAAAGGCAAGTCAAAAGATGAAGAAGAGTCGAGTTCTCAGGCTTATTATGCAAGAGGTAAAGGCACCGGCAGAGGAAGAGCAAGAGGCTTTGGAAAGGGAAGAGGTAGTCAGAACAACAACAAGAAGGCTTGCTGGATTTGTGGACTCAAGAATCATCTGGCTCATGATTGTTGGCACAATCAACAAGGATCAAATCAAAATCAAAACAGTAATAGCAAAGGCAAAAGCAGAAGATATCAGAATAACTTTCAAAGAGGTAGACAAAATCAAAGAGGAAGCTATGGTAGAGGTGGAGCAAGAAGCTGGGGACAAAATCAATCCTACAACACCACCTACAACAACTACACAAATGACACACAGAATGAAAGTCATACATCATTGATGATGAACTCAATCAGCACATCAGATAACGAAGACCTAAAGGTATTTTACATTGATTCTGGATGTTCTAATCATTTGTCAAGAAATATAGAACTGATGTCAGAATTGGAAAAAGGTAGTTCCAGTCATACTGTTCAAACAGGTGACAAGGCATAGTGTACATTCAATTGGAAAAGTGAAGTGTAAGAGTGGAGCATATTTGCTAACCAATGTTTTATATGTTCCAACAATACCTAAAAATTTTATTAGCGTAGGACAGATAGTTGAGAAAGGTTTTCAGGTCAGATTTACAAATAAAGGAGTATTTGTAGAAGATCCTGAGAATGGATATAATCAGATTGTCTCTGGTAAGAAAGAAGGTAGACTCTTTACTTTAAGAGTACAAGGGAACATCGGCCAAGCGTTGCTCACACATGGTGAAAAGGTGATTATAGAACTTGATCTCTGGCATAAGAGATTAGGTCATTTCAATGAAAAGGGAATTAAAGCTATGATTTCAAATCAGTCAGTACTGGGATTACCGAATGTACAGAACCAACATATGATTCATAAGTGCGAAGCATGTCAGATGGGAAAAGCCCACATGTTGCCGTTCCAGAAGAAAGGATTCAAACATGACAGAGTACTTGAACTCATTCATACAGATGTATGGGGTCCAACAAAAGAAGGATCAATCAGTGGTTCAAGGTATTATGTTTTATTCATTGATGACGCTACAAGATGGATAACGTTATATGTTTGAAGGAAAGATCAGAAGTATTTGAAACCTTCAAGCATTTTCATGCATATGCTGAAAGACTTACAGGTCGAAAGTTGAAGAGACCGAGGTCTGATGGAGGGGGAGAATACTTCTCCCGAGAGTTCAATGATTATCTTTGGAATGCAGGTATTAAGAGAGAAATAACCTGCAGGTATACACCACAACAAAATGGTGTAGCAGAAAGAAGGAACCGAACTCTAGTAGAGTTTGCACGAGCTATGCTAAAGGAAAAGGACTGTCCAAATTATCTTTGGGCTGAAGCCGTAAATATAGCTACATACTTGGTAAATAGATTACCGTGTACAACTTTAGATGGAATGACTCCTTATGAAGCTTGGTGGGGAAAGAAGCCAACACTTGATCATTGCAAAGTGTTTGGATCAGTAGCTTATGCTTATGTACCGTCACAACTCAGACATAAGCTCGAACCAAAAGCAGAGAAATATGTGTTTGTCGGATATTATGAAAAGCAGAAGGGTTACAGGTTATGGAGTCCTGTAACAAAACAGTTCACTGTTTCCAGAGATGTTACATTTGATGAACAGAAAAGCTGGTATGCAGGTCAAAGTCATACAATGGAAGAATTTGAAGAAGAGGAAAGAAGAAGAGAGAAAGGGAAATCAATTGTACAGGTGAATAGAGATGAAGATCATATGCAGGCAAGTACATCCAGGATCGGATCAGGTATGAGAAATGGAGATGAACAGGGATTTGATGAAGAAGTGTATTCAGATACACATGAAGAGTTTGAACCAAGAAGGTCAAGCAGGACTAGAAGACAACCAAAAAGGTATTCCTATGATACTTTGTATATAACTAAAAAAAATTATGCATATATGGTCAAAGATGATGAAGAACCTCAGAACTATGATGAAGCTAAAGGCAAGAAGCAATGGGAAGAAGCAATGGAAGAAGAGTTCAGCACACTAGAGGAGAACAAGACATGGGAACTTGTTCCGAAACCAAATGGTAAGAAAGTCATTGGAAACAAATGGGTTTTCAAAGTTAAGAAACTTGCAGATGGAAGGATAGCCATATACAAAGCTAGATTGGTTATCAAGGGCTATGCTCAGACGCATGGCATAGATTATGATGAGACGTTTAGTCCGGTGGCAAAGATGTCAACCATAAGGACAGTAATTGCTATAGCAGCATCAAAAGGATGGAAACTAGATATAAAGAATGCATTTCTGAATGGATATATATCAGATGAAGTCTACATGGAATAACCGGAAGGGTTTGTAAGTTCCAGATACCCAAATTTTGTTTGCAGATTAAGAAAAGCACTTTACGGACTGAAGCAAGCTCAAAGAGCTTGGAATTACATACTTGTGAAATATCTCAATGAACTTGGATACCAAAGTTCGAAGGCAGATGCAAGTCTACTCATCAAGAGAACAGAAGAAGGTATGATCTACATTTGTATCTATGTAGATGACATTATAATCACAGGTACGACAGATGAAGGAATTAAAAAAGTAAAAGGATTACTTGTAAAGGAGTTTCAGATCAGTGATCTAGGAAAGTTATCATACTTTCTTGGAATGGAATTCACATACACAGATCATGATGTATATGTTTCGCAAGAAAGGTATCTCCTAAACTTACTGAAGAAGTTTAATATGGAGAATTGCAGAGAAGCTTCAACATCGCTTGAAGCAAATCATAAACTCAGCAAATATAGTGGTGCAGAGTTTAAAGATATGAGAAAGTATCAGTCGTTAGTGGGAAGTCTAATTTATGCTACACTAACACGACCGGATCTTAGCTATGCAGTGGGAGTTCTCTCACAGTTCATGCATTGTCCGAAGGATCAACATTGGGTTGCAGGACAAAGAGTTCTTAGATATATAAAAAGAACTATAAAGGAAGGATTATATTATCCTTTTACGTTAGATATAAAGCTGAGAGCATTCAATGACTCAGACTGGGCAGGAAGTCAAGATGACAGAAGATCAACACATGGGTATATGATATACCTAGGAGATAAGCTAGTGAGCTGGTGTTCAAAGAAACAACACACAGTGGCCTTATCGTCAACAGAAGCAGAATATAAAGGACTTGTAGAAGCAGCTAAAGAAGTGATATGGATGCAGACCTTGCTCAAAAGCATGGGTATTGATCAAGGTATACCTATCATACATGGAGATAATATGAGCTCGCTCTATCTTGCAGCAAATCTAGTATTTCATGCAAGAACAAAGCACATAGAGATTCAGTATCATTTCCTGAGGGAAAAGGTAATGGAGAAGGAGATAGAAATAATATACACTCCGACAAAAGATCAGATTGCAGATATTTTGACAAAGAGCTTGGATGGAACAAAGACAAACAGATTCAAAGAAATGGCAGGTATAAAAGAAAGGAAAATATATGAAAGACAGGAAAAGTCAAATTAGTGATTGAGGGGGAGCTGTTGAAGAATCACTCACGAATTTGACATACAGACAGACATAAAAGAAAAAGAAAGATAAAGAGAAGGGGAATCAAAATATTCAAAAAGTCAAAAGCCTTAGTGAAGGGACAAATTCACGACCGTTATGTACAGCGCAAAATCTTCCAGAATCAGAGTTTGTTAGAGTTCGTTACACCGAATCAAACTGTATATAAAGAGAGAACGTGCATAAGAAAAAGAGGGGGAGTGTGAACAAGAATGTGCATGAGTAGAGCGCGCAGTTTAAATAGAGCGCATATAGAGGTCAAGAAGAGAGGAGACGTTTTATCAGAAGACGCCAGAGATCGCGTATGTAAAGATGAATAACAGAAACCTGAAATGTCAGGTATTCATCTGCGAGAGATGGTAAGAAGAAACTACTCAGTATAGGAGAGTTTCTATAGCTTGAGCAAGAAGAGGCCAAGCTAGTTTGTACACATCTTCTCTAATAGAAAACACATGTTCATGTGGAAGTTTGCGTGCACTGTTCGTATGTGAAGAAACCTGAGTACTTTTGTGTTACGGTATAAAGTTAGTTAACAGTTATTTTCTCAGTAAACGAATGTTTTGGTCAATTACAATTGTCTCAGTAACGCATTTTCGGTCAGTTATAGTTTTCTCAGAAAACGTGTTTTCCGGTAGATCAATGAAGTATATCTCTCAGAATAAATTAAGGTTTTGTATGAGAGATAGCTTATCTTATAGCTAGACATCTCTACTATCAATTCATCAAAGATTTCGATGAAATGGATATGTACACATAGTACAAAGTCTAACTGGAAAGAGGCATTTTGAACTGGTGAAGTTTTTCCTCAAACTTCAGAAAGTGTTCATTCAGTGAAGGAAGTTCACGCATCACTTCCTTACTTCATGTATATTCACTTGAAGTAATTATAAATAGAATAGGAGTTGATTCCGGTAAGATTCCGGTATAACTACGGTGTCAGTCTGGTGATAGTCCGGTGAAGTTCCAGTTGAATTTTTCAGTAAATTCAAAATGCAGTCTTATATGTTGAGTGACTGTAACTGTGCTGAGCTACTCCTGATTATAGAGGTGTTCTAATATCGCTCTAGCTTAGCATCTTTTCGGTGGCGCGGCGAATTCCGCAGGCTTGACAAGGTTCGAGCCTTTGCCGTGACGACCATCAACAAGTGGTCTCAGAGCTGTGAGATCCCCAAGACTACTGAACCCCGTGTACAACCTATTCGCATACGGTTATCAAGACCGGTTATAACGGAGGCCACCACCAGCACAGTTGCTCCTCAAGCAACCACAATTCCAGGACCTACCACCACTACAGTAGAAGCTCCCACCACTATTGGTGTGGAAGCATTTTCTTTTCCGATACCAAACATAGAGGCAGAGCCACTGGATACAACATTTGATTTTGAAATGCCAGATGCCTTCTCCAATGAAATTCAGTATTCCGAAGGTCAGATTTTCTCTCAGGAATACGAACGGCCAAGCTACCCTACCACACCCCGAGATCAACCACAAGGACAAGTCGTGTCTAGCTCTGAAGAGGAAAGAACAGAGACAAATGAAGATCACGGTGATGACGAAGCCAGTCAGGGCACACATGAATCCCAAGAACATGTACACACAGATGAACAAGGACGACAAAGCAACACCCAAGGTGACACGAGCACACATGAAGATGAAACCTATGAAGCAGCAGCCTATACGCTGGCCATCAAGAAGCTATATCGCACCATGGAGAAAGTTTGGGTGCACAAGAAACTGACTGAGGAAGAGAGTCAAGCAGTTATAGAACAGGAACTTGTCTCACGCAGATTCAAAGAAGTATACATCAGAGGCTTCCAAGAACTTGTCAAATCCGTGGGATCACCGAAGCCTTATGATATTTGCAGAGGAAACCATTACCGCAATATGACCCTCGTAGAATCCGTCTACTAACCAAACCTGGTGAATACATTCAGGTACCCACTGGCGGTCAATCTTCAGAACAGGCCAGGGAAGCACGTCTCGTCCTAGAAGGCTCATTGGCAGAGGACACCATTATCGTCGACTCCCCAACCCGTACTACTGCTGTACATACCACCATAGTTGTTGAAGTACCTACCACCCCAACCACTCCTCCTTCACCTCCCATCCATCCAGTCTCCCCCATACACCCTCCTTCTCCCAGAACATCCACCTCCTTCCATGGAGAAGTAGCAAAAGCCCTTGTAACATCCATTCCTCTCACCATGTCCACACCCACCCAACCTAGTTTTCTCCCTTGGACATCCACTTCTCTATCTAGTCCATTTCTCCATCCATCTTTTCCATCCTTCCCTACACCCCCGAGACCACTATTTCCATTTCTAACCCCGATGACTTTTTCCCCTGTATCACCTCCCTGACCCACCGTCATTCCTCTTTCCCCTTTCCACCAAGCAGCATTAGAAAACCCCTCTGTAAATTACTCTTCCACCTTTGTAAACCTTGTATTTACACCCACGCAAGCACCCATGATCACACCATTATTCACGGTCACCGCACTTGACACCACATCCAATGACATGGATATATCACCACCCACTGCACCACCACTCACTTCATTCACGGCACAACCATACATAGGCACACCACAATTTTCCACAATCACCAGTGCATCCATTTTCCCACCCCCATTCCCCATTCCCTTTGCATCTACACCCACTGCATCTCCACTTAGCACACCATTAATATTACCATCCACTGTAGATAATGCATTTCGACAAATGCTCACCTGTATGACTCAAGTAAGAGATGAGTTCACATCTCTTGGAAATAATTATCAGCAATTGCAGAGGACAACCAATGATTTATAGTCACAGCTAAACTCACTGACCATCGAGAATGCCTCCCTAAACACCAAATACCAAGAACTCCGAGAGGCATACCACAAACTAGAACTAGAAAGTGAAGAGAAAACCAAAGAGGCCACTGCTGATCTTGATAATTTGTTAAGGGCGAGAGAATTTAGAAGCTTCCCTGGATCAACCAGACCAACCATTGAGCCCCAGCCACTTCAAGGTCGTGCCCTCAGAATCGATGAAAATGTTACTAGAAGATCATGTCAGATTGTTAGATGAATATGACAACATGAACGAGGAGTTTCAGAAGCTCAAAGACGAACACAAGATATTACAGTTAAGAGAACCAATGACTACCAGCTCCTGCGGACCCATCTCGTGACATCCTAGAGGAACTCAACGCTTTACGGGCCCAGGTATTCACGCTCCAATCACAGATAGCGGTATATGAAGCACCACCAAGGCCAGACTCCCCACCAAAACTACCAGCTAATGAAGGAACTGTGACCATTCCGATGGAGGAAACTTTCGAAGAAGCGTATGAACCACAACCCATCCCAGGCGGACGAGTCACGATCGAAGGCCAGACGACTTACGAACTTCCAACTCCCACATGGATGAAGACGATAGAAGAACTGGGAAAAACCCACTCAGCACGGGTAGAAGCGCAGCTTCACGCCATGGCAATGATTGAAGAACGCATTTTACAGTCCCCATACTTTGCTCATTTGGGCCCTCGTAGATACATATCAGGGCATGAGCTACAGTATAAACCATATTTTATGTTAATGGCAGAATATCAGCTGGCCATAGAGAAAGAAACAGGCAAGAAACCATCTCACGCTACTCAGTTTGAGCTTGACGATTTGCCAACAGACGCACAACAAGGAGAAATCTATCAACTAGAATGGCGCAAGGATCTCTTACAGAAATATCTTGAGATGATGAGTACATGGGCCAAGGCACCACTACACTTAAAGTACAACCCATGTTGGGGACCAGTGCCACATGACTGCTCCTGGAAGGCATTTGCGATTAAGATACAAAACAACAAGCAATGCCAGGATTGGCTAAACTACCCATACTTCATTCCACCTACAGGACCACCTACAGTCGGATACATGATGGCAACGATTCGTCACTGGCTCCCTCGCTTGAAACACATGGACGATATATCAGCACACATGACTCTCAAGATATTTGACATGATGCAGATGGTTTTTAAAGTCTTCAGACGCGTCAAGGCACCTCATGTAAACACCCCGGGCTTCGAGCATGGCAATCTAGATCTTGCATATGATATGAGTACAACGCCATCGCTTCGGGTGTGTTATGCCTAGCATTGCAGAATCAAATATTTACCGGCGTGCTACAAGCAGACCTTCGAAGAAATGTTCACAACCGGTTTCTGGGAATACCATTCAGAAGTGTTCATCAGCAGGCCCACACATTTGCTTCAATTATTCGCCTGTGAGCAGATGGTATATTCCACACATTATCGACTCCCACCATCCGATGAACCGCAACCAATTGATTGGGAGAAACTCCAGGCAGATTTGGCCCGAGGCATTCGAATATCAAAACACACCCTCGCTCAGGAACTCCTACAAAATTACATCCGACAGACCTCACAACAAGGTTCTGTCGAGGACGACAGAAGCGAGAGGGAGGGGGGTGTTGGCAGTAGCCAGAGGCATAGAAGACGCGGAAGCATGTAAAGACAGATCAGGGAGTCAGTTGAATCAATTTTTCAAAGATTATGTTTTATAAATATTCTTCAAAACCTCCAACAGTGATTTTCATCACTATTGTAACATATGTAACATAGAAAAACCCTTTTTGTAATCCATAGCTCCATTTTGTGCAAGCCGAGGAGTCCTCAAGCTTGAGGAGCTTAGGTAGAATGAGCGTATCAATTTTGGTTATTTTTAGACACCGTTTACCCTTTCAAATAGCACTTAGGACCTATTTTTTAACTATGCCGGTCACTAGATGTGAAACGGGTCAAAACTAGTATAGAATCTATAAAAAGAGCGAGAGAGCTCATTTTTGAGGTTCGTTAGTGTGAGCTTAGAGCTAATTTGAGCTTGTAAGAGTGTTCTTGAGTAATAGAGTTGATTTCTCACCTTCCATTGTGTCTTGCTTGTCTCTTCGTTGTGTGTGTGTATGTGTGTGTGCATCTCTATGCTTCTCACCTTCACTCTCACTTCATCTCACATTCACGATCTTCATATCACTCCTATCTCTTCTGCGGATTGACATTAAGGAGGTGGAGCTTCTTAACGTGGTCCTCACCATTGTGCTAGAGCAACAGAGGGTCCATAATAATTAACTCTAGACCAGAGTCACTTGCACTCGAATGCAACAATGCTAGGTTCACATTCTTCAATAATCGGATCACACATGATTGGCTCTATTGTGAAGACTGAAATGTCATAACCATCCTCGTCACAGCGGGGAGTCCATTGTTCTTCATTGATGGCTACATTCATTGTTGCTAGAATTTCTGCCCAACCATGAGGTTCAAACTCTTTTTCTAGGAATACAACAGGTGTATAGGCTGAGTCTCGTATTGATCTATGAGTTTCCTTCGCACATACCTCTCTTGCCTTTTCCCTTGTCTCTTCCTCTTTGGCCACTTTACACATCCATAAGTGAGTGTCTTCATGCATCCATGAGGATCCTGATCCTATCAAATGCACTGATTCTATATCATTCTTAGCTCTATGGATGGGATTCCATTGAATAGGGGGTATGTCTCTATGGGACTAATCCTTGAGATTTACTTTGATTGTAACCCCTAAGTGTTGCAAATACAAAGAATTGGTTCCCCAATCTTGTACCACTTGCAACTGCCTCAAGAAAGGTCTTCCAAGAATCATCTCATAGGCTTGATTTTTGCTAAAGTCATAGATAGAAAAAGTATGCTCAAACTCTACCCCACAAGTAGTGAGAGTTATCCCTTCTAGTATTCCTAAGGGTCTTTCTATGTGACCATCATCCATTTGCGATTTCATTCTCATTGGCCAGAGGGCTGGCTTGCCCCAATGCTTCCATAGGGAAGTGGTAGGAATTGCAACTCCTGCACCTGAGTCCAAAATTGTCTTGGTTGTGTACCCCTGATGGGTGATGGGAAGATAGGTGTTTCCTTCTCCTCCTTTGCTCATGTCACCTATCTTGTCCAAAGGTATTTCTGGAAGTGTTCTATGAGAACCTACCTAGGAACTTGGTTTTTTTACTTATGGCACTTGATTGGCTACATGTTTCCATAGTTCTAGCCTAACCTTGAGTAGCTCTTCTAAAGTGAGATTGCACTGCACTTTAGTGTTCTTTACTACCTCTGTATTCCTACCTATGAATGAGTCTTCATTCCTTACCATGACCGTGGGTGCTCTCATACAAGTAGACTTTGCTTCCCATGGGTCTGTGAAATGGGGTAGTTCCTATAAGGAATTAGACTCAAAGTTTAATCTTTCATGAGATTGGGTATCCTCATGTTCTTCATAAATGGAAGGGATGTCTTGTGGGAATTGATCATGCAAGTCGTCCACAAGTTCAATGGGGGGAGGGACTTCACTTTCTTTAGGCAACTTCTCTTCCTGGATCTCTCTTAAAAATTCTTGGGAATATTAATTCATAGAACAATGGGTGTCTAGTTCAGTGGAATTGGGCACATACGCATCCTTGGCAGGAATGCTCATTCTTTCACTTGCTTTGTCCTTACCCTGGGAGGTGGATTCCTTTCCCTATTTTGCGATTAGTCTCTCCAATCTGTCTAGCGGTCCATCAAAATGCAATCCAATCTATCTTAGCTAAATTAGAGCAATTGAAGAGGCGATTGGCTTCAAACATGGTTTGAGCCAATTCTACCATCTTAGCTCAAAGCTTGGCTCGTTCAATCTCTAGGTCAGCTCTAGGGTAACACTTTTCATGAGCTGTTACATTTGGCCCTTCCTGGATTCTAGCCTGATATGCTCTAAGTATCATGTCCATGCCCTCAGGAGCGGGATCTGCGAAGATTGACCCTACTCGAGGTGGAGGGTGGGTTATGTGTGGTGGATTAGATGGTTGTGGGATGGATAGTGATGAGGATGGTGATGGGACGATGTGTGAGAGTGTGTTTGAGATGTGATTTCTTTTACTTTGGCCTTGGTTTCTCTCAGGCTTTCCTCGAGTTCGCTCATCTTCTTTGTCCATTACCTTTTCATACGTTCACAACTTTCTCTCCAAGCTCTTGTCCTCTTCTTATTTTGATTCTCGATCTCGCTAACCTAAGAATTCTTTTCCTAACCTAAGTCTTGGTTTTGCTTAAGTGCATGAGCTCTCATGATGACTTGCACTGGGGCCATGGAAGTCACACTTCTTGTGGAGTCTACCACTAACCCAATAACATTGATAGGAGTGATTTTTGGCATATTGGTGGGGTTCTTGGGACACTCTCGTAACAAGTGCTCCTTCGCACAATCTGGACAAAAGCCTTGAATGGTCACAGATTGGGCTTGTGTCGGTGCAGGCATAGGACAATCACGAATGGGGTGGTCTACCTGACATCGATAACATGGCCCTCTAGGAAATGGGGGCCTTATCTGCCTAGGTTGAGGCCTAGAGTTAGGATTTGCATACATGACATTCACATCTGGCTCCCAACTAGGTTGACTCGGTTCTTCATAATAGTATGACTCATTATGATCAAGGGACTGCATGTAGTAAGCCTGTGGGCTATCAATATGAGTAGAGTCAAAACTATGATCATTCAGGTCACTTTCCAAAAGCAGTGGTGTTACTGACACTAATGCTCTATTCGGATTTTCTTCCGCTACAACATACTTCACTGGAATCACATTGGCAGGAGGATGGGGTTGCTGCGCTAGAACTGGTTGAGGTCTTTGCTACCCTTGATAGGGCAGTTGATAAGATTGCTGGGGCCTACCATATTGCTATTGTGGGTACTGATTCTGGTATTTTCCTTGTTGTGGATACATCTGAGGATAATTTTGTCTAACAACTTGTTTATTATAAAGGACAATCTTGTGCAGTGTGGTTGGTATATCTCCTTTCTAGGGTGCAGTATTGGCTATTTAGGTTCACTTGTGGTTGAGCCATGATAGGGCACACATTGGCCATATGGTCCCCTCCACAGGTGTAGCATCGTTTCCCTGGGGCAAATCTAGGAATCTGCTTGCTACATACTCCTAATTTCTGAGCTACCTTCTGTGCCAGATCCTCAATTGATGTGGATTGTGTGGAAGTGAGGCTGATAGAACTATCTGAATCTTTATAGATCTTTGAAAGCTCTAATTCCTCCCCTAGATTATCCTCAATGTCTATACACATGCATACACACTCTTCTATGGATCTAGGGTCCTTTAAGTACACATATGATCTCAATTTGGTACTTAACAATCTGTCTAGGAATAAAACCACTTGTTTGACTGGAGTGGGTAACTCTGGAACAGGGCACCTCTCTAGGTATTGCCTAAACCTTCTCCCTGCGAGCCTTACAGTCTCTTGAGGTGTTTGCTTGAAGCTGTATATCAAGGAATATGTATTATGCCTAATACCACTCTTAGAAAACTCAGTGATGAATGCTTCAAGAAGTTGGTCTATATTTCTGAACTGACCTTAGTGAAGCAGTTAAAACCAAGTCAATGCAGTGTTCTTGAGAGTTAGGCCAAAAGCATTGTATTGAGTGAACAAGTCTTCAACTTGTTCAACTCTCAAAACTTGCCTAAACTCTGTCACATGGTCATATGGGTCTCGTGTGCCATTGAAGAAATTCTTCATGGACTTAACCAATTGTGTGGGTCTCAAGGTCCTACTGTGTTGCATAGCCTTGGTAGAGGAAATTCATTGACATTTCTTGGAGTCCTTGGGTCCCTATGTCTCTCTTTTTCCATCCTATCCGTCTCTGTCCTTGTTCTTTCTCTTCCTAGTGGGTTAGCAAAGCTCACCTCGGGTCTATCTCTACTCCGCTCTCTTTGAGTTCCATGAGCCTAAGATATTCCAGCTCCTTGGTGACCATAAGATACTGTGGATCGAAGTTGGGGAAAAACAAATTCACCCTTCCACATGTATGCGTGTATTCCATGCTCCAAGACCACAAAGATATTCTCTGATGCATTATCTAGATAGGTCACTTTGCCTGTGCCATCTGGGTCTTTGAATTCGTATATGATGAGCGCGCCTACTTCGTTAGGCTGCTCAGGCTTATACCTCCAAAAGGCCTCATCCCTCTCTCAATTCAAGAGCAAATCTATGCTCCTATGCTCTTGGGGAACCCACTATGGAGTGATCATTCTAGTCATAACCGACTTGCCTCGAGGGGTTTTTGGCTCCTTTCCTAACTTCCCTTGCTCTATGTCACCTATTTCAGTCTCTAAGATTATGTTCCCAAATTCATATGTTCTTTCAGGTTGGCTAGTGACAACATACATTGTTCCTTCTTTATCTATGTAGGAAGCATTTTCGAACTTGACTACAAGGTGTTCTAGTCCCATGGGCTGATTCGGGTTTTTAATTTGGATGACAGATCTTCTCAGAGCATCCTCATATATACGAGCACCTAATTGGTTGGTATGGATATATTCTAGTTGAGTCTTGTAGGGAACTTTTGGTTTTTCTAGGTATGCCACTCTTGAGCTACCTACGGGTCTCTCCATGCTATAAGACATCTCAGATTCACTGGTTTTTGAGTCTAGAGCGTAGGGGTAATCACTCAACTGCTAGGCCCAAGACCTATTAGTATGGGTAACACTAACCTTTGATGACCTAACACTAAGACGGTCTCTCCTTAGGTGTCTTCCTGATCTCACATTCATATGCCCTACTAATTATCCCGATGATCCTTGTACAACCACATTGCTGATTCTTTGATACCAATCACTTGTTCCTTTTGATTTCCTGGGTACTTGTTTTCTTGTCTTTAGTTAAGCATCGTCAGGAGCACTTAAGTGTGACACACTTGATGTTCTTCGTCCACCTGGCTTAAGTTCTTTCCCATTAGATTGTCCCTTGACTACAACTTACCTATTCTTAGATTTGAGAAATTAGAGTATCTTAGAACTTGAGTGTTCCTATCGTACCCTTAAATCAATCCAGATATCTATATGCACTTAGCCTAAGCTAATAATGGACTACGGGGGTTGAGAGATCTTCCAACCTCAAGTAGCTTTTCTTCACTGCAATTGTCTGCCCAAGAAGCATGTTCCCAAGCCTGCACACATGGAACTTGCTTTGGTTTCTCCAAAAGCTCTTGATGATCCTGTAAAGCCAAGTTTAGCTCAAGATTTTACCTTCAATTGATAGACATATTATTTCAAACACTTTTGATGACCCTTTTTTCCCCCTTTCGTATTGCCAAAAAATTTCCTCTAGAGCTCCCTTGGTGTACCTACCCCTCAGAGGGTCAACTTAAAAATACCCTATCTATAAATCAATGTAATATTCTTATAAAAAATTGTTGAGGTCGTGTAGTATTCACCAAAGCTTTCCAACGAGCTCTAGATCTCAAAAAATGGATTTCATATGAAAAAGTTATGTTGATTCAGGGTTCAGGGGATTAAAACAGACAATCAGGACCTTTCAAGATTTTATTGTATTTCTCTCATGCCTTTGTAATTGTATGGGTAATTGATTGTGCAAATATGCCCAAAATTTAGCCCAAATTAAAAAAAAAATTAGCACTTTAATTTTTGCCGAAAATGCATGTCTATCGCGATAGACAGTGTCTGTTGCGATAGATGCTGACTGTCCCGTGGGGTCTGTCTATCACGATAGATGGTGTCTGTCGTGATAGACGATATCTATCATGGGATCCTGTCTCTCACAATAGATGGTGTCTATCATCTGTCGTGTTTTGGTCCGTCGCGATAGATGGTGTCTATCACGATAGACACTATTTGTCGCGGGGCTCTGTCTGTCACGATAGATGGGTGTCTGTTGTGATAGACAATGTCTATCGTCTGTCGTGTTTTGGTCTGTCGCGATAGATGGTGTATATTGTGTGCCGTGTTTTGGTCTGTTATGATAGTCGGTGTCTATCACAATAGACGGTGTTTGTCATGATAGACGCTATTTGTCACGGGGCTATGTCTGTCATGATAGATGGGTGTCTATCACAATAGACGAGGTCTATCGTCTGTCGTGTTTTGGTCTGTCGCGATAGATGGTGTCTATCGCGATAGATGGTGTTTGTCACGATAGACTGAAAAAACACAAATTTTTTTGAAACTTTTAGTGATTTGGAGTGCTGTATTGGTGTAGGTTATCATGCCAAGCATACAAACAAAAAATACTGAGTTTCTCCGTCTGTCACGATAGACAGAGGTCGTCGTCCCCGGACCTGTGCAGAGTTCTATCGTACCTACACAAGCTGCTAGATATGGTGGTACAACTAGAACCTGCAGCAAAAGCTCAAGAATACACAAAAGCAGATCGCACACAAGCTCTCTCGCTCTCTCTCACAAGTGAAATGAGGGAAATGAGGTGGGTAGGGGAATGTGACAAAAAAACTGAAATTTTGGGGAAGGTGAAGATGGAGGTGGGAGGTGGTGTGGATGATGACGGTGATGCAAAAAACATGAAAAATTGATGAAAAATAAGGAAAAGTATAGATTTTACCTATAACTCCAATGTCGGAACTCTACGTCTTACCATCACACGCTCATCCTCGAAGCTCTCTCCCTAGCAACGATGCCAAATTTGATGTCACTCTAGCACAATGGCAAGTACCAACATGAGGAGATCCACCTCATAAATGTCAATAAGTGGAGACGTGAGGACTAGTATGAAGACTATGAGCAAGCGAAGGCACAATTATGTAATTGAGAAGCACACAAACATGCACACACATACACACACATGCACACAAGGCAAGAACAAAGAGATGAACAATGGAGTTCTTTGCATTCGTCAAAAATTCTCTTACATAAGCTCAAATCACTAACAATCTAACCTCAACAATGAGCTCTCTAGCTGTTTTTATAGTTTGTTGTCTAGCTTTGGCCCTGTCCAGACCTAGTGTTCCGCCTAGTTAAAAATTAGGTTCTAGAGCTTATTTGAGGGCTCAAATGGAATCTAAAAATTACGAAAATTGGTATGTTTCTAATTCTAATACTCAAGCTCAAGGACTCCTCGGCTTGAACAAAATGGAGTCTATTCTACCAAAAACATGATTTACATTGTTTGTGTAGTGATGAAAATCACTTGAGTTGGAAATAGTTTATGGAAAAAATGATTAGGCCTTGTTGCCGAATTGTGCATGACTGCTCCCTTGTGCTGGTATGCTCTTCTTATAGCTTGTATGCCAATAGTAGCAAAACAAGTGCAACTACCAACATCTTTTGCAGGGTCTTCAATGATTTTTCCTACTCCACGCCCCACAAAAATCACTCATTTTTCTTGTGATGGTGCAAAAACATGTGCCATATACACTAGAAACCTCTCATGCCATTTTTCATATCCAATGAGCTACATCGCCTACTTGAATGTGCAATTTGGCTCTGCCTGAGCAATTTGCTACACCTTTTTGGGATCGATAGCTATCCCCTATTTTTTTATTATGTGCCTTGATAGCATTCCGTCTTGATAAAAAATGCAAACTTTGTAAGATTTAGGTATAACTTGAACTCCCTAAATCGTTGAAACCCAATTGGTGCAAATGCTCTACCTGCATCTTGCCAACATTGAAGTTTTCAAGAAAAGCTTTCATGAATGTGTTCAGATAGGTCCTAAATGCATGCATGACCCATTTTTGAAAAGTTGGGGGTGCGGTCTTTAGTTTGAAAGTCATCATGTTTGATGTGAACACTCCACATTCAATAACAAAAGTACTTTTGTCTCTATCTTTTGGTGCCATCCTGATTTGGTTGTGCAACTTGAACCCAACCAAGAAACTATACATTTCAACTCTTGCCACCCATCAAACATTGTTCTGAAAATGGAAGTGGAAATGGATCTATGCATTTAACTCTCTATATTCCATACAAATGTAATTATTCCCATTTTTCTTTGGGACAACTACAATAGGTGATAACAGTTTTTTCTTTTCAATTAGATAAATAAACCCAACTTCAAACAACTTATCAATTTCTTCTCTAACTTTTTGTGTATAGGAATGGTTCATTTTGTTCAAATATTATTTAACTAGTATTGCATCCACTTTTTCATTAATCACATGTAGATAGAGTCATTTGATTTACTCCTTTAAAATTTCCAAATAGGATCAATCAAAGACATCCTGACATTGTTGTAACAAATGTTTTAGTTTGCACTTGAAATCCAAATACAACTGAATAGATAACCACTCATGGCTCATCTTCCATTCCCAAATTCATGTCCACAAGCACTGATTTGTGAACTTTGACTTGATAGCACTTCAAAAAAATTTTCCATGTTTATAGTTACTTGCTTAGCTTCTTACAGTTGGTATGTTTCTTCAACCCCTGTTTATTGCGCTTGTTCAAGGAGCCACAACACTTCAATACCTTGAATACCTGAAGCCACTTAATTGAAAATTTTTAATACTCCCACTTAAAAAATGGGGACTATTGTCCTTTTTCTCTGTGAAAATTCCTCTCTCCATTGTCAACTAGTGGCTTTTCCCTGTTAACTTCTTATGCATACAATGGGTGTGCCATCATAGGCATCCTTTTTAGCCCAATCATTTGCAATGTATTTTTTTGTTTACCCATATTGATAAAAATCATATCAGCATCCGCAATTGCTTTACTTTCAGCACATGCAGCCATGTCTATTGAAGAATCATCAGGTAGGTGCATGGTGCCTCTACAATTTGAGAACTATAAAATTCACATAGAAGCTCAATCATGCAACATGAATAACTTAGTTCTATAGGATAACCAATGGTTGAGCATGCGTCAGATCTTCCATGTTTTCCTAGAAAGAGGTAGGAAACACTCTGTTAGCTTCAATGGGACACAAAAGTACTCTATGAGCATGTTCACCCTTGAAGCCCCATCCAATAGAACATCATTCAATTGCAACTCTCCAATCTTTACTACTACAATAGGGACTTGCTTGTCAAAATCAACTGGTAATTCCTCATAAATCTATCTTGTAGCCACATTTGTAGATTCAATACACTAATACCTTGAGGTTGGCATATTCTAAATTTCACTGGAAAGTCTTTGCAACAACTACTTACCCCGCCTTTGTGGAGTTCAAGGTCTGCGGAGGCATGGGAACAACACAAGGAAGAAGAAGAAGCTTGGAGCATAACACATTATACAAAATGTATTACCACTAGAATGTACAAAGATAAGTAACCCGTCAAGGTAATAGGTGTATATACAAGCCAGGGGAGAAAAACCTCCTAAAGAGGGAAAAATGTGCCCCAACAATCCTAGTGTGTTCACGCACATCACTACTTAAATAGCCAAGCTATGTGGAATCAATCCACAAAAGGAAGTAAGCCCAAACATTTGCAGAAAGCTTCAAAATTCTCCCTAGATAGAGCCTTCATGAAAAGGTTTGCAATGTTCTCCTGCATAGTCACATATGCCAAGATGATCTCTCCAGCAGAGAACCTCTCCTTGGCATAATGACAATGCATCTCAATGCGCTTAGTGCAAGCACGTAACACATGGTTCTTCAAAACTTCCAATGCACTCTGACTGTCGGTGAAGATGGTGGTGGTAGAAGACCGACCAACACCCAAATCAGCCATAAGGTGTCTAAGCAACACACACTCAACAATCACTGTGAAAGCTTCCCTATACTTAGCTTCACAACTGGAAGTGGCCACAATAGTTTTCTTCTTGCTCAACCAAGATATACATGAGCTACCAAGCATGAAGCAAAAGCCACTAGTGGAAACACGAGTGTCATAGCAACTAGCCTAGTGAGAGTCACAAAAAGCATGTAAATCTGGCGGTAGTGATCCCCCCTTGGGATAAAACATTCCAAGTAGTCAGGACCACTCAAGTAGTGAAAGATGTGCTTAACCGCTTGCCAATGCTTGACACCTAGGCAATGCATATACTTGATCATTTGTGAAACAACAAACTGAATATCTGGCTGAGTCATGCATAAGTAAATCAAGCATCCAACATCTTGCTGATAGAGAACACCATCAAATGCATCTCCAACATCATGAAGACTCAATCCTAAACTTTTCTCCATAGGAGTGGCAATAGGTTTACAGTCTTAAAGACCAAAATGCTGCAATAATGTGTCAATTTATTTTGTTTGACACAAAGCTATTCCACCATCAACTTGCATAAAATGAATGCCCAAATAATGATGCAAATGCCCCAAATCAAACATCTCAAATGAGGCATGCAAATCAGCCTTAAAATTATCAATATGCTTCTCATGAGGACTAGTGAGAAGCATGTCATCAACATACACAACATTGATCAGAAGCACATCATTATCATGCTTAACATATAAGGTGCTTTTAGTTGGACTATTCTCAAAACCATGTGCAACCAGATAGGCATGTATCTTTTCATATCAAGCACGTGGTTCTTGCTTTAAACCATATAATGCCTTCTTTAACCTGCACACCTGGTTTTCATGCCCCTTTTGCAGAAAGCCATGAGGCTGAAAAACATACACTTCTTCAAGCAAATCACCATTTAGAAATGCAGTTTTGATATCCAAGTGATGTACAACCATGATGAGCTACAAGTGCACAATGCTACAAATAGTAGTCATTCGACATGTAGGTGCAAAGGTCTCATCAAAATCAATGCCTCTTTCCTGCACATAACCCTTTGCAACAAGCCTAGCCTTATACCTATCGACTGTGCCATCAAGTTTACACTTTAGCTTGTATACCCACTTATCGCCAATGGGCTTCTTGCCAGGAGGCAAGTCACATAAAGATAAGTTACCATTTTTCATGATAGCATCATATTCAGATTGCATTGTAGCCATCCAATGTTCAGAATTTTATGCTTCATCAAATGAAACAGGCTCAGTCTCATCACAGAGACTAGCGGCAGCCATATCATAACAATCTGATGCAAAAGAGGCACTATGAGAGCCTAAACGAGTATGGTATGATAGAGATGCATCTAATTTTTTGTCACACAAAGTCTACACTAGCTAATTTATTGACCAAA
The DNA here is from genome assembly GCA_020310875.1 of Ceratopteris richardii. NCBI lineage: Eukaryota > Viridiplantae > Streptophyta > Polypodiopsida > Polypodiales > Pteridaceae > Ceratopteris > Ceratopteris richardii. Next base: position 99,272,024 of record CM035434.1, read on the forward strand.
TGGGTAGAGGCAAAGGCTACTAGAAGGAATGATGCTCAAACCACTACTAAGTTTCTTTTTGAGCATATATTCACTCGTTTCAGATTACCGATTGAGATTGTGAGAGACCGAGGAACGCACTTCATTAATGAAGTAATAGAGTCTTTGATGAGAAAATTTTTAGTGATCCATAAAAAATCAGCCCCATACCACCACCAAGCCAATGGGCAGGCGGAAAGTTCCAATAAAGTGCTATGCACAGTATTGACAAAGATTGTCAATAATGGGAGGTCTGACTGGGACAAACAATTGCATCATGCAAATCGGACCTTCCGAGTCACGTACAAGACTGCCATTGGAACTACCCCATTCAATTTAGTATACGGACAGAACGCAATTCTACCAATTGATTTTTTGATACCCACCTTGAGAGTAGCTCAGCAGCAAGAATGGACCGAACATGAATTATCCCAACAACTAGACCAAATCGAGAAGCTGCATGAAACTCGGTTGCAGGCTGTCGCTGGAATCTATGCGGCCAAGAGAAGACAAAAGGCTTATTATGATGCACACATAAAAGACAAAGGACTAAAAGAAGGAGACCTAGTCCTGGTCTACACCTTGAAACAACATGCCAAGAAGTTACAAAAACGGGGATATGGACCTCTAATCATTAATAGGATCTCGACGAGTGGAGCAGTTAATCTAGCCACTTTGGATGGAGACATTCTTCCTAACTACATAAGTGGATGTAGAGTGAAATGGTTCATGGAGCCATTGACGGATCAAATGTTAGCACGACTTGTAGGTGCGCAAAATAGGAAGAAGGAGGAAGAGAGGAGGCTAGACAGGAAGCGTTGGAATGTATTAAGAAACGGAAAGAGTGGATCATACAAAGAGATGAACGGTACTTACTAGATGAAGAGCCTATTCCCATGGCCAACTATCAAGTCCATCATTCCAATGGGCAGAACCATAGAGTAACTAAACCCTACCTAAACCTAGGGATTGGCAAGGCAAAGTACCAATTGATAGATGCCTTGATAGACTCAGGAGCAGGACTCAGTTGCATACGAAATACGATCATCCGAGATCTTCAAATGTTTATGACTCCCACGAAAGCACATATGATAGGTATCGGAGGTCAAGTCATAGAATGTATTGGAGAAACTACATTATCCCTCCACCTAGGAAATTCTTCCATGGAACAACGAGTCTTAGTGTGCAAAGATGAAGACTTAATAGAAGAATGAATCCTAGGACATGATTGGATCATTGAAAATGAAGTAAGCGTCCACCTAGCGCAAGGATATATTTCAACCAACATAGGGCACAAGGAAATTTTTAGTCTATTAGGGGAGAAGCCCTCACAGAATCCGGAAGCCATTGAAAGTGTGGAAGAACTCAAACAAGAGCACTTAGAGCATGATTCCAGCCCCAATCTCTCAGAAGCAGGTCCGAAAAAAGAAGAAATTTCAAACCCTAACCTATGAACGGAAGAAGTGGCTTCCTCCTATTCAAGTGAGGAACAGAAAGACACCAAGGAGATCAACACTCTTGGAGTTTCTCACATGACAAAAGGATCACCAATTCGGAAAACCACCATCAGATATTCGCATCCAGGAAAGGCCAACTTCAAATGGGTACGCAAGGATCAAGTGCATAAATCAGAGACCTCAACACCAGCTCATGAGGAGAAAAAGGAGGGCAAGCATTCGTCTTTACCAAAATCCGAGCCAAAAAGACTTTTGCACATATGGCTTCCTAGGCCTTTGATTGAAGCTCAGAAGGCACGACAACAGATATGGATTCCCAAGAAGGTCAGACAAGCAGCCAATCAAGAGATAGGCAAACAGGAGGATACATTACATCGAGACATTCAGACAATGAAGCCAAGACAGACTCGTCATAGAAACATGAAGAGAAAAACCAGACAATGAAGCCAAGACAGACTCGTCATAGAAACATGAAGAGAAAAACCTCTATCACTAGGACATTAGAAGAAACAAAAGAAACACATCAAGATCAAAGGACCAAAGAGAAGACACGGCCTATCAATGCGACCACGAAATGGATTTGGAAACCAAAGCAACTGCGAGGAATGGACCACTAGAACAACGAAGATTCCAATTGCACTCATGAAGATTCCAATGCACCTAAAGTATGCATAATAGGGCCACATTACAAGGCCAGACATTCGGCACATCATGTACATAATAAAATTAGTGGTGCACATTCTCCAATGCGGAATAGGCCATAGCTTCAACTTCCTTAGGAGTGGACCTACTATGTAAATAAATAAACGCTTCGGCTATACTAATCCTTGTTTTCTTTCAGAAAAGAAATAAAAATATGTGGTAAGAGATCTCACTTATAGAAGCAAGGGAAACGGAGTGACAAAATGACAATATACTACTACAATGCACAACACAATTGCTATATCTTCTATTGAAGCTAATGCACTTTTCATTACAAGTGCAGATGGCTTCTGAAGATTCTGAAGCAACGATTCAGGAAGAAGTGATGGAATTCCCTCCACAAAGCGTGACCAAAGCAAAGGGACATTGGTTTAGAGAAGATCAACCGGCTGGCGAATATCTCTTCCTGGTGACTATCAAAATCATGGACATAGATCATTAGTTCCCAGTTATGTCCCAAGAATTTAAAGTGGTGCATAAGATTTCGTCTACAATTGACATAATGAAGAAAGCGTGCATACACAAATATTTTGAATTGCAAATTTACAAACCCGACTTTCAAAGATGCACGCAAGTGATGCATACATTACAACCAACACTACATGACCCATTGGTGCCAGAAGCCAGAGTCATGGATGGAGTAGCTGAATGGGTAGTCATTCAGTTTACACATGATTTGATTAAAGAAGATTTCGGATGGGAGAAGGACGGAATTACTATCTTGAAGGAAGAAAGTCGAGGGGCAAAGACCAGAACATTTACTGACATCAATAGAGTTGACATAGAGGAAGAAGTCAGACTTATTCATCAGCACTTTTGCTTCCCTAACATGCATCGATACACCACTCCTCAGAAGATAATTGTTCAACTACTATCACACGCTATCAAACAGATTGGAAATCAAATTAATCTGACTCCATACATACAGGAACGACTTTTCGAGGCGAAGAAACAATGGAATAACAAAAAGTTCCTAAACGGCAGTGTAGCTCTAACCATATTAATCTATCATGCTTTAGGAATTAGAGAGCACCTCCAAGAAATGCCCTCATCTACTGCCATGGCTAAATATGCCAAGGTAGCTACAGTCCCTAGAAAGAAAGGAGTCAAGATTGTTGAGGAGGCAGAAACTAGCTCTCAACCCAAAATGAGAGGTACAAAGAGATTAAGGGAGGTAAATCAAGTAGAAGAAGAAGTTCAGCCACGAAGGCACACATACTTCCAAAGACCAGAATTGAAGAGCACATACCAATCACCGAGGAGGACTTAGCATGAGCTCTGGAAGACACACACCAATATATGGAAGGTCAAGTTAATCTACCAGTGCAAGGGCACCATTACCAGCAGACCCAACAAGACAAGGAAGCTAAAAAGAAGCTCACCAAAGTACATCGATACAGAGAATTAGGGTTGGATAATTCAAGCTCATCTTCAGACGCACAAGAAGAACATGAAACATCCTTATTAAATGTGGACATTCAAAGTGAATCCAAGGATGATGGTCAATGGGAGGAACTTAATGCAGTAAACTACAATGAAATAGAAGAAGAGGACATGAAGGTGAATGACAACCCTGCCAACTGTGATCAAGACACCACAGGCAAAGAAGGAAACCAAGCAGGGGTACATGTCATCCAAATAAATGAGACTTCAAAAATTCAAATCAAAGAGACAATGCTTAAGGGAGAAGGATCACTCAAGAATCCAAAGGAAGAACCAAAAGAAGCTACAGTGGAAGAATCAGAACCCTTCACTCCGATAAGGGTCGTGGTAGAACCCTCCCCCATGGATATCACATTTCAAGGGAGTGCCACAAAAATCATTGATCTGGACAACAGGAGAAACTCCAAACATTCCAAGAACATGGTTGAATGTAGACATTGCTCAGCTCAAGCCAGTAGTGCAAGATATGATCAGAACTGCAATGGATACGCAATAGTTAATGCTTGAGGCTGATGAGGACTATGATCAAGCGATGCAGGACAAGCATGAACTTCAAGCAATGAGTAAGAACCTTTCAGCAGAATTAAAGCTAGCAAGAGAGAAAATAATACATAAAGAAAATGAAGTTCAAGAGGTCAAGCAATAGTGCAAAACTTTAGAGATGGAAAATGCAAAATTAAAGGACCAACTACAGGAATTACAGAAGAAATATGAGGTTAGCGAGGCCGAGAAGACGCGGATGGATGCAAGAAGCAAAATATTAGAATCACAAATAAAGGTTATTGATATATTTAGGTAGTGATGTGTGTGAACACTCTAGGACCGCCGGGGCACTTTTTTCCCTCTTTAGGAGGTTTTTTTCCCCCAGCTTGTATATACGCCTATTGCCCTAATGGGCTACTTATCTTTGTACATTCTCTAGTAATACATTCAGTCTTGTGTGTTGTGCTCCAAGCTTCTTCTTCTTCTTCCTTGTGCTGTTCGCGTGCTTCCGCAGACGTCTATCTCCAACAATTGGTATCAGAGCAGGTAGTCGCTTCTTCTAGGGCGCCGTCGACACTCCTCCGTTTGTAGTCTCAGATTCGCACGAAATTTGGTGAGCATACTCAGGGTGTTTCCGAGATCAAAACGGCTTCACTTTGTGGTGCCGAAATTGCGATCTGAGCTCGTTTCGGCCTCCGAACGCACTATCGCAGCGCTTGTGCAGGCTATTTCGTCCTTTTGTGCCAAAGGTATATACCAATTTCTGTTTGCCAGTTTAAGCGTCTCGAAGTCTGCTACAGGTCTAGCAGAACTCGTCTGGGCAGTTCTGTTCAACTTTTTGAGATACAGTCAATTTTCTGCATCAAGGTATTTTAGTCACCGGCCATGGCTGAAAGCAGTGATGTATTCCGTATGTTGGCTACTGAGGATAAGTTGGATGGTACCAACTACCCATTATGGGCTTATATGATGCGACATGTACTGGTTGCAAAAGGATTGTGGAACATTGTGCAGGGTGTTGAAAGACGTCCTGTTACACCTGTAACGACAGGTACTGCAAATACAGGTGTTGGAGCTGATGAAGATGGTGTCGAAGATGATATTCCGCAGATTCCTGTTCGTGCTGCTGTTTCTGTTGCACCTACTGCAGAGCAGATTCGTTGGGATGGCAGAGATGCCCAGGCACATGCATTGATAGCCTTGTCTGTCAAACGTGCCATTATTCCTCACATTCGCTCTTGCAGAATAGCAAAGGATGCTTGGGATACACTTACCACTTTGTACCAGGCTAGGAATGAGGCTCGTGTTGCTTACCTCCGAAAACAGTTGGAGAGTGAGCACATGAATGAAGGTGATTCTATGGACAGTTTTCTTACAAAGATCAAAGACCTGAAGGAACAATTGATTTCTGCTGATGAGGTTATACGAGATAGCTCACTTGTGCAGACCGTTCTGAATGGTCTTCCTGATTCATATAAGAGTTTTGCCTCTACTCTTCGGTTGATGATGAAAGGCAATCCAAATGCCTTGTCATTTGAGGAATTAGTCTCTGTTCTGTTGCAGGAAGATCAGTCCAAGCAGAACATGTCCATTATGCGTGTTGCAGATCAAGCTTTCCTGGCTAGTCAGAAGGGCAAAGGAAAATGGAGCTCTTCTACTAGTAAGCAGAAATCTGCGAATGCTGCACAATCGAAGAACCAGGATAAAGATGAAAAGAAATCAGAAAAGCAGAAATTGTTCTGCAAGTACTGTAAAGGAAATGATCATATTATAAAGAACTGTCCAAAACTGGCTGCTAAAGAGGCAAAGAAGAAAGAGGCTGGAATGGTTGTTGCAGAGGCCTCTACACCAAAAACAGAGTCTGCAAATCTTGTGCAGGAAGAAGAATGGGCGTTTACTACTGTCTGCAGTTTTGACCCATCTTCTCATGATCAGTGCATGTCTGCAGTAGACTCAGATGTTTGGTACTTTGACAGTGGGGCGACCAAACATATTACCTCGCAGCGCAGTTTCTTCTCTTCACTCGAGCCTGCCCCTACAGGGAATACTGTCACATGTGCCAATAACTCCTCTTATCCTGTTATGGGAGTTGGTAAGATCATTCTGACTACTGCTGATGGTAGTTCTTTCACTTTGTCAGATGCTTTATTTGTGCCAGGGATCAAAAAGAACCTGTTATCAGTTTCTGCATTAGCCAAGATTGGCTTGGTTGTGAAATTCGTTGATGACAGGTGTACAGTCCATGATCTCTCAAATGGCGATGTGATTATTGCTTCTGGCATTTTATGTCATGGGCTGTATAAGCTCATAGACTATGAAAGATCTGTGAATGATTCGGCATGTGCAGTTCATGATTCTCAGGCTATGTCAGATGCAAAGCTTTGGCATGCACGCTTTGGTCATCTGAATTTTGCTAGTTTGTTACGCCTACAGAAATCTGAAATGGTGTCCTCTTTGCCCAAACTTGAGGCACCTGGAAAACATGTTTGTGAAGGCTGTATTTTGGGCAAAATGCAGCGTTCTTCCTTTCCAAAAGATGGTTCAGTTAGGGCTACGCAGAAATTGCAGCTTGTACATAGTGATGTTTGTGGTCCTATGCAGACACCCTCTTTTGGAAATTACCTTTACTTCGTGACTTTCATTGATGATTTTTCCAGGCATGCATGGGTATATCCACTCAAAGCAAAGTCCGAAGTGTTCATGTGCTTCAAACAGTTTTTCGTTTTGGCTGAAAATCTGTCAGCATGTAAAATGGGCACCCTCCGTTCTGATCGAGGGGGGGAATATATGTCTTCAGATTTTAATGCATTTCTGGCTGAACGTGGGATAAAACACCAGTGTACAGTGCCGTATACATCTCAACAGAATGGAGTTGCTGAACGAAAGAACAGGTCACTCATGGAGATGGCGAGGTGCATGGTCAAAATTCAGGCTTTACCACATAGTTTCTGGCTTGAGGCTGTCATGTGTGCAGCATATGTACTGAACAGGTGTCCCACTAAAGCGTTGCAGTCTATTACTCCATATGAGGCTTGGCATGACCGCAAGCCATCTGTTGCTCATCTGCGTGTTTTTGGTTGTTTGGCATATGCATTAGTGCCTGAACAACATCGTAGAAAATTGGATGATAAGGCAGTAAAATGTATTTTTGTTGGGTATAGTTCTGAAAGTAAAGGCTATCGTCTGTATCATCCATAGACTAAACGCATTCTAGTTTGCCGTGATGTTGTCTTTGTGGAAGATGCTATTCAGCCATTGCTTTCATGTACTAAGGAGACATCTGTTAGCTCCAAAGACATGTATGATACTTTGATGCCTCTTTTTACAGGTGGACACGCTAGTGCTGGTCCTAATGAGGCAACTTCTCAGCCTTTGCAGGTTTCATATGATGATGCAGATCGTTCCATTTCTGATGCAGATTTACATGATGCACTTGTTGATGAGAGACCTGATATTGAGCAGGCCAAAACTATGCCAAAATGGCTGGTGCAGACTTTGCGTGACAGCAAATTAGATGCACCTTTGTCATATCGTACTCGTTCAGGCTCTCATAGTGCCTCCTTTGCATCAGATTGCTATGCTATGGCTGCATCTAGTCTCTGTGATGAGAATGAGCCTGTTTCTTTTGATGAAGCACAAAATTCAGAAAATTGGATGGCTGCTATGCAATCTGAATATGATGCTATAATGAAGAATGGTACATGGTCTTTATGTGACTTGCCTCCTGGCAAGAAGGCCATTGGCACTAAGTGGGTATACAAGCTGAAGCGTAAACCTGATGGTACAGTTGATAGGTATAAGGCTAGGCTTGTTGCAAAGGGTTATGCACAGGAAAGAGGCATTGATTTTGATGAGACCTTTGCACCTACATGCCGTATGACTACTGTTCGCAGCATTTGTGCACTTGCAGCCCATCATGGTTGGAATGTACATCAGTTGGACATTAAAACAACATTTCTGAATGGTGACTTGCATGAAGAAGTGTATGTTTTTCAGCCCCGTGGCTTTGTGCAGAAAGGGCATGAAAACCAGGTTTGCAGGTTAAAGAAGGCATTATATGGTTTAAAGCAAGCACCATGTGCTTGGTATGAGAAGATACATGCCTATCTGATTGCACATGGTTTTGAGAATAGTCCAACTGAAAGCACCTTATATGTTAAGCGTGCTAATGATGTGCTTTTGATCATTGTTGTCTATGTTGATGACATGCTGCTCACTAGTCCTATTGAGACACATATTGCTGATTTTAAGGCTGATTTGCATGCCTCATTTGAGATGTCTGATTTGGGGCATTTGCATCACTATTTGGGCATTCAGTTTATGCACGTTGATGGTGGAATGGCTTTGTGTCAAACGAAATATATTGACACATTATTGCAGCGTTTTGGCCTTGAAGAGTGTAAGCCTATTGCCACTCCTATGGAGATAGGTTTACGATTGAGTCTTCATGATGCTGGAGATGCATTTGATGCTGTTCTCTATCAGCAGGCTGTTGGATGCTTGATTTACTTATGCATTACTCGGCCATATATTCAGTTTGCTGTCTCACAGATGAGCAGGTTTATGCATTGCCCAGGAGTCGTGCATTGGAAAGCGGTTAAGCGCATATTTCGCTACTTGAGTGGTACTCGGCTACTTGGGTTGTTTTATCCCAAGGGGGGATCACTACCGCCAGATTTGCATGCTTTTTCTGACTCAGATTGGGCTGGTTGCTATGACACTCGTGTGTCCACCAGTGGTTTTTGCTTCATGCTTGGTAGCTCATGTATATCTTGGTTGAGCAAGAAGCAGCCTACTGTGGCCACTTCCAGTTGTGAGGCTGAGTATAGGGCAGCTTTCACAGCGACTGTTGAGTGTGTATGGCTCATACGCCTTATGGTTGATTTGGGTGTTGGCCAGTCTTCTGCCACCACCATCTTCATTGACAGTCAGAGCGCATTGGCAGTTGCGAGGAACCCTGTGTTCCATGCTCGCACTAAGCACATTGAGGTGCATTATCACTATGTCAGGGAGAGGTTCTCTGCTGGGGAGATCAGCTTGGCATATGTGCCCACGTAGGAGAACATTGCAGACCTTTTCACAAAGGCTCTGCCTAGGAAGAAGTTTGAAGCTTTCCGCAAAGCTTTGGGCTTACTTCCTTTTGTGGAGTGATTTCCACATAGCTTGGCACTTCCTTATACATGAGTGCCAGCTCCTTGTTCACCGCATCACTCCCAGGGGGGATTTGTTGATATATTTAGGTAGTGATGTGTGTGAACACTCTAGGACCGCCGGGGCACTTTTTTCCCTCTTTAGGAGGTTTTTTTCCCCCGGCTTGTATATACGCCTATTGCCCTAATGGGCTACTTATCTTTGTACATTCTCTAGTAATACATTCAGTCTTGTGTGTTGTGCTCCAAGCTTCTTCTTCTTCTTCCTTGTGCTGTTCGCGTGCTTCCGCAGACGTCTATCTCCAACAAAGGTATACATGGATGAGGCAGAAAACCTAAGGAACAGAAACAAGGAGCTAATGACAGCTCTTCTGAGTGATCAACCCATAGAGATTCAGGAAAGGCCAAAAAAAGACATCAAGGAAATAGAGGAGAAGATGGCTAGGTATGAAGATCAGCTCAAGCAGGAGGAGGCAATCATTGCCGAATGGGAAAAGAGATAAATGGAGGATACCGCGGCTCTAAGGACAAAGTGGAAAAAGGCTTAGAATAAATATCTAGTGCAATGTAAAGAAGACATTGATCAACTCACTCTCGTGACCGAAGAAATCCAAAGGAACAAGGAAATGATTTTGAAGGCCCATGAAGAGATAAAGCAAAAGGATGAAATGATAAAGCAGCTACAAGAGCGGCTAGAGCAACAGGCAAAAGAGGGGACACCAGTAGTTCCAAAATCCTCAGCAGCTACTGAGGAGATTGAGAACTGAGCCGACATGAGAGGGCACTACTGGTGTCCCAGCTTACCGCAAAATTTGAAGATGAGATCATCTAGATCATGAAGGAAGCTCATGTTGAGAAATACAACAACCCAGATTTGTGATGTACGGGATATCAAGGGGCAAATAGAAGCAAAGGACATATTTTGGATAAAATAATAAATTCTCTGACAGTCCTTGTCGCTTCTTCGACCACTCGGTGCGTGTATTCAGAAAGCTTAGACGAGCAGCAAACGAAAGACAAAAGCCTCCTAAGGGACGATAGAGACAAAGAGGGGGAGAGTGTTGCATAGCAAAGAGGCACGAAAGGGGAGCCCCAAAATTTTCAAATTAATGGGCATATTTTTCTTCTTCAAAGTCTTAGTAAATTCCCCCAAGCCATGTAAATGCACTAGAGGAGTCTTCTAGATGCATAATCCCAACTCATTGTAAAATATTCCTTGTAAATTAGTAGGAAATTCATCTTTTAGTTAATAAAGTGCCGGTCTCTTGTGTGAAAGGACCATTTTTAGGGCACATGTATATAAGTCACTTTGTGACTCTTTGTAGAGACTTTTTGCCATTGTGAAGAAGGAGAGCTCCTGATTTTCGAAATTGCTTCTTTCTTGCAGATTTTCATCTTCTCTTTGATCTTCTATGTGTGTGTAATGCTGCGAATGTGTGTGCAGGACTGTTGTCTACCCTCCCCACTATTTTTGAGCTACTGTAGTGTGTGTGTGAGCTAGTAGAAGTTGTGGAGTGAGTGTGGGTGTTTCCCGCCATTCACTATTTTGGTCATAACTTGAAGCACGGTTGTGAGAATCGAGTGGAACCACCTTGAGTAGATGCATCTCGTCGAGAGATTTGAAAGGAACCCACTATTGGCCATATTCGGAGTTTGGAGTTGAGAGAAATCCTTGATTTTGTGAAAAGTACTGTAAGTGGTATCGTGACATACACTTTCAATGTTTAGGTGAGTTTGAGAGGTGGATTAGTCTTTTCTCATGCATATAAGCTGAACCACTTCATTTCCCATCATGTGTGCACATGTCCTCATACACTTGATTAGGTCGTTTCATCGGATTGACAAATAAGCATGTGTCAATTCCCCACTATACGCACTTGTGTGGCAAATGAGATTTAGTCTCTTTGCCACAAGTCCTTAAGTCTTCTTGAATTAGGTACATACTTCTCTACCATGACTACATCACTACAATGATCTTCTTAGATCTTTTTCTCAGTGTATGATTGATCGTTTGGCATGATTTAAAGCATCATAGATTTATTATATTGTCTAGTTTGTAGCTACAAAATCTTATCATTGTTGCTTATCTGAATCGTGAGATATTATCATCTTATTACACTCTAGTCTGGTGACTGATGCATCCCAAAAATGTCGGGCATGTCCAATGATTTGCTAAACATCATACTCAGTACGTAATTCATCATTTTTGTTTAAATCACTCATTATTGATAGATTTCTAAGTTGATTAGACATGACCAAAAAGAGTTAGACTAATTGCTACTATGCTCAAAGCAGTGTTCAATATACTGAACATATATAGAGATAAAAATAGCAAGTCTATAACCTTGGATCAATTTCCTATCTATTTGTTTTGATCCATTGATCTGTGGATCATGTTCCAAACAACATAGGTGATTATTTATCATCATTAGCTAGCTAAAGAGGCCCGCTACACTGTCCATCAATTGTACTTGGCTGGGGTGAAGCAGGCTCAAGCAACACCACTTCATCTGTGAAGACTATCCACCACCTCCTCCAACAGTGGTATCAGAGCAACAACAAGCAAGATCGGAGATGGATTTCCATCATTCATTGATAAATTGGATAGAAACAACTACCCAACATGGCCACTAAGGATGCAAGCCTACCTTCAAGCGACACATCTATATGGATACATCTCAGGATATGAAGAGATGCCAACATTCAGAAGCAAACATCAACCCACAAGGGAAGAGCAAGAAAGGTTGACCACATGGTGTGCAAAGGATGTTCTTGCCATGTCTTATTTACTAAACTCAATATCTAATTTCTTATTGCCTCACATTAGGAATTGCAAGACCTCCCAAGAGACTTGGGAAGTGCTCTCATCATATTTCTTATCAAATACAAGATTTAGGAAGAAGTAGCTATGGATGGAGTTTACAACTCTAAAAAAGCAACCAAAGCAAAGTGTGGTTGATTATGTAACCAAGATGAAGGATGTGGCTGACCAACTTGCAAGCATTGGAGAGGAGATAGAAGAAGAACACATAGTAAGGCAGATCATCAATGGCATCAAAGCTGATGTTAAGTGGGAGTCCTTCACCACATCAATGGACCTTTACATGGATATGCAGATACCTGACCTCAACACCTTAATGGGGCAACTCTTCACCCATGAGACAAAGCTAAGACAAAGCTCAACAAGAATGGTGACAACTCTAGAGGTAACCAATGTTTTCCCCTTTATACATATAAGAATAGAAGTAAGGATAAGGGTAAAAGCAAAAAGAATGAAGAAGAGGCTTGTGTACCTAAAGACAACCCTAAGGACTTGTGGAGAAAGAGACTATACCTCGATCCCCCTCAAGTGCATATAGTGGGGATTCACGCTTTATTTATCAATCCGAGGAGTATCAAAACCTAGCCGAGTGTAAGAAGACATGCATTCGAGTGACGTTCAATGCAAATGAGCTTCCCAAAGAGTGCAAACAAGGCTAAGACTATTCCAAACAAGCTTCAACTGTTAGTTATGGTGTCACGATACTTGGAGCAGTAGCCAATAGTAAATTGAGCTTTTCTCTTAGCTCCAAACTCTGAATATAGCAAATATTTCATATGCATTTCAAAGCTCTCACAAAGACGCATCCAATGGTGGTATTTTCACTCAATTCTGACGCTTCTACTTCAAGTTATGAGCAAAATACTGAGTCACGGGAATGACCTTCCTACACTTCAGTACTTCCTACACTTCAGTACTTCCTACACTTCACACACACCTTAACAACAGTAAATAGACACTTTCATGGATAGACACCACTTCCTAACAATCTTTTCAAGCAACACACATGCATACAAGCTCACAAAGAAGAAGATACAGAGAAGAGAAGACACAAATTCGAAATTCTGTGCTCTTGATTCTCCCAATGGCAAAAAGTCTCTACAAAGAGTCACAAATTAAATTATATACATGTGCCCTAAAAATGGTCCTTTCACACAAGAGACCGGCACTTTATTCACTAAAAGGTTAATTTCCTACTAATTTACATGGGTAAGCTACTAATCTCCATGGGTATGCATCTAGCAGACTCTTCTAGTGCATTTACAACGGAAAATATGTTACAAAAATGGTTATAATACAGAAATAGAGTGTCCAAAAAAAATTTTGGGGCCCTTCTTTCTCTCTGCCTTTTGCTCTTCTTAGATCTGCAGCACTCTCCCCCTCTTTGTCCCTATTGTCCCTTGACATGCTTTACTTCTTGTCTGTCACTTATTTTCCGCATGCATCTCTTGGTCAGTTCTGCCTACTTGTTAGACTGGCATTCCGTTTTAATGGCCCTGTTCTTGATTCTTCTTTTACATCCTCTGGGCCTTATGCATTCGTGTTGCCTGTTCTTTTCTTTTGCTCGCCCGCAACCCGTGGATCATTTTCCAATTGCTCCTTAAATTTGGGTTGCTGTGTTAAGTCGGGCTGCCATGCACGCCACCAATGGAAGGTATGAAGGTGTAGTTCTTCAACCTTCGATCTAGACTTTCCGAAGATCAAGAGGTTGTAGCACCTTCTTGGGGTTCTGGAACCGCCGGATATCTTCTTGCACTTCTTCATGGATACTTCTTGGCCTTGGTTCCTCCTTCCCACCTACGTGCTTTTCCTTGATGTGTGCCCCTGCGGGGCTCTGTGCAGAGATGGATGTTGTGTCCCTGCGGGGCTTCTTGCAGAGATATATCTTCAAATATGATCTTTTAGTGAAGCTTCTTTCTTGGTCTTCTTCTTTTCTTCTTTTTGCTGGACTCTCCCTCAACACTGCCCCCCTCCTGAACTCTGTCATCCCCGACAGGCTTTGGAAATCGGCGGAAGTATGTTCTGTACACTTTTTGCTCTGTCTCATTAAGCAGATTAGCTTCACGTATCATAAGTTGCTTCCACTGTTCTCTTTTCACACCATCATGTGGTGGCTGTCTGTGATCAGCGAAGAAGCTTAGCTCATATGCCACCAGTCTGACATTCAAGTTGGATGACATCTTTAAGAAAATTTCTGAATCAATTTCAAAAAACCTGTGAAAAAGGCTTCTTCGAATGTTTGCATATATGTAATCGGTAAAAACATGAGCCTAGAATAATAGGCCAGTATTGTGGGTCGGTTAGGCATAACAGACACATAAAAAATGAGGATATCTATTCCTTGATTAATGCCAATGAAATTTAAAAATGTGTAAGCCGCGTGCTTGAACACCTTCAAAACTGTAAGAATCATACTTAGGATCTTATTTGTCATTTTGATGGTTAAATCGAGGACTGTGGCGTAACATTGTAGCCAAAATTCAATTGTTTTTATCATATAATCCTTCGTTGGTAGGTAATTATGGGGTAGACTCGGGAGTAGCGGATAGTTCAGCAACTATTTATTGATCACACCATTCTTCTGCATGTCCAAAAATTCTCTTGCTTCCCTGCGACGGGGTGTTGGCCAAAATGAAGGATTTACTTGTAATAGATATGGTGCTGCTTGCCAGTGCACCCACAATGTAGGATTTTTCTCCAAAAAATTTCTTCTCCATATAGGCTGTGCAGCTTCGAATTCTTCTTGAGTATAATTGAATGTGTCATCTTTAAAATGCAACTACTCGTCTGGATTTCTCTATGTGATCTTCTTTATGTATTGCCTTGTTTTCTCTTTCAATAATCCGTACGGAATGTTGAAAGGCTTCATTATGGTATCCAAGTCTTTGCCCTTGATTTTTGCTTCTTTCATTACTTTGATCACTTCATTTTCAAAATTCTGTGTCAATCGGGATACCAATAGTGCTCGTTCCTTCTGACTTATTTCTGTAGTATATGGCATTGGATGATCATCATGTGGTTCGGCGATTTGCTCTTTTATTGGAGAATTAGAAATCGGGGGAGATAGAGGACGTACCTCTACCTCGTCAGTAGGATTCTCTTGTATTGGCTCTACTGGTGTCCCGATGGGTACCTTCTCTTCTGCTTTAGTTTCCAATAGTGCAAGGCCTTCAGTCTTCTCTTTAACTTCTTGCATAGCTGCCCTGAGTGCTTCTTTGGTAGCAAGTAACTCATTACCAATCTCTGCTACCTGATCCATATTTTCACTGTAACTTACTGCAAATTTTCCATTGGCCATATTCAGTTGCTTCTTGAGCTCATTGGTTTCTTGAATGTATTTGCGTTCCCATTCTTCTTTATGGGCTTGCTCTTGTTTCAGCAAATCTGCATATTTCTCAATCTGATCTCTTAGTTCTTTCTGGTCAATAATTGTAGTCTCTTGTTTTTCTATAGGTTGATCATATAGTAATGCCTTCATCAGTTCTTTATTTATGTTTCGTAAATTATCATTTTCCTCCATGTATACTTTCAGTTGTGTTTCCAGAAGATTACTTCGAGCTTTCATCCTCTCTTTGTCGGCTTCGCTAGCTTCATGTAATCTTTGTAAATCCGTCAGTTGTGTCTGTAGCTGATGATGCTGTTTCATCAATGTATTACATTGTTCCTTGACTGCGGTTATCTCCCTATCCTTAGCTGAAATTTCTTGTTGGGCCTGGATGAGCTGTGTGGATAATTGTTCACTCATTACTTGAAATTGGTTCTTTTCCCGCATTGCCTTGTCGTAATCTGCATCTGTTTCCATCATTTGTTGTTGTGTGTCCATGGCCGTTTGTATCATTTGCTTGACCACATGTTTTAATTGAGTAACATCAACATTCAGCCATGTGGTAGGGATGCTAGGTTCTTCACCTGTTGTAACATCTTTCCCTTGTGCAACATGTAGTGTAGTATCATGGGGCTGCCGAATATGAAGTTGTATCCTTGGCTCAGCCTCCCTATGGTCAGTCTTGCCTTGTGGCATATCGTCAGGTACTTCAATCACAATTGGTTCCTTATTTTGAGGGAAACTGTCTCCTCTATCCATGCATGTTTGTATTTCTTCTTTTACAGGTGGTATTGCATCTTTATTTGTGATTGGAGCTTCCTTAATGCTGATTTTGGACTGATTGTTTAATTGAATAATATGTACCGTTTCAGTGGGAGCTTCTTGGTTTCTTTCCATTGATTGTTGATTGTCAGGTGTAACTTCGACCTGATTAATCTCTATCCATTCTTCATTGTGCATTTCTGTTCTTATATCAGTGTCTAATGTGTCTTTCTCATGGCTAGATTCTTCATTACAGCTCGAATCTTCCAAGCCCAGTTCTTTATATCTGGCAGCTTGTTTTGGGGTTTGTTCTTTATTCTTTTGTTGCTTGGCTTGGCCTGCCTGTCGGTATTGGTGGCCTTGAACAGTCAAATTCACTTGCCCCTGCATATAAGTGTGCGTCTCTTCTAGAGCTGCTGAGAGGTCCCTTTTTGTAATCGGCTGCTGTGTCAAAGGAATCTTTGGTAATGTATGGGTCCTCTTTGATTGTGGTGTCTCTTGAGCTTCTTCCTCTCTAATACGTTTAGTCCCTCTCATGGGTTTCTTTGAACTGGTTCCACTTCTTCAATAGAGATGATTGTTTTCTTTTTCTTTGGAACCGTTGCAGACTTTGCATATTTTGCCATCTCTGTGGA
Organism: Ceratopteris richardii; assembly: GCA_020310875.1. Lineage (NCBI taxonomy): Eukaryota > Viridiplantae > Streptophyta > Polypodiopsida > Polypodiales > Pteridaceae > Ceratopteris > Ceratopteris richardii. The sequence goes on from CM035434.1 coordinate 99,288,820, forward strand.
ATTTGGCATCAAACGTAAATAATTTTTCATTTCAAGTGCCTCATAGATGAGTAATGTCAATGCCAAACTTCCATTCAAGAACTTTTTCTGACCCCACTTTTTCTTTGCTTCAAATAGGCGGTCTTGAATATATGGAGTCATGTTTACTTGATTTCCCACTTGTCTCATAACATGTGAAAGCAATTGCACGACAATTTTCTGAGGTGCTGTGTATCTATGAATACTGGGAAAACAGAAATGTTGGTGTACCAACCGAACAGATTCTTCAATGTCGGTTCTGTTGATTTCCAAAAATGTTCTCTTTTTGGGATCATGACATTCATCTTTAACATTGGTAAGTCCATCTTGATTCCATCCAAAAGCTCTGTTGATTAGCTCATGAGTGAATTGAATTGTTTTCCATGTACCAACTTTGTCAAGTACTCTTGCCTCTGGGACTGATGGTTTATTCGGTGCCGACTGGAGAGTATTCATCACTTGTGTACATCTCTGAAAATCAGGCAGGTATATTGGAAGTCTTAGGAATTCATCAATTCCTGCTCGTGTCCATACATCTGTCATGTGAGGTAGTCCTTGTATGATAGTCTTGAAATCTTGAGACATGATAGGAAAGTAATGATCTCTATCCATGATCTTAATAGTAGCGATAAAGAGAAGCTCTGACACTGGTTGATCATCCAGAAACCAAGGACCTCTTGCTTTCGTGATTGATTCCAAGGGAAGAAGCAGGACCTCTTCCTCTTGCGTAGCCTCAGAATTAGGGGATGCCATCTGCACTCAATATATAGCAGTAATCAGTGCAAGCTGGTATCAAGAGTCATCCTTCGCTTACCCTTATTAAATTTGTGACTCTTCGAGTGGATTGTGTCGTCCCTTCCCCGTGGGTGTGAGAAAGGTAATAAATACCTGGGACTTTTCATACTTATTTATATAGATTTTTTTGTTTATGTCTGAAAAGAAAACAGTAAAGTTAGTTCATAGCCGAAGTTGTTATTGAATCATTAGTTATTTTCCTTAGGATTATTTGTACAAGTGCTCTCCTATTCCCCAAGAGGGAAATGTGCTTCACTATCTTGAAGTAGAAGAAGAATGTGCCGAATGCTTGGCCTTGTAATGTGGCCCTATTATGCATACTTTGGATTTTTGTGACTCCAAATGTGTGCAACTCGAATCACTTGGTTGATGTGTACACATTTGCTTTACTCCACTGGGACCAGCTGTATCTCCAGCATTTCTGGTAAATGTATTTCTTCTCATATTGTGCATTCGGTTCATATGCTTTTTGATTTTTTGAATAATTTGGATTTTTGTGACTCCAAATGTGTGCAACTCGAATCACTTGGTTGATGTGTACACATTGTCCTGCCTGTAGGCTTCCAAATTTTCTTTACTCCACTGGGACTAGCTGTATCTCCAGCATTTCTGGTAACTGCATTGCTTCTCATATTGTGCATTTGGTTCATCTGCTTTTTGCTTTTTTGAATAATTTTCATTGCATCTCTAGGCTCCTGCTTTATCTTGTAGTTGTTCGTCTTCTGTTGTTTCGCCGTTAGATTGTGCTGATTCCCCTTTTGTCTTGACTTGTCCTTGTTGATGATTGTCACTTGAGCACTTGACTTGGGAATCCATATTTGTGTTCGAGCCGGCTATGCGGCTATTACCTTCTTTGGAATCCAAACTCTAGCAATTTGTTGTGGAATTGTGCATCCAAAGTGACTTGCATTCTTATTCTGTTGTGGTATCTGATGTCGATAATAGTTCTGTTGTTGAAGATAGGCTGTCACTTGATCCTTCCTGATCCACGCCCATCTAGTGTAAGGAATAGGGTATATTCTAATGTGTGCCGACTCGTAATGGTGTTGCTGACTCGTCTCTTTGGTGCTCGGTTCCTCACTGAGGTTGTTATTGGATAGAACACTAATCATGTGATTTACTAGATTAGAAGATTGTGCGTAAGAGAAATTCGATGTATCCTCACATGAAGTACTTGATGAAGGGGTTTCCATAGTGTGAGTGAACATACATTCATCATGCTCATTTGAGTGAGTTCTCGGGTCTATACCTTTAGCTTCGATCGGTCGTTCATCTAACATGATGAACACCTCACGATGTCCTATCTTGGCTGATGTATCCTAGGGCCAACTGAATAGTCCATTCATATTCGTATATCCAATCTTGACCTAACACAAGCTCTTCTAATAAGTCCTGATCATGACATACTAAGAGTTTTTGTTCCATCGTGTTGTTTCCGAGATGTAGAGGTAAGGTAATCTCACCTATACATTGAGTAATTTTTCCTCCTATTCCAATGACCTGTGCCTTAGAGGGCCATAGTTCTTCCTTGAGTTTCTGGGTCAACAAAAATTTGATACAGCTTATAGCGGCTCTTGTGTCAATAAGAGCATCCACCAAGTGGTACTCTTTTGTTTCCAGCACCCAAATTCAAATAAGGTTGAGTTATTTGCTGACCTAGGTTTTCAATGGCTCTAAAATTAGCCATTGGGACGAGTTCCTCTCCTAGTCGATATCTCTCATCTCTCTCTCTCTCTCTCATCCACTCTTTTCGTTTCCTGATTTGTTCTAGTGCTTCTTGCCTAGCTTCTTCTTGTATTCTTTCTTCCTCTATGCGCCTATTTTTACCCATTATTATTCGTGACATTATCTCTTCAGTCAATGGCTCTAGATATTTTTTCACTCGACATCCACTGATATAGTTTGGTAATACTTCTCCATCTAGGGTTGCTAAACTGATGGCTCCACTGGTAGATATACGATTGAGGATCAACCGGCCATATAGTCTTTTCTATAGTTTCTTTGCGTGTTGTTTCAAAGTATAAACCAAAACTAAATCTCCTTCCTTCAAATTTTTATCTTTAATATGAGCATCAAAATATGCCTTCTGTCGCCTTTTAGCGGCATAAATCCTTGCTACCGCTTGCAACCTAGTTTCATGTAACTTTTCTATTTGATCCAATTGAGCTGATAGTTCATGTCTAGTTCACTCATAAGTTGTTGCTACTCTGAGAGTGGGTATTAAGAAATCAATTGGCAAAATAACATTCTGTCCGTACACTAAGTTAAAAGGAGTAGTTCCTATGGCAGTTTTGTAGGCCACTCGGAATGCCCATAAAGCATGATGTAATTGTTTATCCCAATCAAATCTACCATTGTTCACAATTTTCGTGAGGACTGTACATAAGATTTTATTTGAACTTTCGGCCTGTCCATTGGCTTGCAGGTGATATGGGGCTGATTTCTTATGAATTACTAAGAACTCATTTAGTAGGGATTCTATCACTTCATTCACAAAGTGCGTGCCTCTATCACTCACAATCTCTATAGGTAATCCAAATCTAGTGAAGACGTTCTCAAAAATAAATTTGGCCGTATTCCTCGCGTCGTTTTTCTTGGTTGCTTTGGCTTCAACCCATTTGGTCAAATAGTCTGTGGCTACAATTATGTACTCAGCATGGGATCCTTTAGCCGGTGGGCTAATAGGTCCTATGAAGTCTATCCCCCATTTAGTAAAGGCTCTTGCACTCATCATGGGTTTTAGTGGCATTTCATCTCTTCTAATTGGATACTTTGTTCGTTGGCATGTATCACATCGCTGAACATATGTAGCTGCATCCTGATGTAGGGTTGGCCACCACATTCCAGCAAAGAAAATCATTTTTGCAGTTTTATCAGCAGAAAAATGTCCTCCTGCAGCTCCTGTATGTGCCATCTCTAGAACAGCCAGATACTCGTCTTCATGAATGCGCATTCGTAAATGATTGTCTCTTCCTTGCTTAAAGAGTTGTTTGCCTCTAAGAGCATAGTCCTTGCTTTGTTCAGTGAGTGCACGTTTCCTTGCTAGAGTGACTCCTTCTGGGTACTCTTGGGTCTTCAAGAATTTCACCAGGGGCATGCTCCACCTTGGTGCTACTGTGGAGTAGCATAACGTAGAGTTCTCTTGATTATACCCCAAAAAGCCGTCTAAAAAACTATAAACTTCTTTCCCTGCCACTCTTTCCAAAAGATGATCCGTGATGGGTAATGGGTAACTATCTCTTATGGTGGCAGCATTTACTTTTTTCAAGTTAATGCATACTCTTAACTTGCCATTCTTTTTCAGTACGACCACTAATGGTGACACCCATTCCGTGTGTTCGATCTCATAAATGAACCCAGCATCTAACAACTTATCTATCTCTTCCTTGATTTTTGCTGAGTAAACATCATTATATGTGTATGGTCTTTGTTTGGAAGGTTTAGCTTCACATGTCATAGGGATTCTATGGGCACAAATAGAAGGATCTACTCCTTTTAAATCCTTATATGTCCAAGCAAAGACATCCCTGTATTCTCGAATGAGTGGTATCAACTCTTGATCTTCTTCCAATGAGACATCTTGATCTATAAAAGTACATCGTTCTTCTCCTTCCTCTAAGGTTACTACTATTTTCTTGGTCTGCTCTTTATTGTCATATGCTATTCTTGGCTGTGCTTCTTGTTTTGGCATTTGAATAGCAATTTTCCTCTCTTCTACTTCATATTTTTTGAAGTGAGTGGGCACTTCGAATTGATCTTGAGGCTTGTTTTCCTCATCTTCTTGCTCTTTATCTAACCCAAGCTCTCCTTCTTGTGTCATTTCATGAGTTATTTCATTAGCTATGACACTTACTCCTTGATTTTCACTTTCTGTTTCCATTTGCTCTTGCTCAATTTCAATGCTCTCATAATCTTCCTTCCATTCTTTTTCAATTACTTCTCCTTCTTCAGCCTCTTGAAGAACTACCACATATAGATTAATGTCATATCCTTCCTCGTCAATGCATTCATTCATGGTTATCACTTCTTCATTTACACACACATCTAGAGTAGCTAAAATCTCCATCCAACCATGAGGTTCGAATTCTTCATCTATGAATATTTGAGGCATGTAGGCTGGATCTTGTACAGATCTAGCGACTCCTTGCCTTTGATGCCATCCTTTCCTTCTATACTCTTCCTTTTCCGCAATTTGGCATATCCATAGATGAGTGTCTTCGTTCATCCACGATTGGTTGCTTGAACCTATACTGTGAATCGACTGATCGTCTTCCTCCTTATGAATCTGATTCCATTGCAAGGGGGGAACATCTTGATACGTGTATGTGTGAAGATTTATTCTTGTGGTGGTTCCTTCATGTTGTAAGTATACTGCGTCTTTTCCCCAATCTTGCACTTCCTTTAACTGTCTCATGAAGGGTCTTCCAAGTATCATTTCATAATTGCTCGCTCGTTCAAATTGACAGATCGCTAAGGTGTGCTCGAATTCAACTCCGCAGGTGGTAAAAGTTACTCTTTCCAATAATCCCAAGGGTCGTTCAGTGTGTCCATCTTCCATTTGTATCTTCATGCATGTTGGTCTTAAAGCTGGTTTTCCCCATTTCTTCCAGATTTCTTTAGTAGTGATTCCTACTCCAGCTCCAGAATCTAAGATGGTTTTAGTGGTGTAACCCCTATAGGTAATTGGAAGGCAAGTGTTTCCTTCATCTCCTTTGATGAAATCTCCAACCTTATTGACTGGGATTTTGACTGTGGTCACTTCATCAGGCATTTCCTTCTCTTCAGCCTTGGTCTCCAATTGACTGGTTAATTTCTCCTTCAAATGTGGTTTGACCTTCAACAGTTCTTCCAATGTCAGAGTACAAGGGATTTTTACCTTTCTAAGGTGTTGGACGATGTCAGATGTTTGGATTGAGGGGTTCTGCTCTTTTTTTCTTATGCGGGAATGCAACATAATTCCGAATTATGTTCGTACTCCCCTGTGTAATTTGGCAAAACCTTCACACTGTCATCTTCCTTGTCGCTCTTGTCCAATTGTACTAATTCTTCTGAATTCAGTTCAGGTATTGAATCTTCTATTTCACCTTCTGCTTCTAGTTCCTCAAAGGGTGGTTTGATTCCTTCCACCTTCTTCCATATGTCTTCTTGGACTCTTGCCCACAAGTCTTTAGGCCATTCTCCATCTACTTCGGGGATAACAGATCCTTCGCATTTATCCTCGTGGAAATTTCCATTATGTGTCTCGCCTTCTTTTCCTTTCTCGGAATCGTTGGGGATGACACACTCTTGGAATTCTTTTTTAGGAATTCGTGAATTGGGTAGTCAAAGAACAGGTTTTTCTAGGGTCTGTTGAGCTACTTCAATTAACTTTTTGCATATCTCCAATCTTTCTTTCTCTAAGTCGCCTCTAGGATATTCTTTTTCATGTTGTTCAATGGTTGGTCCTGCTCTGATTCATGCCTGGTACGCCTGAATCCACATGGCTAACTCTTCTGGCATGAGATCTGCTAAAACTGATCCTACCACTTCTTTTTTATCCTTTCCTTTCTGATTTTCTCCTTCAAAAGTCTATTTTTCTTTTTGATTTTGTTCATTCTTTTCATTCTCCTTTTGTTGTAGTTTCTTTTCCTTTATCTTGTCTCTAGGATTCTTCCATCTCTATGTTCGTTTACTTGTGATACTTTTTCCAGGTTCTTTCGAGTCTTCAACTCTTTGAGGTGTGGGTGTATTCACCTCTCTGTCGCTTTGGTCATTCTCTCTAGTTTTTTCTGGGGTCTCTCTAGCTTTGACCCTTGTTATTGCTTTCAATGGTGTAGTGTACTCTTTATCACTCCCTGACGACTCTATCACTTCTATCATATTGATTTGCACGTTAGAGTTAACTTTGTTGGGGTTCTTGGGGCAATCTCTGAAAAGGTGTTCTTTACCACAATCACTATAGTATCCTTCCCAGACTCGCTGTGGTGGTAGTGGGTTTGGTAATGTACATTCTCTGATATAGTGATCACCTCCGCATCTATAACATGGTCCTCTACGTACAGGTGGTCTGTTCATAGGTCGGGGGGGTATGGGTGCTCTAGGAGCAGTATACATTAATGACACATAATCCTGCTCATATCCGTAAGAATTATCTGGTACTTCCATGCCATACGTATATGGTTCATACATATGTCCATATTCCATCATAGATCTCTCATAAGTGGAATAATTTCCTTGACTATGGTCATAGGATGAGTCATGTGGTTTGTTACTAGTCAAAGGAGTGGCTGGAACTATTGCTTTCTCTAAGTTTTCTTCAGGTTGAGCCATTTTCACTGGGACAGCATTCTGAGGATGGGGCGGTTGTTGTCCTAACACCGGTTGTGGTTGAGCATAGTGTTGCAGAGAAAAGAAAAGCACAAGGCAGAGAAAAAGATGGGCCCCAAAATTTTTCCGATTTGGATACTCTATTTTGTATTATAATCATTTTTGTAACATATTTCTCGATGTAAACGCACTAGAGGAGTCCTCTAGATGCATCCCCATAGAAGATTAGTAGCTTACCCATGTAAATTAGTAGGAAATTAGCGTTTTAGTGAATAAATTGCCGGTCTCTTGTGTGAAAGGACCATTTTTAGGGCACATGTATATAAATCAATTTGTGACTCTTTGTAAAGACTTTTTGCCATTGTGAGAATCAAGAGCACAGAATTTCGAATTTGTGTCTTCTCCTCTCTGTATCATCTTCTTTGTGAGTTTGTATGCATGTATGTTGCTTGGAAAGAGTGTTAGGAAGTGTTGTCTATCCATGAAAGTGTTTGCTTGCTGTTGTTAAGGTGTGTGTGAAGTGTAGGAAGTGCTGAAGTGTAGGAAGGTCATTTCTGTGACTCGGTATTTTGCTCATAACTTAAAGTAGAAGCGTCAGAATCGAGTGAAGATACCAGAATTGGATGCATCTTCTTGAGAGCTTCGAAACGCATATGCTATTTGCTATATTCGGAGTTCTGAGTTGAGAGAAAAGCTCAATTTACTGTTGGCTGCTGCTCCAAGTATCGCGACACCATGACTGACAGTTGAAGCTTGTTTGGATAAGTCCTTGCCTTGTTTGCACTCTTTGGGAAGCTCATTTGCATTGATCGTCATTTGAATGCATGTCCTCATACACTCGGATAGGTTTTGATACTCATCGGATTGATAAATAAAGCGTGAATCCCCACTATATGCACTTGAGGGGATTGAGGTATAGTCTCTTTCTCCACAAGTCCCTAAGTTGGATCTTAGGTACACACGTTTTTTGGCGCCGTTGCCGGGGAATGTCGAATCAAACCGAGGCATTCGTGTGATGGTAAGTAGATTTTTGCATTGAAGTGAGTGGAGTGGTGATTTTCTCTTCTTTGGTAAGTCATATTCATCCGCACTTATTACTTCTCACTCTTGGAGTGTGTGTAGTAAGTTATTAGTATAGGGAAGTGAGTGGAGTGAGTAGGGTAGCGGGAGGAAGGGAGTAGGTTAGGAAGCTAGAGTAGTTATTAATCTAAGTCTTGTTGAGTCTTTGTAGTTAGGAGACCTTTTCAAAAGAGTATAAAAACAAAAAAATATCATTTTTCAAGTCACTTGTCTCTAGAACAAGTATCGTGAGAAGCTACTGTCGAGTATCGTGAGCAAAGATCCGGGCTTTTTGAGCTGCGCAAAGCGAGTCAGAGTGGTTATGGAGTTGAGAAAGAGTTCCCAAGGTAAGCACATTCATCATTCTCTCATCATTGTCCCATAAATTAAGCATTTCAGAGAAACGATTTGCAGTAAGTATCGCGAAAGTCATCCAGGGGTGAGAAAAGTTTATTTCTGTGATACAATTGGTGAGGAGAGGGTAGAAGAGCTTGAGAAACTCATATACTCATTTTAAATTCAAAACACACTTGCAAAAAACTGAAAAAGTGTCAAGTATCGTGTTCTCCCGCGGTCGAGTATCGCGATACTTGAGTATCGTGATTTCCTGTGGTTGAGTATCGCGATACCTGACCTTGTTGAGTGTCGTGTATCGTTGAACTTTCTTCGCGATACCTGTCAAGTGTCGGGTATCGTTGTTTTTGGTCTGACGATACATGTCAAGTATCGAGTATCGTTGAGAATTACTCATGATACTTGTCCGATATCGCACATCATGTGTCGTGAAATTCAGACCGTGATACTCGTTGAGTATCGTGTATCGTGAGTTTTGGATCGCGATACTTGCTGGATATCGTGTATCGCGGAGGCAACTTTCCCGATACCCGACGAATATCGAGTATCGTGTTGAACTTCCTCGTGATACTTGTTGTGTGTCGAGTATCGTGGACATTTCCTCATCGTATATCGTATATCGCGTATCTTAAAGATTTTTGATCGCGATACCTGTCAAGTATCGTGTATCCAGTTCCTCAAGTATCAAGTATCGTGTTTGGCACGCGATATTGGGCAACTATCGTGTATCGCGTCTCTAGAGTATTGTGTATCGTTTTCACCAAGCATCGTATATCGTGTTCTTGGAAGTATCGTGTATCATTTTTTTGCAGATATCTTGTATCATCCTGTTCACAGGTCCAATATCATGGCACCCTTCTAGTGTGTTAGATATCGAGTATCGTGGACTTGTTGGGGTCAAGTATCGTGATTTGAGGATTCTCATTGTCAGTCCTTTTCCAACCAAATTTTCTCTAGAATTCTGACCCTTAGTGAAGAACTCTAGAAGCTGGAGGTTGGCTAAGGCTAAACGGAACTTTGAATGAACCTGAGATTTGGAAGAACCCTAGGAAGCCGAAGAAGTGTAATCTCTTCAGTGGGAAGTGTAGCCGAACCCAGTAGCCACTCACATTATTCTGAAACCTCTAGTGAGTCAGAGGAAGAAATTCCCATGGCTTTCGAGGATATGTAGAACACTATACCAATGATTGGCATGATGTCAATTATTGAGGGAGAATATCGGACATCTTTGAAATATGTGAACACCAACCAAAATGAGATACCTATCTACCTAGATGGTCTAAACCGATTAGTGGCCAGATTGAAGAAAGCTTCAGATGCGATAGTGCCTAAGCCAGCAGTTAAGTATGCAGGAGGAATTTATATGGACAAGAGAGACATCCAGTATGTAGTTATAGAACATCCTGAAAGTATCAACAAACACGGGGAAGAAAATAATGCTCATAACCCTAATACAGAGGGACAGGAAGAACAAGTGACCACTCCCAGAGGGAGTTCTACTGTTGCTAGGGTATGGAGAGGAGACCTAATTCCTCAAGATGACTCCTTAATGGATGTGTATTTGATTAATGGAATGGAGCATCTCCTTAGAGCCCACTCTTCATTATGGGAAGTAGCCCCTAACCGAGTTACTATCTATGAGTTACAAGATCCTGAATTCCCCACCATCATCACCTATTTGGACAAAAATCATAGGAGATACTGGCCTCTAACAGAGTTAGAAAGAGCAGGGTTGAAATATCAGAACATCCCTGTGTTCCCTCCTAGAGACCAAGCTACTACTTCTCAGAACCCTCAAGGAACCTTTCAAGATAATTCATATCAACAGTCTGGACAGACACAACAAACCCATAATCTAGTCAGATCACATGTGCAGTTTGCTATGCCTGTAAATAATCCAAACTATCGGCCTCAGCCACCTGTTGACCCAAGGAATAGAACCCCCGTCCCAAATAGACCACCTGTGGTAAGAGGACCTGGTATACTGATAGGAAGACCAGTTTTCCCTGTGATGCCTAGACCACCTGAGGCAGGAAGAAGATTAACACCCATCCAAGTCACCAAATGCATAAGAAACCACTATGATGGCTCTAGTGAACCTTACAATCATATAGCTGAATTTAAGCAAGTAATCAGAGATGAACAAGTGGAAGACTTTTTGATCCAATACGAATCTTTTGGTTTAACCTTGAAGGACACAGCTTTAGCTTGGTTCCAGCCATTGGACCCTAATAATTTTCAAAACATGGAACAAGTCTATCAAGAAATGATTGAAGAATTCACTAAATCTGGGATTAAAAATAACTCTTCCTCATTGATCCATAGTTTTAAGCAAGCTCCTACAGAATCAGTGAGATTGGCAGCAAGAAGATTCAAGCAATATGTGGATAGATGCCCTGTTGAAGAGAGATCCACTCAAAACAAAATGGTGTCATTGTTTTTGGAAGGATTAGTGAATGGATCATTAAGAGCACTAGTGTATGTGAAAAGAGTTCAAACTCTGCAAGACTGTATGAAAGAATGTATTGACCTAGAGGACAATCTAGCAGAAGATCTGAAAACCTCAAGGTAGTGTGAAAAGTGAAGATTCTGCCAGCAACACATCAAACCCTAAGAACAATGTAGAGGAAATTGTTGACTTAGTAGCAAGGAAACTGAATGTACAAGGATAGAGGAACTACCCCAACAACCCGATGAGAGAACCCATGCTTAGAAGATGTATGCATTGTGGAGGTGATCATCCCTCTCATTTGTGCACTAGGGGAGTAGTCCCACCACTTGCTTATGCTTACAATAGACCACCTATTCTGGGCCCTCTACAATATTGCAACATAGAACAAAAGTACACAAACCACAGTACAGAAAACTGTCCTTACAATCAACAATCAAGACCAGTACAACCGCTCATGAGACCTTATGGATACCCTCAGAGAGATCTAGGAGGAGAAGCCTTCACATATCCCACATATCAGCAGCAGGCACCAACACCACGACCTTATGCCTATCAAAGTTACACTCAACCACAACCGGTGTTAGGACAACAACCGCCCCATCCTCAAAATGTTGTCCCAATAAAAATAGCTCAACCTGAAGAAAATCTAGAAAGAGCAATAGTTCCAGCCACACCATTGACTAGCAACAAACCATATGACTCATCTTATGACCATGGTCAAGGAAATTATTCTGCTTATGAGAGCTCTATAATAGAATATGGGCAAATGTATGAACCATATGCATATGGCATGGAAGCACCAGATAGTTCCTATGGATATGAGCAAGATTATGTGGCACCCATACCCTCGACCTATGAACAGACGGCCTGTACCTAGAGGACCATGTTATAGATGTGGAGGTGATCATTATATCAAAGAATGTACACTACCAAACCCACCACCACCATAGCGAGTCTGGGAAGGATACTATAGTGATTGTGGTAAAGAACACCTTTTCAGAGATTGCCCCAAGAACCCCAACAAAGTTAACTCTAACATGCAGATTAACGTGATAGAAGTGATAGAGTCATCAGGGAGTGATAAGGAGTATAATGTTCCATTGAAAGCAATAACAAGAGCTAAAGCTAGAGAGACCCCATAAAAAAACTGAAGAAAATAATCAAGGTGACAGAGGAATGAATATACCTGTACCCCAAGTAGTTGAAGACTCAAAAGAGCTTGGGAAAAGTGTTACAAGTAAACGAACACAGAGATGGAAGAATCATAGAGATAGGATAAAGGAAAAGAAACTACAACAATAGATGGAGAAGGAAAAAAATGAGCAAGATCAAAAAGAAAAATAGAAATTTGAAAAAGAAAATAAAAAAGGAAAGTATAAAAAAGAAGAGGTAGGATCAGTTTTGGCAGATCCCATGCCAAAGGAGTTAGCCATGTGGATTCAGGCGTACAAGGCATGAATAAGAGCATGACCTACCATTGAACAACATGAAAAAGAATATCCTAGAGGTGACCTAGAGAAAGAAAGGTTGTAGATATGCAAAAAATTAATTGAAGTAGCCCAACAAACCTTAGAAAAACCTGTTCTTCAACTACCTAATTCACGAATTCCTGAAAAAGAATTCCAAGAATGTGTCATCCCTAATGACCTCGAGAAAACCAAAAAAGGTGAGACACATAATGAAAATCACTGTGAGGATAAAAGGGAAGGATCCATTGTCCCCGAAGTAGACGGAGAATGGCCTAAAGACTTGTGGGCAAGAGTCCAAGAAGACCGATGGAAGAAAGTGGAAGGAATAGAACCACCCTTTGAGGAGCTAGAGCAAAAGGTGAAATTGAAGACTCCATACTTGAACTGAATTCAGAAGAATTGATACAAATTGATCCAAGTGACAAAGAAAATGACAGTGTAAAGGTTTTGCCAAATTACACAGGTGAATATGAATATAATTCAGAATTATACCGCATTCCCTCAATGAGAAAAAAAGAACAGAACCCATCAGTCCAAACATCAGACATCATACAACACCTTAAAAAGGTAAAAATCCCTTGCACTCTGACATTGGAAGAACTGTTGAAGTTCAAACCGCATTTGAAGGAGAAGCTGACCAGTCAGTTGGAGATCAAGGCAAAAGAGATGGAGATGCCTGATGAAGTGACCACAGTCAAAATCCCAGTCGATAAGGTTGGAGATTTTAGTGAGGGAGATGAAGGAAATACGTGTCTTCCAATTACCTATAGGGGTTATACCACGAAAGCCATGTTGGATTCTGGAGCAGGAGTAGGAATTGCAACAAAAGAAATTTGGGAGAAATGGGGAAAACCAGCTCTAAGATCAACACGCATGAAGATACAAATGGCAGACGGACACACTGAACGACCCTTGGGATTATTGGAAAGAGTAACTTTCACTACCTGTGGTGTTGAATTTGAGCACACCTTAGCGATATGTCAATTTGAAAGGGCTACCAATTATGAAATGATACTTGGAAGACCCTTTATGAGACAACTAAAGGTAGTGCAAGATTAGGGAAAAGACGCAGTATACTTACAGCATGAAGGAACCACAACAAGAATAAACCTCCACACATACACGTATCAAGATGTTCCCTGCTTGCAATGGAATCAGATTCATAAAGAAGAAGATGAGCAGTCTATTCACAGTATAGGTTCAAGTGATCAATCGTGGATGAACGAAGACACTCATCTATGGATATGTCAAACTGCAAAAAAGGAAGAGGATAGGAGGAAAGGATGGAAACACAGGCAAGGAGTTGCTAGATCTATACAAGATCCAGCCTATATAATATTCCTAGATGAAGAATTCAAACCTCATGGTTGGATGGAGATTTTAGCCACTCTCAACGTGTGTGTAAACGAAGAAGTGATAACCATGAATGAATGCATTGACGAGGAAGGCTATGACATTAGTCTATATGTGGTAGTTAATGGAAGGAGGATTAGGAGAGCATTGAAATGGAACATGAGCATATGGAAACGGAAAATGAAATCCAAGAAGTAAGTATAATAGCTAATGAAATAAATCAAGAACCAACAAAGCAAGAAGGGTTTGGATTAGATAGAGCAAAAAATGATGAAGACAACAAGCCTCAAGATCAATTTGAAGTGCCTTCCCACTTCAAAAAATATGAAGTAGAAGAGAGGAAAATTGCTATTCAAATGCCAAAACAAGAAGCACAGCCAGGAATAGCATATGACAATAAAGAGCAAACCAAAAAAATAGTAGTAACCTTGGAGGAAGGAGAAGAAAGATGTACTTTTATAGGTCAAGATGTCTCAATGGAGGAAGAACAAGAGCTGATACGACTCATTCAAGAATATAGGGATGTCTTTGCTTGGACTTATAAGGATTTGAAAGGAGTAGATCCTTCTATATGTGCACATAGAATCCCTATGACATATGAAGCTAAACCTTTCAAACAAAGACCATACACATATAATGATGTTTACTCAGCAAAGATCAAAGAAGAAATAGATAAGCTATTAGATGCTAGGTTCATTTATGAGATTGAACACATGGAATGGGTATCACCTTTGGTGGTCGTACCGAAAAAGAATGGTAAGCTAAGGGTAGCATTAATTTGAAAAAGGTAAATGCTGCCACCATAAGAGATAGTTATCCATTACCCATCACGGATCATCTTTTGGAAAGAGTTGCAAGGAAGGAAGTTTATAGTTTTTTGGATGGCTTTTCAGGGTATAATCAGGTTGCCATTGCTCCTGAGGACCAACATAAAACAGCCTTTGCAACTGAATGGGGAGTATACGCCTTTAGAGTCATGCCTTTTGGTCTAACCAATGCCCCAGTCACCTTCCAAAGATTAATGTGCCATGTATTCAAGGAATTCTTGAGAAAGAGTATGGAGGTATACGTGGATGATTTATGCACTTATTCAACTATACGATCAGAGCATATCCCGAAACTAGGAAGGATCTTTGCCAAATGTCGACAATATAGAGTATGCCTCAACCCAGAAAAATGTGTCTTCATGGTGCGACAAGGAAAAATATTAGGACATATTATCTCTAAGAATGGAATCTCAACTGACGAAGACAAAATCAAAGTAATTTTGGATTTATCGAGACCAAAGACTGCTAAAGAAGTACAAGCATTTATGGGACATTGCAGATACTACCAAAGATTTATACATATGTATGCCATAATTGCTAGACCTCTTTATGCATTATTGACTCAGTTTAACTGGACTGAAGAATGTGAAAAGGCCTTTAATGAATTAAAGAGTCGATTGAGTTCAGCCCCAATCCTTCGAGTACCTAATTGGAACAAACCATTTCACATTCATGTAGATGCTTCCAAGTTTGCCATTGGTTGCATCCTAGCTCAACCCGCAGATACATGAAAGTTAGATCACCCTATAGCCTATGCCAGTAGACAATTGAATCAAGCAGAACACAATTATACCACGACTGAAAGAGAAGGTCTAGGAATGGTATACACAGTGAAAAAGTTTCGATAGTAATTGGCAAACAAATTCAAATTCTTCATTGATCATCAAGCCCTACTGTACTTAGTCAATAAGCCTTGTAATATGGGATGACTAGTACGATGGTTTCTATTGTTGATGGAATTTGATTTTGAAGTAGTAGTCAAGAAAGGGAATACCCACATTAGAGCAGATCACTTATCAAGAATGACACATGGAGAACCACCCATAGGAGTACCAGATGATCTGCCTGACACGTACTTGTTCAACCTCGAAGTATGTCCCCAATGGGCAGAAAAGTTGATCCCAATACTCACATATGGACCTAAACATGGGATCTCACCAAACCAAAATCAAGATTTATGGAAGACTAAAAACCTGCATATCATTGCGGGAAGCCTATATCACCAAGATTCAAGTGGATTACTCATGAGATGTGTGGAAGAGGAGGAACAAGAGATATGGCTTCAAAAAGCACATGTAAATCAATGGAAAACTCATTTAAGTGCAAACGGAACATGGCAAACATTGAAGAGATTAGGCATATATTGGCCAACCATGCAAAGGGATACACATAACTATGTATCCGCCTGCCAAACTTGTCAAGAACGAAATCCAGAAGAGAACTCTAACTTATGCTACTCCACCGTAGCACCAAGATGGAGCATGCCTCTAGTGAAGTTCTTAAAGACCCAGGAGTACCCAGAAGGAGCCACTCTAGCAAGGAAACGGGCACTGGTAGAACTGTAACTGGGTTAGGGGCTACTTCCCATAATGAAGAGTGGGCTCTGAGGAGATGCTCCATTCCATTGATCAAATACACATCCATTAGGGAATCATCTTGGGGAACTAGGTCTCCTCTCCAAACCCTAACAACAGTGGATCTCCGTCTAGGGGTGGTCACTTGCTCTTCATGTTCTCCTTCATTAAGGTTGTGAGCATTGTCTTCCTCCCCTTGTTCATTGATGTTTTCAGGGTGTTCCGTAACAACATACTGAATATCTCTTTTGTCCATATAAAACCCTCCTGCATACTTAACTGCTGGCCTAGGCACTATGTAAGCATCTGAAGCTTTCTTTAGTCTGGCCACAGATCGGTTTAGACCATCTAAGTAGATAGGTATCCCATGTTGGTTGGTGTTCACATATTCTAAAGATGTCCGATATTCTCCCTCAATAATTGACATCATGACAATCATTGGTACAATATTCTGCATATCCTCGGAAGCCATGGGAATTTCCTCTTCAGACTCACTCGAGGTTTCAGAGTAATGTGAACGACTACTTGGTTCGACTACACTTCCTACAGAAGAAATCACACTTTTTCGGCTTCCTAGGGTTCTTCCAGACCTTAGGTTCTTCTCATTTTAACCACTCCCAGCTTCCAATGCTCCTTGCTGTGGTCCCAATTTATGGAATTACTTGAGTGACTGAGAAACTTCCTCTGAGGAACACGATACACGATATTGCACCCCAAAAGAGTATGTCACGATACTCGATATCTGACACACTAGAAAGATGCCACGATACTCGATATTTGAGCAAGGGGATGCACGATACTTAAGAAAACTCGATACACGATACTTGAGGAAACACGATACTCAATGCTTGACCGGTATCACGATCAGAACTCTGCGATACACGATACACAATATTCGACCACAAAATTTCCACGATACTCGATACTAGACCTTGCTGTGTCTCACGATACTCGATAGTCGACAAGTATCACGAGAAAATTCCTAATGATACTCGATATTTTGCCAGGTATTGGGAAGGCTGCCTCCGCGATACATGATATCCAGCAAGTGTCGCGATCAGAGACTCACGATACATGATACCCAATAGGTATCGTCATCAGAATTTCATGATACACGATATGCGATATCCGGCTAGTATCGTGAGGACTTCTCAATGATACACGATACGTGACAACTATCGCTAGACCCAATTCAACGATACCCGATACTTGACAGGTATCGTGAAAAGAGTTCCATGACACATGATATTCAGCAAGGCTAGGTATCGCGATACTCGACCACAGGAGATCAGGATACTCAGGTATCACGATACTCAACCGCGGGAGGGCACAATACTTAGCATTTTTTCACTTTTTTGGCAAATGTTTTAGGATTGTACAAGCACACAAATGTTTCTAAAGCTTATCTACCCTCTCCCCTCAGTCTGTATCACAGAAATAAACCTTCCTCACCCCTAGATGACCTTCACGATACTTGTCGCAGATTGTTTGGATGAGTTAACTGATTTTCATTGAAGGTGATGAGTAACAGGCTGAAATGCTCACCTTGGAGGCTCCTTCCAAGCTCTTCTAACACTCACTCTTGCTATGCGTGGCTCCAAACTCTCTGATCTCAGGTCGCGATACTCGACTGTCAGCTCTCTCTGTCTCTCGATACTTGCTTGGATACAAGTGAAGTTTAGAAGACAAGTTTTTTTGGGTTTTGTTACTTTTGAAAAATTCTTCCTAACTAACGAGCTGAAAAGAAAAAAAGTTGAAAGCTATTCTAACTTCCTAACTACTCCCTCTTTCCTCCTACTCTACTCTCCCCACTCACTTCCGTAGACTAACAACTCACTACACCTCCAAGAGTGAGAAGTAGTAAGTGAGGATGATTGTGACTCACCAAAGAAGAGAAATTCACAACTCCTCTACTCGCTTCAATGCTAAAAGCTACTTACCATCACACGAATGCCACGGTTTGATTCGACATTCCCTGATTGTGATTTGAGAGCTTACCTCATAGCTCAATCACTCCCCTCACATTGTGAAATAGATTATTACCAATGACATTGTATTTGTACATGATCTAATACATAAATTTTCATTATATCCTCACTTCACTTCTCTGCCATGACTACATTAGTACAGTGATCTTCTTAGAGCTTGTTCTTAGTGTATGATTGATCATTTGTCATGATTTAAAATTGTGTAGTTTGTAGCCACAAAATCTCATCATCATTGCTTCTGTGAATCGTGAGATATTATCATCTTATTACACTCTGGTCTATTGACTGATGCATCCCAAAAATATCGGGCATGTCCAATGATTTGCTAAACATCATACTCAGCACATAGTTCATCATTTTGTTGAAATCACTCATGATTGATAGTTGTCTAAGTTAATTATTCATCACTAAAAGGAATTAGACTAATTGCTACCGTGCTCAGAGCACTATTCAATATACTGAACAGCTGTAGAGGCAAAAATAGCAAGCCTATGACCTTGCATCAATTTCCTATCTATCTATTTTGATTGATTGATTTGTGGATCATGTTCCAAACAACATAGGTGATTATTTATGATCATTAGCTAGCTAAAGAGGCCCACTACACTCTCTAGCAATTGTGCTTTGTTGGTGTGAAGCAGGTTCAAGCAACACCACTTCATCTCTGAAGACTATCCACCATCTCCTCCAACACTCACTCTCCAACTGTTTTCGGAGGTAAGCAACATGAGCCTCATTTCTAGCCCGGTTCAATGTGATAAGTGTATCCCAAGCATCCTTAGCTTTTTTGCAAGAGCGAATGTGAGGAATAATGGCACGTTTGACAGAAAAGGCTATCAATACATGTGCCTTGCATCTCTACCATCCCAATGAATTTGCTCTACAGTAGGTACACTAGAAACTGCAGCACAAACACGACCATGAAGAATATCATCATCTTCAATGCCATTTGCATCAACTTTAGTATCTATATTTGCAGGTGTTATATGATGTTTTTCAACACCCTACACAATATTCCACAGTCCTTTTGCGACCAATACATAATGCGTCATATAAGCCCACAATGGGTAATTTGTACCATCCAACTTATCCTCGACAGCCAACATAGAAAATACATCACTGCTTTCAGCCATGGCCAATGACTAAAATACCCTGATGCAAAAAAATGGTTGTATCTAAAAAAGTTGAAAAGAACTACCCTCATGAGTTCTAATAAACCTATAGCAAACTTCGAGACGCTTATACTGGCAAACCAAAACTTGTATATATCTTTAGCACAAAAAGACAAAATAGCCTGCACAAGTGCTAAGATAGTGCATTCAGAGGCCAAAACGAGCTCAAATCGTGATTTTGGCACTATAGAGCAAAGTTTTTTTTATCTCATAATCACCTTGAGTGCTCTCACCAAATTTGGCGTGATTCTGAGACTATAATTGGAGGGGTTTCAATGATGCTCTAGATGAAGCGGCAACCTTCTTTGATACCAATTGTTGGAGTTCAAGGTGCCATTTGCATCAACTTTAGTATCTATATTTGTAGGTGTTATATGATGTTTTTCAACACCCTACACAATATTCCACAGTCCTTTTGCGACCAATACATAACGCATCATATAAGCCCACAATGGGTAATTTGTACCATCCAACTTATCCTCGACAGCCAACATAGAAAATACATTACTGCTTTTAGCCATGGCCAATGACTAAAATACCCTGATGCAAAAAAATGGTTGTATCTAAAAAAGTTGAAAAGAACTACCCTCATGAGTTCTAATAAACCTATAGCAGACTTCGAGACGCTTATACTGGCGAACCAAAACCTGTATATATCTTTAGCACAAAAAGACAAAATAGCCTGCACAAGTGCTAAGATAGTGCATTCAGAGGCCAAAACTAGCTCAAATCGTGATTTTGGCACTATAGAGAAAAGTTTTTTTGATCTCATAATCACCTTGAGTGCTCTCACCAAATTTGGTGTGATTCTGAGACTATGATTGGAGGGGTGTCAATGATGCCCTAGATGAAGCGGCAACCTTCTTTGATACCAATTGTTGGAGTTCAAGGTCTACAGAGGCATGCGATTAGACAAGGAAGAAGAAGAAGCTTGGAGCACAACACATTATACTGAATGTATTACCACTAGAATGTACAAAGATAAGTAACCCGTTAGGGTAATAGGCGTATATACAAGCCGAGGTAAAAAAAACCTCCTAAAGAGGGAAAAAAGTGCCCCGATAGTCCTAGTGTGTTCACACACATTACTACCTAAATATATCAACAACCTTGGGGTTGGTGCCAAAGTTGATCTATCTTCAAGAAAATTGGTGCCTCTAGCAATGCTTCATATAATGCATTTGATAGATCATTGGACATTGTACTTTGCCTATATGCCAATCTTTGTTGCATGGTCTCGAACTACTACACTTTTTCACAATGTACG
The DNA here is from genome assembly GCA_020310875.1 of Ceratopteris richardii. Lineage (NCBI taxonomy): Eukaryota > Viridiplantae > Streptophyta > Polypodiopsida > Polypodiales > Pteridaceae > Ceratopteris > Ceratopteris richardii. The sequence goes on from CM035434.1 coordinate 99,309,454, forward strand.
GTTGGGCATTACTGATTGTGAACTTATACAAGACCTTCTTTTGCACCTAATCTTATGCACTCTGATCAATAAGTTCATCTAACTTTTCTTCCTTTTGCTCTTCCTTATGCTTTGTCTTTGCTTTGGCTTTAGTTATTGCAAGAATTTTTAGAGTTCATGTAGGTCCACAATAGGTATTGCACTCACATTTAATAAGAGAAGAGCTACTTACAAATTGCTTCATATGTTTCCCCTCATCTTGAACTCCTACTTCACATTGTTTTATTATTACCATGTTTGCATATGCTTGCCACTTCATCTTTGCACCCTTTGACACACCTACTATGGGTGTGTTAGGTGGTGGATTAAGGATAAAAATCCCCCGCTATATCTCGTGCTTGCACCACAAATCACATGCTAGGGCTTGTGGATGCCCCATCAGTCCATAGTATCTACATGGTGCATTGCCGGCACCTTGATCTTGAAAATTTCATGGCGATTGCCACACATTTTGATATATACCATGGCCTTGTCCACATTGTGGAGTCATCAAGGCATAGCATACAATGTTACTACATTGAACCAAAGTTCCATCTTAGCCAGAATGTGAGGATGTTGGCTTCCCCTATAATTTGGATTGTAGAAACATGTCATGTATGTATGTGCCAACTGTTGGCATACTAGGTATTTTAGTTGCTTCTACTACTACTCTCTCGCCTATTGCAATGCATTTAATTTGTCCAAAATAAGGTGTAGGATCTGAGCTAGTACCTGAATTCTTGGTTTGCTTACTTTTACCTCATTTCTCATGCTTCTTTTCCTGTGATTGCTTCTTACTCTTATGCTTCTTCTTGCTCGAGCACCACTCTTGATCATCTTCATTTGGTTTTGAGTTAGAGTCCGATTGAATAACCTATGTGGATGAGTCAATGTCCTAGCATGAGTCAATGTCCTAGCATGAATCGCTTGATTGTACAATATCTAAGTCTGTGTCATTTTTTTCTTATTCATTTTGTCTCTTATCTTAGTAATCAATCCAAACTTACACTCTATTTGCATGGAAGTTTTAACCAAATCATGAAATCATTTCATTACCTAATTGTGCATATCCTACTACTCCACTCTTCAACTACTGCTGCAATCATTGACATCCCTAACTGCTTCTAGGACTCTTTGTGTTTGTAAACTATTTAGAAAGCTCCAAATTTGTTGTGCATATTCTTCCACAAAGCAAGTCATCCTGCTTTATCCTTCTTAATTTTCTTCATACATCTTCTTCTTCTTCCTTGTGATGTTCACGTGCATCCATAGCCCTCAAACGCCCCTCAAACGCCAACAATTGGCATCAGAGAAGGTTGCCACTTCATCTAGCATGTCATCGACACCCCTCCGAATGTACTATTACAACGCTTGTGCAGGCAATTTTGCCTTTTTGTGCCAAAGATATATACAGCTTTTGGTTCGCCAATATAATCTTCTCAAAGTCTGCTACAAGTTTAATAGAACTGGATAGGGTAAATCTATTCAACTTTTTGAGATACAATCATTTTACTGCATCAAGGTATTTTAGTCACTAGCCATGGCTAAAAGTAGTGATGTAGTCCATATGTTGCTGTTGAGGATAAGTTGGACGATACCAATTACCCATTATGGTCTTATATGATGCATCATGTATTTGTTGTAAAAGCACTATGGAATATTGTGTAGGGTGTTGAAAAACATCCTATTACACCCGCAAACATAGTTGCTGAAGGTGATGCAAACAACATTGAAGATGGTGATATTCTTCATGTTCCTGTTCGTGCTGCAATTCTTACTGCACCTACTATAGATCAAATTCGTTGGGATGGCAGAGATGCTCATGCACATCCATTGATAGCCTTGTCTGTTAAACGTGCCATTATTCCTCACATTTGCTCTTGTAGAACATATAAGGATGCTTGGGATATACTTAGCACTTTATACTAGGCAAGGAATGAGGCTCCTGTTGCTTACCTCCAAAAACAGTTGGAGAGTGAGCACATGAATGAAGGAGATTCCATGGATAATTTTTTGACAAAGATCAAATATTTGAAGGAATAATTGATTTTTGCTAATGAAGTCTTGCCTGACAATTCACTTGTGCAGACTGTTCTGAATGGTCTTCCCGATTCATATCAGAGTTTTGCTTCTACTCTTCATTTGATGATGAAAGGCAATCCAAAAACCGTAACATTTGAGGGGTTAGTCTCTGTTCTATTGTAGGAAGATCTGTCTTGGCAGAACAGGTCCATTATGCATGTTGTATTTCTTCACTTCACTCAAGCATGCCCCTACAAGGAATACTATCACATGTACCAAAAACTCCTCTTATCCTATCATGGGAGTTGGTAAGATCATTCTAATGATGGAGAGTGTTAGTCTCCAAAAGAACAAGATATCCTTGATGTTAGAAGATTCTATATCAAGAATAACTCAAAACCTTTACCACTTTGAAGGACCAATACCAGATTATCAAAATTTTGAACTAACTGTGAAGAGAGTCACTACTCAAAAAAGTCTACTGCACATAACTCACTCATTGACTAAGCAAATGTGTAAATTTTTTTATTAAACTTTGCATACAGTGTTGTCTAAAGTTTACACACCTTCTCCAAGTTAAATCATCTCAAAAGGCCTAGTAGATCTTGAGAAATGATTCAAACAATCCACCTAAGTCTAAAATTGTACTTCTCTATAGTCGACTTTGACACTTGTAACTTTTAATGCATAGTTCTCTCAAATTACAACCCGTTTATTCAAATGCTTTTAGCAATAGGTAGATTACCTTCAAACTTAAACAATGAGTGCTTGCTCTCTCAAAACTTGGAAGGAGAACTGACCAAAACATTACCATCGAATTTTGCACCTGTTGCAACTTCATTTCTTTACATTTGCACATGTAAATGTTCCTACTCTCAATTCTCTCAGCCTGATCACAATTAGGATCAAAAAACTTTTACAGAGGTGAATCAGCTATAGACTTAGACTTGTACAAAAGCATTTCACAAAATATTAAACACAGAAGGCGTACTCAGCAAAAGATCGGGTGCAACGTTTTCTTCTCGGAAAAATTTTACATCTAAATGATGAGAGATGTTCACTTCACTTCTGAAGTGTCTGATGGTACTCACAATCTCTAATTCATCATATATCATACTATCTCATACTTTCCCTGATGTTCTACTTGTATATATAAGTGTTATGTACAAACTCGTGACCATTACAAAAGTATAAGCATGTTTAATGTACATATATATACAAGCCTTTATTCTCTGATTATACTCTAATTCCAATCTTCATGTATTGATCTTTGTTTCTCCTTTTGACTTCAAATCTTTGTCATCTTCTTTATACCTGTCATGTCTTTAAATCTCTATAGCTTTGGTCCATCCAAGCTTTTGGCTAGCATATCTGCAATCTGATCTTTTGTTGAAGTATCTATGACTTCAATCTCCTTGTCAATCACCTTCTCTCTTAAGAAGTGATATTGAATCTCAATAAAATGTTTAGTCCTAGCATGAAAAATAGGATTAGCAGCTAGATATAATGAACTCAAATTATCTCCATGAATAGTGGGGTGTACTCTGAATGATGTCAAAACTCTTCATGAGAGTTTTCAACCATATGACCTCCTTTGCAGCTTCAACCATTCCTTTGTACTCTGCTTATGTAGATGATAAAGCAAATGTATGTTGCTTCTTAGAACACCAAGAGATTAACTTATCTCCCACATAACACAAGTATCCATATGTTGATCTCCTATCATCAAGATTACCTTCCCAATCTGTATCACTATATATCTTGATGTTTGTATCTGATGTAAAACCATAATATAAACCTTATTTGAGTGTATCATTAATGTATCTCAATACTCTTTGTCCTTCAACCCAATGTTCTTTCCTAGGACAATGCATGAACTGAGACAACACTCCAACTGCATATGACAAATCAGGCCTAGTTAGAGTTGCATAGATTATACTACCAACCAGACTTTGATATAGCTTCATATCCTTGAATTCTTCTCCTCCATATCTGCTCAATTTGTGATTCACCTCCATTGGAGTAGGTGCTACCCTAAAATCTTCCATTTTAAACTTGATCAACAAGTTCTTGAAATACCTTTCTTGAGTTACATACACTCCATGTTGAGTATATGAGATCTCCATGCCCAAGAAATATGACAAGTCTCCCAACTCACTAATCTTGAACTCTTTCTCCATTTGTTTCTTGAGGATTTCTATGCCCTTCTCATCTGTACCTGTAAGGATTATATCATCAACGTATATGCACATATAAATAAACCCATCATCACTTGCTTTAACAAGCAAGCTACTATCAGCTTTAGATACTTGGAAACCAAGTTCCTTCAAGAACTTCACAAGTCTATAATTACATGCCGTTGGGGCCTGCTTCAAACCATACAAAGCTCTCTTGGGCTTACATACATATTTTGAATACCTTTTATATCTGAACCCTTGTGGTTGCTCCATGAAAACATCATCTGAAATATAACCATTAAGAAAAGCATTCTTCACATCTAATTGACATAATTTCCAACCTTTACATGCAGCAATGGCTATGAGGGTCCTAATAGTTGTCATCTTTGCCACAAGACTATAGGTCTCATCATAATCTATCCCATATGTTTGAGCATACCCTTTCACAACAAGTCTAGCTTTATACTTAGACACAGTTCCATCTGCATACCTCTTTGTCTTGTAGACCCATTTGCATCCAATGATCTTCTGACTATTTGGTTTAGGAACCAAAACCCATGTCTCATTCTCCATCAATGCATCATACTCTTTCTGCATAGCTTTCTCCAAATTCTCCTTACCTTTTGCCTCTTCATATGTAGAAAGGTCTTCATCTACTTTCACCATGTAAGCATAATCTTTAGTAGTCAAAAAAGAAGTGTCATAGCTATACCTTATAGGTTGCCATTTGTGTCTTGAAGACCTTCTAAGTTCTCCAGTTCTTGAGGTTCTGGTTCATCACATTCTGGAGCAAACCTTGGCACCTCTTCAACTTCAACTTGTACTTCATTGTTCTTTTCTTCATCAAATATATGAACCTTTGATTTACCTTTCTTCTAATTCAAAACTTCTTCATCACTTGCATGATTATTGATTGTACCTGCATACCAAGTACCTTGCTCATCAAATGTAACATCCTTTGATACAAGGAATTGCTTTGTAGATGGACTCCACAACCTATAACCCATTTGTTTATCATCATATCCAATGAACACATACTTTTTAGCTTTAGGTTCCAATTTATGCCTCAACTGAGATGGCACATATGCATAAGCCAAACATTCAAATACTTTGCAATGATCTAAGGTAGGTCTCTTACCCCACCAAGCTGCATATGGTGTCATACCGTGCAAACTTTTACATGGTAACCTATTAACCAAGTATATAGCTATATTTACAGCCTCAACCCACAAATAATTTGGACAATTTTTCTCCTTCATCATTGATCTTGCAAACTCAAGAAGAGTTCTATTTCTCCTTTCTGCTACACCATTTTGTTGAGGAGAGTACCTACAAGTAACTTCCCTTTTTATACCTGCATTCTATAAGTAATCACTGAACTCATTAGAGAAATACTCTCCCCCTCCATCTGACCTTAGTCTCTTCAACTTCTAACCTGTGATTCTTTTTGCATACACATGATAATGTTTAAATGTATTGAATACCTCTGATTTATCTTTGATCACATGTATAGTGATCCACTTGGTAGCATCATCAACGTAAATCACATAATATCTTTAACCATTTATACTGAAATCCTTTGATGGTCCCCACACATCTATGTGTACCAATTCAAGCTTCTCTGAATACAAAAATCCATGCTTATTGTATGATTGCTTATGAGCCTTACCTAATTGACATGCCTCACATCTGAATGTCATATGTTGACTTGCAACATTAGCAATCCAAGCAATGAACCATTGTTAACCATATCCTTAATACCTCTTTCATTGAAATGTCCAAGCCTTTTGTGCCAAAGATCTAACTCAGAGATCTTATGTCCTCCATAAGTGAATAAGGCATGACCAACATTAACTTGAATCTTCAATGTGAAGAGTCTTCCTTCTTTCTTCTGTGAAACAATTTGTTTATACCCATTTCTAGGGTCCTCCACAAAAACTCCATCATTAGTGAACCTTACTTCATAACCTTTTTCAACAATTTTCCCTACACTTATCAAATTCTTTGGAATTGTAGGAACATACAAGACCTTACTTAGAAGAGTACTTCCATCCTTGGCCTTCATTGATCCAATTGACTTCACATTGTGCTTTGTATTATCACCTGTTTGAACTACATGATTCCTTACCTTATTCTCCAAATCAGTCACCAAGGCTATATTACCACTCAGGTGATTGCTACACCCTGAGTCAACGTAGAAGACTCTTTGGTCTTCACTTTGTCTTTCACAAGTTGCATTCATGATTAAGGTTGAATCTTCTTTCTGATCTGAAGCATAATTATAGTAGGTATTGTTGTAGGATTGACTTTGGAATCCTCTACCTGCATTTCTTCCAAAGTAACCTCTACCTCTGAAATTACTTCTTTGGTTTCTACCACCTCTTCCTCTTGAATTAAAGTTCTAATTATATCCTCCATTATTCTGATTATTATGCCAACAATCATGAGCTAAATGATTTGTCTTACCACAAATCCAGCAAGCTTTGGCTCCATCTTTATTGCTTCTGCCTCTTCCTCTACCTTTGCCACCTCCTCTTCCTCTTAGGAAGTTGGCTTGGCTAGTTGTACCTTCTTCTTCATTTAGTTGTTGTTTACCTTTGCTATTCTTCTGCTTATCCTTTGAATACATTGCTTGACTTGCACTCTTGCCACCATCACCTTTGACATCCTGCTCAAAAGTTAGCATGTGTCCTAGCAACTGATTTAAATTAGGAGTGAAACAAATGTGGGATAAAAAGTATACAGTGCCATATACACCTCAATGTAATGGAGTTGTTGAATGAAGGAACAGGTCACTCATGGAGATGGCGAGGTGTATGGTCAAGAGTCAGACTTTACCACATAGTTTTTGGCTTGAGGCTATTATGTGTGTAGCATATGTACTTAATAGGTGTCCCACTAAAGCATTGCATTCTATCAGTCCATATGAGGCTTGACATGGTTGCAAGCCATTTGTTGCTCACCTACATGTTTTTGGTTGTCTGGCATATGCATTAGTGCCTGAACAACAGAGCAGGAAATTGCATGATAAAGCAATGAAATGTATTTTTGTTGAGATAGTTCTGAAAGCAAAGGCTATCATTTTTATAATCCACATACTAAACGCATTTTGGTGACCCATGATGTTGTTTTTATGGAATATGCTATTTAGCCATTACTTTCATGTACTAAGGAGACATCAATTGCTCTAACGACATGTATGAAACTTTGCTTCCTCTTTTTACAGGTGGATAGTCTAGTGCTGGTCCTAATGAGGTAACTTCTTAGCCTTTACAGGTTTCATATGATGATGTAGATCATTCCATTTCTAATGCAGATTTACATGATGCACTTGTTGATGAGAGAACTGATGTAGAGGAGGCAAAAACTATGCCTAAATGGTTGGTGCAGACTTTGCAAGATAGAAAATTAGATGCACCTTTGTCATATCGTACTCATTCAAGCTCTCATAATGTTTCTCTTGCATCAGATTGCTATGCTATGGCTGCCTCTAGTCTTTGTGATGAGAATGACCCTGTTTCGTTTGATGAAGCACAAAATTTTGAAAATTGGATGGCTGCTATGCAATCAAAATATGATGCTATTATGAAAAATGGTGCATGATCTTTATGTGACTTGCCTCCTGGCAAGAAGGCCATTGGCATTAAGTGGGTGTACAAGCTGAAGTGTAAGCCGGATGGAACAATTGAAAGGTATAAGTTTAGGCTTCTTGCAAAGGGTTATGCTCAAGAAAGAGGCATTGGTTTTGATGTGACCTTTGCTCCTACATGCCAAATGACTACCGTTCATAGCCTATGTGCACTTGGAGCTCATCATGGTTGGAATGTAGATTAATTACACATTAAAACTGCATTTTTGAATGGTGAGTTGCATGAAGAAGTGTATGTTTTTCAGCCCCATGGCTTTATGCAAAAAGGGCATGGAAACAATGTGTGTAGGTTGAAGAAGGCATTATATGGTTTAAAGCAAGAACCACATGCTTGTTATGAAAAGATACATGCCTATCTGCACATGGTTTTGAGAATAGTCCAACTAAAAGCACCTTATATGTGAAGCGTGCAAATGATGTGCTTCTGATCATTGTTGTCTATGTTGATGACATGCTTCTCATAGGTCCTCATGAGAAGCATATTACTGATTTTAAGGTTGATTTGCATGCCTCATTTGAGATGTTAGATTTGGGGCATTTCAATCATTAGCTAGGCATTTAGTTTATGCAAGTTGATGGTGGAATAACTTTGTGTCAAACAAAATATATTGACACATTATTGGAGCGTGGCCACTCCTATGGAGATAGATTTAGGATTGAGTCTTCATGATGTTGGAGATGCATTTGATGTTATTCTCTATCGACAGGCTATTGGATGTTTGATTTACTTATGCGTTACTTGGCTAGATATTCAATGTTTTGTCTCACAGATGAGCAATTTTATGCATTGCCCAAGTGTCAAACATTAGTAGGCAGTTAAGTGCATCTTTCACTACTTGAGTGGTACCTGACTACTTGGATTGTTTTATCCCAAGGGCAGATCACTATCGCTAGATTTACATGCTTTTTTGGAATCTAAATGGGCTTGTTGCTATGACATTTGTGTGTCCAGTAGTGGCTTTTGCTTCATGCTTGGTAGCTCATGTATATCTTGGTTGAGCAAGAAGCATCCTATTGTGGCCACTTCCTATTGTGAGGAAGAGTATAGGGCAACTTTGATGGAGAATATTAATTTCTAAAAGACAAGCTATACTTGAGTTTAGAATACCTCTATGTCAAACATAGCTCAAAACCTTCACCAATTTTCAGAAATCTTTACCAAATTATGAACACTTAACTCTTCTGTGAGACATGGCTTCACTCAAGAAAGCCTGCTTCACAAAACTCACTCATTGAATGACAAAATGATTAAAGTTTTCTATGAAACTTTGATACAAAATAATATTTGCACGGCTACTCCAAGTGAAATTTCTTCAAAAGAACTTAAAAAACTTTAGATTTACTTCAATAAGTAAACCATGTCTGAAACACGCTTTCTTTGCAAGTGACTTTTACATATGCAACTTTAAACACTTGGTTCTCTCAATCTACAAGCCGTTCTATCAAATGCTTTTAGACATAGATGGGTTACCTTCCAACTTAGATTTTGAATGTCATCCATGTAAAACTTTACACTTTCCAACTTAGATTTTGAATGTCATCCATGTAAAACTTTAAACTCTACACTGAGATCTGATCAAATCTTTGACCATTGAGATTGCACCTGTTTCAGAAGTCTCTCATCACTTTTACACATATGAATGTTCCTACTCACAATTCTCTTAGCCTGATTACAACTAGACTCTCAAATCTTGACCATACATGCATCAACTATGGACTTAGAAACATAAAAAAGGATTCTCAATTGGTTAAACACAGAAGGAGAAATTAGAGAAAAATCGAGACACAATTCTCATAAAGAACTTCTATTCTCTTGAACATACATCTGATGGATAATTCTCATACTCAGACTCACTTACTCATCATCTGCTCATCCTCTATTCATCTATTCTTCTTCTCTCCTATATGACAGTTCTACATACAAGTATGTATAGGTGTATATATCAAGATTCATCACTATTACAAAATGTATATAAGCTATTTACAAGATTAATATACGTCAGTTTGCAAACTATCTCTCTTTGAACCTTCTCTTCAATTTATGCTTCATCTTTTATCCTTTTCTTCATTCTTCATTCTCTCTCTTTGTAATCATCAATTTATGATTTTCTTGCTCCAATAGCTCCCTCTGAATCATTAATTGTGATTACCTAGCTCTTCTTTATACCTGTCATCTCTTTAAATCACTGCAACTTAGGTCCATCCAAGGTCTTGGTTAACATATCTCCAACTTGATCTTTTATAGGAGTATACATGATCTCTTTCTCTTTGTCAATCACCTTTTCTTTCAAAAAATGATATTTAATCTCAATATGTTTGGTCTTGGCATGGAACACAGGGTTAGGTGCCAAATACAAAGAACTCATATTGTCTCCATAAATGATAGGAACACTCTGATTGATGTGAAAAATCTTCGTGAGAGTTCTCAACCGTATGACCTCCTTTGTAGCCTCCACCATACCTTTATACTTTGCTTCTATAGATGATAAAGTGACCGTGTGTTGCTTCTTAGAACACCAAGAAATCAATTTATCTCCCACATAACTCAAATACTCATATGTTGATCTTCTATCATCAGAGTTACCTGTCCAATCTGCATCACTATATATCTTAATTCTTGTATCTGATGTGAACCCATAATAAAAAAATTCTTTAAGTGTGCCCTTAATATATATTAGCACCCTTTTTCCCGCAAACCAATGTTCCTTCCTTGGACAATGCATGAATTAAGACAAAACTCCAACTGCATATGATAAATCAGGCCTTGTCAAAGTAGCATAAATCAAGCTACCCACCAAACTCTGATAAAGCTTCATATCTTTGAATTCTTCTCCTCCATATCTACTCAATTTGTGGTCCACCTCCATTGGGGTTGATGCTATACTACAATCTTCCATATTAAACTTGATTAGCAAATTCTTCAAATACCTTCCTTGAGTCACATATACTCCATGTTGAGTATATAGAATCTCCATTCCCAAGAAGTTTGATAAATCTCCCAAGTCAGTGATCTTGAATTCTTTCTCCATCTACTTCTTAAGCATTTGTATGCCTTTATCATCTATACCTGTGAGTATTATATCATCAACATAAATGCAAACATAAATAAAACCATCTTCACTTGCTTTGACTAGCAAGCTACTATCTACCTTTGATGCTTGAAAACCAAGTTCCTTCAAGAACTTTACAAGCCTGCAATTTATTGCCCTTGGGGCTTGCTTCAAGCCATACAAAGCTCTTTGAGCTTACACACATAATCTGGATTATATTGATCTTTGAAACCATCTGGTTGTTCCATGTAGACTTCATCTGAAATGTAACCATTTAAAAATCCATTCTTCACATCTAATTTAGATAATTTCCAACCTTTGCAAGCAACAATAGCTATGGGAGTCCTTATGGTTGTCATCTTTGCAACAAGACTATATGTTTTATCATAGTCCACACCATAAGTTTGTGCATATCCTTTCACAACAAGTCTAGCTTTGTACCTAGATACACTTCCATCTGCAAATCTTTTTGTTTTGTAGACCCATTTGCATCCAATTACCTTGTGATTACTTGGTTTGTGTACCAAGTCCCAAGTCTCATTTTCAATTAATGCATCATAATCTTCCTTCATAGCTTTCTCCCAATTCTCCTTTCCTTTGGCTTCCTCATATGTGGATGGGTCTTCATCGGCTTTCACTATGTAAACATAATCTTTAGTTGTCAAGATAGAGGTGTCATAGCTATACCTTATAGGTTGTCTTTTGTTCCTCGATGACCTTCTGAGTTCTCCACTTAAAGTTTCTGGTTCATCATATTCTGGATCAAACCTTGGCAACTCTTCATTTTCAACTAGTACTTCACCATTCTCTGCTTCCTCAGAAACTTGAACCTTTGATTTACCTTTCTTTTGATTCAATGTTTCTTCAAGACCTGCACAAGCACTATTTGTACCTGAGTACCAAGTACCTTGCTCATCAAATGTGACATCCTTTGATATAAGGAATTGCTTTGTAGATGGAATCCACGACCTGTATCCCATTTTTTTATCATCATAACCAGTGAACAAATACTTTTCAGCTTTTGGCTCTAACTTATGGATTAATTGAGAGGGAACATAAGCATAGGCTAAACAACCAAATACTTTGCAATGGTCTAATGTAGGTCTCTTACCCCACCAAGCTTCATATGGTGTCATATGTTGGAGCAAGTCTATGGCAAGCCTAAGTATTGGCTTGAGTCTCACAAAGTCTTAGAAGAAGCTTTAAAAAGAAGACTATGTAAAGTTCACTTGTGAACTACCTCTTGTAACTTTTGAAGAGTTTACTTAATGTAAAAGTAAGAGAATCTTAAGTGGTTGAGTTCACTTGATCAAGAATGGAAAGAGGAGCCACGAATTCATGATTTGTGGTAGGTAGAGAATCAAATCAATCATTGATTGATTGGAGAGTGATTGAGGGAAGTTAGCCTCCCAAACTCAACTATAAATAGATGGCAGTTTTAGTCGTGGTTAGAGAGACCTATGTGAAGACCTCCAAGAGCTGAGCTTTATGCCATATCAAGGTGTGATTACAAGGCACACATATGTATCAGTAAGGCATTGTATTGTACAAGCAATATACTTTCAGTTTCATGATTATTTGAGTTCATCTTTCCATGTTCTTGTGAAGTGTACTACTCATTGCCATTACTCTCAGTTTTCTCAGTCAGCTTGCAGAGATGTTTTCTCTGAGCTTGGTGCATCATTTTCAGTGACTTAACTTGGTAAAGTTAGCTCTATAAGTCTTCTATATGCTCACAAATTTTCATGTAATTTGGATGTTGCAATCTTCAGTTATGTTCATTTGAAGTCAACAGGGTCTGTTCATCTTCACTTCTCTGTCAGGTACCCGACTTTTTCACTCATCTTGGCAGAGCCATTTCTCAGTGGTTACTTATCCAAATTCAGTGATTTAAAGCTTGTTGGATTCCGCTTACTGTCTAGTATAACCATACAAATTTTCATTATCATTGAATTTCTAAATTTTGAGTTATGTTGATTTTTCTGCTCACTGGTCTATTTCTATAGCAGCCCGTGAAAATCGAGATGATGTCATCACTTGTTAAAACTCATTCTCAGTGTGTGGTTCATTATTTTTGATGCGATTACTCTTGAAAGTTAGCTTTTTAAGCTACCTAGACTTCCCCAAGAGGAATTAAGCTAATTGCTGCTGTGCTCAGAGAATTATGTAAAACAGTGGACAGGTGTATGAACCAAGAATAGCAAGTTTTCACCTCTAAGCTAACTCCAACTTATCTGTTTTGATCTATCTTTTTAAGAGTGATCTTCCAAGGTACATAGGGTTTCTAATACATCCATTGGCAAGCTAAAAGGGCCCACCATCTACTCCTGGAGTTCATTTGGCTGGTGTAGATCAAGGATTTTGCAACACCTCTTCATCTTCAAGCACATACCTATCCATCTCTTCACATCATACCCTGCAAAGATTTACATAGTAGCCTATTAACCAAGTATGTGGCTATATTTACAGCCTCAACCCACAAATAATTAGGGGAATTCTTCTCTTTCATCACTGACCTTGCAAACTCAACAAGAGTTCAATTTCTCCTTTCTACTACACCATCTGTATGCACCGATTCAAGTTTTTTTGAATACATGAAACCTTGCTTATTGTATGATTGATTGTGAGCCTTATCTAATTGGCATGCTTCACATTTGTATGTCATGTTTTAACCTGCTTAGGTAATCCATGCACTGAACTATGTGAGCCGCCAGAATGTAATCCTGAAAAGTCACACGCATACCGAAAGGGCATAGCGCAAACAATTGTAACCTTTTTTATTAATGAAAAGAAGCATGTGTGAGACAGAGGTATGTTGTCACCCAACTCTGGTTTGGGCGAATGCCTGAAGTGGAGTGTAGCGCGCATTGTTGATACTCTGAGTATTCTGTCACTCTGTCAATTGAGTTCAGTAATGTGTTAATTTTGATGAAGTATTAAGTTAAGTGACATTGCAGTAAAGTGATGAAGTTGCACAGTTAGTTGTCTTGTGTTGGAACATGTTGTAATATGCAGAACAGATAAGTAGTTGAAGAATAATCTAATTCAGCGCGTTAAGTCGGTGTACTAGCATACAATTGAATCTGTAGATTTTATAAACCCCTAACTAGACGGTGCCAGTGTCAAACTTATGTTTAAACTGTTATCAAATCTGGGTTCTTGGGATGGTTAGAGGTCTATAAAACAGAGGCCCTATTTGTATTTTCCCAAATCTACAGATTCAATTGTATGCTAGTACACTGACTTAATGTGCTAAATTAGATTATTCTTCAACTACTTATTTGTTCTGCGTATTACAACATGTTCCAACACAAGACAACTAATTGCACAACTTCGTCACTTTACTGCAATGTCACTTAACTTAATACTTCATCAAAACTTAACACATTACTGAACTTAATTAACAGAGTGATAGAATACTCGGAGTATCAACAATGCGCGTGTTAGAAGAAGTATTTTTGATGGAAAATAATTGTAAAATGCCAAAAAATTGTAAAAATATTTATGCAAATGATGTAAAAATGAGGAAGAGTCTTCCTCATGTAGATTAGAATCATATGTATTTTTTCTAGAATTTTTGGAAACTCCTAGATAGCATATTTTTAGATTAAAAGGGAAAAGGACCAAAATTCAAGTGTGAAAAGGGACACTTGAAAATGTATAAAAGACAATTTCCTCTACTATAAGAGGGTTGGTTATTTGTATTACATGCTATCCAAACAAAGAGAGAGAGTTTCCTGCAGAAAATCGTGTTTTCTTCCTTTTGTGTGATTTCTTTGATTTGTTGAGTCTATTCTATGTGTATCCATGGAGATTTGTAAGCTTCTATTGTGTATTTCTGATGAATGTGTATGAAGAGAGTTGATTACTGATGTATTGAGTGAGAAATTGATGAAGAATGGTGCTGGAGATGAAAATCGTCTGTTTTCACAGAATCGCGATTGTCTCGTCTGAAGGTTACAGGTATCATTTTTGAGTTTTGACTTTATGATTGTATTTTGCTGAGAAAACAACATGTTTTAGACACCAAGATTATTGAAAATGATGGAGTATTGCTCAAGATAATCCAAACCCTAGAAATTCCTCTTCATTTTTATTAACTCTCAGAAATCCAGCCAGTTTTCTCTTATTTCTTGGATCCTATCATCTAGAAGGGGTTGTGGTCTCTTGTATACTCCCAGGATTGAAAAATATAAGATGTATTGTTGATTCTTTATGCTAAATGATGTTGGGTGTGTATAGAAGTGCGAGAGACACACAAGAAGCACACACAAGGAGCACAAACGCAGCAAGACACACGGAGAAGACGATGGCTGGAATAGCTCTCTCTATTGATCGATGAACTGAACTAAAGTAAGAGCTGAATAAAATCCCTAAGTACAAAGTACCACCACATATGAGAGTATCAAGTATGTGGTAACATGGGGAAAAAACCTCTAGCCAGCACTAGAGTAAAAAGTGCCCATGTATAGGGAAAAGGTTCACATCAAAGCTACTCGAGGAACACATAAGTGTAACAAACCCCCCTGGAGCGAATGATGTGAACACATACAAGGAGTGACAGATTAGCCCCCAAAAGGTAATAAGCCTAAAGCTTTGCGAAAAGCTTCAAACTTTTCCCGTGGAAGAGCTTTGGTGAATATGTGTGCCACATTATCTTGTGTAGGCACATATACCAAATCAATATCTCCTGCATGAAGGGGCTCTCTCACATAGTGATAATGCACCTCAATATGTTTGGTCCGTGCATGAAACACTGGGTTTCGTGCAACAGCCAAAGCACTCTGACTATCTATGAGAATATGCGTAGCAGCATCAATCTCCATGCAAAGATCCATCAATAGGCGTCTCAGCCATATACACTCCACTGTAGCTGTGAAAACTACCCTGTACTCAACTTCACAACTCGATGTCGCCACTGTAGGTTGCTTCTTACTCAACCAAGATATGCATGAGTCTCCAAGGAAAAAGCAATTACCACTAGTGGACACGCGAGTATCATAACAACCAGCCCAATCACTATCTGTAAAAGCATGCAAGCATGGCTGAACATCTCTGCCATAAAAGAGACCTAAGCTCAAAGTGCCTCAGAGATATCTAAACACACCTTTCACCGCTTGCCAATGCTTAGTGCCAGGGCTATGCATGAATCGACTCAACTGGGAAACTACATACTGTATATCCGACCTTGTGTTGCATGCATATATAAGACATCCCACAGCTTGCTGATAAAGAGAAGTGTCAAAAGCATCACTAGAATCCTCAACTAAGAACCTGAATCCTGTCTCAACTGGTGTGGAAACTGGCTTACAATCCTCAAAATCAAAATGCTGAAGTAGTTTTTCAACATACTTTGCTTGATGCATAACAATTCCCCTCTCAACGGATACAAACTGGATGCCAAGATAGTAGCTCAAAAGACCAAGATAAGTGACATCAAAAGTATGCTGCAAATCAGCCATAAGAATGTCAAGTTTTGCATTACATGACCCAGTCAAGAGTATGTCATCGACATAAAGAACAAGCACTATAAGATCAACCCCATTTTTGTGTACATAGAGTGTGCTTTCAATCGGACTACATGTGAAGCCAAGAGCAATCAAGTGCTTATGTATTTTGTCATACCATGCACGTGGAGCTTGCTTGAGACCATACAAGGCTTTATGCAAGCGACAAACCATATGCTCTTTCCCTTTCATAGCAAATCCAGGAGGTTGCTTCACATAAACCTCTTCTTGCAAATCACCATTCAAGAAGGCTGTTTTTATATCCAACTGATGAACTTTCCAACCTCGATGGGCAGCCAATGCAACCACGGTACGAATGGTAGTCATGCGTGAAGTAGGTGCAAAAGTTTCCTCATAGTCAATGCCATATTGTTGCGCATATCCTTTGGCAACCAATCTAGCTTTGTAGCGATCAATGCTACCATCAGATTTTCTCTTAATCTTGTAAACCCACTTTGTACCAATGGCATTCTTTCCTTTTGGCAATTCATATAACTCCCAAGTACCATTCCTATGTATGGAATCCATTTTTGATTGCATAGCACTCATCCATTGTGGATCGTCACATGCATCTTCAAAAGAAAGTGGCTCTTCATTACATGTTGTATCAATAAGAGAATAATCCACAAAATTATTTGATGCATGGTGAGAGCTTGATCTTGTTCTACCAAGTAAAGGTGCACTCAATTTGCTGTCCTGCAAAGTTTGTTTCAGCCACTTTGGCATAGATTGTGCACTCTTGATAGACATGCATTCATTATGTAATACATCTTCAATATGTACATCATGCGTGGGCTGAATTTCATGCTCAGTTTCAGCCATATTTTGATGCAAATGTTCAGCCATATGTGGCTGGAAATTTCCAACAGTTTTGACAATTTTTGGCTGAATTTTTTCAGCCATGTTTGGCTGGAAATTCTTTGCATTTTCAGCCCTATTTGGCTGGAATTTTTCAGCCCTTTGAACCTCAGTTGGCTGGTCTACATGGCCATAGTCAAGCGCACCATTTTGGAACAAAGGCATGAGTGTATCAAACACATCTTGTGAGCTAACTATTGGCAGTTTTTTGCATTCAAGTAGAGGAAAAACTGAATTTTCAACAAATACCACATCTCAACTCACAATAATTGTGTTCGTCAATGGATGGTACAGCCGATATCCCTTACTTTCAGCACTACAACCAACAAATATACATTTCTTTGCCTTGTCATCAAGTTTGTGACGTTGTTGTGATGGCACAAGAGCATATGCCAAACAACCAAACACACGCATATGACTAACCATAGGCTTATGACCATTCCAAGCCTCATAAGGAGTGATGACTCTCAATGCTTTTGTAGGGCAGCGATTCAACACATAATTTGCACACATGACCGCTTCCATCCAAAACTTATGAGGAAGATGCTTTCCTTTAACCATACATCGTGCCATTTCAAGTAGAGTTCTATTTTTACGCTCGACAACACCATTTTGTTGAGGTGTATATGGCACCGTACATTAGTGTGAAATACCTCTTTCATGAACAAAAGCATTAAACTCATGTGACATGTACTCACCACCACGATCCGTGCATAGAGTCAAAAGCTTTTGTGAAGAAAATTTTTCAGCCATAGCTAAAATGCTTTGAAGCAAGAAAATACCTCATTCTTTGCTTTCATAGGATACACCCATGTATGGCGAGTAGCATCATCAATGAAGGTAACAAAATATACATGCTTCCCAAAAGATGGAGTCTTGACCGGACCACATACATCACTATGAACAAGTTGCAATTTTCTTGTAGTGTGTGTGTGAATATCTTTTGGAAAAGAAGCACGATGCATTTTTCCAAGAATGCAACCTTCACATGCATGCTTTCAATGGACTCAAGTGTAGGCAAGCCAATAACCATGTCCTTCTTTTGCAAGTAGAGCAAACTATTGAAGTTTAAATGACCAAAACGAGCATGCCAAAGCTCCATTTCAGCGATGGAAGAAGTATGAGCAACTAAGGCATTTGAGGCAGCCCTCTTGTATGTATCCATGCGATACAAACCATTACATAATGTACCGGACATCACAATAACATCGCCATTGCTGAAATCATGAACCATACACTTATCATCAACAAAGTGTACATGAAGTCCAGCTTTGGCAATCAAACGGAACTGAAATTAAGTTCTTCTTGATACAGGGCACATACAATGCATTTTTCAAGAGAATCACACCTCCATTTGCAGCCGTAAGCTCAATTTCTCCTACTCCAATGATAGGATAAGAGGCATTGTTTGCACATACCACATGTCCTCCTTTAGGTGCATCTTTCAAAGAGGCAAAAAATCTTTTTCATGATGTTATGTGCTTTGAAACACCACTATCAAAGAACCAATCCGAATCAGCCTCACTCACAACCATACATTTAGAATGTAAAGAAGCATCATAATGACATGTAACAATGCATCCCAAAAATCTTGAGCCATGTTAGCTTCATCATTCTTTGCATTTGCTAAATTTTCAACAATAGACATGCTAGATTCCTTCTTCTTTTCATTGCGTTTAGCAAGCTTTCTACACTCATCAATAGTATGACCAGCCTTCCGGCAATATTTGCATCTCTTCTTCTTTTGCAAATCACCATCATTAGAGGAATGAGTGGAAGAGGAAGCTTGAGGCTTTGGTTTTGATGAACCCAAAGCTAAACCATACTTGCTTTTCCCCTTTTGTGAGATAGCAAGTGCTTGCGTTCCCTCAATCAAACCACTCCTATTCACTCTAGATTGTTCTTCTTGCAAAAGAAGAGACACAACCTCATCAAATGCATACATATTAGGATTTCCTTTTGCAACCAAACGGAGTGTAGTAGCAAAGCTTTGAAAAGATTCTGGTAATCCTTTCAACAATGTAGAAATGAGTGATGCATCCGGAATGATCTCATCTATGTTTGCCAATTGCTCTTTCAAGTCCTTGCTGTGTGTCACATACACATCCACTGACTCATTTTCAGCCATACATACATCCTCAAGTTGCTTCCTTATGTTCCAAAGTTGTTTTGCAACAAGAACATGCTTCATCATGTAAGACCACATTGGATAGTTGGTCCCATCAAGCTTATCTTCAGCTTGAAGCATGCCAAACAAGTCATTGATGCCCGCCATTTCAGTAAGGAACAAGAATATGACAAAATCTTCACTTCGACAAAAACTGAAATGAGTGCTGAAATTTCAGCTCACAAACCGTCACTCTGATGGCGATTTTGACTGCACGAATGGTTTCGAAATGGGGGTAAAACCCTAGCGCTCCTGATGGAAATGTTTCCGAGCTGCTGAAATTCACAGTTCTATGCTCCGAAGTCGATTTGCACTATAAAAGTGCGCGCACACCACGACGCAAAAAACCGAAACTTGAGAAGAAGCTGAACCTGCTCTGATACCACTATTGGGTGTGTATAGAAGTGCGAGAGACACACAAGAAGCACACACAAGGAGCACAAATGCAGCAAGACACACGGAGAAGACAATGGCTAGAATAGCTCTCTCTATTGATCAATGAACTGAACTGAAGTAAGAGCTGAATAAAATCCCTAAGTACAAAGTACCACCACATATGAGAGTATCAAGTATGTAGTAACATGGGGAAAAAACCTCTAGCCAGCACTAGAGTAAAAAGTGCCCATGTATAGGGAAAAGGTTCACATCAAAGCTACTCAAGGAGTCTCTTGTATACTCCCAGGATTGACAAATATAAGATGTACTGTTGATTCTTTATGCTAAATGATTGGAGAGGACAACTCCAAAGGTCAACAACAAACAGGGCACTACGCTCCACTTCAGGCATTCACCCAGACCATAGTCTGGCGATGACATATCCTCTGTGCCATGCATGCTTCTTTTCATTAATAAAAAAGGTTACAACTGTTTTCACTATGCCCTTTCGGTATGCGTGCGACTTTTCAGGATTACATTCTAGCGGCTCACAACTATTATTAATCATCTCTTTAATACCTCTTTCATTGAAGTGTCCAAGCCTCTTGTGCCAAATATCCAACTCAGATATCTTTTGCTCTCCATATGTGAGAAAGGCATGTCCAACATTACCTTGTGCTTTCAATGTGAAGAGCCTTCCTTCTTTCTTTCATGTAACAATTTTCTTATACCCTTGGCTAGGGTCTTCAACATAAACTCCATCATTAGTGAACCTCACTTCATATCCTTTTTCTACAATTTGTCCTACAATGATCAAATTCTTTGGAATTGTAGGAACATAGAGAACCTTACTCAAAAGAGTACTTCCATCTTTAGCCTTCACTTATCCAATAGACTTTACCTTGTGTTTTGTATTATCACCTGTTTGAACTGTATGATTGATTACCTTATTTTCCAAAATCAGTCATCAAAGCAATGTTCCCACTTAGGTGATTACTACACCCTGAGTCAATGTAGAATACCTTTTGGTCTTCTTTTGGAACTTCACATGTTGCATTCATGATTAGAATCGAGTCTTCTTTCTGATTTGATGCATAGTTGTAGTAGGTGTTGTTGTAGGATTCATTTTGAAAGCTTCTTCCACCATTCCTTCCAAAGAAACTTCTACCACCTCTACCTCTAAAACTTCCTCTCTGATTTCTTCCACCTCTACCTCTTTGATTGAAGTTATGACTAAAGTTACTAGTGCTTTGATTATTATGCCAACATTCATGAGCTAGATGATTGTCTTACCACATATCCAACAAGCTTTGACATTATCTTTGTTGTTTTTGCCTCTTCCTCTACCTCATAGGAAGTTTGCTTGACTTGGAGTGCCTTCATCTTCAACTGATTGTTTCTTTCCATTGCTAACCTTCTTCTTATCCTTAGAATACATTGCTTGACCTACTCTTATCAATATACCCTTTGATATCATGCTCAAAGGTTAACATATGACCTAGTAATTGATTCAAAACAGGAGTAAAATGATTCAATGAAAGTTTTTTTGACAATATGAAAGTCTTCCACTTCTCATCTCCTCTTAAACCTGTAAGAATTTGTCTTACCAATTTATCTTCAATGTCTTCATCAATTGCACCTAAAGAATTAGAAATATCTTTCATCTTTGTCACATAATCAGATATTGATTGTGAGGCCTTCTTCTTGAATGTGGTAAATTCTGCCCATAGTGATGCCTTCCTTGACTTGGTTGTATTCTGAAAATGCTCCTCTAAAGATTCCATATTTTATTTGCACTTTCAAGTCCTCTAATATGAGGAAGCAAGTAATCATTCACTGCCATATAGATAATGCTCCTTGCTTGAGTGTCCTTGTTCATCCAAACCTTCAAATCTGCAAGCTCCTCCCTAGTTCGAACACTAGGATCTTTGAACTCTAGCTTTTCTTCTTATTCTATGATGTATCCCATCAGATCTTTGCTCATAAGATGAGCTTCCAGCTTCATGGACCAAGCTGGATAGTTTTCTCTATCCAATTTCTCAATTTGAAGGCTATCTTCCATTCTTTCTTCACTTCTACTACCAAATCTTCAACCTTATGAGTAATGAATGTACCTTTGCTTTGAAATTTACTCCTTTTGATCCTTTTGATTACTGTCGTGTGTCTTCCTTTAACTTTTCCTTCAACTTTATTCTTTTGAATCTTCAGATGTTGAATTTTGTATGTTTGCAACAATCGAGGTCCTCCTTTCCTTGAATTTTGATAGAACCTACTTTGATACCACTTATGGAGATGATTAATCTCCAAAAGACAAGCTATACTTGAGTTTAGAATACCTCTAAGTCAAGAACAACTCAAAACCTTCACCAATTTCGGAAGTCTTTACCAAATTATGAACACTTAACTCTTTTGTGAGACATGGCTTCACTCAAGAAAGTCTTCTTAACAAAACTCACTCATTGATTGATGAAATGATTAAAGTTTTCTATGAAACTTTGACGCAACATTCTTCTAACATTTTTGCAACTAATCCAAGTGAAATTTGTTCAAAAGAACTTATAAAACTTTAGATACTTCAATACGTAAACCTATGTATGAAACAGGCTTTCTTTGCAAGCGACTTTTACATATGCAACTTTAAACACCTAGTTCTCTTCATCTACAACCTGTTTAATCAAATGCTTTTAGACATAGATGGCAACTTCCAAATTAGATTTTGAATGCTCATCTGTGTAAAACTTTACACTCTACACTGAGATTTGACCATCAAGTTTGCACTTGTTTCAGAAGTCTCTCATCACTTTTACACATATGAATGTTCCTACTCATAATTCTCTCATCATGATTACAATTAGACTCTCAAGCCTTGACTATAGAAGCATCAACTATGGACTTAGACACATACAAAAGGATTTCTCAATTGGTTAATCAAAGAAGGAGAAATTGGAGAAAAATCAAGGCACAATTCTTAGAAAGAACTTCTATTCTCTTGAACATACATATGATGGATAATTCTCATACTCAGACTCACTTATTCATCATCTACTCATCCCCTATTCATCTATTCTTCTCCTCTCCTACATGAAATGTCTATATACAAGTTTATATAGGCATATAGATCGAGATTCATCACTATTGCAAAGTTTATATAAGCTATTTACAAGATTAATTTATATGAGTTTGCAAACCATCTCTCTCTAAACCTTCTCTTCACTTTATACTTCATCCTTTCTCCTTTTCTTCATTCTTCATTCTTCAATCCTCTTTTTAGTCATAAATTTATGATTGTATTGCTCCAACAAACTTTCACATTGACTATTGAGTGTGTGTGGCTCAGACGCCTTATGGCTGATTACAGTGTTGTTCTGTCTTCTACCACCACCATCTTCATTGACAATTAGAGTGCATTGCCAATTGCGAGGAACCCTATGTTCCATGCTCTCACTAAGAACATTGAGGTGCACTATCATTATGTCAGGGAAAGGTTCTCTGATGGAGAGATCAGTTTGGAATATATGCGCACACAGGAGAACATTGCAGACCTTTTCACAAAGGCTCTACCTAGGGAGAAGTTTGAAGCTTTCCGAAAAACTTTGGGCTTACTTGTTTTTTTAGATTGATTCCACATTGCTTGGAACTTCCTTATACATGAGTTCCAGCTCCTTGTTCACCGCATCACTCCTAGGGGGGATTTGTAGATATATTTAGGTAGTGATGTGTGTGAACACACTAGGACCGTCAGGGCACTTTTTTCCCTCTTTAGGAGGTTTTCCCCCCCGGCTTGTATATATGCCTATAACCCTAACGTGTCACTTATCTTTGTACATTCTAGTGGCAATACATTTGGTATTGTGTGTTGTGATCCAAGCTTCTTCTTCTTCCTTGTGCTGTTTGCGTGCTTTCATAGACCTCAAACTCCAACAAATAGGACTATCTCCACATATCTCACATCTACCTGACATGTTTGTTTTAGGATTCATTTTTTCCATGTCGACAGATGTTGATGGGCCTTTTTGTTAAAAAGAAATTTGTCTAGAGAGATGATTGTGTCAAGTGGGAGTGTACCATGAGTGAATTTGATAATATTTTTAAGAATGGTACTTTGGAATTCAAATCTTTGCCAAATGGAAAGAAACCTTCACCATGCGAATAGGGGTATAAGTTCAGATTCACATAAGATAGTGTTTCTCCAAAGTATAAAGCATGACTAGTTGCAAAATGATTCATGCGGCAACAAGGGGTTGATAATGATGAAATTGTACATATTGCTTGGATTATTTATAAAAAAGGACTTAGAGATTTTAAAAATGGATGTAATGATTAGGTTTTTGCATGGTGATGTTATAAATGATATCTATATGGAATAACGAGAGGGTTATGCAATTCCTAGCAAGGAGAATATAGTGTGCAAGCTCAAGAAGAACTTGTATGGATTTAAGAAGTCACATAGATAGTGGTATCAAAAGTTTGGTGCATTCATGCACTCCCACAACTATTCTAGAAACAATGTGGATCATTGTCTCTACACTAAGAGCTATTCAAATGGCAAGTTGATATGTTTGATACTTTATCTTGATGATATGTTGATTATTGAGAAGTCCTCAAAAGACCGGTATCTCTTGAAGTCAAAGTTGAGTGAGAATTTCGACATGAAATATTTGGGAGGATGCTAAACATATGTTTGGCATGCACATTACTCATGATAGGAGTAAGATATGCATATAATTTTTCTGAGAGTGTATATTAACCAAAATACTTAACATATTTAATATGCATGGTGGAAAGGCATTGAACACACCATTGCCTATATATGTGAAACTTAGTAAGGATGATTGTCCCAAATCTGATGAGGAGAAGGAATTCATT
This sequence comes from Ceratopteris richardii, assembly GCA_020310875.1. Lineage (NCBI taxonomy): Eukaryota > Viridiplantae > Streptophyta > Polypodiopsida > Polypodiales > Pteridaceae > Ceratopteris > Ceratopteris richardii. Next base: position 99,334,143 of record CM035434.1, read on the forward strand.
ACCAAAATTCCTTGTCAATATAATTGGTAGTCTCATGTATGCTATGGTAGTTTCTAGACCATACATTGCATTTTTATGGGAATTGTGAGTAGATATATATCGAATCTTGGTAAGAAGCATTGGGATATGATCAAAATGATATTGAGGCATCTAAGTGGCACTAAGGATATGTTTTTATGCTTCGAAAGAGGTGATGCATCTATTGTTGGATAGACAAACTCTAGCCATGTTGGTTGTGTAGACAATAGAAATTCTACTTTAGGATACATTTTTCACTTCATAGGTGGTGCTAATTCTCGGAGTTCTCATCTTCAGGAATGCACAACTATTTCCACTACAAACGGAGAGTATGTTCCAACTGTAAGACAATAGTTACGCAATATAACACAGGAGCAATAGCAGAGAAGATAACAGATATAGGAGAATCTCAACAATTTTCTACTAGCAGCAAGTACAAAGATGATGGCGTTGTCCACCCGTGCGCTCTCAAGGTAGAGCTTAAATGGTGATCTAGACAACTCTAGATAGGGAGATACAAGGTAGAGGTATGCTGGCTCAACTCAATGTCTTAGGTAGTGCAGAAGTCATGTATATATAGGATCATGGGTGGCCTGCCATGGACGGCTATACATGGGCGGTAGAGCGTGGGCGGCCACCGCCCGCGTAATTGCCATACACGGCTTAGACTGGTTGAACCGACCTAACAAATATAAATGATTTCTGACCCCGGACCCCCACCAGGGGGCCCGCTGGCCCCCTGGGACCCCCCAGCCAGGGGGCCCGCTGGCCCCCTTGGACCCCCCAGCCGGGGCTGCTCACCGCTGCCCCGGACCCCACAATTGGGGACCCTGGTAACTCCCTTTCCTTATAATATCTTACATGGTCCAATATGACCTTCATCCAACATTCAAGTTGGGATTCCCATCAATTGGGTAATGCACGCTTGGCTTCTCCTCATAAAGGGGGCCTTACAAAATGTGCATACAATCATGAGGGGTAGACATTGATCATACTCTAACACCCCCCCTCAATGTTTACCGATGATAAATCAAGTAGGTCTCGGTCCTATGCCCATCTGTTGAAGATGCTTGTTGAGCTGCTCTCTTCCAAGTGCTTTAGTGAATATGTCAGCACAATTTGCCTCTGTTGGGCAATATTCTAGCTCCACAATTTCATCTTCAATTAGCTCACGAATGTAATGGTACTGTACTTCTATGTGCTTGGTGCGAGCATGAAATACTGGGTTCTTTGCAATAGCCATACAACTTTGATTATCACACTTGAGTACAATTGGCATATTTGATGGAAAGCCTATATTTGCAAGAATTCTCCTTAACCAGACTGCCTCACAAGAAGCAAAACAAGCTGCTTTGTACTCTGCTTCAGTGGAGGAGAGTGCGAGAGTTGGTTGCTTCCTACTTACCCAAGAAAATATTCCTAAACCAAGTGAGAAACAATATCCAGAAACTGATTTTCTAGAATCACAATCTCCAGCCCAATCTGAATCACAATATCCTTGGAGTGTATCACCTGTGGTATACAAAATACCAAAATCCAAGGTTCCTGCAGTGTACCTTAGAATTCGCATTCCAGCATTCCAGTGACTCTCCTTAGGTTTGTTGGAAAACCTGCTTAACACTCCAACAGCATAGCAAATGTCTGGTCTAGTGTTGCACAAAAAAATAAGACTTCCAACGAGCTTCCTATACTTCTTAGCATCTACATCAGGCATGTTATCATCCATAGATAGCTTATGATTTACCTCCATAGGTGTGCTAGTTGGTTTGCAGTCCATCATTCCAAATGCCTTGAGAATTTCTTTGGAATATTTTTGTTGTGAGATGAAAATGCCATCCTGCCTTTGCCATACTTCAATTCCCAGACAAAAATGGAGTAGACCTAAGTCTGTCATTTCAAACTCAGTTCCCAAGCTGATCCGAGTTTGATTGATGAGTTCCTGATGATCTCCTGTAATGATCAAATCATCTACATATACAATGACAACAACTAGCTTGCTATCCCTTTTCGTTACATACAAGTTAGCATCAGAAGTACTTCTTTCAAAACCCATATTTTTGAAAAAATGATCAATTCGTTGGTACCAAGCCCGTGGAGCTTGCTTAAGTCCATACAAAGCTTTCTTCAACCTGCAAACTTTATTTTCTGAATTGGGCACCTCAAAACCTGGTGGTTGAGATACATATACCTCCTCCTTGAGGTGACCATTCAAAAATGCAGATTTGACATCCATCTGGAAAATAGGCCAAGACTTTTGTGCAGCTACTGCAAGTACCGTCCGAATAGTTGTCATGCGTGCTGTTGGTGCAAAAGTTTCTTGAACATCAAATCCTTCAATCTGTGAAAAACCCTGTGCAACTAATCGTGCCTTATACTTTTCTAATGTTCCATCAGCTTTATACTTAGCTTTCCAAATCCATTTAGTACCTATTACCTTCTTCTTTGGCGGCAAGTCGACTAGATCCCATGTATCATTTTTGAGTATACTATCATACTCAGACTGCATTGCCGCTCTCCAATCTGGATCATCAATGGCTTCTTCAATGGTGGTAGGTTCCTTTATCGAACCCATGATATCTGCCATTAGAGCCATGTTAACAATGTGTTCTGAGGCTCTTCTTTGCTCCTCTATTCTCTTTGATCTTCGTAATCCATCCGATGATGATTCTGGTGCATCTACATGTGGATTGTGATCATCAAAGAGCTGTTGTGCCCACTTCGGTAGTGGCTTACGCTGTGCAGCTACAATTGGTTGGCTTTTTATTGAGGAAATTTCTCCATCAGATGTTTCCTCCTCCTCAACTTTAACCTGTCTTTTGATAGGCACAAGGTGAGATATTTCTCCGTTTGATGAGATAGTAGATTTACCTTTATCTTCTACTAAGTGTGGTCATTCATCAAACACCACATCTCGGCTGACAAAAATCTTCCTTGCCTCAGGATCCCATAACCTGTATGCTTTAGACTCTTCACTATATCCTAGGAAGACACACTTTTTGCTTTTTGAATCCAACTTTGATCTTGTTGAATCAGGAATATGTGCATAACAGAAACAACCAAAAATTCTGAAATGCAAAACTGAAGGCTTTTTACCAGAATATGCTTCTTGAGGAGTCATCCCCTTCAAAGCTTTTGTGTAGCTTCGATTGAGGATGTAGACTGCTGTATTGACTACTTCTGCCCAGAATGAATCAGGCATGTCTTGAGCCTTTAACATACAACGAGCCATTTCAACTACTGTCCTGTTCCTGCGCTCAACAACGCCATTTTGTTGAGGTGTATGAGCTGTGGTAAGTTGCCTTTTCACACCATGCTCCTTACAGTAATTGTTGAATTCTGTTGACAAGAATTCACCTCCTCTATCTGTTCTAAATTTCTTCAGTTTCCTTCCTAATTCACTTTCTACATACTTATGCCACGCTTTAAATTTTTCAAAAGCATCAGCCTTCTCTCGAATGAAATAAACCCACATCTTTCTACTATAATCGTCGACTAACAGCAAGAAGTAGAAAGATCCTCCTAAAGCAGGTGTAGACATTTTACCGCAGAGATCAGCATGTACCAACTCTAGAGGAGCTTGAGATCGATTGCTGGTCTCTCTTGGAAATGCCTTTCGTTGTTGCTTGCCCATCATACAAGCTTCACAAGGTTCCTGCAACTCTGAAAATGCAGGCAAATGAGCAACCATCCCTGTTCGTTGCATCTCCTTCAAAACTGCAAATCCGAGATGCCCAAATCGTTGGTGCCATAACCTGCTTACATCTTTATCTTCTGTAGCAGTTAAAGCACTTAACTCATACAAGCTATCCCGTCGTGTGCCTTTACCTACAACATTACCTGATGAATCCATGATTTCCGCACCACTCTTATTGAAGTGAACTTCGAGTCCACGATCTGTTATTGCAGAAACTGACAACAAATTTCTTTTGAGTGTAGGTACATAGAGAACATCGGATAACTTTTTCTCAACACCTAAAGTAGTGATAAAAGAGATGGTTCCAGTTCCTTCAGCTGGACACTTGGAGTCGTTTCCCACCACTACATTGATGGATTCCCGCAGAGGCACTAGGGAACTATACCAATCCTTTTTACTAGTCATATGGCGAGAAGCTCCACTATCTAAAATCCATGGCTCATCAACACGAGCTTGAGCAGATGAACATACCTCTTCAATAGCTACCCAAAGTTCCAGCTCTGTGTTGTTTGCAGACTCTTTGTTCTTCCATGATGATTTTACAGTCCCATTCCGTTCATCAGCTTGCTTCTTTCTGCAATCCTTGATGGCATGGCCTTTCTTTTCACAATAGAAGCAACTTCCTGTGAACTTTTTCTTCTTTGGCTTCTTCTTTGATCCCTCTGAAGAGCCTTTACCTTTTGCATTTGCTGAGAATGCAGCATCAGTTGTACTTTGCCGATTCTTCAGCCGCATCTCTTCTTCTAAAAGCATGGCACAAAACTCTTCAAATGTAAGAGGAGTTGGCCTTACCTGAGTGTTAAGGGCTGTTACTAATCCATCATACTTTGCTGGAAGAACACGTACAGATCTTCGAGCTAGCTCTTCTGGTGTTATAACAACACCAACTGCAGCCAATTGATCTTGAAGATGCTTTATCTGTTTGATAAAATCTTCAGCCTTTTCAGAATCAGAATGCTTTTCATTTGCCAACTGATTTTCTAAATTCTGTATCCTAGTGTGGTTCTTGGTCTCATATTGTCGAGCCAATATGCCCAAGCCTCATGTGCTTTAGTAGTATGTTGAACTAAAGTAAGCACAGAATCACTTACACTAGTGACAATCGCACATAATGCATCAGCATTCCGCCTCTTCCAAGCTCGTAGAAGATCTGGATCTGGCTGAATCATCAATCTTGAATTTGCTGGATCTTCAACTGGTATAGGCTCTGGATCCAATCCCATCGGTCCCATGACAGTGTCAAGTAATTCATAGGAGTCCAAAATTGCAGAAATTTTGAACTTCCAGAGTGTATAGTTGGTTCCATCCAGCTTCCCTTCAGTGAATGCAGGTGGACGAATTCGAATAGGTGCAGCATTAACATTAGGTGAAGCACCAAGACTAGTGTTCGACGATGAAGCCATCATGTAATCACTCGAATAATCTACTGATATTCTAGTCTGCTAGTAGGCTAAAATAATGATACTTCTCAAGCTATTCGAACCTTACAGCTCTGATACCATGTAAGACAATAGTTACGCAATATAACACAGGAGCAATAGCAGAGAAGATAACAGATATAGGAGAATCTCAACAATTTTCTACTAGCAGCAAGTACAAAGATGATGGCGTTGTCCACCCGTGCGCTCTCAAGGTAGAGCTTAAATGGTGATCTAGACAACTCTAGATAGGGAGATACAAGGTAGAGGTATGCTGGCTCAACTCAATGTCTTAGGTAGTGCAGAAGTCATGTATATATAGGATCATGGGTGGCCTGCCATGGACGGCTATACATGGGCGATAGAGCGTGGGCGGCCACCGCCCGCGTAATTGCCATACACGGCTTAGACTGGTTGAACCGACCTAACAAATATAAATGATTTCTGACCCCGGACCCCCACCAAGGGGCCCGCTGGCCCCCTGGGACCCCCCAGCCAGGGGGCCCGCTGGGCCCCTTGGACCCCCCAGCCGGGGCTGCTCACCGCTGCCCCGGACCCCACAATTGGGGACCCTGGTAACTCCCTTTCCTTATAATATCTTACATGGTCCAATATGACCTTCATCCAACATTCAAGTTGGGATTCCCATCAATTGGGTAATGCACGCTTGGCTTCTCCTCATAAAGGGGGCCTTACAAAATGTGCATACAATCATGAGGGGTAGACATTGATCATACTCTAACACCAACTAGTGAGGCATGCAAAGAAGCATTGTAGATTTCTAGATTATCATGTGACATGGGCATACCTCAACATGTACCTTGTTCACTTAGTGACAGTTAGAATGCTATTCCAATTGCTAAGAATCTTGTTTATCATGCAAAGACGAAGCATATTAAGGTGTGATATCACTTTATTTGTGATTTCTTAGCCACTTAATGAATTTTACTTGAGAAAGTTCATACTAAAAAAGAAGCAGATGCCTAGACAAAAGCTCTACCGCATGATGGCTTTAGATATTTTGTCACTTGATCTTGTTTTGCACCTTGTAAACTTTGTAATGGGCACATTAGTTAGGAGTATACATCATCTAATCATAGTCAAATATTCAAACTATATACTCATCCTCGAATATTCTCTGTCATTCTTTATTTTTCTCCTTTGGACATATCAAACATATTGGCCTTTAGTGGGAGATTATTACCGATTGTTACCATTATAATCTATGTGAAAGGAATAATGGTTGCCAAACACTATTGTATATATTTGTTTCAAAAAAACATATAGTGACCTAGTCAAGCACAAACTATATTAAGATTGCCCATTTTTGAAACCTAAGATTTGTCCACTAGCATAAGCTATGGGTAGGCTAGATTTCATCCCTCTATGTTCTATGCCAGCATGCATCCAATAACAAAATTGGAGTCATCTACATGGACATGGAATGGTTTGTTCTACTAAGGAGTGATAAGTATGGGTGCTGATAAAAAACGTTGATTGAGTTCAGAAAATGATTTTTCACATTTTAAGGTCCACTCAAAGTTGGTTAAAAGGTTGTACAATGGCTTGGCTATTATAGCATACATGTGTATACCTTTTCTATAGTAACCAAAATGGCCCATGAAGGCTTGTACTTCCATTACCATCTTATGTCATGGTAACTCAGAGATGGCTCTCACTTTAGTTTTGTCTCTTGATATACCATTCTTTGAAACAATATGACCCAAAGTTTTATGTTATTGTATGCTTTCGTATATGATTTCGTCTTAAGTGGAAATGTGCACATAAGTCATCCACATATCTTTTGCTAAAACTCCTTAAATACATGATACATTAGCAATTGAAAAGGAGTAGGGGCTTTGATGAGCCCAAATGGCATCACATGAAAGACATAGATTCCCCATTCAATGAAAAAGACATCTTGTGTTGATCTTATGGGGATATGACAACTTGGTTATAGCTTGAGAATCCATCTAGGAAACTATACGCCCGTTTTCCTGCTATTCTTTTCAATAAATGCTCTATAATAAGATGCGGATAACTATTTTTTGTTTTGGTTGCATTAACTTTTTTCAATTTAATACACACACATAAATTACCATACTTTTTGGGCACAACCACAATGGTGGATACCTATTCGGTGTGCTCAATTTCATAAATGAATTTGGCTTCTTTCAATCTATCAATTTCTTCCTTTATGTTAGGAGCATAGCTATGGTTGTACATGTAATGTTATATTTTGTGGGTTTATCCTCCTGTCATAGGGATCTTATATGAACAATTTGTTGGGTCAAGGCCTTTCAAAACTTTGTAAGCCCATGCAAATACGTCTCTATACTCTCATAAAAGTTTGGTTAATTCTTCTTCCTCGTTAGGATGTAATCACCTCCTATGTATGTACATCTCTCCTCCTGATCTTCAACAATCACTATGATTTTCTTCATCTTTGTTGCCATAGGTTTCTCCCACTAATGCCTCTCTCATCGACATCCTAACTAAGATTTTTCTAGTAGTAATTTTTTACTTCTTAAAATTCTCCACTACATCAAACAATGACTCCTCCTCCACTTGTGGGGTTTTCTTAAGTTTCTTCTTCTCTTTTTCATCTTTGATCTTACTGGATAAAAATATTTTATTATTGGGTATAATTTTGTCGTGTTTTTTTCTTCTACTAGATACAAGTATTCTTCTCTAAGTGTCCATCACGATGGATTCTAAGTCCTCTGATGGAGAGTGTTAATCCCCAAAAGAACACACTACTCTTGATGTTAGAGCACCTCTATATCAAAAGTAACTCCAAACATTCACCAATTTTAGAGGTTCAATGATCAATTATCAAAATTTTGATCAAACTGTGAAGAAGGTGATTACACATAAAGTTTACTGCACATATCTCTCTCATTGACTTATCAAATGCGTAAAGGTTTTTATAAAACTTTGCACAAGGTGTTGCCTATAGTTTGCACACCTCCTCCAGGTTAAATCACTTCAAAAGATTCAATAGATCTTGAGAAATGAGCTTAACAAGTCACCTATGTCTAAACCTGTTCTTTTGAGAAGTCGATTCATACACCTATAACTTCTACCACTTAGTTCTCTCAATCTAGAACCCGTTTATGCAAATGCTTTTAACCACAACTAGCTTACCTTCTAACTTAAAGATTGAGTGCTTGCTTGCTCAAAACTTTACACTGTGGAAGGAGAATTGACCAAAACATTAGCATCAAATTTTGCGCCTGTTTTAGGAAACAGTGAACACTTCTTCACATATGAGTGTTCCTACTCATAATTCTCACAGCCTGTTTACAATTAGGCTCTCAGACTTTAACCATAGACTCATTAACTATGGACTTAGACATCTACAAAAGGATTCTTGAATGATCAAGCACAGAAGGAGAATACACAGAAAGATCAGGTGCAACATTTTTCCATTTCTGAGAAATTTTACATCTGAGTAATGAGAGAGATTCTACTCACTTCTAAAAGATCTAATGACATCTAATTCTCCTCAAAACTTATTCTAACACATTCTCTCCTATTTGCTCCGACATTTTCTTTGTATATATAGGAAAATATTTACAAGCTCATGACCATACAAAAGTATGTGATGAACTGACTCTAAAATAATGTACATATGTATACACATCTTTATCTCCTAGATATGCACTTCCTTCATGCTTCATGACTTGGTCTTTTCTTCAGTCCTTGACTTCAATTCTTCATCCAAAACTTCAATTGTTGATTTCCCTACACCAACAGATCCCCCTCAATCATCAATTGAGGTTTTCTCTATCTTCTTTATGACTGCCATGTCTGTAGCTTTGGTCCATCCAAGCTTTTGGTTATCATATCAGCTATATGATCTTTTGTTGAAGTATGTATGACTTCAATCTCTTTATCCATCACCTTCTCTCTTAGAAAGTGATACTGAATCTCAATGTGTTTAGTCCTGGCATGAAACACAGGGTTAGCAACTAAATACAAAGAACTCATGTTATCTCCATGAATAGTGGGTATACTATGAATGATGTCAAAACTCTTCATCAGAGTTTTAAGTCATATCACTTCCTTTGCAGCTTCTACAATACCTTTATACTCAGCCTCCGTGGATGATAAAGCAATTGTGTGTTGCTTCTTTGAACACCAAGAAATTAACTTATCTCCCACATAACACAAATATCCATAAGTTGATCTCCTAGCATCATGATTACCTGCCCAATCTGCATCACTATATATCTTGATGTTTGTATCTGATGTAAAACCATAATACAAACCCTCTTTGAGTGTACCCTTAATGTACCTCAACACTCTTTGTCCTACAATCCAATGTTCTTTCCTACGACAATGCATGAATTGAGACAAAACTCCAACTGCATATGACAAGTCAGGCCTAGTTAAAGTAGCATAAATCAGACTACCAACCAAACTTTGATACAGCTTCATGTCCTTGAGCTCTTCTCCTCCATATCTGCTCAATTTGTGATTTACTTCCATTGGAGTAGGTGCTACCCCTGCAATCATTCATCTTAAACTTGATCAACAAGTTCTTCAAAATAACTTTCTTGAGTTACATACACTCCATGTTGAGTGTATGAGATCTCCATGCCCAAGAAATATGACAAGTCTCCCAAAATGCCTTTCTCATCTGTACCTGTAAGAATTATATCATCAACATATATGCACATGTAAATGAATCCATCATCACTTGCTTTGACAAGCAAGCTACTATCTGCCTTTGATACTTGGAATCCAAGTTCCTTCAAGAACTTCACAAGTCTATAATTCCACACCCTTGGGGCCTGCTTCAAACCATACAGCTCTCTTGAGGTTACATACATAATCTGGATACCTTCCATGTCTAAATCCTTGGGGTTGCTCCATGAAAACATCATCTGAAATATAACCATTTAAAAAAGCATTCTTCACATCTAATTGACATAATTTCCAACCTTTACATGCAGCAATAGCTATGAGTGTCCTGATGGTTGTCATCTTTTCCACAGGACTATAAGTCTCATCATAATCTATACCATATGTCTGAGCAAAACCCTTCACAACAAGTCTAGCTTCATATCTAGACACACTTCCATCTGCATACCTCTTTGTCTTGTAGACCCATTTGCATCCAATGATCTTCTGGCTATTTGGTTTAGGAACCAACTCCCATGTGTGATTCTCCATCAATGCATCATACTCCTCCTGCATAGCTTTCTCCCAATTCTCCTTATCTTTTGCCTCTTCATATGTAGAAGGGTCTTCATCTTCCTTTATCATATAAGCATAATCTTTGGTAGCCAAAAAAGAAGTGTCATAGCTATACCTTGTAGGTTGCCATTTCTGCCTTGTTTCTGAGTTCTCCACTTCTTGAAGTTTCTGATTCATCACATTCTGGATCAAACCTTGGCACTTCTTCAACTTCAACCTATACTTCATTGTTCTTCTCTTGATCAAATATCTGAACCTTTGATTTACCTTTCTTTTGATCCACAATTTCTTCATCACCTGCATAAACATTGATTGTACCTGCATACCAAGTACCTTGCTCATCAAATGTAACATCCTTAGATACAAGGAATTGTTTTGTGGATGGACTCCACAACCTATATCCCATCTGCTTATCATCATATCCAATAAACACATATTTTTCTGCTTTAGGCTCCAATTTATGCCTCAATTGTGATGGCACATATGCATATGCCAAACATCCAAATACTTTGCAATGATCTAGAGTAGGTCTCTTACCCCACCATGCCTCATATGGTGTCATACCCTGCAAAGCTTTACATGGTAACCTATTGACCAAATAAGTAGCTGTGTTTACACCCTCAGCCCACAAATAATTAGGGCTATTTTTCTCCTTCATCATTGACCTTGCAAACTCAACAAGAGTTCTATTTCTTCTCTCTGCTACCCCATTTTGTTGAGGAGAGTGCCTGCAAGTAACCTCTCTCTTTATACCTGCATTCCACAAATAATCACTGAACTCATTAGAGAGATACTCTCCCCCTCCATCTGACCTTAGTCTCTTCAACTTATGACCTGTAATTCTCTCTGCATACACATGATAATGTTTGAATGTATTGAATACCTCTGAGTTATCTTTGATCACATAGATAGTGATCCATCTGGTAGCATCATCAACATAAATCACATAATACCTTGAGTCATTGATACTAAAATTGATGATCCCCACACATCTGTGTGTACCAATTCAAGCTTCTCTGAATACATAAAACCATGCTAGGAATAAGATTGCTTATGAGCCTTACCTAATTGACATGCCTCACATCTGTATGTCATATGTTGACCTGCAACATTAGGCAGTCCAAGCACTGAACCATTATTAACCATATCTTTGATACCTCTTTCATTGAAATGTCCAAGCCTCTTGTGCCAAAGATCTAACTCAGAGATCTTATGTCCTCCATAAGTGAACAAGGCATGACCAACATTACCTTGGATCTTCAATGTGAACAATTGTATCGTGGCATTTCCTTCTCTCTCTCTTCCCTGCAATCCCCTCCAACCCCACCAGCCCTCCTCTTTTCCCCCACCACCCCCCCGGCCCCCACCATCACCACGACCCCCTCCAACTCCACCATCCCTCCTCTTTTCCCCCACCACCCCCGTGGCCCCCACCGTCCCCATGACCCCCTCCAACTCCACCAGCCCTCCTCTTTCCCCCCACCACCCCTGCGGCCCCCACCATCACCACGAACCCCTCCAACTCCACCAGCCCTCCTCTTTTCCCCCACCACCCTCGCGGCCCCCACCATCACCTCGACCCCCTCCAACTCCACCAGCCCTCCTCTTTTCCCCCACTACCCCCGCGGCCCCCACCATCACCACGATCCCCTCCAACTCCACCAGCCCTCCTCTTTTCCCCCACCACCCCCACGGCCCCCACCATCACCATGACCCCCTCCAACTCCACCAGCCCTCTTCTTTTCCCCCACCACCCCTGCGGCCCCCACCATCACCTCCACCCCCTCCAACTCCACTAGCCCTCCTCTTTTCCCCCACTACCCCCATGGCCCCCACCATCACCACAACCCCCTCCAAATCCATGAGCCCTCCTCTTTTCCCCCACCACCCCCGCGGCCCCCACCATCACCTCGACCCCCTCCAACTCCACCAGCCCTCCTCTTTTCCCCCACCACTCCCACGGCCCCCACCATCACCACGACCCCCTCCAACCCCACCGTCCCCTCCTCTTTTTCCCCCACCACCCCCGCGGCCCCCACCATCACCACGACCCCCTCCAACTCCACCAGCCCTCCTCCTTTCCCCCACCACCCCGTGGCCCCCACCATCACCACAACCCCACACAACTCCACACCCCTCCACAACCCGTCCACAAACCCCACAAACCCCACGAACCCCACAAACCCCTCAAACTCCACACCCCTCCACAAACTCCACAAACTCCACAAACCCCACACAAGTCCACACCCCTCCACAAACTCCACAAACCCCACACAACTCCACACCTCTCCACAGCCCTCCACAAACCCCACACAACTTCACACCCCTCCACAACCCCCCACAAACCCCAAAAACTCCACACCCCTCCACAAACCCCACAAACCCCACGAACCCCACAAACCCCAAACAACTCCACACTCCTCCACAGCCCTCCACAAACTCCACAAACCCCACACAACTCCACGCCCCTCCACAACCCTCCACAAACTCCACAAGCCCCCACAAACTCCACACCCCTCCACAACCCTCCACAAACCCCACAAACCCCATGAACCCCACAAATCCCACGAACCCCACACAATTCCACACCCCTCCACAACCCTCCACAAACTCCACAAACCCCACACAACTCCACACCCCTCCACAACCCTCCACAAACCCCACAAACCCCACGAACCGCACAAACCCCTCAAACTCCACACCCCTCCACAACCCCCCACAAACCCCACAAACCCCACAAACCCCACACAACTCCACAGCCCTCCACAAACTCCACAAACCCCACACAACTCCACACCCCTCCACACCCTTCCACAAACTCCACGAACTCCACAAACCCCACACAACTCCACACCCCTCCACAACCCTCCACAAACTCCACAAACCCCACACAACTCCACACCCCTCCACAACCCCCCACAAACCCCACAAACCCCACACAACTCCACACCCCTCCACAACCCTCCACAAACCCCACAAACCCCACGAACCCCACAAACCCCACACAACTCCACACCCCTCCACAAACTCCACAAACCACACACAACTCCACACCCCCCCTCAGCCCTCCACAAACGCCACACAACTCCACACCCCTCCACAACCCCCCACAAACCCCACGAACCCCACAAACCCAACACAACTCCACACCCCTCCACAACCCTCCACAAACTCCACAAACCCCACACAACTCCACAACCCCCTACAAACTCCACACCCCTCCACAACCCTCCACAAACCCCGCAAACCCCATGAACCCCACAAACCCCACACAACTCCACACCCCTCCAGAGCCCTCCACAAACTCCACAAACCCCACACAACTCCACACCCCTCCACAGCCCTCCACAAACTCCACAAACCCCACAACCCTCCACAACCCCCCCACAAACCCCACAAATCCCACGATTTCCCACGACCTCCCATAAGGTTCTCATGCAGTTTTGGATGGATATTTGGAGGATCATTTGTTAACCAAACCCTACAGTGTTATATATTGTTGGAAAGCTCTGGACGACTACTTTCTAATGGTTCAATAATAAATTTGAAATCTTGGATAAATTTTTTACCACACCCCAAAAACCCCCACAAATCCCCACAACTCACCCCCTATTCCCACCCACAACCTCCCACACCCCCGTAATCTCCCTCAACTCCCCACAACTCCCCACAACTCACCCCCTATTCCCACCCACAACCTCCCACACCCCCGTAATCTCCCTCAACTCCCCACAACTCACCTCCCACACCGCCCACTTAATATGAAGGATCAAAAGCTACTACAAAAATTAGGTGAAGGATGTGCTTCTCAGGGTCATTCAAACATCACGGACGGCACAAAATGAGGATCTCAGCTTGCATTCAAAAGTGACATTAAAAGTGTAAGTGGTAAATGTGAAAGTGGAGAAATGACTGTTGCCGCCAACCATTCATGACGACTGCCTAATTTTGTGGATCCAATTCAAGACTGGTGGCATATTTGATTTACCCCTCCAATCTTGGGCAATCAACCGGCGCATGATCAGTGGACGTGAGGAATCGGCAAGGCCCTCTTGGCCTATTGGAGCCTATAAAAGCAATGGATTTGTGTTCAATTGGGATACACACATATACTTACATGCGTACAGGGGTCCTCTCTTTGCACTCTCTGGTTACAAGCATACTGTAGGAAGTCACTCTCTGGTGTGGATACAGAGCGTGGGCTTTATAGTGGAGGGCTAATAGCACTATAGTGTGAAGAGAGTGGCCTGGCCTTGTCTTTCAGTGTGAGTCAGTGGTATTTTTATGCTCTTTTCCTTAGAGCAATTCTTCAGACTTTGTATTGATCAGGGCTAACCTGCATCTAGCTATGATCATTGTATGGATTGGATGAATCTCTTGTAATGAATGTGTTTAGTTATGGAGTGGCATGCTAGCCCAGAGCATCAACTTAGAGCATTTCTCTTGCCTATGTTGTAATCATTCGTTCGAACTAAGGAGTGATTGGTCTTCCTTCATTGTCAGTTGTCATTAATATTTTCTTGATTATTCACAACTCTGTGCAATCATTGATATCTGCCTGCTCACAGAAGTGTTAAATGGTATATTTCCCTAAGGAGAACCTCCCTTGAGTAGGTGAAGTACTGGAGTGCTTGCTGCATGTTCCTGTTAAAAGTAGATACCCGAGTACGTCCTCTACAGTTTGGCACGCACGGTGGGACTCTTGCATTTCTGTGAGAGGCCCTAAGGATAGTAAATAGTCCAGTTTTTTGGTATTTTTGCCCTATTGCATTTGCAAGTAGGTACATGACCCATACACGAGCAGATAAGGAGCCTCTTCGTATACGAAGGAGCCTTAACAAGTCAATTATATCTTTAACTAGTGAACCTACCTCCCCTCTACCCTCTTTGAATTTATCTATTGATTTCGGTGCGACACCACTATCAAAGGAGAAGCATAGGGGAATATTAGACTTCTCCTCAGAGACGTCAGAAGAAACACCAGTGCAAATGGAGGATCTCTCTCATTTACTCTCCAGACTCAATATCAAGTTCCCTACCTTCAAGGGACAAGCTTATGAGGATGCTGATGATCATGTAAGGAGGTTCATCTCCTTATGTCGTGGACGAGGTCTGCAGAATAGAGAGGATGCAATGCTGGTACTCTTCCCATCCACATTGGAAGGCCTTGCTGACAAATGGTACAGTCAATATGCAGATGGCCATTTTGCTACATGGGAGGCTCTGAAGACGGCATTCTCATAGACATTTCGACCTAGTGACTCCTCGGAAAGAGCTCTAGACCAGCTCAAGAATCTAAGGCTAAGATCAGGTGAATCCTTTCATGAACTTCACACTAGAACAAAAGCACTTGTTGCCACATGCTCCAGGTGACTTCCTGGTTAGAAAATGGATAGAAAAAGCTTTGTCCAGGTCATCTCAGCAGAAGCTACGTGAGTCTCTTAGATTGGATGCAACCCTCAATGATTTTGTTGCAGCAGCATCACGCATTGAAGAAGCTAGGCAACATTTTGAAGGGGATACACAACCAAATTATGCTACAGAACTAGACCCTATTGGGCAACTAAGGAAGGAACTGGAGGCATTGAGAATGCAACAAAATCAACAAGAAGAGAAGGTTTTGCCACCACTACGACGCACTGATGATGAAGTAGCCCAACTTCGCCGTGAGTTAGAAGATTTGCGGACCACTCAGGATATAAGAAGGCAGATTTGGTGCACAATTTGTAACAACAATGGGCATTCTAATGCTAATTGTCCTAACACGGTAAGTTGTCAATTTTGTGGAAAGGATGGCCATGAAGCTAGAGACTATTACTACCTCAAGGGTACACAGCAACGAGGTAACTCTCAAGCTTTGGATTCATATTATGCTAGTACTTCAAATGCACCTAATAGAGAGGAGAACAGACCAACGAAGCCCAGATATAATAGGCCTTTGATGTGCTACCATTGTGGTGAGTATGGCCATATGCAAAACAGGTGTTCCCTTCCAGAAGATGCACCTCCTTGTCAGCATTGTCCCGAGGCTAAGGATCACTACAGCAAAGATTGCCCAAGAAGCCGTCTTGCTCCAATCCACATGATTGCAGTCTCTCCACAAGAAGAAGGTATGACCACTCAGTCTTATGTTGTTTCATCTTCTTCAATGCCCATGATGACTAGAGCCAGACAAGCGGCAGCAACCCAGAGAGAGGAACAAGAGGGAGTCCAGGATAAAGAAGAGGAAAAGAAGGTGGGGTGGAAGGGCCAAGCAGAAATTGAAGGAGCTTATGAAAGGATGGCTACTTCTCTAAGGGACCAACCAACAAGTCTGCAAGAAGACACTCATGAGGTAAACATTGAACAGATCTTGAAAGGTATTCATCACAAGGTTAGTCTGTACGAACTTATAAGGATGGATTCAAAAATAAGAAGTGACTTATTGAAGATTATACACTCTGCTCACTTAATCCAATCACCCAGTATAGATGGTTTCATGGTTGATTTTCCCCCTGCACCCTTGGTAGACTACCAAAGCTCAAGATTATCTGTTTGTATAAAGGATGAAGCTCTCACAGGTGTGATCATAGATGGAGGCTATGTTATCAATTTGATGCCAGATGTCACAATGAAGAAACTAAATTTGAACCCCACCAAGATGGCACCATTCATAGTTACACTAGCAGATCAACATCGGGTTGCGCCTCTTGGCATTATTGAAAAGGTACTGATGATAGTACAGGGTTGCCACTTTGTTCTAGATTTTGTTGTTATTACACTTCCACAGGAGACTTCTTACCCTTTACTCCTGGGGAGACCTTGGCTAAGGCAAGCAAAAGCTTTGCAAGATTGGGGGAAAAACAAACTATGGATTTCAACAAGCACCAATAGCTAACTGCAATTACATTTGGAAGAAGGATTCGACTCAGGGAAAACTATTGGGTATACTGTGGATACTTAGGTAATGCCCTCTCTACCCCAAGAAGAAGATATATTATTGAATTGGATGATGGAAAGTGCAGAGTGTTGCACGGTGGAAATCAGTGAAATAGAAGAAGAAGTTACGGATGGAGTTGCAGGAAAAGGCCATGAAGATCACAAGCAGTTGGAGAATGAGAGTTTGCATGAGAATAGAAACTTTGAAGAGGCAAAAAATATAGAAGTATCTACGATGGAAAGTTATGAGCCTGAGTGCAGAGAAGATCTTCCTTTTACGAATATACCTCAAGGATGGACCAAAGAACATATTGTAGAATATAAGTTAAAGTCCACTCCTGCATACAGTGGAGATGATTTCTCAAACAAGACTGGTCCTGAAACACGGGTTCAAGAAATAAATCTAGGGGATGAAGAGAACCCTCAAGTAGTCCACTTGGCCTCCTGGCTATGGCATTATCCCCCTTTACTGCAGAAGGTAACTTCTTTACTTTTTTCCTACAAAAATATCTTCGCATGGTCCTACAAAGATCTAACAGGGATACCAGAGGAGCTTGGATTACACAGAATACCCTTACTTGAGGGAGCCGCGCCTGCAAGAAGTAGGCCGTATCGACTCAATCCAAAATATGCAGAGGCGGTAAAGTTGGAAGTTACAAAACTAGAAGAAGTAGGTATAATTGTTCCAGTAGAACATTCCAGGTGGCTTTCTTCTATGGTTATTGTTGAAAAATAAGAGTTTGCGTTGATTTTTGTGCCTTAAGTAAAGTGACTGTTCAAGATGGATTTCCTCAGCCCTTTTCAGAGCAAGTACTTGAGGAAGTAGCCGGTCACACTTTGTATAGCTTCTTGGATGGTTTTAGTGGCTACAATCAGATAGTGATCCATCCTGATGATAGGGACAAAACAACCTTTGTTACTCCATGGGGCACTTATGTTTATACTCGCATGGCTTTTGGTTTGAAGAATGCACCAGCTTCATTTAATAGAGCAATGTATCTAATATTGGGCAAATGGTTGAAAACCTTTCTACGCATTTTCATGGATGACTTTTCAGTATTTTCAGGCACAGATAGAAGAGCAGCAGTTCAAGATTTCCATGACCATTTGGAAAATCTAAAAGAAATCTTTGAGCAATGTCTTAGAACAGGTTTGAAGTTAAATCCTGCTAAATGTCACTTTTTGTTCACTAAGGGCACTCTTCTTGGTCACATAGTATCTGCTGAAGGGATAACGGTTGACCCTGCAAAGGTTACTGCTATTCTATCCATGCCTATTCCACAAAGCCCAAAAGAAGTGCAAAGTTTTTTGGGCCATGCAGGATATCATAGACGATTCATACGAATGTATTCAAAAATAGCTAAGCCCTTATCAAGGCTTACCAGTAAAAAGGTCCCTTTCTCATGGAGTGATGAAGCTGAGAAAGCATTTTGTGAACTGAAAATGAGGTTATATACTGCTCCACTTTCAAGTGTTCCTAACTGGTCATTAGAGTTTCATGTGCATACAGATGCTAGTCTTCATGTTGTTGGTGCAGTTCTAGCTCAACCATCATCACACAAGGTTGATAGACCTATCTCCTATGCCAGCAGACTACTCACCCAAGCAAAAAGGAACTACAGTACGACCGAAAGGGAAGGCTTGGCTATTTTATTTGCTCTTCAAAAGTTTCGGCATTACCTTCTTGGTGTACATTTTATAGTCATATCAGACCATCAGCCCTTGAAGTACTTGATAAACAAGCCTAGAGTAGCTGGAAGGATTTGGAGATGGTTACTCCTCTTTCAAGAATTCAACTTTGATATTCATATTAAGCCAGGAAGAGAGCACTACATGGCAGATCAAGTGTCCAGGACTGCAATGAGCGAGAAGGCAACATGTATTAATGATGAACTAGTGGATAGTAATCTCTTCCTAGTAGCAACTCAGACTGATTAGTATGATGGAATTCTCGATTTTCTTACTACTGGAAAACTCCCAAAGCATTTGACACCTATAGAAAAGAGATGTGCTCCTACACCAACCAGATTGAATTTCCAACCATTAGTCATATCTACAAGATGGCTCCCATTTGAACGATGGGGTCTTGATTTCATAGGACCAATCAGTCCAACTAGTCAACCTGGGGGTAAGAAGTACATTTTGATGGCCACATGTTATGCAATTAAATGGATAGAGGCTAAAGCTACTGTGGACTGCACGACGTTAATAGTAGCTAAGTTCTTGTATAAACGTATTTTCTCAAGATTTGGTTGCCCACTGGAAATCACTAGTGATAGGGGAACACATTTTGTAAATCAGCTGCTCCAATTTATATTTGACAGGTACAAGGTCTTCCATAAAAAATCTTGTGCCTACTATCCAAGGGCAAATGGCCAAGCAGAGAGCTCCAATAAGATTTTGATCGGGTTGTTGCACAAATTATCTTTTGATCATCAAAGCTTTTGGCCACAAGCATTGATCGGTGCAATTTGGGCTTTCAGAACTACAAGAAGGGGAACCACTGGTGAGAGTCCATTTCGCTTAGTATATGGAAAAGAGGCATTGGCCCCATTTGAATTCATTATCAAAAAGGAAATGGGAACCAAAACCATTGGAATTGAACCTCCCATTGAGAGATTGGTGGTATTAGAAGAATACAGAGAAGGAGCAATGCAAAAACTTCAGGTAACACAAGAAGAGCGCAAGAGACTACATGACAGGTATCTGAGGTCTAATGAAGTTTAGGAAGGATGCATGGTTTTAGTGCATCAGGTCCTAGCAATTCCAAGCGAATTGGCACCCAAATGGATAGGACCTTACACGGTGGTAAAGGTATTACCTCATGGAGCAGTACATCTGGAGGATTTGCAGGGTAGGAGGATACCCCTGGTCAATATCTCGAGGGTGAAGAAGTACCTGAATTAAGGTAAATTGGAAGCATTTCATTCACCATACCTACCGTATTCCATTCAGTGATTGCAGTTTATATATATATATATATATATATATATATATATATATATATATATATATATATATATATATATATATATATATATATATATATATATATAAAGTAAAAAAAAAAGTCCAAAAAATATCCAAAAAATATCCAAAAAAAATCCAAAAAAAAAACCTGGTCAATATCTCCAGGGTGAAGAATCACCTAAATTAAGTCAAGGAGGAGGACCTTCCTTCACTATCTTGTTTTCAGCTTCGAGAATTGCACCGGGACGATGCAAAGACTTGATGTGGGGGATTGTATCGCGGCATTTCCCTCTCTCTCTCTTCCCCGCAACTCCCTCCAACCCCACCAGCCCTCCTCTTTTCCCCCACCACCCCCACGGCTCCCATCATCACCACGACACCCTCCAACTCCACCAGCCCTCCTCTTTTCCCCCACCACCCCCGCGGCCCCCACCATCACCATGACCCCCTCCAACTCCACCAACCCTCCTCTTTTCCCCCACCACCTCCGCGGCCCCCACCATCACCACGACCCCCTCCAACTCCACCGGCCCTCCTCTTTTCCCCCACCACCCCTGCGGCCCCCACCATCACCTCGACCCCCTCCAACTCCACCAGCCCTCCTCTTTTCCCCCACTACCCCCGTGGCCCCCACCATCACCACGACCCCCTCCAACTCCACCAGCCCTCCTCTTTTCCCCCACCACCCCCGTGCCCCACCATCACCACGACCCCCTCCAACTCCACCAGCCCTCCTCTTTTCCCCCACCACCCACGCAACCCCCACCATCACCTCGACACCCTCCAACTCCACCAGCCCTCCTCTTTTCCCCCACTACCCCCGCGGCCCCCACCATCACCACAGCCCCCTCCAACTCCACCAGCCCTCCTCTTTTCCCCCACCACCCCCGTGTCCCCCACCATCACCTCAACCCCCTCCAACTCCACCAGCCCTCCTCTTTTCCCCCACCACCCCCATGGCCCCCACCATCACCACGACCCCCTCCAACCCCACCGTCCCCTCCTCTTTTCCCCCACCAACCCCGCGGCCCCCACCATCACCACGACCCCCTCCAACTCCACCAGCCCTCCTCTTTTCCCCCACCACCCCCCGGCCCCCACCATCACCACAACCCCACACAACTCCACACCCCTCCACAACCCTCCACAAACCCCACAAACCCCTCAAACTCCACACCCCTCCACATCCCTCCACAAACTCCACAAACCCCACACAACTCCACACCCCTCCACAGCCCTCCACAAACTCCACAAACCCCACAGAACTCCACACCCCTCCACAACCCTCCACAAACTCCACAAACCCCACACAACTCCACACCCCTCCACAACCCCCCACAAACCCCACACAACTCCACACCCCTCCACAACCGTCCACAAACCCCACAAACCCCACGAACCCCACAAACCCGACACAACTCCACACCCCTCCACACCCCTCCACAAACTCCACAAACCCCACACAACTCCACACCCCTCCACTGCCCTCCACAAACTCCACAACCCCCACAAACTCCACACCCCTCCACAACCCTCCACAAACCCCACAAACCCCACACAACTCCACACCCCTCCACAACCCTCCACAAACTCCACAAACCCCACACAACTCCACACCCCTCCACAACCCTCCACAAACACCTCAAACTCCACACCCCTGCACAACCCCCCACAAACCCCACGAACCCCACAAACCCCACACAACTCCACACCCCTCCACAGACCTCGACAAACTCCACAAACTCCACAAACCCCACACAACTCCACACCCCTCCACAAACTCCACAAACCCCACACAACTCCACACCCCTCCACAACCCTCCACAAACTCCACAAACCCCACACAACTCCACACCCCTCCACAACCCCCCACAAACCCCGCAAACCCCACACACTCTGCCGAAATTTTCCCAGGATTCTTTCACATCTATTTGGTCACTTTGGAGACTTGGTGAGTAGGCTTATGCTCATAGTTTTATGTGCATGCTAGATGCATGATTATGTGACAGGTGGTTCACATGGTTTTCTTCTCCAGTGAGACATATGTGATGTGAGTTATGCATATGGATAGGCAGGTGTGATCCTATTTAGGATAGAGTATTGTTTCTAGTCTCTTATTACATTGCTAGTCTTGGATTGCGAGCATGGTGTCTTCTCGATTCGATGGTACTGACTTTCCGAGATGGAAAGCTCAGATGTGGCATACATTGGTTCGTGCAGGGTTACACATGTATGTGCATAGAGATGCACAGAGGCCTCGTGACATGCCCGATCACGTATGGATGGATATGGATGCATTGGCCAGCTCCACTATCCGATTACAGCTTGTGGATTCTATATATGAGTCTGTTATGTATGAGGAGACGAGTAGTGCATTATGGCAGAGACTACATGATATGTATGCGAGTCCATTGACTCATGTGAGACATAGATCACATCGACGACTTCGATGTTGGCATTGTGGTCATGAGGGCCATATTCGACGACGTTGCTTTAGGCGGATGCGACGACGACGTCAGAGATATGCACGTGATGCAGATCAGGTAGTGGTTTCAGGAGATTCTATGGCAGTTGATTATGCTAGTGATGGAGATATCACTTTCTCCTATGGTTCATCTCATGATTCCTCTTGTTCATTGGATAGCACACAGATGGCTTGGTTGCTTGATGCATTAGCCACTTTTCATGTTACTCCATATCGTGAGTGGTTTTGTCGATTCTCAGGTGAGAGTCGTGGATGTGTGCACATGCCTGATGGTACGACATATGATATTGAGGGTGCAGGAGATGTATGTCTTATGCTACCTAGTGGAGCATCACTTATACTCAGACATGTACGCTATGTGCCTTCATTCCCTATGAGCTTGATTTCAGTTAGCCAATTACAAGAGAGCAGATGTTATGCATTCCTTGGTGAGCATCATTTTCAGTTGCAGTTGGGACAGCTTATGCTTGTCAGAGGTGCCAGGGTTGGGCACAGGTATCCACTGCAGGTACTTCATGTGAGAGACAATCTCATCTCAGTGGGAGTTCAGCCTTATGTGCGATGTGAGACTCATCATGTCTCATTTTGTCTACCTACACATAGGTATATTGACATTCATGATGCACATGTATGGCAGGATTCAGATGCTCGAATGGATGCACATGTAGAGCATATTTCGGATGCTCATGATACTTATATAGAGCATGATTTTCTTGATCATATGGATGCTCACATAGAGCACACTTTGGATGATCAGTTGGATGCTTTAGAGCATGATATTGATGCTCATGTAGAGCATTATGATGATACTCAGTTAGAGTGTGATCATCAGTTTGACCTTGGTGTTGATGTTGTGCAGTTAGCTCATGTGGAGCATGATGATACACTTGGTGTGGTAGAGCAAGATAGCTCTTATGATACACAGTGTATGCCAGAGCATTCTAGCTCTCAGGATGCACAGCTAGATACATCCTTGGTTGCGAGCATGGCTGATTTAGATGTTGATGAGTTAGCGATCATGCAGTCATTCTTGGATTCGCTCATGCTAGATGTTGACACAGATATGTCAGGACATAGTGGTTTTGACGATGGTGCTTTGGATGCCTTGGATACAGGCATGGCTGACATACTTAGGCTAGCCAGGATAGCACAGGTTTCGTCAGCATTCGGGAGTCTGATGTACGAGTTATTATGCTCGAGACCAGACATTGCAGTTGCTATTGGAGCATTTGCACTTGGAGTTGTTAGTCGTTTGATGATTGGCACAGGCATAGAGCGAGTGGGAGCTTTGCAGGAACTTCATGAGTTCTTGCATCAGTCAGATATGAGCTCGACTCTTATTGATATGAGTCTAGAGCAGTTTGAGGTGCATGGATACACCTTGTTCGAGGCAGTTGGTGTAGGCTGATCTGGTATGGGTAGAGATCCGGACTCTTCCTGTACATTAGTGTATAGTCCTACATCATTCTTTGTATGTGTTACCACTTATGGTCACATTGACCCTTAAGTGGGAGATTGTTGGGGATGTAAGGGTCATGTGACCTTACCCCCATATTCATATATATACATCATATATAGAGCATTGCCTCAAGAGAGTTCATTATGTGGGTTTCAAGGCTCCCACGCATATCCGCGCGTCGTTCCTCTCTTCTCTCTCCCTCCATCTCCTCCTTCCTCCTCTTGTTCTGCACACCAAAGCCCTTCAGTGACTTGGATGGAAGCCTGTTAACCAAATAGGTAGTTGTAGAAACAACCTCTGCCCATAAATAATTAGGTGATTTTTTCTCATTTAACATAGACCTAGTTGTCTCAACAATTAACATGTTCCTTCTCTTTGCCACTCCATTCAATTCATGAGTATACCTGGTTGTTATTTCCCTCTTTATGCCTCTGTCCTGTAGAAATAGATCAAACTCATGTGAAAAGTACTCACCGCCTCCATCAGACCTGATTCTTTTCAAGCTCCTTCCTATTCGGTTTTCAACTAGTGACAAGTACTTCTTAAAACATGTAAACATTTCATCCTTATGCTTCATAAAATAGAGAATTGTCCACCTAATATAATCTTCAATAAAAGAGACATAGTACCTTGAACCTAAGATGGATGGATCTTTGTTAGGACCCCACACATCAGTGTGTACAAGCTCCAAATAATCTTCATGGATGTACCCTTTCCTATTGAATGGTTGCCTATGAGCTTTTCCAAATTGGCAAGCTCCACATTCGTAAATCATGTGATGCTTGGTCACATTGGGAATTCCAAGCATACTTTGATCCCTACAAATTTGCCTCAGAGTTCTCTCTCCTATGTGCCCTAGACTCTTGTGCCATATTTCCAACTTAGATAGGGTTTGGTCTCTAGAACTAAATAGTGCTATGTTCCTTGTGTCTTCATTTTCAAAAGTAAACAATCTAGCTGACTTCTCACCTTTGGCTATCCTCTTGAATCCTTGTTGGGGGTCTTCCACATATGCTCCATGCTTGGTGAACGTGACTTGTAGACCTTTCTCTACTATCTGCCCAACATTAATTAAATTTTTGGTTATGGTAGGCACATAGAAAACTTTGCTCAAAAGGTTAATACTACCATAAGATGTCTTAACATTTCCAATTTGCTTGACTGAATGTTTGGTTTCATCACGTGTTTGTACCTCATGCTTACCCTTGGGTTCTTCAAGATCAAACAGTAATGCTACATTCCCTGCCACATGATTTGAACAACCTGAGTCAATGTAAAAGAGATGCTCATCATCTTTACCTTGCCTGGATGTCATGTTCATGATGAGCAGAGAATCCTCTTGATCTTTAGCGTAATTGTTGAAGTCCCTTCTTCCTCTAAAGCCTCCTTGATAGTTGTTGTTGTTGTAGCCTTGATTGTAGTTATGGTTGTAGTTGCCTCCACCATTGTTGTACATGTCTCTTGTTTGTCCATAGCCTCCCCTATGGAAGTCTCTTACCCTTTGGTTCCTTGAATTTTTGTAGCATTGTTCAATAGTGTGGTTGTTGAGACCACATATGTTGCATGGTGAGTTTTTGTAGGGTCTCCCCCTACCTTTCTAACCTCCTCTCCCCTACTTCTAGCACCTCTTCCTCTTCCTGCATAATTGGCTTGAGAGGTACTAGCCTCTTCATCTTGTTTCTTACTTTTATCTTTATCCTTAGATTTATTCTTATGTGTGTAAAGGGCAAAAGATTGGTTACATCTTGATTTTTCACCATTTTTATTGAGTTTTGCTTCATGGGTGAAGAGTTTTCCCATCAAAGTGTTGAGATCAGGTATCTGCATATCCATGTAGAGATCCATTGCAGTGGTGAAGGATTCCCACTTATCATCAGCTTTAATCCCATTGATGACCTACCTCACTATGTGCTCTTCCTCTATTTCTTCTCCAATGCTTGCAAGTTAGTCTGCAACATCCTTCATTTTGGTTACATAGTCAGACACTCCTTGCTTTGATTCCTTCTTGAGAGTTGTGAATTCCATCCACAATTTATTCTTCCTAGCTCTTGTGTTGGAGGAGAAGTATGATGAAAGCACTTCCCAAGTCTCTTGGGAGGTCTTACAATTTCTAACATGAAATAACAAGAAATCAGAGAGTGATTGTAGTAAGTATGACCTTGGAAGAGCATCCTTTGCACACCATGTGGTTAGTCTCCCTTGCTCTTCCCTTGTTGGTTGATTCTTGCTCCTGAAGATTGGCATGTCTTCATCTCCTGAGATGTACCCATATAAGCTTCTCCCTTAAAGGTATGCTTGCATCCTTAGGGACCATGTTGAGTAGTTATTCATGTCCAACTTGTCAATGAAGGATGGAAAACCATCTCCCATCTTGATTGGACTTGCTCTGATACCACTCTTGGAGGAGATGGCGGATAATCACAAGAGATGCATTGGCATAGCTAAAACCTACTTCCCACCTACTATAAGTGATGTTTGGAGAGCTTTGTGGGCCTCTTTAGCTAGCTAATAAGCATAAATGATCATATATGTTTCTTGAAAGATGATGCACAAATGATAGGATCAAAATAGATAGGTAGGCATATGATCCAATGCACAACACTTGTTATTTTGGTTGAGACACCTGCTCAATGTTTTACTCAATTCTCTGAGTACAACAACAATTAGTAAAATTACTTTTAGTGAACCCCAATTATCTTGATAAGCTACCATTCATGAGTGGAACCATCTAAAATGATAAACTATATGTAAAGAATTATGTTTAGCAAGCTGAGTATACACCCCGACTTTTACGGGCCTTGACAGTCACAGACCAAGGAGCATTGATGATGCACTACACAGTGAGAACCATCTCAGACAAAATCCCTACTCTGATAGAATGTGACAAAGATATGAGAGTAGGAAGTAATGAACATGTATTGACTAAATCATGTAAAATTACAAAGTCATTGGCAATAAGGCATTGCTCAATGAGTGTAGGATGACATAACTATGAGGTGAGATCCTCTTCTCAACAAAGGTACATGGAAATGATCTCAGAACCTCAAGATACACGTAGGATTTTCTTCTCATGTTTTATAGCTTTTTGTTGGAGCCAAGGATTTGAATTTGAATTCAAATCACGACCTAAAAGTAATCCTAAAGTATAGGATTGATTACCTCTTGACTCAAGTACAAAATAGATGCTTCCTAACTCCTTGTGGGTTTATTAACCTTTTCCAATGAGTAATTGTAACTTCAAAGTTATAAGAGGTTGTACATATGAGCTTCCCAAATGATTGGTAATACATCAAGTTTATGTCAAGTGATCAAGTGTGTAGGCTTGGGCTTAATTGCACCAACACAAAAGTGGTGAACTTGAATATGGCCAATGAGGCCAGCCAGCTGAGGTTCAAAGGGCTGAAAATTTCGAGCAAAATAGAGCTAAAAATGCAAATAATTTCTAGCTAAACATGGCGGAAATTTTTTAGCCAAAAATGGTTGGAACTACTAGAAATTTCTAGCCAGCTAAAATTTTTTGTCAGAATATGGCTGAGAAGGAGCATGAAGTTCAGCTTACACATGATATAGATGTTGACAATGTATTACATAATAAATGCATCTCTATAAAGAGTGAACAAACTATGCCAAAGTTAGTCCCTTGAATACATATAAATTCAGGGTTTAGGCTAATGTCACAAAGCCATTGACGAATGACGGTCGCTCTTGAGGGGTCAGTCAGCCATTGACCAATGATGGTCGCTCTTCAGTGAAGATTGGAAGTGGGCAGCCGGTATGAGATAGAATGACTCAATTTGGTTTCTGATCCGTGGTATCAGGAACATGGAATCTTAGAACATTCAAAGCATTAAGAGGCTCTAGAACAAGGGCTTGAGAAAATGGAAACATCTCTGGAAATGCAACGCCAACCAATGGATCAACTTTGAGGATATTGACCCTAGCGTCAGCACTACATATGAAGAATGGAGTATTTTACAAAGCAAATGTCTTGCCTGGGACCGCTCTCAAGTTTGTCTTCTCATGGGGAACGACTTGCCGTGCTCACTGGGTCTCAGATGGCACAATGGTGATTGCCTAAACAAAATCCCGAATATCAAAGGAAGTAGTGACTATCAGATCAACCTCAACAAGAAGTGGTGCTTGTCATGCATGCGGCTATGGTGGGATATGAAATTCATGGCTATCTGGCACCCTCTCATTGAAATCAAAAAGTATGTCCTCTTATGGCAAATTCTTCATTGGGGAATCTGGACCAACCTAAAGGCTAGCAAAATTTGTGGGGAGTCTCCCTAGTGCAAGCGCTATTGTCGGTCCATCAAAAATGTAGCTCACATCTTCTTTACATGTCCCAAATCCAACCGGCTTTGGCATATTGTCTGAAAGAAAATTAAACTTCAGAAGCATATCAAATGGAAACAAGCTCTGCTAGGAGAAGCGACCGGCTACTCAGTGACTCTCTAGAATGCCATCAGTGGGAAGATCTGGGGGGAAGATGTGCTTATAATTTTGGCGACTCCCCCAAAGAGTGGTCGATTGAGAAATCATTGTTCCTCCTCGGTAAAAGAATCGCCAACTGTAAGACCCCCCCCCCCCCCTTTAGGCATCATAAAGTGCTCCTTCTGATAAATAACAAGCTTAAACCCAAGTGGGCCGGCATGAGGGCGATAAGAGGGTGATTAACCTTCTTTCTAATGCCACCAAAACTTTGTACTTTTCTTTTCCTTTCCTCAATACAAGTCCATGAGAGTAGGCTAAGGCCGAACTTCCTTTATATTAAAAAACAAAAAAACAATGCCAAAATGGTTGAAACAAACTTTGGAGAACAAATTGAGTGCACCTTTACTTGGTAGAACAAGATCAAGCTCTTTCCATGCATCAAGTAATTTTGTGGATTATTCTCTTATTGTAACATGTAATGAAGAGCCACTTACTTTTGAAGATGCATTTGAAGATCCACATTGGATGAATGCTATGCAATTAAAAATGGATTTCATACATACTAAGAATGGTACTCAAGAGTTATGTGAATTGCCAAAAGGAAAAAATGTCATTGGTACAAAGTGGGTTTACAAGATTGAGAGAAAGTTAGATGGTAGTATTGATTGCTACAAAGCTAGATTGGTTGCCAAAGGATATGTGAAACAATATTGCATTGACTATGAGGAAACTTTTTCACCTATTTCACGTATGACTACCATTCATATTGTGGTTGCATTGGTTGCCTAACGAGATTTGAAACTATATCAATTGGACATAAAAAAGCAACTTTCTTAAATGGTGATTTGCAAGAGGAGATTTATGTGAAGCAAACTCTTGGATTTGCCATGAAAGGGAAAGAGAATATGGCTTGTAGCTTGCATAAATCCTTGTATGGTCTCAAGCAAGATCCACCTGCATGGTATAATAAAATCCATAAGCACTTGATTGCTCTTGGCTTCACATGTAGCCAAATTGAAAGCACACTCTATGCACACAAAGATGGGGTTTATCTTATAGTGCTTGTTCTTTATGTTGATGACATACTCTTGACCGGGTCATGTGATGCAAAACTTGACATTCTTATGGCTGATTTGCAACATACTTTTGAGGTCACTTACCTTGATCTTTTGAGCTACTATTTTGGCATCCAGTTTGTATCTATTGATGGGGGAATCATTGTGCATCAAGCAAAGCATGTTGAAAAATTACTTTAGCATTTTCATTTTGAGGATTGCAAACCTGTTTCTACACCAATGGAGATAGGATTTAGGTTCTCACTTGTGGATTCCAATGATGCATTTGACACTTCTCTTTATTAGCAAGTTGTGGGATGTCTTATATATGCATGCAACATAAGGCTGGACATGTACTATGGAGTTTCCCAGTTGAGTCGATTCATGCATAGTCCTAGCACTAAGCATTTGCAAGTAGTGAAACGTGTGTTTAGATACCTCAAAGATACTTTGAACTTAGGTCTCTTTTATGGCAGAGACATTCATCCATGCTTTCATGTTTTTATAGATAGTGATTGGATTGGTTGTTATGATACTCGTGTGTGGTAATTGCTTTTTCCTTCGATACTCATGCATATCTTGGTTGATTAAGAAGAAACCTAGAGTGGAAACATCGAGTTGTGAAGTTGAGTATACAATTTTCATAGTTGTAGTGGAGTGTATATGGTTGAGACTCCTATTGATGGATCTTTGCATGGAGATTGATGATGTTACACATATTCTTACTAATAGTCAGAGTGCATTGGTTTTTGCACAAAACCCAGTGTTTTATGCACAAAAAAAACATATGGAGGTGCATTATCGTTATGTCAAAGAGCACCTTCATGCAAGAGATATTGATTTTGTATATGTGCCCTACACAAGATAATGTGGTAGAAATATTCACCAAAGCTCTTCCACGAGAAAAGTTTGAAGCTTTTTCCAAAGCTTTAGGCTTATTGCCTAGCAGGGGCTGATTTTTCACTCCCTCTATGTGTTCACACCATTCTCTCCAATGGGGTTTGTTACACTTATGTGTTCCTCGAGTAGATTTGATGTGAACCTTTTCCTTATACATGGGCACTTTCTACTCTAGTGCTTGATAGAGGTTTTTCCCCATGTTACCACATACATGATTAACTCATATGTGATGTTACTTTGTATTTAGGGATATTATTCAGCTCTTACTTCAATTTTTTTCATCATCAATAGAGAGAACTATTCCAGCTATCGGTCTTCTTTATGTCTTGTTGTGTTTGTGCTCATTGTGTGTGCTTTTTGTGTGTCTTTCACACTTCTACACACACATAAAAGGTGATACCTAAGAACATAGAGGACGTGAAGAATGGTAAAGTGTAGTGTCACCTCATTTTAGAAGAGCTTTTGAAAGTGAGACCAGAATTGTGGAAACACATGTCAAATGAAGCCCTAGGACTTGATTGTTCATTCAGAAGAAAAATAAAAAACAAAAGTGTCTAAAATACCAAGATAAGATTGGAGATATGAGCAAAGGTGAAGACAGTGACACCTATCTTCCCATTACCTACATGGATCACACCACCAAGGCATTTCTAGATTCAAGTGTGGGTATTGCCATTGTGACCATATCTTTATGGATGCAGTGGGGCAGACCAGCCCTATGTCCCACATGAATGAAAATCCAAATGGTTAATGGTCATATTGAATGTCCATTAGGATTGTTGGAAGGGTTCACTCTCACCACTTGTGGCGTAGAGTTCAAACATACATTCTCCATATGTGAATTTGGAAAGAATCATATGTACGAAATGATACTAGATGACCATTCATGCGATGAAAATAGTACAAGATTGGTGTACCAACTCATTGTACTTGAAACACTTAGGGGTCAAAACTAAGGCCAATTTAAAAGACTACACATATAGAGATGTCCTACCACTACAGTGGAATCCTATCCATAAGATATGAGAATACTTTGTATTAGTACACTCTGTGAAATCTTTTGAGCCATTTTGGATGAAGAAACTCACTTGTCGATATGAAAAGTAGGTGAGGAAGAAGAGAAAATATTAGAAGAGAGAGGATCAAGAACATCCCATAATACTAGAACTATACACAACCTAGCCCATGCACCAATGGTATTCTCAGATGAGGAATTCGAGTCTCATGGTTGGGTTGAAATACTGGAAACTATGGACATAGCAATAAGTGAAGAACAATAGAGCCCCCATTGTGATGAACATGTTTATCATATCTCTTTTTTCATGTCTGAACCCAAAGAGGATGACGAGGATGTTGGTGCAGGGCAATCAACAATTGAAGTTTTGGATGAAGAATTGAAGTCAAGGACTGAAGAAAAGACCAAGTCATGAAGCATGAAGGAAGTGCATATCCAGGAGATAAAGATGTGTATACATATGTACATTATTTTAGAGTCAGTTCATCACATACTTTTGTATGGTCATGAGCTTGTAAATATTTTCCTATATATACAAAGAAAATGTCGGGGCAAATAGGAAAGAATGTGTTAGAATAAGTTTTTAGGAGAATTAGATGTCATTAGATCTTTTATAAGTGAATAGAATCTCTCTCATTACTCAGATGTAAAATTTCTCAGAAATGGAAAAATGTTGCGCCCGATCTTTCTGTGTATTCTCCTTCTGTGCTTGATCATTACAAGAATCCTTTTGAAGATGTCTAAGTCCATAGTTAATGAGTCTATGGTTAAAGTTTGAGAGCCTAATTGTAAACAGGCTGTGAGAATTATGAGTAGGAACATTCATATGTGAAGAAGTGTTCACTGCTTCTTGAAATAGGCACAAAATTTGATGCTAATGTTTTGGTAAGTTCTCCTTCCACAATGTAAAGTTTTGAGCAAGAAAGCATTCAATATTTAAGTTAGAAGGTAAGCTACCTATGGTTAAAAGCATTTGCATAAACGGGTTCTAGATTGAGAGAACCAAGTGGTAGAAGTTATAGGTGTATGAATCGACTTCTCAGAAGAACAGGTTTAGACATAGGTGACTTGTTAAGCTCATTTCTCAAGATATATTGAATCTTTTGAAGTGATTTAACTTGGCGTAGGTGTGAAAACTATAGATGACACCTTGTGCAAAGTTTTATAAAAAACTTTACACATTTGATAAGTCAATGAGAGAGATATGTGCAGCAGACTTTATGTGT
Organism: Ceratopteris richardii; assembly: GCA_020310875.1. Classification (NCBI taxonomy): domain Eukaryota; kingdom Viridiplantae; phylum Streptophyta; class Polypodiopsida; order Polypodiales; family Pteridaceae; genus Ceratopteris; species Ceratopteris richardii. Next base: position 99,366,943 of record CM035434.1, read on the forward strand.
AATCACCTTCTTCACAGCTTGATCAAAATTTTGATAATTGATCATTGATCCTCTAAAATTGGTGAATGTTTGGAGTTACTTTTGATATAGAGGTGCTCTAACTTCAATATTAGCTTGTTCGTTTGTGGATTAACACTCTCCATCAGTGGTATCAGAGCAAGAAGCATCAGAATTGAAGAAAGGAGGATCCCGACTGCTGCAGTCATAAAGAATTCAACATCTAAAGGTTCAAAAGGTGAAAGCTTGAGGGAAAAGCTTGAGAAGGAGGTCATACGACATCAAGGAAGACAAAAGGAACATTATTCGAAGTAAAGGTACATCTATTAATCATAAAGTTTGAAGAATTCAATATACAGGTGAAGAAAGGATGGGAGATTCTCTTCAGATAGAGAAGTTGGATAGAGAGAACTATCCAGCATGGTCAATGAGGATGGAAGCTCATCTTATGAGCAAATACTTGATAGGTTATATTGAAGGTGAAGAAGAAAAGCCTCAATTCAAAGATCCTAGTGTTCCAACTAGGGAGGAATTATCAGAATTGAAGAATTGGATGAAGAAAGATGCTCAAGCTAGGAGCATTATCTATATGGCAGTCAATGACTACTTGCTACCTCACATTAGAGGTCTTGAAAGTGCAAGTGATATATGGATTGCTTTGGAGGAGCATTTTCAAAACACCACAAAGTCAAGGAAGGCATCCTTGTGGGCAGAATTTACCACTTTCAAGAAGAAGGCCTCTCAATCCATCTCAGACTATGTAACAAGGATGAAGGACATTGCAGATGCATTAGGAGCAGTTGATGAAGACATTGAGGAGGATAAATTGGTAAGGCAAATCCTCACAGGTTTGAGAGGTGATGACAAATGGAAGCCATTCATTATGTCTACTGAATTATCACTTGATCATTTTACTCCTGACTTAAATCACTTGCTAGGACATATGTTAACCTTTGAGCACGATGTCAAAGGTGAAGGTGACAAGAGTACAGGTCATGCAATGTATTCAAAGGATAAGAAGAAGAATATCAAAGGAAAGCAACAAGCAAATGAGGATGAAGGTACAACTAGCCAAGCTAACTTCCTAAGAGGAAGAGGAGGTGGCGAAGGTAGAGGAAGAGGCATGAGTAATAAAGATGGAGTCAAGGCTTGCTGGATTTATGGTAAGACAAATGACTTAGCTAATGATTTTTGGCATAATACTCAGAGTAATGGTGGATATAATCACAAATTTAATTCAAGAGGAAGAGGTGGCAGAAATCAAAGAGGTAATTTCAGAGTTAGAGGTAGTAGAGGTTATTTTGGAAGAAATGCAGGGAGAGGATTCCAAAGTCAACAATACAACAATACCTACTACAATTATGCTTCAGATCAGAAGGAGGATTCAACATTGATAATGAATGCAACTTGTGAAAGGCAAAGTGAAGACCAAAGAGTCTTCTACATTGACTCAGGGTGTAGCAATCACCTGACTGGTAACATAGCTTTGATGACTGATTTGGAAAATAAGGTAACTAATCATGTAGTTCAAATAGGTGACAATACAAAGCCCAATGTGAATTCAATTGGATCAGTGAAGGCCAAGGATGGTAGTACTCCCTTGAGTAAGGTTTTGTATGTTCCTAGAATTCCTAAGACTTTGATAAGTGTAGGGCAAATTGTTGAAAAAGGTTATGAAGTTAGGTTCACTAATGAAGGAGTGTTTGTGGAAGACCCTAGCAATGGGTATAAACAAATTGTTTCAGGGAAGAAAGAAGGAAGATTGTTGTAGAGGAGGTATTGGGGTATCTACTTTTAATAGGAGCATGTAGCAAGCACTCCAGTACTTCACCTACTCAAGGGAGGTTCTCCTTAGGGAAATATACCCTTTAACACTTCTGTGAGCATGCAGATATCAATGATTGCATAGAGTTGTGAATACTCAAGAAAATATTAATGACAACTGACAATGAAGGAAGACCAATCACTCCTTAGTTCGAACGAATGATTACAACATAGGCAAGAGAAATGCTCTAAGTTGATGCTCTGGGCTAGCATGCCACTCCATAACTAAACACATTCATTACAAGAGATTCGTCCAATCCATACAATGATCACAGCTAGATGCAAGTTAGCCCTGATCAATACAAAGTCTGAAGAATTGCTCTAAGAAAGAGAATAAAAATACCACTGACTCACACTGAAAGACAAGGCCAGGCCACTCTCTTCACACTATAGTGCTATTAGCCCTCCACTAGGAAGCCCACGCTCTGTATCCACACCACAGAGTGACTTCCTACAGTAGGCTTGTAACCACAGAGTGCAAAGAGAGGACCCTTGTATGCATGTAATTATATGTGTGTATCCCAATTGAACACAAATCCATTGCTTTTATAGGCTCCAATAGGCCAAGAGGGCCTTGTCGATTCCTCATGTCCACTGATCATGCGCCCGTTGATTGCCCAAGATTGGAGGGGTAAATCAAATATGCCACCAAACTTGAATTGGATCCTCAAAAATAGGCAGTCGTCATGAATGGTTGGCGGCAACAGTCATTTCTCCACTTTCACTTTTACTGTCACTTTTGAATGCAAGCTGAGATCCTCATTTTGTGTCGTCCGTGATGTTTGAAGGACCCTGAGAAGCACATCCTTCACCTAATTTTTGTAGTAGCTTTTGATCCTTCATATTAAGTGGGCGGTGTGGGAGGTGAGTTGTGGGGAGTTGAGGGAGATTACGGGGGTGTGGGAGGTTGTGGGTGGGAATAGGGGGTGCATTGTGGGGGTTTTTGGGGTGTGGTCAAAAATTGATCCAAGATTTCAAACTTATTATTGCACCATTCGAAAGTACTCGTCGAGAGCTTTCCAAGGATATATAACACTGTAGGGTTTGGTTAAGAAATGATCCTCCAAATATCCATCGAAAACTGCATGAGAACCTTATGGGAGGTCGTGAGAAATCGTGGGATTTGTGGGGTTTGTGGGGGGGTTGTGGAGGGGTGTGGGGTTTGTGGAGGGCTGTGGAGGGGTGTGGAGTTGTGTGGGGTTTGTGGAGTTTGTGGAGGGTTGTGGAGGGGTGTGGAGTTGTGTGGGGTTTGTGGTGTTCGTGGGGTTTGTGGAGGGTTGTGGAGGGGTGTGGAGTTTGTGGGGGGTTGTGGAGTTGTGTGGGGTTTGTGGAGTTTGTGGAGGGGTGTGGAGTTGTGTGGGGTTTGTGGGGGGTTGTGGAGGGGTGTGGAGTTGTGTGGGGTTTGTGGAGGGCTGAGGGGGGGTGTGGAGTTGTGTGGGGTTTGTGGAGTTTGTGGAGGGCTGTGGAGGGGTGTGGAGTTGTGTGGGGTTTGTGGGGTTCGTGGCGTTTGTGGGGTTTGTGGAGGGTATGTATGCAATCTTAGAAAAGCACTCTATAGTCTCAAGCAAGCTCCTCGAGCTTGGAACCATAGACTTGTTACCTATTTGCAAGATCAAGGCTTTGTAACAAGCAAGGCAGAATCTTCTTTGTTTGTGAAGAAGAATAAATCAGAGATCATCTACAGAATGTGCCTATGTAGATGATATCATTATTACAAGTAATGATTCTGATGGTATCAAGCGGGTCAAGGCTCAACTGATGAAGGAATTCAAAATCAATGATCTAGGGTTGTTAACCTATTTCCTTGGCTTAGAACTTGTGTATACAAGTTCAGGTATATTCATCACACAAAGAAAGTACATAAATGATATGTTGATAAACTTTAAGATGGAGAACACTAAAGTTGCATGTATTCCTATGGAGATCAATCATAAGTTAATTTCACATGAAGGTGAACCACTTGATGATATTACAGGGTATCAACAACTTGTGGGTAGTCTTAATTATGCTACTTTGACAAGAGTAGATATTGCATACGTTGTGAGTACATTGAGTCAATTCATGTATGTACCAAGGAAACCACACATGGAAGCTGCAAAGAGGGTGCTTAAGTACCTAAAGGGTACAATGAATGAGGGCTTATTCTATTCCTTCACTTTTGACATAGATATAAAGTTATGTTCTGATTTTGATTGGGTTTGCTCCAAGGATGATAGGAGGAGCACTTCAGGGTACCTATCTTTTGCAGGTTCAAAAATCATATCATGGTCATCCAAGAAGCAACCAACTATGGCCTTATCTTCCATAGAAGCAAAATATAGAGGTTTGGCCAATGTAACTTAGGAAGCTATGTGGCTTAAGCAATTATATGCAGATTTGGAGATACATTCCTACACTCCAATTATCTTTGGAGATAATACTAGTTCACTTCATTTGGCTGCTAATCCTTTGTACCATGCAAGGACTAAGCACATTGAAGTGCAGTATCATAATGTTAGAGAGAAATTGATAAGCAAGGATATTCAATTAGCATATGTATCAACTCATTTGCAATGTGCATATTTACTTACCAAAGCATTGGATGGAACAAAGATGAACAGGTTCAAATTGATGATTGGGTTGCAAGAGATCAAGGAGCAATGAAGATCAAGCATGTTAGGCTTGAGGGGGAGCTATTGGTGCAATTAAGACCAAGCCTACACACTTGATCACTTCACATAAACTTGATGTATTAGCAATCATTTGGGAAGCTCATATGTACAACCTCTTGTAACTTTGAAGTTACAATTACTCATTCTAAAAGGTTTATAAACCCACGAGGAGTTAGTAAGCATCTATCACATATCATTTGGTAGTTGAAGTCAAGAGGGAATCAATCCTATACTTTGGGATTACTTTTAGGTGGAAATTTGAACTCAAATTTAAATCCTTGGCTCCAACAAAAAGCTATAAAACATGAGAAGAAAATCCTGCATGTATCTCAAGGTTCTGAGATCATTTCCATGTACATTTATTGAGAAGAGGATCTCAGCTCATAGCTCTCTCATCCTACACTCATTGAGCAATGCCTTATTGCCAATGACTTTGTAATTTTACATGATTTAGTTAATACATGTTCATTACTTCCTACTCTCATATCTATGTCACATTCTATTAGAATGATGATTTTGTATGAGCTGGTTCTCACTTTGTAGTGCATCATTTTGCATGATTTGAAGCATGAAATCTTTTGAATAGTGTCTACTTTGATCCTACAAAGTTTCATTGAATTTGGTTCTCTCAATCCTTGGATATCATTTGATTAATGCTCACTAGTCTGTGATTGTCAAGGCCCGTAAAAGTCGGGGTGTATGCTCAACTTGCTAGGTAAACATAATTCTCTGCATATAGTTTATCATTTTAGATGATTCCACTCATGAATGGTAGCTTATTAAGCTAATTGAAGTTCCCCAAAAGGAAGTTTAATTGTTGTTTTTGTACTCAGAGAATTGAGTAAAATCCTAAGCAAGTATCTCAACCAAAATAGCAAGTGTTGTGCATTGGATCATATGCCTACCTATCTGTTTTGATCCTATCATTTGTGCATCATCTTCCGAGCAAAATATATGATCATTTATGCTTATTAGCTAGCTAAAGAGGCCCACAACACTCTCTAGCCATCACGTATAGCAGGTGTGAAGCAAGTTTTAGCCACCAAACTCATCTCTTGTGATTATCCACCATCTCCTCCAACATTTGGAACAAAGGCATGAATGTATTAAACACATCTTGTGAGCTAACTGTTGGCTTTTTTTTCATTCTAGTAGAGGAAAAACTGAATTTTCAATAAATATCACATCTCGACTCACAATAATGGTGTTTTTTAATGGATCGTGCAAATCATATCCCTTACTTTCAACACTATAACCAAGAAATATATATTTCTTTGCCTTGTCAAAAAATTTGTGACATTGTTGTGATGGCACAAGAGCATATGCCAAACAACAAAACATGCATATATGACTAACCATAGGTTTATATCCATTCCAAGCCTCATAAGAAATGATGAATCTCAATGCTTTTGTAGGGTATTGTTTCAACACATAGTTTGCACACATGACTGGTTGGATCCAAAACTTATCAGGAAGGTGTTTTTCTTTAACCATAGATCGTGTAATTTCAAGGAGTGTTCTATTTTTTACACTACAACACCATTTTGCTGAGGTGTATATGGGACCATACATTGGTATGCAATTTGTCTTTCACAAAGAAAAGCATTAAACTCATGTGACATGTATTCACCGCCATGATCTACACATAAAATCAAAACCTTATTTCCCAAAAACTTTTTAGCCATGGCTCAAGATGCTTTGAATCAAGAAAATACCTTATTATTTTCTTTCATAGGATACATCCATGTATGGCAAGTAGCATCATCAATGAAGCTGCAATTTTCTTGTAGTGTGTGTATGACTATGTTTTGGAGAAGAAGCATGATGCATTTTTCCAAGAATGCGGCCTTCACATGCATGCTTTTCAATGCTTTGATTATCATGTCTATGCCCTCTCGAGTGGGATCTACTAAGGGTGAAGCTAGCATAGGAATAGGCAATATGTATGTTGGGATATGAGGGAATGAATTAAGGGATGGATGAAATGTGAGTGAGTTTGAAATGCAAGTTCCACTTTGGTTTCTTTGTGACTATTGCCTAGTTCTACCAGCTTTTTTGACCATTTTCTCTTCACTCTATCTCTAATTTCTTTCCATGCTCTACCCTTCTTTTTGAGAAGTTTACTTGACTCACTCAAATCAGATTCCTTTTCTTGCTCTACTTGCTTAGGCTACTATAAATCTTGTTCTTGGGTAACTACTTGGATAGGAGCCACTCTAGTTATACTTCCCTTAGAACCTTGTACTTGCACTATTCTACTATGTTTATCAGAGTTATATTAGATGCATTGGTTATATTATATCAGAGTTATATTAGATGCCTTGGTTGTGTTTTAGAGAAGTCTTGAATGAGATGCTCTTTGCCACAATTGAGACAAAATCCTTGAATCATAATATATTGATGTTGACTTGGGTGTAGAGGGTGTCAAATATCCCTTACAAAAAAATCTCCTTGACATCTAAAGCATGGTCCTCTTGAAGCTTGTGGCCTAGCTTCCCTTATCTAGGGTCTAGGAGTGGGATTCATGTACATGACATTTATATAATCTAGTTCGTAATTAATTCAGGTGGAGGGGCTTTGTATTGATAAACCTTTGGATGCTTTGGTGACTTTGTATAGTAATCTAGTACATTATCTGCATGTGAATATCAAAGGTATTTGCATTAGGATCATTCTATGTGATCAAAGGAGAGGTCAGTACTAGGGCCCTATCTTGATTTTCTTCTAGCACTACATAATTGATCAAAACTACATTTGCAAGGGGTGATGGTTGCTATTATAAAATAGGTTTTGGTTTATGTTAGGACTAGTAGGGTTGCTTTTAGTTATGTTGTGGCTTGTAATATATGGTTGTGGTTGTTAATGATTTTTGTAGAATTGAGAAATGAGAGGGAGGAGATGGTTGAACCACACCCTAAGAGGGAGGATTAGGAAATAATCTTCAACCATGGATTTTGGGGCAAGTGGTTAGCCCATCATACTCCTAGTTGGTAGCTCATGTGTTCAATTCCCCTTGGATCCAACTTTGTATCCAAAACAATACAAAATGTAGCACTGTCGCTTTGAGACGTTATCCCAATAAAAGATAGAATTCATCTCCCAATTCATAGTTCAGATTTAGACATGCAAGGTACCATTATAAAGCTCTTAGAACAAACATTCCAATGGAAGAACAAGATTGAGGGTCCAAGAAACCTAGCATGGGTGAGAACTAGGTTCAAGATACTAAGGTTGAGAACAAGGGCTCAAACAAGAAGGTTCAAGACACAAAGGTTGAGAGCAAGGGTTCAAGAAATCAAGGTTGAGAACAAGAAGGCTCAAGAGATTGTGCAAGGGTGAGGACATCAATTCAATGAGAGTTGGAGACTGATCATTGAGGACAATGATATCTAGAAGGGGAAGAGAGTGTTGGACTCAAGAAATGACAGGCAAGAGATGATTGAACCACACTGTAAGAGGGAGGATTTGGGAACTAATACTCAAGCATGGCTTTTGGGGCAAGTGGAAAGCTCATCATACTTCTAATTGGTAGATCACAAGTTCATTCCCCTTGGATCTAATAGTTTAGATATTTTTAGGGTTGCTAATAGGTTTGTGGTGTAGCCGAAGCATGAGCACCACCTCCTTTACTTGTCAATCCACGGAGACATGAGGAGGATATGAAGATCGTGAGCAATTGTGGTGAGCAAATGTGAGTGACAAGCACATACATGCACGCACACACACACACAAAGGCAAGATGACAAAGATAGGAACAATGGATGCTTTGATTCTCAATAACTCGATTACACTCTTCAAGAAGCTCTCTCTGTCTCTCTCACTTGCTAAATCAAAAATGCTAACCTGAAAAATGACCTCACTAGCTTTTTTTTATAGTTTTTTTACTAGTTTTGGCCCTATCGAGACCTAGTGTCTGGCCTAGTTGAAAATGAGGTTCCAAGACTTATTTGAGGGCTCAAACGGAGTCTAAACATCATGAAAATTGGTATGTAGATATTTCTAATACTCCTCAAGCTTGAGGACTCCTTGACTTAAACAAAATGGAGTTACAAAAATGTGAAATGATATTTACAATGGTTATTAGTGATCACAATCACTGTTTTTATAGGGGTTGCTTATGAAAATTTGACATATACTTCTTGGAATTCCCTACATGCTCCCTCTTCTTGTGCCCATGCCTCGTGCTTGACCTTGAGTGCCAAATTTTCCCCCCTCTCGAGTTTTTCATCCGTGATAGACCCTTGTAGGAGTGGGTGTTCCATGTAGTATCTTGAGAGGTAGTGTGCACCTTGTATCAACAAGAGCAATTTTGTCTTCCAAATGTAGCAGGGTTGGTTGTCTTGTTCTTCATTTTTTCATTGCTATCCTTTGGAAGTTTTAGCCCCTTTGTATGTGTGTCTTCCTTGGATTCACGCATGATGGTGTATGTGTGAGCTTTCAAAAATTGCTTGCTCAAAAGAGGTTGTCAATGTTGATTTTGAGGAGCTCTCGACTATGAATTGCTTCATAGGTACTGATGTTGTAACCTTGATGTTCTCTCGATCTTTCAAACATGAGTGTCATAGTTATCATGCCAAGTACTCATGCACCATGATGAATGATGGGTAAGTGCGTTAGTGCATGGGTTGAAGAAAATATGTGCCTTATGCATGGCCTTGTAGTGTGGCCCTATGCATGCTTACTTGGGGAATGCATTGTAAGAAGTATGGTGCAGAAAATTGGGTCTTGAGCTAAGTGCTCAAGGGTATGCTGACAAAGAGGTTGTCCAATCTATCATTGGTATACTGTTGCCAAAGTAGGGGGTCCTCACCATGGTGAAAGGTTGGTCAATGTTCATCTCTTCGTGTTGCACTCCGATCATGGTGATTGACCATTGTTTTGTCTTTTGATGTTGATGGATGTCCTTGTTGATGATTCACTCATGAGAGTCTTTGAGCGCATGGTCCTGTCCCCTCTTTTTTTTCTAAAAGGAACAATGTCACAAAACAAGAAGAAAAAGGTTAGTTTTAATAAAATGTTAAATGTGTCTCATGTGCATGAGATTCTCAACTATGTCTATGCATGATCTTGTAATGTGGCCCTATTGATGCATATTCTCGAAATGCATGACATGAATGGTTCAAAAGACAGGATTATGCAAGGAGCACATGGTTTTCACACGTCACAAATTCTGATGTTACTTGCAGACATTGATGCGATCTTTGTTTGGAGGCATCCACTGGATCTGGAAATGTTGCAATCAATCGATGGTTGAATGACAACTGCTCATTCCTCCTTATAGGGATCCATTTTAGAATAGTGTTTGGCTGCATACATATCACTTTTGGCCTCTTTTCCTTTGGATGGTTTCTTAAATTTTGTATCCCTCGTGGTTGAGTCTATGGTTCTGTGGGGATTACTGGTGCTTTTGGCTTCAAAACCCATACCCTTATTGATTATCTTCTTACTATTGGCAAAGAGATGAGTTGGTCTTCTTTTGATTTTTATGCTTGGTTCTAACCCTTGCCTCTCCTTGGCTTCTTTTTTGAGACTTTTCTCATAAGGGAGAGCATAATGTTTTGTGTATGTAAGAGTTCCTTAGGTACCCACATGTGTAATCACCCTTTTTGAGCTATAGTGAATTCCTTAGCCACCCAAATTTTTCGGATACCTTGTGGTTGAGCTTTTCCTAGTTGTTTCGTTCTTCTTTTGGCATGGTTGGCTTGCGTGGATGGGAATTGTTGGGGCAAGGTTTGTGTTTTCTTGCCTTTCATCACCCATATTTGTTTAGTCTTGAAATTTGGTGTAGGTTTTTTCCTTGTGTGTGAGGAGCAAGGTTGTGTAGTAGCTTTTGTCATTGAGGTGGCCTCCTTCTTGCCATATGGTTGCAGTTGTCCTCTTCTTCTCTACGGAATTGATTGTTCCAATTGTGATGTTGATACTTTTGGAAGAGAATGGGGGGTTCTAGCACTTGGATGACCTACCCATCAATAAGTGAGAAATGGTGCACATTGGACTCTATAGTGTTTGCAAAGTGTGAGAACTAGAATTTGACGTACAATCACGATGCTGAACAACCCAAAAATCACAACTTTGATAGAAAATTGTGATACAAAACAACCCAAAAATCATGATTTTGAGTGACGATGGTGATGCTGAGACAACCTAAAAATCATGATTTTGAATGACCCGAAAATTGCGATTTTGAGAATGACTTGAAAATCACGATTTTGAGTGACAATCACAATGCTAAGACAACCTGAAAATCGTGATTTTGGGTGACTTGAAAATTGCGATTTTGAGAATGACTTGAAAATCGCAATTTTGAATGATAATCATGATGCTGAGAAAACCTAAAAATCATAATTTTGAGAATGACTTGAAAATAGCAATTTTGAGAATGACCTGAAACTTGAGATTTTGAGGATTACCTAAAAATCATGATTTTGAGAATGACCTGAGAATCATGATTTTGAGAATGACCTGAAAATTGTGATTTTGAGAATGGCTTGAGAATCGCGACTTTGAGAATGATTTTAGGCGGGAACTTCCAATAGTAAGAAAATTGTGATTCTTCTAAAAAATTTGAATTTTCCACAAAATCGTGATTTTCACCACAGAATCTCGATTTTCTAAAAATTTTGGTGAGAACCTTGAAATCAAGTGTTAAGGCCTGTGCATCATGCAGAGGGTCACGAAAATCACAGAAACACTTTCTCTCCCACTCTCTCTCTTTCTCTCTCTTGCACAGCCAGGAATGAGAAATGAGGTGAGAAATGGGGAATGTATAGTGAAAAATGAAAAAATTATGTGAAGATGAAGATGGGAAAAGATACTGACGATGAAAGTGGAGAAACAAAAATCAGAAAATTAGCAAAAAATGACTATTTTTTAACCTTCCAATGCCACAAATCTACTCTTACTATCAAAATTTGCATCCTCAAGTAAGGCTTCCCGACAATGGTGCCAAAATTTGGTGTAGACAAAGGCAAGATAACAAAGATAAGAACAATGGAAGCTTTGATTCTCAATAACTTGATTACACTCTTCAAGAAGCTCTCTCGCTCACATGCTAAGTCAAAATGCTAACGTGAAAAATGAGCTCTCTAGCTCTTTTTATAGTTTTTTGACTGGTTTTGACCCTGTCCAGATCTAGCGTTTGGCCTAGTTAAATATTTGGTTCTAAGGCTTATTTGAGGGCTGAAATGTAGTCTAAAAGTCATTAAAATTGGTATGTAGATATTTCTAATACTCCTCAAGCTTGAGGAACCCTCAACTTGAACAAAATGGAATTGCAACAATTTGAAATATTTACAATGGTTTTTAGTGATCAATATCTTTATTTTTATAGGGGCTTCTTCTAAGAATTTGACATATACTTCTTGGAGCTCTTTACATGCTCCTTCTTCTTGTGTGTCCACTTCTTTGATGCATTCCCACACCTTGTTCTTGACCTTGAGTGCCAATAGTTTGCTTAAATGTTTATTTGTTGTAGGGGCAATCTTGCACTAAATGGTTGGTGCAGTTTCTTCTATCATGCCATCATACGAGCCTGAAGTTGGGATACTCTAGACTTGCATAGGGCATGCATTGGCCATGTGATCGCCTCCATAAGTGTACCAACTCTTCATCGTGATCATTCTCTCATTTTGCCTATTTTAAATGTTTCCATTTAACTTTTGGGCTATTAATTTAGTGAGTTCTTTAATCGATGAAGAATGCTTTGAAGTGGTACTAGTAGAGTATTATGATCCCTTATAGAGATTGGAGAGCTCCAAATTTTCTTCTAGATTTTTCACCACACTATTTAGGGTATTCGGCTCCTTCAAATATACATATGACCTATGATTTCCACGTAGGAGACCTTAATCTTTGTTGAACCTTGCCAAGATGTTTACCCAATCATAAGTTCATTAGTCTTCTACCCCTTTCCTTGAACAACAATTTCCACATGAATGGGTTCCTTGATTTTCAATCACTTGTTTTTTCTTAAGTGGATATTATCTGGTTCTTGTATCTAATTAGTGTTGTCAGGAATAACTTTGCAGGGCTCACAATTATAATTTTGTCGTTTATTTACATTCTTTCCTTTAGGTTTTCCTAGTTGAGATTTACTTATGGATCTTGGAATTGAGGTTCCGTAGTATGTCTTAGACTTGTCATTCCTATCACAAACCCAAAATCTAACCCTAGGTCTATGTACTTAGCCTAGGCTAGAATTGATCAAGGAGGTTTAGTGTTTTTCAATCTCAAGTCACATGCTCTAAAAATCACAAAACAAAAACATCAATTTTGGCCCAAAAATTAACTTTATTCCTTCAAAAAGTTTTCCTAACTTTGTGTGTTGCTTTTTGTTGTTTCTCTGTAGATTCAGATTCATCATTAGCTCCAACAATCTGCAGAGGTATGACAAACCTCTTTCTCGGTCCTGATATGGCACGTTTGGTCTATCATGATAGACTAAAAATTTCACCAAACACTTAAAAAAAAACTCATAGTTTTTCACTCTATTGTGAGAGGCCAACATACGATAGACCCATTCTTCACACCAAACACTATTTTTCATGACAGACCACTCTATCATGATAGACCCATCTATTTCGATAGGCCTACCCCATGATTGGTCCTTCTATCATGATAGATCCCCATCTATCATGATAGACTATGACCCTGATAGATCCATCTATTGTGTCAGACCTCATCTATCACGATAAAGCCTCTCTACCATAACATATCAATACGACGAGACCCCCATCTATCATGATAGACCACCTTTATCATAATAAACTGCTCTATTGTGATAGTCCCCCTCTATCAAGACAAACCACCTTATCGCAACAAAGCACCCTAATAGACCCTGTCTATCGTGATAGACTACTCTACCATGATAGACCAAAAGTATGATAGACTATTATCTATCGTGATATATCAATCTATTACAACACACCAGATTTATGATAGCCCCGTCGAAGGTGACAAACCCCCTCTTTCATGATAGACTAAAGTTGATAGGCCCCCTCTATCACGATAGATTCCAAATCAAAATGAAACTCCAAAAGCAATCAAGGTTCCTATGGTGAAAATTTATTGCTATGTGATTTGCTAGTTTAGAGCTGATAACATCTAAATTGCAAATTTTGCTCTTCATGAAACTTAAAAAATATTTTGGTTTGGCTATAGAAAGACACTAAGAACACCTCAATCGGAGGTGTGTAGCTCAAGATACAAGTAAAACAAGCATCTGCTATACTTTCATCTTCATCTATAGCATTATCCTTATATATTTTACATTTTTGGCCACCTAAAGCTTTGAATCTAAACCTTTGCTCTTCCACAAAGTTGTAGATGCTTTCTTAAGCTACACACAAGAATGGAATCACTTAAGTCAGCCATCTATAACTCAAGTTAAATTGAAAATTTTGATATGTTGCCCAAGTGATTGTAGATTGTACTTCTACATCACTCTAAGTTTTTTGATTTTTTTATAGAGTAAAACTCCCAATAGACTTTGTGCCTCATTTCAAACTTGTAGCTCTTTATGTAAGCTATGCACAAAACTTTAAATCACATCAATTTGAGCTCTCTAGATCAAGTTATGGCAAAAATACCAATGTGTTATCAAGAAGAAGCCAACCTACACATTCACATCTTGTATGCTAAACTTCCATTGAATCTCCTTACACACACAACCTTCAACAAGCTCTAATACCAATGAATGCCTTCCGTGGGCTGAACAAGAGGAGAAAAGAGGAAAGGAGATATGTGCACACTTGCATGGGAGCCTCGAAACCCACATAATGATCTTCTTGATGCAGTGATCTATATAAAAGGATATATGTATATGAATATAGGTGTAAGGTTACGTCACCCTTACATCCCCAAATTTTTACACTTGGACTTTCTACTCTATCATGTCCTGAATTCATGGCACATGCAATCTTATTGTCAATGATCCACTCTTTAGTAGAGTTGGATGCATCAAAATCTTGATATTCACAAGATTCAAATGGCTTTTCACTTGTGAAGTAAGTATGATGGGAGGACGATAACTTATAAGATGCCTTCTCTCTAGTGGTCCTAGAAGATTACTTATTATTCTTATAGAAAAAATTTTCGATGTGATCTGATTTTCCCCACATGTGCTTTTTTCCAACATGTTGTGCTTAGGATGTTCACTCTTTGACTTTTGAAATGGTGTTTTGGCCTTCATTTCCACTCCTAATAGAGTAGGTGTATTATCTTGAGAATCATTTAAAAGTAAGAGGCAACACACTTTTTTCCATGTCAAGGTTCAATGATGCTTGTGGAGTGTGTCCACAAAGGCTTTGTACAAGGTCGGCAACTTGTTGACTAATTGAATTGCTATGTCTTCATCGGAGATTTGGCATCTACATAAAGTGATATTGCATTGGAATTCCCTAGAGTAGCCAATAACTTTTTCAATTTGACCTTACAACTTTATGGTCAAACTATGGAACTTTACTTCTAGGGCATAGATCTTCAAAGCCCACCAAAAGGATATTCTCAAGACCTCCAAAAGCACCAACTCCACCACTTGGAACACATCAAGCTCTGATGTGATGTAAAGATTACACATGCACTAGCAAAAATAAAAAATGTATCTACAACAAAAAGCGTGTGAGAGCCAAAAGTCTAATATATCATGAAATGGGAAAACTCATATGTGGAATGGACTCAGCTTTTCAACACAATAGAGTGAGTTCTCAAAGTTCTAACTAAATAAAAAATGAAGAGGGGCATCCTTTTATAGATTTTGATAAAGAATCCTCTAAATACATTTGATGTGAATAAAAGTCCTAAAAAGAGAATAAACACACTAATATTGAAGTTGCTTTCAAGTGTCCCAAACACAATTAGAGTAAATGAAGATGCACTTATACAACTAGTAAAACAAAAGTAGAGAATTGAGGGGATCATTTTTTTTAATTGTACATTATCTTAGCAAGATATCTTGTCATTAAAAACAAATCCTAATATCAATAGTTATTTTTACATTGTCTATTTGATCCTGATCTATTGCATCTTCTATTTCAATTTCATGTATCACTCAAAGTTATGTTTGTAGAGAATACATGCATGGAAGCAAAAATGAAAGCGTTATCATAAAGAATACTAAGTGAATGAATAGACCATGAACTGGGAAAACCCACAAATGGATTAGAGTGATCTTTCCAAGAGTCTTCTCCATCTTCTATCATGATAACCACCTTCTTCTTTATTTCTCGATTGTCATAAGGATCTCCTATTTTGACTTCTCATTTAGGTTTGAAAGCTACTACTTTTTGACTTTCTGCCTCATATTTCTTGAAATGCTTGGGAGGCTCAAAGTCATCTGACCTTCTTTCTATTGAGGTAACGTCTTATTCATTTGGTTCTTCTACTTTGTATAGGGGATATACATAATTTTTATGATCCCTAATAAATTCATTGGCATGGAATTCTATTCGGAACTCATCTTTTGAATCAAACTTAGATTCCATTTAAACAAAAACTAATTCATCATCATTTGAGCTTTCATATTCAAGTAATAATGGTTCCCCTTAAGGTCATATCTTTCAACATCACAATGTTTTGTTAGAGTATTCTCATTAACACAGATGTCCATAGTGGCAAGAACTTGCATCCAACCATGACGTTCAAACTCTTCATCATTGAAGCATCGAGGAATGTATGCTGGGTCTTCCCTTCATCTATCTCGAATAACTAAATTAGTAGGATCTCTTCATGCTAATGGTTGCTCTTCCTTGTCACCTTGCCTACAAACCCACAAGTTTGCATCCTCCGCCATCGATGACTCACATACTAATGATTTTTTCGAGGGGAAATCATCTTCATGTTTTTGTACATTATTTCATTGGATGGGGGGATATCTCTATGTTCAATTATGTGGATATTGATTCTATTCATTATTCCCAAGTGTTGCAAATAAAGAGCATTACTACCTCAATGTTGCATCACTTTCAATTGTCACATAAATGGTCTTCCTATAATCATCTCATAATTACTTCATTGGATAAAGTTGTAAGTAGCTATAGTATATGCGTTCAATTTCATGTTCTCTAGAAAACCAATGGGTCACTCTATACGTCCATTATCCAATTGTAATTTTAGATGAGTGGGACATAGTGTAGGTTTTCCCCACTTTTCCCATATGGTTCTAGTGACTATTGCTAAAATTGCTCCACTATCTAATTTTTTTCCATAATATTACCATTGAATGAGATGGTAGGTAATTATTTCCCTCATCTCCTTTGCTATATTCTCTTACCTTCTCCACTAACACTTGTTTCACACTCAAATTATCTGATTTAGGTTTAGACTATAAATTTTTAGTTTGAGTGGAGATTGGATCCACATGTTTGGCCATTTTTCACCATGTGGCTTTGCATGCAATAATTCCTCTATTGTTAAGGTGCATTTCACTTGGATATTCTTTAACAAATCCATGCTTGGTGTGCTCTTTGTCATTTTGGATTTCACCTTAAATTTTCCAAGCTCTTTTGATGCCCCTCAAAAGAATATCCTTTAGCTTGTAAGGCTCTTAGATTCTTCTCGAAAGTCTTTTGTGCTTCCATCCTTCTTCAATATGATGCCCTCTTCATAGTGCTAGCTGATGTTTCCCAGGACTTCCCAAAGATCCGAGCTAGGTGATGCAATCTCCATCTATGCTTCCTTTGTGGAATCTTGAATGAGCACCTTGATATTCAATATTCATTGGGATGAGAATAGAAGCTTCCCAAGGAGTGGGGTGCCACACATTGTCTAGTACTTCCAAAGTTGATGTTAGGCAATATTATATGATGTTGAGCGATGTTGTACTAAACATTGTCTTGAGCGATACAAACTCTTTACGGGTTGCACATGGTTCCTCAATAGTGTTGTGAGGAGTTCTTTAAATAGAGCCTCCCAAGAAAAAGCACTCACCCACTTTTAGCGGTTCCTCTTTTTTTGGAGGGCATTGAAGTTCTGCCACTCTCGCTCTTTTAGGAAAAGGGCTATCAATGCACCAAAATTCCCGAAGTTAGCATGGCCTAAATTTCATGGCCAATACAAAATGTCATATGACAGGCAAAAGTTTGCTTCTACCTTTCATCAAAGAAATTTTGACAAATTTATACAAGGCATATACATATAATATATATACAAATCTACAAAAAATGACAGCCAAATTAGCAATCAGAGCTTGTCATTTGACAGGAAGTTTCAAAAAACACCTATTTTGATGGGCAAAATGACCAATGATAGGCAAAATGCCTATCAATTTTAGGTCTTGGAAGTTAGGCAATGTGTGAAGCTATGTGAATCACTACTTTTAGGGCTGCCATGCATAAGAAAAGTTAATGAATGCTCTATGTTTGGCAATGCCCTCTTCATGTTTTACTTTTTAGCAAGGTCAATAATGGTCTAGATTAATTGAAGCTAAGCGATACTCACTTCATGTGCTATCCCATAGCTTGCTACATGCTTTTTTTATGTACCTTTGTAGAAGATACCCTACAAAAAAAGGTGTTCAATGGTAGCTCAATTCCACACTTCCCAATATTTCTTGAATCACGAGCTATGCAATGCCTTTCCTCGATATTTGATGTTCCAAACTTTTCCTTTGGAGTCACACTTTGAATGAAGTTCCAAACTTTTCCCATGGAGTCACACTTTTGAGTTACTCAATGCACTACGAGTGATACTAGATATAAGCTAATTGATGCTCGACCCTCCAATATAGGTTATGCTTGGACTACCGAATCACTCTATTGCCCTTCCTAATGGCACTCGTATGGTCTTCAATATGTGATACATCTATTTTGTGGCTCCAAACTATCTGAATGTGAGATTCTAAATTGAAACACCCATGATGATTCCCAAATCTAATGCTCCTCCTCTGTTACTTGACATGTCAACTCTATAATGCACTTGAGGCTCCTAACACTGATTCTCTTCACTCATGAGGTGTCCTGTGAGATTAGATATGGCCTCCTAAGAGGTACTCACCCATTCAGACTCAAAACCAAGTTGCATACTCTTTGGATTTCCATACTCATTGATGCTCCAAAGTCTTAAAAGGTATCCAATCATTTCCACTTGTTCTAGGTCCCTTGCTTGATACCAAAACTCACTTCTAGGGATGGTCGATACTCCACAAGAAATGTGGTGCTTGAATCAAAATATTCGATTGTTGCTTCTTGATGCATGCCTATGATCCTCAATAGACATTGCTCCTTGAGTGACTCCAAAGTTTCAAGGTGACCTCCCTAAGATGACATTTTCACAATGATTCCCTCTTCCATGTATGTCAATGCTATCCGATGTTTCAGGAGGAAGGGCACTTTCTCCATTCCCATGAGTGAAACTTTCTAAGATAGCCAATGCTCTCAAGCTATCCGATACTTCTCACACAAATAAAAAACTCTTGGATGATATCCACAATGGTAGAGAAACTTGAACAAAAAAAGAAAAGAGACAAAAAAACAAAGAGAAAAAGGTTAAAACTATCTACAAATCCAAACCACATCACTTACACCTAAACTAACTAACCATGATCATCCAAATCTCACCCCAAGGGGTAAGAGTGATGTTTGAGTGGCTCTTTGATAGAGGAGATGAAGAGCCTCCTTTCAAGCAAAGTTTGACAATCTTTTTGAGTGATGATCTTGTGTGATCGCAATGTCCATCACAAAAGTTACCTAGGTGCGATCCTTAGTCTCCTTGACAATGATGGCATAAGTAGATGGGATATGGGTGTCAAGTAGACTAATAGAATCATTCCTCATGATAGCCTCCAAAAAGATCCACACATAATGTAATTCACCAAGTCCACAAGAACAAGTCCCAAGCATTGTGATCCTTCCAACATGGATGATCTTTGATGCATGAAGATGATCACAAGAAAAGCTACAATGTAGAAGACTTCAAACCTCTACTAGCGATCACGATGGTCAAGTAGGTAAGAACACGATCACAAGCACGATCTTCCCCAAGATCAAAATGGTGTACACATGATGGAGTTGGGTACATGCATATCCGATACATCCAACCCCATGTCTATCCAATGCACATGCATATTAGATTCTCATAAGGGTGCATGTATATCCAATGCTTCCAAAAGTGCATGTATATTGGATGCCTGGAACAAGAATGAATCACCAAATGCTTGTATATCCCTCCTTATTGATCCATTTTATGAGTGATTTATGTCTTTTCAAAGATCTCAACAATATTGAAATAGGAAAAAATACAAGAAAAATAGTTATAGAACCCTGTATATAGCTCATAAACCTTTAGAAAATCTTTCTTCTATGGTTTCAATCACCTAAACAAGCATTTACTCATGCCAAAACACTTCAGAAGGATGCAATCTTGGTAGATAGCACTTCCTTAACTCTCAAGATAGTGTCAGGCATCCACAATGAAGCATTGGTTTCACAAAAACTTCATGAGAAAGCACAAACACGAGTTTTGCAAGAAGAGAGCTTAAACTACATTCAACCCAAAAAAAGTATTTGTATAAATGAGTTCTTGGCCTTTATATAGGTTTTTCCCAGGACCCTTCCCTTTTTTATTTTTAAATGTTCCTATAAAAAAGGAAACAAATCTAAAATGCTTCTGTCATGTGGGTTTCTTGAGAGAAAACTCTTCCCCCCAATATAGTGTAAAAGCTAACAAATCCTCAACTATGTACAAATCTTCGATGCTTTAAACTGTGATGGTATTTTTACAATGGTTAATGAAAAATACAAGATTTTCCTAACCAAAAATGGATGAACACAAAGAACTTTGAAGATTTGTTCGTCTTGCCATAATTGTGTAACACAAGCTTTGCATGGCAAGGTGATTTTTTGTTCTATTGCCCTCTAGAATTTCATCAAGGGCAAAACCTTATGCAAAATTTAGAAAGAAAGATGCTTGGCCAACTTTGGTGGATTCCCAAGGAGTGCTCCATAGAAAATTCTCTATTCCTAAATAGAAGAGTCAAGAACTGTAAGAGCACTCCTCCCTCTAAACACTAGAGGGTGTTTGTTTTGAGGACTAAAACCTTGGAAAAAAATCGATTCTTCATGAAGGGGATGAAAGGATTATAAGCCTTTTTGTACCTCTCTCTCTCTCTCTCTCTCTCTCTCTCTCTCTCTCTCTCTCTCTCTCTCTCTCTCTCTCTCTCTCTCTCTCCCTCTCTCCCTCCCTCCCTCCCTCCCCCTATTAATTCAAAGCTTTGTTGAAGAAAAAACAACAAATCACTTATGTTCATATGCAAATAAGTGAGACACAAATAATTACCTTTAGAGTACCATACTATCAGTGAAAAGAAGCAAGATGACTTTCTTGAGACTAACATAGGTAGTAATACTCATGAGGCCATGCTAATAAAATATTTGAAGCCTCTATAATCCAATGGGGAGGAATAAAGATGCCATGCATGTCAAGAGAAAGGAGATAAGGAAGAGATCTCTCACACACTCTCACACACAAAGAGAAGAGCGCACACATATTGAGGCAAGGAGGAATGATCTTCTTCTTCTTCTTCTATTACATAATAAGAATGTACAAGAATGACCTAATACAACAATAAAACTAGTGCAATATATAAAGAACAATACATAAGGAAAATCCTAATGTCGATGAGTGAGTGAGCTGGCAAGACCAAGATATGCCAACACTCTTGGTAGATAAATCTAGTAAATCTCAATGAAGTATCCCTGACATATATTGAACTACTATACATGTCATAGAAATGAAAACATGATACATGTGATCTTGGATCATCACATGTTGAGATTGATATCTCAAAACTTCCCTTCAAGCTCAACATCATGTAACAAGATCAATATCACCTACTAATACATTTTCTATGATGAAGTGATAATGTACCTTGATATTCTTTGTTTTAGCACAAGAAATAGGATTTTGTGCTAATTGGATGTTGCTAAGATTACCACAATAAATGATGATAGGCTTTTGCACTTCCATACCTAAATCTGCAAGTAGCATGTCTAGCCATGATGCTTCGCATGCTGCCATTGCAACACCTCTATACTCAGCCTCTATACTCGACATAGAAACAATGGGTTGCTTCTTATTTCTCCATGTAACGACTACACTCCCAAGTGAGAATAGAAAGCCACCAGTAGATCTTCTATCTGGAATATGACTAGCCCAATTTGCATCAGTGTATCCATGAACTTGCAATGTTGTACAAATTTCATAAAATAATGCATAATCCAACGTAGCACTCGCATATCGTAGAGTGTTTCTCAGAGCATCTAAACGTGGTTTTCTGGGAACGTGCATAAATTGACTTTGAAGTCCTACAATGTAGCTTAGATCATGTCTTGTAATTGTGAGATATATCAAACTACCCATAATTTTCTTGTACATAGTAGCATTTTCCAGTGTTTCACCTGATGTAATATCCAACTTCAAATTTGATCTAATGGCATAAAAGTTGGATTACAATCTGCCATACCATACTTTTGTAGCATACTCAAGGAATATTGCCTTTGCCACATCCATATACCTGTTTTTCTATGTATAAGCTCAATGCCCAAAAAGTAGCACAACACACCAAGATCTTTCATTTCAAATTCCTATGTAATGAGTTGCTTTACATCTTTATTGCTTTCATCATTTTCACCACCTACAATCAATTCATCAACATAAATAACCACAATCATGATGCCATCATCACCCTTTCTTGCATATAATGAGTTATCTGCATCACACAGAGAAAATCCAATGATGGTTAAATAATCTCAAATCTCTGCATGCCAAGCATAAGGGGCTTGTTCAAGCACATAAAAACCCTTTTGGAACCTACAAAGTTATTTTGGATGATTTGAATCCTTATATCCGTGTGGTTGGTCCATGTATACTTTTTCCTACAAGTCACCATGTAAGAAAGCATTCTTCACATCCATCAGATGCAAAATCCATCCTTTTGTTGTAGCCAATGCAACAAGTGCTCTGATAGTAGCCATTTTAGCTATAGGGCTGAAAATTTCTTCATATCAATGCCATATGTTTGTGCATATCCTTTTGTTACCAATTGTGCCTACCATTCTTTACCTTTCATAGATGTAGTTGATGAATTTTATGGACAGAATGTTCCATTCAATCTTCCACTCCATGGGTTTGAGTTGGAACTATTGCTTGGTGACACATTCGCTCCATTCAGAACTTGAGATTGCACACTTGATTTTTTAGCATTTGCTTTGTCATTTGAGTCAAGATGAAATCCTTCTTAGGCATCTGCATAGAAGCTTAATGTTTCATCAAACATCACATCTCTACTTACCTTCACATGTCATGTAAGTGGGTTGTAGCATTTCTATCCATTTTGCTCACAGAAGTACCCAATGAAGATACATTTTTTTTTCTTTTTTAACAAGATTCATCCTATACTCATCTAGAACATGTACATATGCAATACAACCAAGTACTTTCATATGTGATAGATTTAGATTTTTACCTATAAACTTTTGTTCAGTTGTAACTTGATGTACAACATTAGTCCGATTTCTATTCATGATATATACAACAATATGAATAGCTTTTGCCCAATAACAATGAGGCATATTTTTCTCTGCCATCAAGGCTCTTTCTATTTCTTCAATATGTTTATTTTTGCATCCAACAACACCATTCTATTGTGGTGTCTACATGGATGAAAACTATCATCAAATTCCATGACTTTTTAGAAAGGTATTGAACTCATTTAATGTGTATTCACCTCCTCCATCAGACCTCAATGTTTGAATATACTTCCCTATCTATGTTTCCACCATAACCTTAAAATTTTGAAAGTGATTAAAAACCCCACTCTTCTCTTTCATGAAGTATACCCATACTTTTCATGTATGTTCATGAATGAGAGTGACATAAAACATACATCCTCCCATAGATGTGGTCTTTGCAAGACCCAAACGTCTATATGTACTATTTCTAACACATTCTCATTAACATGCTTGTCATGCAAAAATGATTCCCTTGGCTATTTACCAAATTGACATGCTTCACATACCTTTTGAGTCTCTGCAACCTTGAAATTTGGTAGTCCATTGAAAATCTCCTTTGATTGCATCAATTTCAACCTCTACAAATTTACATGTCCAATTCACTTGTGCCAAAGCTCTATGTCAGCAATAACACATGCACCTTTTGCAAACATGGCTTCATTTATTTCAAGAATTTTCAAATTTAAGGTGAACATCCTAGCCAATTTGTTTCCTTTGACAATCAATCTTCCATTTTTTTTGTACTCTTCTACATACAAACCATCATCATTAAACCTGACTTGTAATCCTTGGTCAACCATTTGTCCAACAAAAACTAGATTCTTTGTTATATTCAGGAGATGGAGTACATCAACAAGATGGTTTACCTTCCCATCTTCCATAGATAGTGCTATGTTTTCTATATGCTCTATAGAATGTGATGTGTCATCCCTTGTTTCAAAAAATATAGGAACAAACAATTTTTGCAAACTAATAAACCATTCTACATGAATGGTCATGTGATTTGAAGCATCTGAATCAACAGGCAAGACATTAACATTTGATTTTGAAACATTTGCACTCATTGTATTCATCATGTGATGTTGGACCATGAACACCTTCTTCGAATCATCTGCACTTTGTTGATGCATAATTGTTTTGTTGCCTTCTATTATTTTGATTCTTCAACATGCAATCATGCTCAAAGTTACCACAATTCCAACACCCTTTACTATCATTGCCCAAATAATTTCTTTGGAAATTTTCGAGGCCTCTTTGGCTCCCCCTGCCTCAAAACTTTCCTCTACCTCATGCATGATTTTGTTCTTGAACTTGGTCTTGGTTATTGTTTCCTCTTCCACCTCTAAAGCCTCTACCTCTACCTCTTCCTCTGTTAGAGTAGAATACCTACTCAGAAATAGGTTTTCCTTGGGATTTTGAGTCCTCACCAAGATTCTTTTCTTCAATTATCAGCATGGACACCAAATCAGCAGAATTTTGAATATTTACCCTAGTCTAAATAGAAGTTTTGAATTACTTATATGCAGTTCCTAAACCATGAAGGCACACTTCCACCTTATCATCATCATCTACATTGACGCCAATAGATGCAAGATACTCACATATGCTTTTGATTTTCAAGGTGTAGTCACTTATTGGCATGCTTTCTTTCTCCAGTCTATGCAGCTCACTCTTGAGTTGCAATTTTTTTGCCATTGTATTGGTCCAATATAATGTGACCAAACTCTTCCAAGACTCTTTCAGAGTTTTGGCATCTTGTATATGTCCAATCATGCTATCCTGTATGCTAACAGATAGCCAATACATTACCTTCCATGCTCCTTGATTCAAATCTTCATATGCTCTTAACTGGTCTGCAATTCCTCTCTAGCAACTCTGGAGCATTTTCATTCTCCTTCAATGTACTTCTAGTAACTGTGGGATTTTCTATGTGGGAATTCCTTAGAAGGGCAAAAAGGGTGAAATATGATGAGTCTTCTATACTAAGGCATAAAGAAATATTAAAAAGTGCCCTAAGAGAGTGTTCGCATGTGACACTCAAGTATATACAAGGAGGGTTATTCTCATGGTCTAGGGAGGGTTCTCAGGCACAATTGAGGATGTGTGCATACCCTACAACCCAACAGCACACCTCTCATTTCTACAGCTTCCCTTACCAAATTGTTGGTCAATTTAAAGCACTTCACTTCATTTCCTCACGTAAGAGAAGGCAGTACAAAGGTGCTCGTCCCCTTTTTATCTTTGCTGGGAGTGAGTGTGCTAATTAGGTATGAACACCTCAGGAAGTCCGGCTTTGGTAATTGAGCTCGGAGTAATCATCCAATCTAGCCTTCTTCCATATTGGTTGCAATCCTTCACTGTTCTGAAGCTTTTCAAATTCTCGTGTAAAGAAATGATACCGGCCCCATCGTCCGTTAAACTCTATCTCAGCCTCCCATAAATAGTTGCCCTCTCCAAGGGTTCTTGCTACTTCACTGAACCAATGGGAGTTCTTGCTAACTGGTGATGTGTGCCCCTGGGGAGGATTTTGAATCCTTATGACATGTATTACTCTTAACACCTGTGGTCGTTCCTTCAACTCCTCCTGAATAGTGATACTTTCAATGTCCACTATTTGAGGGCTAATATCTACCTGGGAGCTCGTTCCTGCAGCCTCTGCCATGTTTGAGGAAATCGATCGCCAGTTCTATGAGAATATACAAATGAATGTTAACATTGCAATGGACACAAAGTGATCCTGTGTCCCTGTTACAACATTAACATGATGAACTGTGATGTAGCTAGTAGGTTAGTTAGTGCTCGTGTGGTTGTGAGTGTGAAGTGTGGTTAGCGGATGCAGGGTTCCTATGTGCTAATTGGGGTGGTGAGGTGCAGTGCGAATACAATTAGTAAGCGGACGGGGCTGTACAATGGGATCAGGTGGTTTATTGCAAGATTTGGGCTGCCAAACATAGTGGATGGCTTTCTCTTTTGATTTTGTGGAGATTTTGGAGGGCTTTATAAGAATGTCTACTTGGAAATGAGGCTTTTTAGGGACCCATTTACAAGTGATTCTCCTCGTGCTCATGGACGAATATGTGTTTGTGTGTGTCGAATAAGAGTGGGTATCAGTTGTTCGAGTGAGTGAATCATGATGTACATTGTGTGGTTTATGTGTGGCTATTTGAGCCCGCAAGCAAACCTTAGGCACCCAAATTTGTCCTGATTGTGGGTCAGTCTTCATTGGCTTCTTGGGTACCCAGATAGACTTTACTTTCATAGAAGAATTTTTGAGAGACTTCTTATTAGTGTCTTGTCGTTGATCACTAGTATGATGTTTAGTCAGTGGTTGTAACTTGACCGCAACACGGTGCTCGCCTTTCTGTACCCATACTTGTTTCGGTAGCTGAGACTCCTTACTTTGTAATTTCCTTTGGCTTTGAGCATAGGTCGTCTGCTTCTTCTGCGTTTGGTACTCCTTTGGTTGCCATGTCTCTATCACTTTTGGAAAAGAAGGGAGTTCCATCATATCCTTGGCTTCTTTGTTAAGAACACCATCCCTCTGCATCACATAGTTTTGGACAAGAATAGCATCCTCATCTTCATGTGTATTCCTGGAAGGACCAGTTGGTACCTTTCCTAGTTCCTTGAGTGCTTCATTTTCTAACTCAATTGTAAAGCGGTTTTGATTTACCCAGACCTAAAGAAGTCTGCTTCTTAGGTTCAGGTTGACTGCATGATCATAGATCCAATCTTGACCCAAGACAAGAGGTTCAGTGAGATCCTCATCTTGACACACTAGCACTTTAACTGTCATGAGAACATCTTGAATGTAGAGGGGAAGTTCCACCTCGCCCATGCAAGGGGTTTCCACACCTCCCAATCCTATGAGTTATGCTTCTATAGGATTGACACTTACCTTCAATTCTTGACAGTAAGAAATTCTAACCGCATTAGTGGCTACACCTGAGTCAATCAAAGCCCGTACAGTCCTTGCACTATTTCCTTGTCCTATCTCTTTGGTCAATTATTCTATGGGAACTTATACCTGAGACTTCACGCATAGCCATGTGATACCCTGGAGCTGCATGAGCATCTGTCCTAGGCTCATCTCTACCCTGTCTTCTCAATTTCATTCTTTGGATGTGCTCTAAGGCTTCTGCTTGCGCTTCTTCACAAATTCATTTTTCTTCTTCCTTATGTTTCTTGGCAGTGTTGATTTGATTAATCATTTCCTCAGTGAGGGGTTCTTGATATAGTTTGACTCTGCAACCGTTGATGTAAGTAGGGAGGACATCACCTTCTAAGGTGGCTAATTGGACTGCCCCACTTGTTGATATTCTGTTAATAAACATGGGTCCATAGCCACGCTTCTCTAGCTTTCTTGCATGTTGTTTCAAGGTGTACACTAAAACTAAGTCTCCTACTTTCAAGCCTTTATCCTTCACATGGGCATCCAAGTATGCCTTTTGTCTTTTCTTAGCTACATATATCCTTGCAATAGCTCTCAGTCTCTTTTCACCTAGCCGTTCAAGATCAAAGATCCTAGAAGAGAGTTCATGCCCTATCCACTCATGTTCTTATGCTACTTTCAATGTAGGTATCAAGAAGTCCAATGGTAGCACTGCATTTTGGCCAAATACCATCTGAAAGGGTGTGGCTTAGAGTACCGTTTTATAGGCAACTCTATATGCCCAAACAGCATGATGTAGCTATTTGTCCCAATCAGAGCATTTATTATTTACTAATTTGGTCAACACATTACATAGAATCTTATTGGTGCTTTTGGCTTGCCCATTAGCTTGTGGATGATAGGGGGCGGACTTCTTGTGTATCACCAAGAACTCTTGGAGAAGGTTTTCAATGACTTCATTCAAGAAGTGAGTGCCTCTATCCCTTACTAGCTCTATAGGTAGCCCATATCTCGTGAACACGTTCTTTCACATATGTATGTGCATCCATGTGAAGGTTGGCCACCACAAGCCTGCAAATAGGGTTGCCTTAATCACGCAGTCTAGTCCAAAGTGTCCTCCTGCTACACCTTGGTGAGCAGTCTCCAAGATTTAAGATATTCACTCTCATGGACACATAGTCTCAGATATCCGTCTTTTCCATGCTTGTATAGATTATCACCAATGAGTGCGTAATCTAGGGCTTCTTATTCTAAACTTCTTTGCCTAGCCAGGGTCATATCTTGAGGGAATGTTTTCGTCCTCACGAAGGCTACCAATGGCTCTAGTCGGGTATTAGAGACACTTGGTACACTGTAGCGTGCTCCATAGGTGGTCTAATACGACAGACTAGGCATTCCTTACAGAACTTATGGACATCTGCTTCCATAGTCGGCCAATGCACTCCGAGTCTCCTTACTGCCTGTAAAGTTCTTTGCTTTGAGTAGTGTTGCTCTAATGCACCCACATGTGCTAATTGCAACCACTTGGCGTACTCCTCCTCTTCCACACAACAAGCTAATATCCCTTGATCTGCATGCTTGCACATACTTCCTGCCATGATATGGTACTGGCTCTTACTACCTCCCTATCTAGAGTGTTCATTACTCGATGTTTTGGTCCATATGTCAATACTAGCACTAATGTCTTGGCCCACTGTGGTACAACTTCCAAATTAAACAAGTAAGCATCAGGAAGATCATCTAATACTCCTTGTGGGGCCTCTCCGGATGTGAGCCTCCAGAGATGATCTGCTCTCAAGTGAGTCTTACCTTTCCTCACCACTACCTCAAAGTCATATTCCATTAGTAAGAGCAACCATCTTACTAATCTACATGTATTGCATGGTTTGTTTACTAAGTATAACAGTGCCTGATGATCAGTAAAAAAATTTAAACTTATTTGCAAGCAAATAGTGTCTAAACTTTTTAACCGCATATACCATGGCTAATCCTTCTCGTTCGGTGGTAGTATAGTTTCATTTAGCTGCATTCAAATGTCTATTGGCATAGGCAATTGGAAGATCCATATTACCTTCACCCGTAGGTTGTGCAAGTACACATCCAATGGCATAATTGATGCATCCACATGGACATGGAATGGCTTGTTCCAATCGGGTGTAGTCAAGATTGGTGCCGAACACAATCGTCTCTTCAGCTCGTTAAAGGAATCCTCACACTCTTCAGTCCACTCAAAGTTAGTCAAAAGGGAGTACAAAGGCTTTGCAATGATCGCATACATATGAATGAAGCGACGATAGTAGCCACAATGCCCCATGAAATCATGGACCTCCTTGACATTCCTTGGCCTGAGTAGCTCTGCAATAGCTCTCACTTTCTCCTCATCCGTGGATATGCCATTCTTTGACACTATGTGTCCTAGAATCTTGCCTTGCCTGACCATGAAAACACACTTCTCTGGGTTCAAGTAGACCTGATATTCTCTACATTTGTCAAAGATTTGTCTGAGTTCTGTATATGTGTTTGCCTAATATTGGAATGAGCACAGAGATCATCAACATAGACTTCCAAATTCTTCCTCAAGAATTCTTTAAACACATGGCACATCAGTCTCTGCAAGGTGGCAAGAGCATTGATAAGCCCAAATGGCATTACTCAAAAAGCAAATATGCCCCACTCTGTGGCAAAAGTTGTCTTATGTTGATCCTCTTGAGCAATGGCTACCTGATTGTAGCCAGAAAATCCATCAAGGAAGCTATAGACTTCCTTGCCTCCCACTCTTTCTAAGAGATGCTTGGTGATAGGAAGCGGATAACTATCTCTAATAGTGATTGTGTTAACTTTCTTCAAGTTAATGCAAACTCGTAACTTGCCATTCTTCTTGTCCTTGATTTTGGCAGCATAGTTATCATTGTATGTGTATAGCTTCTACTTAGAGGGTTTGGCATCTAAGGTCATGGGAATTGTATGTCACCTTTCAAGTCCTTATAACTCCAAGCGAATACATCTCTGTATTCTCTTAACAAGGTAATCAATTCTTGTTCCTCGTCCTCCGTCAAGTCATGTCCTATGTATGTGCATTTTTCTTCTCCTTCTTCTATGGTTACTACAATTTTCTTGGTGGTTTCTTTCTTATCATAGGCCTCTCCTACTTGTGCATCACGTTTAGGCATTCTCATCATGACTCTCCTATCTTCTATCTCGTACCAATTAAAGTTTTTCGGGACCTCAAACAAGGATTCTTCTTCCTCTGGTGTGACTTCTCTCTTCTTCCTCTTCTTGCTCTCATTCTTGGTGGTTATCTCGGTGGCTAATCTCACATCATTTGTAAGTTCTTCATGTCTTTGAGGGTGAATTTCTACTTTGTAGAAATGTTATATGGAGTCAATTAATGGAGGAGGTGTGACCCACCTTTTAACTCCATTTAGATGGGCTCCCACATGAGTGCCATGTGGCACCCATGTGTAGAGCCATAGGTGACTCAACTAATATGGAATGGAAAGAGAGAGACTTAATGGAACTAGTACATGGCTGGGCGGAAGAGAATATGATGGAACTCCGTGTCATTGCTCCAAGTTGTTCGCCGGTGAACTTTCTTCAACCTCAAGCTTAGGAGGGTCATCAGAGACAACTAACATCTGGTATCAAAGTGGGAAAACGCCAACAAAGCCACATGCACGACGGAGCGCGCTCAGTGGAGCCACACCAGCCAAGAAGTGCCGCCCACGCAAGGGGAGGCCTCTCTCCTCACCCCCTCTCTAGATGGAGGCAATACTGAAATGAATCCTCCATTTATACTCAGCGCTTCAGTCCTACCATCGTGTATGTGGGATAAAAAGGCTCTTTGACAGCTCTTCGACAGACACTCCAAGCTTTTTCGAATGGATAGGGAGCTCAAAATTGGAATGGGGGAAAAATTGGAAGCTTTTTTAGAACCTTGGAGTATCAAAGTGATGTTATAGATCAAGATTTTGGCCAAGAGATGATACATGTATGTAATACGGGCTGTGGATATGGGATGTGGGTTTTGGATTTGATCAAAAAGCTTCAATTTCTCAGTTTGGAGCTTCTCAAAGTTACCCTTCTATGAAGATTAGCATTTTCACTTCCTACTCTTGACATACCCAGCTTCGCCGCACCATAGCTTGCTCATACGATATCAGATTTCAAAAAGTTTGGTCATGTTATGAAGCTACACTCCTAAGCTCTGCTCGAAGACTATTGATGTTCGATTTGGACGAGATTTGCCCCACCAAAATCTCTCTGCAATGCTTCATCAAGAACTAGGTGGCCACTCTCGGGCCTAGTTTTTCATCATCCGGTGTCCAAATTCACTTTTTTCACTTGGGATAGGTTCAAAATTTTGAAGTACAGGTGTTGAGCTACATTTCTTGGACTAGAGAGGTCTGTCAAATCTCAGAAGTTGCTCAGTTTTACTTAGGTTGCCCGCTTGGGGCTACTCCCACGTGGTTTTGTCATTGTTTTGGATGGTTTTTGGTGTTTAGAACCTCCCCGGACCAATCGGACATTTGGTGAGGATTCAAAATCAGCAACTAAAGCTTCAAGGATCACTTGGATTTTGCTTCCGTAGCTTTACTTTGTAACAGGGAAGTGCTCTCGTGATATATTTCTCTTCTTCTTGCATATTTAAACTTTACTTCCATTCATTTTCATATACTCTAGTTAGCAAACGGGGGAAGGGAAGGAAAACATGGAATCTAAAGGGAAACAAGTAGTTGAACACACTTCTCCATCTAAAGAGCAACTAGAGGATCCTGATTCTAGAATGGAAGAAGTAGAATTAGGGCAAGAAGTAGAAGAGAACTTAGAAGGAAAAGAGCCTCAGCAGGAAGAGTATACATATGAGGAACTTTTAGATGAGTTTGTCACTCATGATCAATTCATAGACTTGAAAGAACAAACCCTTAAATTAGAGAGAGATCTTGGTAGCATCACATCTCTCATACAGCAGCTTAAGTCTCAAATGATCTCACTTGAGAATAGTGTCACCTCTTTCCTAGCCAGGAAGGAAAGAGAGATCCCTCCTATTCCTTTGGAGCTCACTAGGAAAGATACTTCTTTTCCTAGTAAGCACAAAGGAGAGAGCTCTAGGGAAGCTCCCCTCCTGAAAGACTTGAAGCCACCTACCTTTACGGGGGATGACTGAGACAGGAACAAGGATGCAATCTACACTTTTTTACAAAAGTGGCATGATTTGTATCAATTGAAGGGCACCCCACCAGATTACTGTGTGCTAGAGGTGAGTCTTTCCCTCAGCCCGCGTGCTTATAAGTGGTGGATGAGTCTTAAGGAGGCGAACTCTATCCCTACTGATAGGACTCAGTTTGAGACTCTTTTTCTAAAAGAGTTTCCTCCTGAGAAAGAGGAGGAGAGGAATCAGGATGAGTGGAATAGGATTACACAGAGAGGTAGACCTCTTACGGTCTACCTATCCCACTATAGAGAGATCATTCTGAAACTTAAAGGCTTAGATGATTTCCAGAAGACCAAAGGGTTTGTTACGGGCTTAGACAAAGCCATAGAGAGGGAAGTTAGAAGGAATGCACCTAAGACGTTTGAGGAGGTGATCAAGTATGCATAGATTTATGAGGACCATAATCGTCCTCAGTATACTCCGATGGAGACGGATCAGCCCCTCAAGCCTCTTAGTACGACTAAATTCAAAAAGAAGTTACCTTTTGGGAAAAACAAAGTTTTTATTAAAAAGCAAAGATCACAAGGGCCTAGGTTATCCACATATCAGTTTGAAAGGGCCAAAAGAGAGAACCTGTGCTTTAGATGTTTGTCTCCTAGCCATTCACAATGGAACTGTCCACTCAAGAAGGGGGAAGAAAAGAAAAAGGGACCAGAGTCTAGTACGGCCCCCGAAAAGGGCAAAAAGGCAGTCCACCTAGTGCAGACCCTTCCTATTCATGGTAGCTCTAGCTGCAAGGGAGTGGAGGTGATGCACGAGGATATAGATCACACCTGCTGTTTCACTCAATCATTGTGGTCACCACAATTTGGACCACATGACCTAGTTAAACTGCATGGTAGTGTATACAGGACCAGGGTGCGGTCCATGATAGATGACTCTGCCACTCATAATTTTATAAACTATGCTTTGGTCAAGAAATTAAATATTCCCCAGCATCCTAGTGCACATAAATACATTGTATCTATGATGCAAGGGCAAGATAAAAGAATATGGGATACTATGATATCCAATTTGGAAGTCAAGATGCAGGACTATACAGATTATATGGACTTCCAAATTATGAATATAGAGAGGACAGACCTAGTCTTAGGAAGTGAGTGGCTATGGGGGTTGGGAGACACACTTAAACGCAGCTATCAAAACAACATACTTGAATTTGAAAAGAATGGAAGTAAAGTTTGTATTCAGGGAGAGAGAGAGATGTACCTAGTGCACCTCTCATTTCATCACTAGAGTTGTATAGTCTTTGTTATTCTCAGCATGTATAGGACATGTTTTTATTGTATAGTCATGATATGGAGTATTGTACAAACAGCTCATCTGATGTACATTTTCATGCTAGGAATGTAAATGTGAACAGGACTTTCTACTATTCTTTTTTGCAAAGTGTGTGGTTAAAAGTTTTAAGGATCTTATGTTTGAATATAGAGATGTTTTTCCCACTGACTTACCTAGAGGGCTACCACCTGAGAGAGGGGACATTGACCATGCCATTGAGGTTGTTACTAACACTAACCCTATTTGCACGCCACCTTATAGGCTTAGTGTTTCTCAGCATGAGGAGGTTGAGATGCAATTGCAGGATTATTTAGATAAAGGCTTCATTAAACCTAGTAACTCACCTTGGGCATCACCAATTCTCCTAGTTAAAAAGAAAGATGGCTCTATGAGATTATGTATAGATTATAGAGCACTTAATAAGGTAACTATCAAAAATAGATTTCCAATGCCTAGATTGGAAGATCTATTTGATCAATTACATCAAGCTAGGTATTTTACCAAGCTTGACCTTAGATCAGGATATCATCAGATCAGGATTAGGGCAGAGGATGTCCCTAAGGTTGCATTTAGGACTAGAACTGGGCACTATGAGTTTTTGGTGATGCCTTTTGGTCTCACCAATGCTCCTGCCACTTTCATGAAGCTCATGAATAGTGTTTTACGGCCTTACCTTGGACACTTTGTAGTAGACTTTCTGGATGACATTCTGATCTATATTGCATGAGAAGAGGAGCACTTGGAACACTTGAGGAAGGTATTTCAAGTGCTAAGGGAAAATTCACTCTTTGCTAAGGAATCAAAGTGTGAATTTTTCAAGAGAGAGGTTAGATACCTTGGGTATATAGTCTCCCAGGATGGAATCCAGATGGATCCTGAAAAAGTAAGGGCTATTATGGAATGGCCACATCCAAGGAACCTGGAAGAGCTACAGATCTTCCTAGGTTTATCAGGTTGCTATCGAAGATTCATTAAGAATTATGCCAAGATTGTTGTCCTGATGACGGAACACCTTACAGGGAAAGGGAAAACCTTTCATTGGGGAGACGAACAGAAACAAATTATGGAGAAATTGAAAGTAGCAATTGCTACAGCTCCACTTTTACATATAGCAGATCCCAACAAACCATTTGTGGTTGAGACTGACGCGAGTGACTTTGCCATAGGAGCGGTTTTAGTACAGGATGGTCGACCAGTATCTTTTGAGAGTAAGAAACTAGAACCGGCTCAAAAGAATTACTCCGTCTATGAGAAGGATTTGTATGCAATTGTCCATGCTTTGAAGAAGTGGTGTCATTATTTATATGGTGCCAAAGTTACGATAGTGTTTGATCAAGAGAGCATTAAGTGGCTCTCTAATCAAATAGACCTTAATGGTCGTAAGGCCAGATGGGCAGAGACCCTTCAGGAGTTTGATTATGAGCTTAGGTATAGGAAGGGAAAGTTTAATGTAGTGGCTGATTCACTTAGCCGCATGCCTATGCTCAATGGACTGAGTTTTACTCAGATCACTAGTGAGCTACTTGAGTCCATTAGAGGAAAATGTAGGCTTGATCCTGCATATTCGGAGATTTGGGAAGCCATAGAGAATGGGGATCGTGATATACGGGTTTCCAGTGAGGATGGAGTATCGATGGGTACTCAACAAGGATTCAAGTGGAAGAATTACAATGTCCATGATGGATACCTGTTATATAAAGGCAAGGTGTGTGTCTCTAGAGATATTGAGATGAGATGGCATATTTTATATGAGTGTCATGTCACACCTAGTGCGGGACACCCAGGAGTTAACAAGACTTATGATCTTGTTAAAAGGCAGTTTTATTGGCCTGGACTTCATAGGGACGTCCTAGAGTATGTGCTTAAGTGCACTAAATGCCAAGTCAACAAAGCTGAGAGATTGAGGATTGGAGGACTACTCCACCCATTGAATATTCCTAATGGGAAGTGGGAGAGTATCTCCATGGACTTTATAGTTGGATTACCTAAGACACAGAGAGGGCACGACTCAGTTTGAGTAATTGTGGATAGGTTAACCAAAATGGCTAGGTTTATTCCGACACGTACTATAGTGAAGACACCA
The DNA here is from genome assembly GCA_020310875.1 of Ceratopteris richardii. NCBI lineage: Eukaryota > Viridiplantae > Streptophyta > Polypodiopsida > Polypodiales > Pteridaceae > Ceratopteris > Ceratopteris richardii. Next base: position 99,402,386 of record CM035434.1, read on the forward strand.
GAGTTGGCTAGACTTTTTGTGGAGAACCTATACCGGTTATATGGTCTTCCTTTAGACATAGTTTCCGATCGGGATATGAAGTTTACTAGCCACTTTTGGAGAGCAGTCTTCAAAAGGTTAGATACGAGACTTAGCATGAGTACGGCCGAGCATCCACAGTCGGATGGGCAAACAGAAAGGGTTAACCAAATCCTAGAGGATATGCTTCGAGCATATGTGAATGAAAGGAAAAATAATTGGGAAGAGTATTTACCTATAGTAGAGTTTGCATATAATAGTGCCAAGCACTCTTCCACTGGGCATAGTCCATTTATGCTTATGTATGGGTTTCAACCAAGAGCTCCTTATGCAATAGACTTGTAGAATGAAAAGGTTCAAGCTGCAAAGGACTTCTTGGAAGAGATGAACAATATGCTTAGACTTGCTAAGGACAGCATTAGGAGAGCTCAGGATAGAGCTAGAGCCTATGCTGACCCTCAAAGGAGAGATATCAACTTTGAGGTAGGAGACCAGGTCTATCTTAGAGTTCCATCTAGATCTGAAACCATGAAGACGGGACCCTGTCCAAAACTATCTCCTAGGTATTGTGGACCTTTCCAAAAACTTAAGAGAATAGGAAAGATGGCTTACCAGCTCCAACTTCCAGAGAATAGTCAAATCCATCCAGTTTTTCATGTTAGTCGGCTTAAGAAAAGGCTAGGTGAATCTGACAACCTCATTCCAGACAGTGAGGTACGAGAAGTCACTTGTATAAAGAGTGTCTGGTAAAGTGGAAAGATAGTTCAGAAGATAGTGCCACATGGGAGCGGGTTAGCACCATTCAGAGACGGTTTCCCAACTTTAGATTACCTTCCCAAGAGTCTTCTTAAGGGGAAGGATATGGGGAAACAGCACGGAGACATGACCATGTATTTTTATACATGGGGACTTAGTGGGAGTACTATTCCATTGATTATCTCTTCCTTTCAGACCTTCAAGTACCACTTTTGAGGAAAAAAATGGAGTTAAGGGGAAGGAAATGTTATATGGAGTCAATTAATGGAGGAGATGTGGCCAACCTTTTAACTCCATTTAGATAGGCTCCCACATGAGTGCCATGTGGCACCCATGTGTAGAGCCATAGGTGACTCAACTAATATGGAATGGGAAAGAGAGAGACTTAATGGAACTAGTACGTGGCTGGGCGGAAGAGAATATGATGGAACTCCGTGTCATTGCTCCAAGTTGTTCGCTGGTGAACTTTCTTCAATCTCGAGCTTCGTGCAGAACAATTACCGCAAAATAGGAGGGTCATCAGAGACAACTAACAAGAAATATTCATCATCTGATGCAAAAGGTGGGTCCATAATGATTGACTCTAGATCGGAGTCACTTGCATCCTCGAATGCATCAGTGCTAGGTTCACATTCTTCAATAACCGAATCACACATGATTGGCTCTGTTGTGAATACGGAAAAGTCATAGCCATCCTCGTCACAGTGGGGTGTCCATTGTTCTTCATTGATGGCTACATCCATTGTTGCTAAAATTTCTTCCCAACCATGAGGTTCAAATTCTTCATCAGGAAATAATACAGGTGCATAGGCTGGGTCTTGAATTGATTTATGGGTTTCTTTTGCACCTACCTCTTTGGCTTTTTCTCTCTTCTCTTCTTCTAATGCTACTTTACACATCCATAAGTGAGTGTCTTCATGCATCCATGAGGATCCTAATCCTATGGAATGCATTGACTCTGTATCATCTTTAGCTTTATGGATGGGGTTCCATTGAATAGGTGGTACATCTCTATGAGAGTAATCCTTGAGATTGACTTTGGTTGTAACACCTAAGTGTTGCAAATACAAAGAATTGGTTCCCCAATCTTGTACCACTTACAACTGCCGCATAAATGGTCTTCCCAAAATCATCTCGTAGGCATGATTCTTGCTAAAGTCACATATGGAAAAAGCATGCTCGAACTCTACACCACACATGGTGAGAGTTATTCCTTCTAACAATCCTAAGGGTCTCTCAATGTGACCATCAGCCATCTGCAATTTCATTCTCATGGGCCTGAGTGCTGGCTTGCCCCAACGCTTCCATAGGGAAGTGGTAGCAATTGTAACTCCTGTGTCTGAGTCCAAAATTGCCTTCGTTGTGTATCCTTGATGGGTAATGGGAAGATAAGTGTTTCCTCGTTCTCCTTCACTCATGTCTCCTATCTTGTCCAAGGGTATGTTTGGCACTGTTCTATGAGATCCTACCTGGGAACAAGGCTTTGCTACTTCTGGCACTTGATTGGCTACATGTTTCCACAGATCTTGCCTAACCTTGAGTAGCTCTTCTAAAGTGAGATTGCACTGCACTTTAGTGTTTTTCACTACCTCTGTGTTCCTAGGTATGGTTGAGTCTTCGTTTCTTACCATGATCGTGGGTGCTCTCATACAAGTAGACTTAGCATCCCATGGGCCTGTGAAATGGGGTAGTTCATGTAAGGAATTAGACTCGAAGTCTAATCTCTCATGAGGTCGGGCACTGTCCTACTCCTCATAAATGGAAGGAATGATTTGTGGGAATCGATCATGCACATCATCCAAAAGTTCAATGGGAGGAGGAACTTCACTCTCTTTAGCCCATTTCTCTTCTTGGATCTCTCGCAAGAATTCTGGTGAGTACCAATTCATAGAAGATGTGTCTGGTTCTGTGGAGTTAGGCACATAAGCTTCCTGGGTAGGAAGGCTTATCCTTTCACTTGCATTGTCCTTACTTTGAGAGGCGGCATCCTTTTCAGATTTTGCAATTAGCCTCTCCAATCTTTCTAACAGTCCATCAAAGTGCAATTGTGTCTTGGCTGAACTAGAGAAGTTAAAGAAGCAACTGGCTTCAAACATGGTTTGAGCCAATTCCACCATCTTAGCATAAATTTTATTTCATTCCATCTCTAGTTTGGCTCTAGGGTAACACTTTTCATGATCCGTTACGTTTGGCCCTTCTTGGATTCTGGCCTGATATGCTTTAAGCATCATGTCTAGGTCCTCGGGAGTGGGATGGGCTTAGACTGATCCTACTCTAGGGGTTGTGGAATTGTGTGAGGTGGGTTGGAAGGTGGTGGATTGGGGGAGATGGGAATGGTGGTGGTGGATTAGTGTGAGAGTGAGTTTGAGATGTGAGTTCAATTATCTTGGCTTTCGTTTCTCTTAGACTTTCCTCGAGTTCACTCATCTTCTTTGCCCATTGCCTTTTCATTCTCTCGTGACTATCCTTCCAAGCTCTGGTCCTCTTCTTAGTTATGCTCTCAGTTTCAATAACCTCGAAACTCTTTTCTAGGCCTAAACCTTGGTTTTGCTGCAAAGCTTGAGCTCTAGTGACCACTTGCACTGGTGTAGTGGAAGTTACACTTCCTGTAGAGTCTACTACTAACCTAATAACGTTGATAGGAGTGATTTTTGGTATATTGTTGGGGTTCTTAGGACAATCTCGCAAGAGATGCTCTTTCCCATAATCGGGAAAAAACCTTGAATTATCACGGATTGGGTTTGTGTAGGTGCAAGCATAGGGCAATCACGAATGAGGTGATCTCCCTGACATTGGTAGCACGGTCCTCTAGGAAATGGGAGTCTTATCTGCCTAGGTTGAGCTCTAGAGTTGGGGTTTGTGTACATGACTTTAGTGCATTTAAATCGTGATTTTTTGCTCTAGAATAAAAACCTTTTAAATCGTTCTCGATTTAAACCTCTACCTACGATTTAAATACAAAAAGTTACGATTTTTATTTTTTTTGGCCCAACTTTTATGAGGTTGAATTCACTCAAGGGAAGCTCAAGGATAGTCAAAGATGAGGTCAAAATTCCATCATAGTCTCCTCATAGTAAGCCTTCAAGCGACAAGCCGAAAAAGAACCTTACACTTTTTAGGGGGGCGAGAGAGAGAGAGAGAGAGAATGGGAGGACGAAAATGAATAAGCTAGAGTTGTAGGATGTGTGATATGTAGAATCAAAGGATAATTTCCTACCCTATGAACTCAACTTACCATTTGAAGAAAAAAAGAAGGCTTTATTCTCACGGATCACATACCCAAGGAGTTTGAAACACTACTCAAAGCTTATCAGGCTACTGACGTCCTACTGAAGCCTATAAGCAATCATCAAGTGTTGCTACCTATTGGACACAGAGAGAGAGAGAGAGAGTTGTATTGAGCTTCCATTTCTTAGCTTTAGTCTCTAGAGTCTAATAGTGTTGACTGATGACTCTTGACACTTCACTCAAGCTATGTGTATATATGTATGTGTGTGTGTGTGTGTGTGTGTGTGTGTGTGTGTGTGTATATATATATATATATATATATATATATATATATATATATATATATATATATATATATATATATATATATATATATATATATATATATATATATATATATGATCATGCAAATATGTAAATATATCTCTATTTTTTTTGTAAAATAAAAATAAAAATCTCTTTGAGTGGATAAAAACCTCGATTTTTATTTCAAGTCTGAACGACTTAAACAATTTAAACGATTAAATCTCGATTTAAATCTTACGATTTAAATCTCTAGGTCATTGCATAATCTGGCTCCCAACTAGGTTCACTTGCATCTTCGTAAAAATATGACTCATTATGCTCAGGTGACTGCATGTAGTAAGCTTGTGGGCTATCAATATGAGTGGAGTCAAAAATATGATCACTGGGGTCACTTTCTAAAAGCAATGGTGTTACTGGCACTATGGCTCTATTCAGATTCTCTTCTGCAACTGTGTACTTCATTGGAATCACATTGGCTAGGGTTGGAGGTTGCTGAGCTAACACAGGTTGGGGCCTTTGTTGGTTTTGGTAGGGTTTCTGATAGGGTTGCTATGGTCTGCCATATTGTTGTGGTGGGTACTGGTTCTGGTATCTTCCTTGTTGAGGGTATGGATGTGGATAAGTTTGCCTAACTGTTTGCTTATTGTATGGGCAATCTTGTGCGGTGTGGTTGGTGTATCTTTGCTCAATGGTGCAGTATTGGCTGCTAGGGGACACCTGGGGTTGAGCCATAATGGGACATACATTCGCCATATGGTCACCTCCACAAGTATAGCATCTTTTCACTGGGGCAAACCTTGGTATTTGTTTGCTTGACACTCCTAACTTTTGAGCTACTTTCTCCGCAAGTTCCTCAATAGATGTGGATTGCGTGGAAGTGAGGCTAGTAGAACTATCTGAATATTTGTAGATTTTTGAAAGCTCTAATTCCTCCCCTAGGTTATCTTCAATGTCAATGCACATGTGTACACACTCTTCTATGGTTCTAGGGTCCTTCAAGTACACATAAGATCTCAATTTGGTACTTAGCAATCCATCTAGGAATAAAGACACTTGTTTGGCCGGAGTGGGTAACTCTAGAACAAGACATCTCTCTAGGCATTGCCTAAACCTTCTTCCTACAAGTCTAATGGTCTCTTGAGGTGTCTACTTGAAGTTATGAATTAGTGAGGAAGTATTGTACCATATGCCACTCTTAGAAAATTCTATGATGAAGGCTTCTAGAAGTTGGTCTATGTTCCTGAACTGACCTTGGTGAAGTGGTTGAAACCATGTAAGGGCTGTGTTCTTGAGAGTTAGGCCGAAGGCATTATAGTGAGTGAACAATTCTTCAACTTGTTCAGCTCTCAAAACTTGCCTAAATTATGCCACATGATCGTATGGATCTCCGATGCCATCAAAGCAGTTTTTCATGGACTTAACTAGTTGTGTAGGCATCAAGGTCCTCGTGTGTTCCCTATGTCTTGGCAAAGGAAACTCGTCTGTATTTCTTTGGTTCCTTTGGTCTCTATGTCTCTCGGTTTCCATTCTATCCGGCTCCGTTCTTAGTCGTTCTCTTCCTATTGTGTTAGCAAAGCTTACTTCCAGCCTATCTCTACTCCTATCCCTTTGAGCTCCATGAGTGTGGGATGTTCTCACTCCGTGGTGACCATAAGAGACATTAGATCTTGGTTGGGGAAAAACAAAATCACCCTTCCAAGTGTAGGCATGCCTACCATGTTCTGAGACCACAAAGATCCTCTCTGAAGTATTGTCTACATAAGTCACTTTGTCTGGGCTATCAGGATCTTTAAACTCATATATTGTGAGCATTCTTGCTTCATTAGACTGATCAGTCTTATACCTCCCAAAGGCCTCGTCAATCTCTCGGTTTAAGAGCAGATCTATGCTCATATTGTCCTGGGAGACCCACTCTGGAGTGATGATTCTAGTCAAGACTGATTTGCCTCGGGGAGTTCTAGGCTCTCTTCCTAAGTTCCCTTGCTCTATGTCACCTATGTCTATCTCTGGAATCACATTACCAAATTCATATGTTCTATCCGGTTGGTTGGTGACTACGTACATTGTACCTTCTTTATCTAAGTATGCACCATTTTTGAACTTGACCACTAGGTGTTCTAGTCCAAAGGGTTGATCAGAGTTTTTAATCTCAGCAAACAGATCTTCTAAGACCGTCCTCATAGATGTGAGCATCTAATTGGTTGGTCTAGATGTATTCAAGTTGGGTTTTTTAAGGGTCTTCAAATTTCTCTAAGTAAGCCACACCTAAACTTCCTATGGGTCTCTCCATAGCATAAGACATCTCTGATTCGCTAGTTTCAGAGCTAGTGTAGTGGGGATAACTGCTCAACTGTTGGGCCCAAGACCTAGCAGTGTGATTGACACTAGCCTTTGAAGACCTAAGGCTTTGTCTATCTCTCCCTAGATGTCTTCTTGATCTAAGGTTCATATGCCTGATTAAGCAACCCCAATTTTACCCCAAGTACAACCTCGTTGCAACTCACTTTGTATCAATCACTTGGTTCTTTTTTAGTTGGTTATCATGTTTATGCCCTTGTCTAATATCACCTTGTCCGGAATACTTGAGTGAATTTCCACACTTTAAGTTAATCATACCACATTAAATTCCTTCCTTTTAAGTTATTGATCACTGAGAGATTAAATTCTTGCTTGAACTTGAGTATTTAAGAGTCTTCAACTTGACAGGTGACTATCATCACCCTAACTTTATTCTAGCACGACTCGCACTTAGCCTAAGCTAGGAATTGACAAAGGGAGTTGAGAATGATCCAACCTCACTTGCTTATCCCTTGCTCCTTGGTGCTCAAGAACCCCATTCTCAAGCCTGCAATATGCTAGTACTCTGGACGCCCTTTGATGCTCTCAATGGACCTATAAAAGTCCCAAAGTTAGCTCAAGATTTAAATTCAATTGACACAATAGACCATTTTCATTCATGTAATTCAGAGACCAAATTAACCTTTGTCTTCATGGCAAACAATCCTAGAGATCCCTCAGTTTTCTTCCCTCAGAATATGGTCAACTTCAAAATACCCTATCTATAACTCCGCGAATGGGCTTTCCAATGAGCCTAGGATCACTCCGAACAGATTTCATATGAGGAAGTTATGATTGTTCAGGGTTCTAGGGTTAAAACATGATTCAAACAGGCTAACAGGCAAACAAGGTTTTCTCCAGTTATTTGCCTATGGTCTCCCTATGTATCCTCTAGCACAACATTCATGCCCAAAATTAGCCAAAATTTTCAATTAAAAAATGCTAAAAAATTACCAAAAATGGCTGTCAAATCGTGATCGACAGGGTTGTCAATCGCGATTGACAGAGGTGTCTATCGAGGCCTATCGATCGTGATCGACACGTCCATCACGATTGATGGTATCAATCGCGATCGATAGAGTCGATTGTGAGGCCTGTCAATCACGATTGATGGTGTCAATCGCGATCGACACTTTTTCCACAAATTCCGGTGCAAATTCAGTCAATCATGGTTGTGTCCGTCGCGATGGACACGTGGACATGCGAATATTTTTGTCAATTGTGATCGAAGATATCGGTTGCGACTGATTGAGTCCTACGTGGCAATCTGTCGTGGTCTATCGATCGCGATTGACAGGGTCTGTCAGTCGCGATTGACATGGTCTGTCGGTCGCAATTGACAGTGTCAATCGCGATTGATAGAGAATCATGGAATTTTTTAACTGTGATTAGTGATTTGGAATGTGCTACTCATGCATGTTATGGTGATGCACTTTGTTTTACCAAAAGCTAAAATTTTCTATCAATCGTGATCGACAGAGGTCAATGCTCCGGGACCTGCAGAGTCAATTTTCTCACCTGTTGAAACTGCTGCAGCTGCAAAGGAAGCTGGCACCTGTAAGAACACTCAAAAAAACACAAAAAACAAGGGTGCAGACAAGCTCTCTCTCGCTCTCACTCTCAAGTGGAAATGAGGAAAAGATGGAGGTATAGGCCACGGTGGTGAAGATGATGATGAGTGGATATGGTGTACAGAAGTGAAGTGGAAAGTAAAAACAAGTAAAAGAAATGCTTACCTACTATTCCAACATCTCTACTCTACATCTTACCCTCACACGCTCATCCTCAAAGCTCGATCCCCGGCAACAACACCAAAATTTGGTGTAGCTCAGTAGTGAGTAGCACCTCCTTTAATGTCAATCCGGGAAGACATGAGGATGGTATGAAGACCTCAAGCTAATGATGTGCACAAGTGGTGATGGAGAAGCACACTAGCATGCACACACATACAGACACATGCGCACACACGGCAAGAACAAAGAGAGTAACAAAGGAATAACTTCCATTACAAAAGAGTTCTCATACAAAGTTCAATTCTACAACAAGCTAACCCCCAAAATGAGCTCTTTAACTCTTTTTATAGTTTTTGACTAGCTTTGGTCTTGTCCAGACCTAGTGTTTGGCCTAGTTAAAAATTAGCTTCCTAGGCTATTTTGGAGGCTCAAATGAGCTCTGAAAATGATGAAAATTGGTACATAAACACTACTAATACTCCTCGAGGTCAAGGACTCCTCGGCTTGCACAAAATGGAGCAGGAATAATAAAAAATGGTATCTACAATGGTGTGAAGTGACTAAGATCACTATTTGGGAAATATTGCTTCCTGAAAAATTATAGGCCTATTTGTCATATCTGCGTTGATATCTTTGCATGCTTGGTCCTCTTTGCTTTGACTCTTTGCATTGGCTTCCTTGTCTTGTAAGTCCTTGAGTGCCCTGACTGCTACCAACAGTATGCATCTTTGCATGCTTGGTCCTCTTTGCTTTGACTCTTTGCATTGGCTTCCTTGTCTTGTAAGTCCTTGAGTGCCCTGACTGCTACCAACAGTATGCATCTGCATATGCATCTAAGTATGCGTTTGTGTATGCGTGTGCGCATGCATATGTGTGTGTGCATGTGAGCATGCGTATGCGTGTGTCCATGCGTATGTGTGTGCGCATGTGTATGCATGTGCACACACGTATGTGTGTGTGCATGTGCATCTGCGTCTGCATGTGTGCATGGGCATGCATCTGCATGTGCGCATGGGCATGCGTCTACGTGTGCGCATGGGCATGTGTCTACGTGTGCGCATGGGCATGCGTATGCATGTGCACATGCGTTTGGGTGTGCGCATGCGCATGCCTGTGCATGTGCGCATGCACGTGCATGTGCATGTGCGCATGCGCATGCGCGTGCATGTGTGCATGCGCATGCGCGTGCATGTGTGCATGCGCATGCGCGTGCATGTGCATGTGCGCATGCGCATGCGCGTGCATGTGTGCATGCACATGCGCGCGCATGCGTGTGTGTGTGTGTGTGCACATGCGCATGCATCTGCGTGTGCGTGTGTGCGTGTGCAAGCGCATGCGCATGCATGTGCATGTGTGCATGCGCATGTGTGTGCATGTGTGCATGCGCATGCGTGTGCATGTGTGCATGCGCATGTGTGTGCATGTGTGCATGCGCATGCGTGTGCATGTGTGCATGCGCATGCGTGTGCATGTGTGCATGCGCATGCGTGTGCATGTGTGCATGCGCATGCGTGTGCATGTGCGTGTGCATGTGTGCATGGGTGTGCATGTGCATGTGCGCATGGGTGTGCATGTGCGTGTGCATGTGTGCATGGGTGTGCATATGTGTATGCGTGTGTGTACACATATGCCTATGCATGTGCATATGGATATGTGTATGGGTATGGGTATGTGTATGTGTATGTGTATGCATATGTGTGTGTATGTGTATGTGTATGTGTATGTGTATGTGTATGTGTATGTGTATGTGTATGTGTATGTGTATGTGTATGTGTATGAGTATGTGTATGTGTATGTGTATGTGTATGTGTATGTGTATGTGTATGTGTATGTGTATGTGTATGTGTATGTGTATGTGTATGTGTATGTGTATGTATGTGTATGTGTATGTGTATGTGTATGTGTATGTGTATGTGTATGTGTATGTGTATGTGTATGTGTATGTGTATGTGTATGTGTATGTGTATGTGTATGTGTATGTGTATGTGTATGTGTATGTGTATGTGTATGTGTATGTGTATGTGTATGTGTATGTGTATGTGTATGTGTATGTGTATGTGTATGTGTATGTGTATGTGTATGTGTATGTGTATGTGTATGTGTATGTGTATGTGTATGTGTATGTGTATGTGTATGTGTATGTGTATGTGTATGTGTATGTGTATGTGTATGTGTATGTGTATGTGTATGTGTATGTGTATGTGTATGTGTATGTGTATGTGTATGTGTATGTGTATGTGTATGTGTATGTGTATGTGTATGTGTATGTGTATGTGTATGTGTATGTGTATGTGTATGTGTATGTGTATGTGTATGTGTATGTGTATGTGTATGTGTATGTGTATGTGTATGTGTATGTGTATGTGTATGTGTATGTGTATGTGTATGTGTATGTGTATGTGTATGTGTATGTGTATGTGTATGTGTATGTGTATGTGTATGTGTATGTGTATGTGTATGTGTATGTGTATGTGTATGTGTATGTGTATGTGTATGTGTATGTGTATGTGTATGTGTATGTGTATGTGTATGTGTATGTGTATGTGTATGTGTATGTGTAGGTGTAGATGTAGGTGTATGTGTATGTGTAGGTGTATGTGTATGTGTATGTGTATGTGTATGTGTATGTGTATGTGTATGTGTATGTGTATGTGTATGTGTATGTGTATGTGTATGTGTATGTGTATGTGTATGTGTATGTGTATGTGTATGTGTATGTGTATGTGTATGTGTATGTGTATGTGTATGTGTAAGTGTATGTGTATGTGTATGTGTATGTGTGTGTATATGTATGTGTATGTGTATGTGTATGTGTATGTGTGTGTGTGTGTGTGTGTGTGTCTGTCTGTGTATGTGTTTGTGTATGTGTATGTGTATGTGTATGTGTATGTGTATGTGTATGTGTGTGTATGTGTATGCATATGTGTGTGCATGTGTGTGCATGTGTGTATGGCATATGTGTATACGTATGCCTATGCGTATTTGTATGCATATCGTATGCATACACATATGTGTATGATTATGTGTATGCATACGCGTACAAATATGTATATACATATGCATACATGTATGCGTATGCATACACATAATCGTGCACGTATGTGTATGCATACGATATGCATACTCGTATGCATATCTGCATGCATATGCATGTGTATGTGGGGTATGTGTATGTGTATGTGTTTGTGTATGTGTTTGTGTATGTGTATGTACATGTATGTGTATGTACATGTATGTGTATGTGTATGTGTATGTGTATGTGTATGTGTATGTGTATGTGTACGTGTACGTATATGTGTACGTGTACGTGAACGTGTACGTGTACGTGAACGTGTACGTGTACGCGTACGTGTACGCGTACGGGTACGCGTACGTGTACGGGTACGTCTACGTGTAGGTCTAGGTGTACGTGTAGGTGTACGTCTAGTTGTACGTGTAGGTGTACGTGTAGGTGTATGTGTAGGTGTACGTGTAGGTGTACGTGATGTGTACGTGTAGGTGTACGTGATGTGTACGTGTAGGTGTATGTGTACGTGTACGTGTACGTGTATGTGTATGTGTACGTGTACGTGTATGTGTATGTGTATGTGTACGTGTACGTGTACGTGTATGTGTATGTGTATGTGTATGTGTATGTGTATGTGTATGTGTATGTGTATGTGTATGTGTATGTGTATGTGTATGTGTATGTGTATGTGTATGTGTATGTGTATGTGTATGTGTATGTGTATGTGTATGTGTATGTGTATGTGTATGTGTATGTGTATGTGTATGTGTATGTGTATGTGTATGTGTATGTGTATGTGTATGTGTATGTGTATGTGTATGTGTATGTGTATGTGTATGTGTATGTGTATGTATGTGTATGTGTATGTGTATGTGTATGTGTATGTGTGCATGTATGTGTATCTCTATGTGTAAAGGTGTATATGAGGATGACTATTTGTGAAGATGGTGGTGGCAGAAGATTGACCAACACCCAAATTAGCCATAAGGTGTCTGAGCCACGCACACTCAAAAGTCATTGTGAAAGTTGCCCTATACTTAGCCTCACAACTGGAAGTCGCCATAGTAGGATGCTTCTTGCTTAGCCAAGATATGCATGAGCTACCAAGCATGAAGCAAGAACCACTAGTGGACACACGAGTGTCATAGTAACCAGCCTAGTCAAAGTGAGAAAAAGCATGTAAATCTAGCAGTAGTGATCCCTCCTTTGGATAAAACAATCGAAGTACACGGGTACCAGTCAAGTAGCGAAAAATGTGCTTAACTGCTTGCCAATGCTTGACACCTAGGCAACACATAAACTGTCAGACATTGGTCTACAGAGACCATTCCATGTGTGTGTGGGACGAGGGCTAGTTAGCGAAGGTCCTAAGCTCGGGGGTATATCCTAAGGTATTTGATGGTTAGTGGGGATGAGTGTTGCATGCTGGCCACATGGCGACGCTAGAACATTCCAGATCACTACTATTTTAGATACAAGAGGATATAAATGGATGGGAGGAGAGTGGCACACACATCATTCACAAGTTCCTTTTGAGGAAAGCCTCACACTTGGTATCAGAGCAGGTTCTTGTTGAGCTATTTTGAGAAGAAATTTTCTGGAGAAGAGAGAGTGGATGAAACATGAGCTATTTTGAGAAGAAATCTTCTGGAGAAGAGAGAGTGGGTGCATGTTTCATCGTCGTTTTCGCGGAGTTTTTTTTGGCCCGTTCGCGTTCTTCTGATCTTCGCCATCTCTCTCTTGGCGCCTGTGTTTTGAGGAACCCGTGTGACCCCCATCTTCTGCGTTTAAGAACGCAGATATACCCCCTTGACCGTGTTCTCTGGAACACTGTCCGGCCGTGCAAGGAACAGAGTCCCATAGAACTCCGGATTGCAAGTATTCTACGAGCACCAGTCACCCATGTGCCCACGTAAATGGAAGGCGCCCGAAATTATTTTTTTTCTTGTCTGTTCGATGTGAGATAGACGAGCGTCCCGCAGTCTAATCTCTGATAAAGTGGGTTTCACAGCGACCACAGAAGAATAAGGGGGGTCCCATGGGTACTATGCCCTTCCTTGTACAGTTGTTAATTTCAAAGTTAAAGCCCCGAGGAGTAGGCCTCGGCCGAACCTCCATTTTAAAAAAAAAATAAAAATAAAAAATCAAAAAAAAAAAAAAAAATCCCAAGATGCCTGGTCTAGCGGTTGAGTCCCTCGCCTCTTGAGGCGGGGGCGAGGGTTCAACCCCCCAGTGCTGCGGGATATGTAAAACCGCCTTCGGGCGTTGAAAACTACCTTCGGGCGTGCCACTCCACTGTGCCTTCGGGCCGTCTACCTCGTTGTAAGTCCTTCCCGGTCTGTCTAACCCTTGTTCTTGTGGGATAAGGGGGGTCCCATGGGTACTATGCCCTTCCTTGTACAGTTGTTAATTTCAAAGTTAAAGCCCCGGGGAGTAGGCCTTGGCCGAACCTCCATTTAAAAAAAAAAAAAAAAAAAAAAAAGAATTATATGTTTAATTGAGCCGTCGGCTGCGTGAGTGAGACAGCACTCTCTCGTTGGATTTGAATGGAGACGTGGTAAACATATATAGTGATTGAAGCCTTAACAGCATATGTGGGATATCTTGCTAGATGCGCTCGCTGCTCTCAGAGAAAGGGAAAACGAATTTTTTTTGTGAAGAACAATATATTTGAAGCAACATTTTCAAATTTTGAGTATCAAGCCTCATCAAATTGGCCATAACTTGGCCAAATCTTGTCCAAATTTAGAGTTCTTGGGCTTGTTAGAAAGCTCTCTCAGATATCTTTCCAGAGAGTGGCTCTAAGCCATATTTTGGGTTCAGATATTTCCTGCAACAGAGGTTAGAAGTGGATTGTTCTTCATCGAATACCGTCAACGAAGCACTTTTTGAAGATTTGTGCGATCTACGAGCAAAAGGGAGTCGATACTCTACCCGTAGCTCTTCAATTGGATGCTCCAAGAATATCAAAGAAAATCTGAGATAAGTATTTTTGCAATATTTGGTTGGTTATTCTCTTGATTGTGCATATTAGAACTATTTTTGCATTACGCATAGGATGACGTAATTAGAGCGTAAATAAAGATGTATGTTCGATGCTTGAGCTTTTCTTACAGGTGGTAAGTATCGACAAGTATCGACCAAAAAAATATTGTGATTGAGGGCCTGTAGTGCCCAACAGTATATTTGGAAAAGTTTTCTATTGCAGGCGTTCAAAGATAAAAAGAATAGATCATGCCTGCCGGCACATGATTTATGCTTGACGTTTCTATTTTCTTCGAAATTATTTCGGATTTCAAAGTGATGCCGTTAGGCTGGCAAAATTTTTAAAATATTAGCATGCATGTGCATTAAAATTTAGAAAGCATATTAAATTTTCTTTCTATTGTCTTTTTCTATTTAGCAAAAGCTTTGGCTGGTTCTTTTTTCCGCTTGCCAGTAGTATTTACGTCTGTTTAGTCTTTTAAAAAAAAAACAGAAAACCAAAAGAAAAAGTTTCTTGCCTAGCATGGAACCTGAACCTTCTTCACCCGTTAGGACAAAATCCATTATGACTGAACCTCCAGTTGATCCCATTCAAGCTATGAACAATAGAATTTTATCTTTAGAAAGTTCTCTTCATGACATCTTGGAACACGTGCGTGGTTCTAAGAAAGAAGAAGAGCCTCTTGATTTTGATCTGCCAGAGATGGAGGTAGATGCTCCAAATGAGCATCAAACTTCAAAAGTCCTTAAAGATAGCGTCTTAGTTAGAGAAGCTAGATGGCAGCTTAAGGATCTTAAGCCGTCAAGATATCATGGCTCAACTAGCGCTAGGACTGCTGACGCAGTTGAGCAGTGGCTCAGCAAGTGGGAACAGTGTTTCCGTCTGTGTCATATCACCGATGATAGGCACAAGATTCAACAGGCCACTTATAATCTTATGGATGTCGCTCATAGGTGGTGGCGAAAGATAGAACAGGATAAGAAGGAGCCCACAACATGGGATCAATTCAAAATCCTGTTTTATAATAATTTTGTACCACCTGATGAGAGGTCTAGAGCACTAGACACCTGGTTCTTCATCAGTCAGAAGAATCAATCAGTTCAGGAATACGCAGATCGGTATAGAGAGGTACTTCTTAAAGTACCTGATACCATTCCAGAGTTTCTTCAAGTCCACAAGTTTGTCTTGGGACTCAGAGAAACTATCCGACCTTTAGTGAGAAAGGAGTGGTGTCAGTCTTTGGCACAGGCCATAGAGATGGCCTTGGTTTATGAGGATGGCCACAGGAGCATAGGTTCCCAGGGCCAGAGATCCCCATGGACTAGGGTTAGCCGACCTTTCCATACTTCGACTCCTGGTTCGGGCAGTGCACAGCCTTCTAGGGAGGCTAAGCAGGTGCACATGATCCAAACAATCTCAAGAGGAAAGAGAAAAGTGTCTGCTCTGGCTGAGAGGGCATATAACCGATCTATTCTTACCCCTCAGCAGAAAGAGAAGGCAATGAAAGAGGGTTTGTGCTATGGATGCTTAGGACAACACTTATATAAGGATTGTCCTAAAAAGAAAAAGATAGCAGCCACCATAGTCATAAATCCGACTCAGGCAGGGGGTGGGAGTGACGATGAATTTGGGGATCCCCCATCTCCATTATCATCTCCCATAGTGGCCATGATGGTCACTAAGAAGGTTCTGACTATTCCAGATGCTGTGTTGTGCCAGTGGCACAGAAAGGATACCGATTCCCAGATACTGAGCTTATTGTTATGAGATGAGTCGTGGCAGGACAGCCTGTCAAGGTACTCTTTGACACAGGTTCGACTCATAATGTTATCAGATTAGAGTAAAAGATCATGATGTACATAAGATAGCTTTCAGGACCCGTTTTGATCATTATGAGTATTTGGTCATGCCTTTTGGTTTGACAAATGCTCCAGCTACATTTATGATGTCAATGAATGATATTTTAAGACCTTTCATAGGAAAGTGTGTTGTTGATTTTGTGGATGATTTGCTAGTGTATAGTAGGACTGTGCATGAGCATGAAAATCATTTAAGGTTTGTGTTGAATATTTTAAAAGAAAATAAGTTGTATGTAAATCCAGAGAAGACACAGTTGTCTCTTCCAAGAATAGACTATCTAGGGCATGTGATTTCAGCCGATGGGGTCAGATGGATCCTAAGAAGGTATCAGTTATTTTAGCATGGCCTACTCCTCAGGATGAGGGGCAGTTACGGTCATTCTTAGGACTTTTCGATTTTTATCAAAAATGTATCTCTTCATATTCGTCGATAGCAGCACCTATGACAAACTTGCTTCAAGGCAAAATTCCATTTGCATGGAAGCAAGAGCAGCAAGAGAGTTTTGATACTCTGAAACAAGCTGTTTCAGAGGCTCCTATACTCAAAGTGGTAGATCCTCAGAAACCATTTGAGTTAGAGACCGATGCTAGCGGCACAGCCATAGGCGCAGTCTTAAGTCAAGATGGCAGGCCAATAGCTTTTGAAAGTAAGAAGTTAAGTAGTGCACAACGCAATTGGCATGTGCATGAACAAGAGTTGTATGCGGTGGTGCATGCACTTAAAGTTTGGAGACACTGTCTTTATGGTGCAGACTTTAAGGTATTCACAGATCATCATACACTCAAGTATTTCTATAGTCAGCCAGATCTTCGAGGCCGACAGGCTCGTTGGGCTGAGCTCATGCAAGAATTTCACATGGAAATCTTGTATAGAAGAGGCAAAGAAAATATAGTACCTGATGCATTATCTCGAATAATGTATCAAATGAGCTTTACAGTTTTAGAAAGCTCATTGCTTCAAGAAATTAAGGAAGCACAGATGGAAGATCCACATTTGTTACAGATAGTTAGAGCCATTAGTAATGACTCTATTTTAGGAGACGGGGCAGTTCCAGCTGTTTCTTCTTCTACGAAAGCAAACAAGTCCATTTCGTATTCCAATTTCTCACAGGAGAATGGAATAGTGAAGCGGAAAGGAAAGGTTTGTGTGCCAGATTCCTGGGATTTGAGAAAGAAAGTCATGCATGATAACCATGATGTTCCCTGCGCAGGACATCCTGGTGTTGACAAGACAATACAGCTTGTTAGAAGAACATTTTGGTGGCCTGGATTAGCTAGAGATATCCATACTTATGTTCAGCAATGCTTTATGTGTCAAGTCAACAAAGCAGAAAGGGTAAAGACACCAGGTCTTTTACATCCTTTACAAGTTCCAGATCATAACTGGGATAGTATATCCATGGACTTCATAGTGGGGTTACCGCGGACCCAAAGGAAGCGGGATACAATCCTAGTTGTGGTAGATAGACTGAGCAAGATGGCTCATTTCATACCCACGCAGGAGATGATAGAAGCTCCACAGGTAGCGGAGTTGTTTATCAGAATATCTTCAGATTGCATGGGTTACCTACATCCATAGTCTCAGATAAGGATGTCAGATTTATAGGACACTTCTGGAAGTTTGTATTTGACAAACTGAAAGTGTCACTAAAAATGAGTAGAGGTGATCATCCACAGACAGATGGTCAGACCGAGAGGGTCAACCAAATTCTAGAGGATATGTTGCGGGCATATGTTTTTGAGAGACAGACAAATTGGGATAGTTATTTGCCATTAGTAGAGTTTGCTTATAACAATAGACCTCACAAGACGACTGGGATGTCTCCTTTTGAGATGAACTATGGCATGAATCCCACTGCTCTCAGTACCATAGGAATGCCTAAGAAATGTCCTAGTGCTTCTGAGTTCTTAGCGAATCTCCAAGCAAATCTTAAAATAGCTAAATTCAAGATGCAGTAAGCAGCTGATAGAGCCAAAGAGTATGCTGATAGGAAAAGATCTCCTAAATCCTTTGAGGAAGGAGATCGAGTCTTCCTTCAGGTACCAGCTAGAGCTACTTCATTATCCACAGGGAAGTGTAGTAAGCTATCACCAAGGTATTGTGGACCTTGGAAGATAGTAAAGAAGTTGAGTGATGTTGCATACCGATTAGAGCTTCCTCCAGATTGCAGAGTCCATCCAGTGTTTCATGTCAGTAAACTAAGAAAGTATATATCTAGGGAGGATAATCTAATAGAGGGTATTGTTTCTTTGTAGGAAACCGATAGAGAAGATCATTCTCCAGATAGAATACTAGATAGGAGACAGAAACGGTTAAGGAATCGTGTCATCCAAGAGTATCTGGTAGCCTGGAGAGGATTACCACTTACTGACTCTACTTGGGAATCAGCAGCTCTGGTTCGCAAGTACTTTCCCTCATTGATCATTAAGGACAATGATCTTTAGAAGGGAGAGAGAGTGACAGACATTGGTCTACAGAGACCATTCCATGTGTGTGTGGGATGAGGGCTAGTTAGCCAAGGTCCTAAGCTCGGGGGTATATCCTAAGGTATTTGATGGTTAGTGGGGATGAGCGTTGCATGCTGGCCACATGGCGACGCTAGAACATTCCAGATCACTACTATTTTAGATACAAGAGGATATAAATGGATGGGAGGAGAGTGGCATACACATCATTCACAAGTTTCTTTTGAGGAAAGCCTCACATAAACCTGCTCATCTGTGACATAGCAAAATAAATATCTGGCCGAGTAATGCATAAGTAAATCAAGCATCCAACAGCCTACTGATAGAGGACAACATTAAATGCATCTCCAACATAATGAAGACTCAATCATACATCTATCTCCATAGGAGTGGCAAAAGGTTTGTAGTCTTCAAGGCCAAAAGACTACAATACTCTATCAATAGATTTGGTTTGACACAAAGCTATTATGGCATCAACTTTATAAACTGAAAGCCCAAATAATGATGCAAATGCCCCAAAACTGACATCTCCAATGAGGCATGCAAATCAGCCTTAAAATCAGCAATATGCTTCTCATGAGGACCAATGAGCAACATGTTATCAACATACACAACAATGATCAAAAGCACATCATTTACACACTTAACATATAAGGTGCTCTCAGTTGGAATGTTCTCAAAACCATGTGCAATGAGATAGGCATGTATCTTTTCATACCAAGCACGTGGTGCTTGCTTCAAACAATATAATGCCTTTTTCAACCTGCACACTTTTTTTTCATGCTCTTTTTGCACAAAGCCACAGAGATGAAAAACATACACTTCTTCATGCAAGTCATCATTTAAAAATGTTGTTTTAATGTCCAACTAATGTACATTCCAACCATGATGAGCTACAAGTGCCCAAATGCTACGAATAGTAATCGTTTGACATGTAGGAGCAAAGTTCTCATCAAAATCAATGCCTCTTTCCTAAGCATAATCCATTGGAACAAGCCTAGCCTTATACCTGTCAAATGTTCCATCATGCTTACGCTTCACCTTGTATACCCACTTAGTCCCATGGCCTTCTTGCCAAGGGGCAAGTCACATAAAGACCAGGTACCATTCTTCATTATAGCATCATATTCCAATTGCATAGCAACCATCAAATTTTCTAAATTTTGTGCTTCATCAAACAAAACCGGGTCTCATTCTCATCATATAGACTAGAGGCAGTCATAGCATAGCAATCTGATGCAAAAGAAGCACTATGAGAGCCAAAATGAGTAGGACATGACAGAGGTGCATCTAATTTGCTATCTTGCAAAGTCTGCACCAACCATTTAGGCATAGTATTTGCCTCCCAATATCAGCTCTCTCATCAACAAGTGCATCATGTAAAACTGCATGAGAAACGGAATGATCTGCATCATCACATGAAACTTGTAAAGGTTGAGAAGTTGCCTCATTTGGATCAGCACTAGACTGGCCACCTATAAAAAGAGGCAGCAAAGTATCATACATAACTTTGGAGCTAACAAATGTCTCCTTAATACATGAAAGTAATCACTGGATAGCATCTTCCACAAAAACAATATCATGGCTAACGATAATGCATTTAGTGTATGGATGATATAGACGATAGCCTTTGCTTTCAGAATTGTACCCAACAAAAATATATTTCACTGCTTTATCATCCAATTTCCAGTATTGTTGTTTAGGCACTAATGCATATGCCAGACAACCAAAAACACGCAGATGAGCAACAAATGGCTTTTGACCATTCCAAGTCTCATATGGAGTGATTGGCTACAATGCTTTAGTGGGACATCTGTTAACATATGTTGCACACATAATAGCCTCAAGCCAAAAATTATGTGGTAGAGTCTAACTCTTGACCATACAGCTCGCCATCTCCATGAGTGGCATGTACTTGCGTTCAGCAAATCCATTCTCTTGAGGTGTATAAGGCATTGTACACTATTGTTTTATCCATGTTCAACCAAAAATGCATTCACAAGATATATATTCCCCCCCTCGATTAGAATGGAGGGTGCCCGCTTTACATGCTGACAGATTTTCAGCCAAAACCAGAACCTGTTTGAAGCACATAAACACTTTGAACTTTGATTTCAATGGATATACCCATGCATGCCTGGAAAAATCATCGATCAAAATCACAAAGTAAAGAAAGTTTCCAAAAGAATGTGTATGCATAGGACCAGACATCACTATGAACAAGCTTCAATTTTTTAGTAGCTCTAACTGAAGCATCTTTATGGGAAGGAGGAATGCTGCATTTTGCCCAAAATACAGCCTTCATATATATTTTTACCAAGTGTCTCAAGTTTGGGCAAAGATGAAACCATTTGAGATTTCTACAGGCATAGGAAACTAACAAGATTTAGATGACCAAAGCATGCATGCCAAAACTTTGCATCTGACATGGCTTGAGAACCTTGAATTAGATATGTTGAATCATTCAGAGATTCTGCATAATCTATGAGTTTATACAGCCCAAGATATAAAATGCAAGAAGCAATAATGATGTCATCATTTGATAGATCATGAACTATATATCTATCATCAATAAATTTCACAACCAAGCCAATCTTGGCTAATGCTGAAATTGATAACAGATTTTTCTTGATCCCTAGCACAAATAAAACATCTGACAATGTAAAAGAACTACCATCATCAATAGTCAAAATAATCTTACCAACTCCCATAACAGGATAAGAAAAGTTGTTGGTGCATGTGACAATATTCCCTGTAGGGGCAGGCTCGAGGGAAGTGAAGAAACTATGCTGTGAGGTAATATGTTTGGTTGCCTCATTATTAAAGTATCAAACACCTAAATCTAGTACAGATATACACTATTCATAAGAAGATGGATGATAACTACAAACAGTGGTAAATGCCCATTCTTCATTCTGTACAAGATTAGGAGACTTTGTACCATTCCAACCTCTTTCTTCCTTGCCTCTTTAGCAGCCAGTTTTGGACAACTCTTTATGATATGATCATTTCCTTTATAGTATTTGCAAAACAATTTCAGCTTTTCTATTTTCTTCCTGTCCCTGTCATCCTTCTTTGATTGTGCAGAATTATCAGATTTTTGCTTACTAGTAGAAGAGCTCCATTTACCTTTGCCCTTCTGACTAGCCACGAAAGCTTGATCTGCAACATGCATAATGGACATGTTCTACCTAGACTAATCTTCCTACAACAAAACAGAGATCTCCTCAAATGTTAAGGCATTTGGATTGCCTTTCATCATCAAACAAAGATAGAAGAAAAACTCTAATATGAATTGGGAAGACCATTCAGAACAGTCTGCACAAGTGAACTGTCAAGCAAGACTTCATGAGTAGAAATCAATTGTTCCTTCAAATCTTTGATCTTTGTCAAAAAAATATCCATGGAATCTCCTTCATTCATGTGCTCACTCTCCAACTATTTTTGGAGGTAAGCAACACGAGCCTCAGTCCTTGCCTGGTATTAAGTGGTAAGTGTATCCCAAGTATCCTTAGCTATTCTGCAAGAGCGAATATGAGGAATAATGGCACATTTGACAGACAAAGCTATCAATGCATGTGCTTGAGCATCTCTCCCATCCCAATAAATTTACTCTATACTAGGTGCAACAAGAACCATAGCACGAATAGGAACATGAAGAATATCACCATCTTCAATGTCATCTGCACCACCTTCAATCATTGTGTTTGCAAGTGTAATAGGATGTTTTTCAACATTCTGCACAATGTTCCACAGTCCTTTTGCAACCAATACATGATGCATCATATAAGCCCATAATGGGTAATTGGTACCGTCCAACTTATCCTCAACAGCCAACATACGAAATACATCACTGCTTTTGGCCATGGGCATTGACTAAAATACCCTGATGCAAAAAAATGATTGTATCTCAAAAAGTTGAACAAAACTACCTATCAAGTTTTACTAAACCTGTAGCAGACTTTGAGATGCTTATATTGGCAAACCAAAACTTGTATATATCTTGGGCACAAAAAGATGAAATTTCTTACACAAGCACTGTGATAGTGTGTTCGGAAGCCAAAACGAGCTTAGATTCACGAGTATGCTCCTAATCACCCTGAGTATGCTCGCCAAATTTCGTGCGATTCTAAGACTGTGGTCGAAGGGGTTTTGACGATGCCCTAGATGAAGCGGGGAACCGTTCTGATACCAATTGTTGGAGTCTGAAGTCGGCGAAAGCATGAGAACAACACAAGCAAGAAGAAGAAGAAGAAGCTTGGAGCACAACACACACTACTGAATGTATTACCACTAGAATGTACAAAGATAAGTGACCCCTTAGGGCTACAGGCATATATACAAGTCGGGGGAAAAAAATCTCCTAAAGAGGGAAAAAAGTGCCCCGATGGTGGGAAAAAACCTCCTAAAGAGGAAAAAAAGTGCCCTGATTGTCCTAGTGTGTTCACACATATCATTACAAATATATCAACAACAAGGATATATCCAAGAAGCAATGCCCTCCAAGCTGTTTTTGACCATTGATTCCAAAAAATAACATACAAATTCCAATGAATTGATGGATATATAAAATGTCCACACTTTCTTTGTTGTATAGTAGTTGCAATCTACGTTGTTCTTATTCAGTGTTACTCATCCTATTGTGTAACTCTTCAAAATAGTATTCATCTTCTTGATATAGATTGATAATTTGATGACCATTGTTGAATATGTGTATGAGCTTGATTTGGAACTCCCATGAAGATTTGATCTTCCTACATGTTTCCAAATTCTCAATGTACTCTATGTTTTCTTACTATAATACCAATTGTTGGCTTTGAGGCCCACACTCAATATAGAGACATAGAGAAAATAGAGATAAACTGGAGAATGGACAACACATGAGACGGATGTAGGAGCAAAGATCTAAATATCATCTATACATTCCATAATTGAAGTTATAGGATAGCAATGAAACATGACATGATGTACAAGTTTTTCAATAACCTCACAAAGCTCCAAGGTTGAAGATGATCTCTATTTTGAATGATCTCCTCCAAAATAGATAAGCTTCAAGCTATTACACACCTTGTTGAAGATAAAGAAAACACACCTCCACCTCTTCAAGCTGAAAGGACCACCTCCTTCAAACCTAGGGCTTGAGAAGAAAAATCCCAAAAGATAAGAAGTGATACTAACTTCATGTTTATGTAGACTATGCTAGATAAAGTAAAACTTACATAATAAAGCACCATAAAGCCCTTTTGTAAAATTTACCAATAAAAACCCTAATCAAGGTTTTTGGTTTTTTAGGGAACCCTAAAATTAGGGCTTGGATGTGTTTTTTATGTAGTGGCATATATTCACATAGACCATTGGATCATGATATTCATATCTAATCTTTGTTTTGCCATAAGGAACTTAGCTTTTCAAGTTAACAGCTTACTTTTCACATAAAGTATGAAAATTAGGGTTTGCCTTTTGACCTTAATTTAGGTGTCCAACATATAAGTGTTATATATGGTTCAAGTTCTCTCTATCACCTCTATAAGTATATGTGAATAAAATCTTTTTACCATATTTTTTATCATTTCCCAAAGTTGAGACCATTTCTTACCATTTTTGTGAGTTAAACTTACCTTCCTTGTAAACTTGTATGTATGTATGCATGCATGCATGCATGCATGCATGCATGTATGTATGTATGTATGTATGTATGTATGTATGTATGTATGTATGTATGTATGTATGTATGTATGTATGTATGTATGTATGTATGTATGTATGCATATATGTATGTATGTATGTATGTATATCTCTCTATGTCTCACTCTCTCTCTCTCTCATGAACTAGAATATTGGGACCACCACATGCTAGAGAGATGACTCTCCTTCCAACCTTATGCCTCTAGATATAGCTACTCGAATTAACAAGGACCAAAAATGTAATTGGAGTCCACAAGTGCAAATGCGATCTCCACCACTACTTTAGCACCTTCCACTAGATTCCACTAGTGGTTGGTGTATTTGTCACTCAAGTTAAGTCTTTCTGAACTCAAGCTAACTCACACCTTAACTTGAGTCAGAGGGCTCTAGAGTTGTTTGGGAAAAACTCTCTCGTTGTGCTCTGCATGGGATTTGAACGCAAGACCTCTTCCTTCCCAACTTTTAGACTTAACCACTAGGATAAGTGGATTACTTTTTTTGGAGAGCACATTAAAATATGATTAAGACTGATCTCAAGATCTTTGACCATACATACAAGTGAACAAATGGTGTCTGATTTCAAATGTGTCTTAACTCGACGGGCATTCAGATCATAGACTTTCGTTTATAATACTATTCTCTTAATTTAGGTGTCCAACATACAAGTGTTATATATGGTTCAAGTTCTCTCTATCACCTCTATAAGTATATGTGAATAAAATCTTTTTACCATATTTTTTATCATTTGCCAAAGTTGAGACCATTTCTTACCATTTTTGTGAGTTAAACTTACCTTCCTTGTAAACTTGTATGTATGTATGCATGTATGCATGCATGCATGTATGTATGTATGTATGTATGTATGTATGTATGTATGTATGTATGTATGTATGTATATATATATGTATGTATGTATGTATGTATGTACGTACGTATGTATGTATGTATGTATGTATGTATCTCTCTCTATGTCTCACTCTCTCTCTCTCATGAACTAGAATATTGGGACCACCACGTGCTCGAGAGATGACTCTCCTTCCAACCTTATGCCTCTAGATATAGCTACTCAAATCAACAAGGACCACAAATGTAATTGGAGCCCACAAGTGCAAATGCGATCTCCACCATACTTTAGCACATTCCACTAGATTCCACTAGTGGTTGGTGTATTTGTCACTCAAGTTAAGTCTTTCTGAACTCAAGCTAACTCACACCTTAACTTGAGTTAGAGGGCTCTAGAGTTGTTTGGGAAAAACTCTCTCGCTATGCTCTGCATGGGATTTGAACGCAAGACCTCTTCCTTCCCAACTTTGAGACTTAACCACTAGGATAAGTGGATTACTTTTTTTGGAGAGCACATGAAAATATGATTAAGTCTGATCTCAAGATCTTTGACCATACATACAAGTGAGCAAATGGTGTCTGATTTCAAATGTGTCTTAACTCGACGAGCATTCAGATCATAGACTTTAGTTTATAATATTATTCTCCCTTTGGAAAGATTTTCATCCTAAAAAATAGAGCTATATATAATAAATTACAGGCAATTCCTTGAGCCTTATGTTCTAACCTAGAAGAACATGTTTTCATCTCTGTGACAAGATTCACCTCATATTCCAAATGAATAGAGGGGAATCTATTGTCTGATCTCTACCCAAACGATTCAAAACACCATCTAGCTTTGCACTTGATAAATTGATCTACATGCAAAGTAGGGAATGAATTATAAGGGTGGATCAAAAAGACATCCATGGCCAATTCAAAGTTTTCACTATGTGTTATTTCAGCACTAACATGTGAAATGGGTGGATTCAAGTTATTAGTCCATTTCCAAGCATCATTAGTGCACAAACCTAGCAATTGAAGTAGGATTTATATCCCCATCAAAACTTTTGAGAACTCTTTGACTATCAAAAGCTCATTGGGGCTTACCTAGGCTTTTTTTAGAGACCTTCCATTCAACTCAAGTCTAAGCATCTACTAATGCTTTTCAGATTCCAAAGCTAAGAATCTCTTCAAGATTGATACACCTTTTGGTTATATCAATCATTTAACTTTGGGTACCACTACCGGTGGTTTGGGACTTCTTGGGAACTACTTGATGTCTACCTAACTTGAAGAAGTTTAATTTTCCCACTGCTATGGAAAATTCTTTTCTAGGTAATGAATAATAGGAGCAAAGGACTCATCTTTGAATTCTTTGCAAGTCTTGAATGATCCTTGGTAGAAATTCTAGACTTTTGGAAATCCTCTGAAGCTCTATTACTTGATTTTTGTTTACTTTCTCAATGTCAAATTAAAGGTTAGATATCGCCTTATGAGATGATTTCCCATATCGTAATGAAAGTTAGACATAAACTTTTATTTATATGTGATATTGAGTTTGAAACAAGGATTATTGTGATTGGTCAAACTATCTTTGCTTCTTGTAAACTTTAAAAATATTATGACAACCCACTTTGGGTGCATAAGTTTGAGGAGCAATAATCTTGCTCCTCTTGGTGATTGAACCAATGTATAATAGTCATATATGAACACAAATTTATTGTTTATCACTTTAGAATTGTCTTGATTCTTTATTGGAAGTGACAGTTTGCTAATACCTTGAAAGACAACAAGGATTAAGCTTTGCAAATAGCTTTCCCAAAAGATATCCAATATTCCTCTTTAGCTATGCAAATCAAGTTATAACTTTGACTTTCATGAAGCTCAGTAATACTTAAGATCCATCTATGTCTCAATAACCGATGAATCTTTGTATAATTGTTAAGAAGACCTAATCTTAACTTTGATCATTCAAGGAATGGTATTTTGATTCCTCATGGATCAATCTAACTCAAAGTGGTACTTTGAATTAGTGCATGCTTCCTTGAGCATGATGAAAGCTAATGATTTCCTATTCTTACTAGGTGCACCTTTGTTCAAAGCATTTCATGATTGAGCTTGTTTATCCTATTCAAAGATCTATTACTTTGGATTTAACAATGAATGTTTTCAACATTTATGTTAAAGTATTCTTGAATATTAAAGTATAAATGATACTTTATTCAAGATCACTTATTGGATTTGTGATTCTTTGGACCTATGTCTTATAGTCTTGAATTAAGACTTCTAAATTTTTTTTCTTTTGAGATACTTTATGGACGTCTTTCTATAATTTTTCCTCAATTTGACTTTGGTACTTATCTTTGAAAGGCTATGATTTTCAAAGTGCTAGTGTTCTTTGGCAAAAAACTTTCAAAGAGCTTGCAATAGTTAACTTAAGACCAGTTCTATGGTTTATGGCATCACTTGGTTCTTCTTCATATGTTCCTCTTTAAGTACTTTGAATACTTAAGGTAAATCTTGGAATTCTTTGTCTAATATTCCATACTTAAGTATAAACTTATACTTACTTTATGGAATACTTACATAAAGAATCGTGACGTTAACTATTTCTTCTAATTTATGTGGCAATTATGCTTGTCTATTGGCAATAAATCATCTTTCATTTTACTTATAAACTCTTTAGAGTCTTTACTCTCCTATAACTTCATCATCCCATTGCTATGTCCATGTCTTATTCTTTATAAGACTTAGATATAATAGTAGATAATGATTTTATATGAATTAATCTAAGTTGAACTTGTAAACGAAAGTTAAGATTGGCTTGCTTCCAATCTTGTTTTGAAGGTATTCTTACCTTCCTGATTAAAGTCTACTCTAATTTTCAACTTTGATTCTATTTGCAATACCATGCATTCTTTTATGCATGCATAATTCCTATATGCAAAAACCAATATATATATATATATATATATATATATATATATATATATATATATATATATATATATATTAATCATGCAAATGCATGTGCTTGCATGTATGTAGTTGCATGTACATGCATGCATGTTTTTGCATGTGCTTTCATGCCAAAGCTATGCAAAATTTCCTTTGTACTAGGAATGTTTTACACCCATAATCTTGATGCATTTCTTTCCTTTCACTTGATGCACAATGTTATGAAAACATATACTTGATGCAATAAGGAAAACTTGATTTGTGCTACAAGAATCCATTCTTTGATGCACAAAAAAATCTTTTACAAAAAGATCTCGTTGAATGCATGTTAATGCCTAGAATGATGAGGTGTGGCATTATTTTGGTCTAAAGTTAATCTATTGAAATCTTTCTTATTTCAATATTCTTCTAAGATTAAGTGCAATATGATGGAAAAAAATATCAAATAAGCATTGACATCTTATAAAATACCTTTTCAACAATCTAAAAATTATAAAAAAGGGCTCTTGATTAGAGAGAAACGCATGTTCAAAGTTGACAAGCTGCAATGTCATCACCGGATGGAAATAGTGTCTGAAGTGGCTACTTTGGATGCTCTTCAAAGTCAACTTGAAGATAGATTCTAAAATTTGCAACAAAATTGTCGCAAATACTCCAAAGAACATATATGAACCAAAAACAACGATTTTAGATCACATATGATACCTTTCAACAGGGATAAAAAATGCCCTCTTGTATGATTTTAATTTTTCCTTCAAATGAAGAATCTTTGTAGCTTGAAAGCTCTTGCTCATTCCTCTTACTTGCTCTTTGAAGATAAGAGTTTTCCTCTCCATTTGATGCATATAGAGCCTTGTCCATCTTGTCTCTTGCTTCCCTTTTGTAGCAGCTCCAATAGGACAAAAGAATGCAGAGGACACCTAACACAAGCACAAAATTTGTGAATTCATAAAAATTATAAGCAAAATTTTGAAAGGTTATATGGTTTATCCAACGCCATCCTTATCAAGAGGTTGTGAGTTCAATTCCTTGTAGGCTCAATTGTATTCATGCCAATTGTTTTGCTCCATACTATTCATGCAAAAGTTCTTCTTCAAGATGAAATAAATACACACGAAAAGGCATTTTCGAAAGGAAGAGAGAAGAAATGCATGTGCACACACGAATGGCTTATGAAGATTATATGTATTTTCTCATGAGGTTATTATGTGTGAAAAAGAAATTCGTGGTGAAGCCCATGAAGATGATGAATTGTGAAGGTCTCCATCTTCATCATCAACAAGGCCCAAGGTCACCATTGAAGCTTGTGAAAAGGATGATGAGGCCATTGAGGTTAGCATGAAACCTTTCTCTGATACCAATGTAATGAATTAGACTATTAGGACCACCATGTGCTAGAGAGATGACTCTCCTCCTAACCTTATGCCTCTATATATAGCTACTCAAATCAACAAAGACCACAAATGTAACTAGAGTCTACAAGTGCATGTGCAATCTTCATTATTACTTTAGGACCTTCCACTAGAGTCCACTGGTGGTTGGTGTACTCACCACTCGAGTTAAGTCTCTCTAGACTCAATTTGACTCACATCCACTTGAGTTAGAAGGCTCTAGAATTGTTTGGGCAAAACTCTCTTTCCATGCTCCCCATGGGGGTTGAACCGAAGACCTCTTCCTTTCACAACCTTTTCAACATGTGTGTTTGTGCATTGTTTGTATAGATACAAACATACATACATACATACATGTGTGTATATGTTTGTGTATGTATGTTTGTGTGTGCATGTGCATGTAAGTTATTTCTGTAATATCCTTGCTATGACGATGTTTTACGGTTGAAACATACTATACTAAATCAATAGAAAGATAGTATACTCAATCAATAGAAGACTATTTTATTTTCTGATGGGTTAGAAACAATGTCTCACACTAGAAAATATAAGTACATTAGAACTATTTTTAGTGTACTAAAAGCAATGGCTACCACATCCTGATTTGCCTTTTCCTAGCCAATAATCCATGTGACTTACAGGTTCCCCTACATATGAGAGTCGCCTCCAAGATGATTGGAGAAAGTATATTGAACATAATGAAAACCCAGTAGCTTCTTCCCTTATTCTTGCTCACAAGGTGTAAATAGAAACCAAACTGAGGTTTCTCCCACCAGATTCTATTGTAATTGGTTTTGTTCTTCCAAAAGTCTGCAGCTCCTATAGTTGTTCCTTCCGTTTCATCTCTGCATATAGAAGCAAACTATTTGTGCCTATTTTATGTAGTCATTCAATCTCCATTGGAACGTCTCCCACACACTTCAACCTCCTATAGACGATTGAAATCCAGTCCGACCCTCACTCTCAAGTATTGGATGATGCAAAATACCATATTCCCATCAAGATGTCTCTCCTATTGAATGAAACAATAAACATATCTTTTTCATAAAGGTAGAGTCAGTCTCTTTTCTGCTAAGTTGTCTTCCTTGATTGCATGTGGCTTAGAGACCTCTGAATTCTTTCTGCTGTTTGAGATATCTCATTCCCTTTCCCAAAGCTTCCAAATTTTGGGAGTACGGCACTTTCTCCTACAAAACTGATGCCTTTTGAGGTCGGGTTTGATCTCTTCCTTTACCTTCTCCTACTCCGTTCCAGTTCTCATCCACCTTCTTGCCCTTTGGGATCAGAATCATTGACTTCTCTAGTTATGTGCATGAGGAGGTTTTCATCAGGAACATCTAATTTGTTTCTTTAATTCTGTTTCATCATCTCATTATTTATGTCTAATACCTCAAATCTGTTATTGCCTTGCTATTTCTTTTTCAGAGCCTGCTACTCAGCTGTATTCATAGAACTCTGTTTAGCCATCCATCACGTCATCTCTTTTTAAGGTTTTGCTCACCTTAGGAGCCTTTTCTTGCATGTTCTCTGCTTTCCTTCTTCTTTTCCTAATTTTGCCTCTCTAGGCAATCCCTGCTCAAGTATCACACTTTCCCAGTGGAAATGGTAGGTGTCCTTTAAGAAGATTCTAGGAAACTAGTTTGCTCTGTACTATTCTCTTCAACTTACTTAAAGACAAACCATCTGAGAAGAGTCTCTACATCTAAACATTTCTATCAATATGTGGAATTTCATATTTCTTAGCACCTTGCCTAGTGGTTCCACTAATTTGTTGTAGGTTTAGTAAGTGCACATCACATGAGCTCCATACCTCTTGTCTATTTGGCATAAATGATGGATCAAAATACATGATAACAAACAGGCCCAAATTGGTAGGAATGCACATATGCTTGCTCATATAACAGTGAGGAACAGGTACCTGCTAATATACGATGCACACTAATTTCAAATTGAAAAAGAACTTTAGTAATGTTCACTGGTGCTCGTAAACAATGCACATTGCTGCCAAACTGCAAAGAATATTCAAAACTTCCAATGCATTAAATAGCACTACAACCAACTTTATCAAGGATCCACAGAAGCATTTCCAGAGCATTAGCTATGGATGCTCTGTGCACACTGCTAAAAAAAATTCCAGATGGCAGCATTGAAAAGAAAAAGAATGTTTAATAAGCCCTTAACTTCTGTACATAGAAATTCTTGCAAAATTTGATCACGTTTCAGGTAATTCTTGGCGATTCCTGCCTTCTTGGTAATTCTTGGCAAAGGGACACATGAAATTTTTGTAGTGTTTGTCTTCAGCCTGAAGTTTGGACTTGCATTCATCCACAACATCTGCCAGCTATGATGCCCATTTATGAGAAGGCACACAAAGCCCATCATAGGACAAATTGGACAGCTCATTTGCATTGTGAGGTCCAGATTATATTTTGGTCTGTATCCATTTTATCCTCATTCACAGAGGCTCAGTCATTCTAGACCGAAATCAAGTCAATAGTATTAGGGTTTCCCATCTTAATGTGATGAAATTTCCTTCAGTGATCCATGTTTAGTTTACTCTAAACCATATTCTGACAGCACTCTAAATGTCAGTCTCTACTTGGAGGGCTTTGCATCGCATTTATATTGCCTGAGTATGACCAATTCTGTCCAAAGTGCAGTGGAGATTGGCCAAGATTAAGCTGCTGTAAGCCCCCTTTTAGCTCCTCAGCAACAGGCTTGGCATTCCAGTGACCAAAATCAGAGATTGATTTGTTCTGCGACATAATTGTTGGTGCAGTTGAATGGATGATGTGTGTACTAGCAGACTTGGGAAGGCCTGGATGGCTCATCTCTTTACTTGAATGGACAGATGAAGCCCTTTGCAAACCTTGAGGCACACTTGATCTCATGGAATTGTCAGCATGTAAGACATCATCTATTCTTGACAGAATGTTAAAAGACAAGCTCTCAAGAACCCTAGAATAGCTCTCTAAGATCGATTGGCCTA
Source organism: Ceratopteris richardii (assembly GCA_020310875.1). Taxonomy (NCBI): domain Eukaryota; kingdom Viridiplantae; phylum Streptophyta; class Polypodiopsida; order Polypodiales; family Pteridaceae; genus Ceratopteris; species Ceratopteris richardii. The sequence goes on from CM035434.1 coordinate 99,434,930, forward strand.
CATCCTGGGAACCAAAAATCGGCAATAAGATTGGATACACGCACAGACTTAAAATCAAACAAATGCACATATTATGCATGAGTTTCAGACATGCACCTTATTGTACTGAATCTTGTTTATGTCAAGAATTGTCTGCGGAAGGCCTGGAAACTTGTGTCTCAGCAAAAGCAAAAGACCATCTGCCTTTTCTGCTAACATCTCACGTTTTTCAGGATCTATTGCACCTTCTTTTCCAAGCCCCCAGGATGACTTCGACCCTGTCTTTCCATCTTTCACCGATTGCATCTGTTTTGTTTGGATTTTCTTCCGCCAGACATGAATAGCAGCTTCAACACGGTTAACCAACTCCACAAGATTGTGTTCATCAGTAGAATCAATACTGGCAATGATACTATCTGGCGAAAAATTCTCTGAGGTGATTTTTCGATATAGTCCTTCTCCCAGGCTTGATCTACCATTCTGCAATAAAACAAAAAGTAATCTTGTAAGTCAGCTCTATTTCCTCCAAGGGAACAACAGGCACTAATGTGTCAAAGCTATGAATCTGATACCTTTGGAAGTGCATCCCAGTATATGCTTGGTACCTCCATCTCAGACAAAACTAGTGCATTGATAGCTAATGCTGCTTTCAATATTTGATTGATGTTCTCCCTCTGATGTTGCAGCTGTTTTCTTGCTTCCTCTGATAAACCGTCTGCAGGAACACGGGGGGTAGGTAGCCACCATTTCTCTTCCTGCCTCTTCTGGACATCACCATCCTTTTGAGTTTCACGATCATACCAGAACTCTGGTTCAGTAAAGCTATCAAGAGAATCCTGTGGAAGAAGCAGTTTGAGAAACTGGAGCTTCCTGATATTGCACATACATCATCGAGGAGAACTGAAATACAAAAGCTAATTACCATCAACATTGTATCAAGTTTCCGCAAAGCTGGAAGGTTCATCTGAAGATCAGACCTTTGTTTTGTGACCATAACCTTAAGGGACGGTCAAGAATTATGAATTAGTACTAATAGGCAGGATATGGCCATTTTCTTTAAGAGGAGAGTAGAAGCTGCATACCTCAATAGAACTACCATCAGCTAATTCATGAAGTTGAGGAACGAATTCTACAATGTGATCACACACCGACAGAAGCCAACCCATCTCTCTCCTCCACCTGACCTTGCGCTCCTTTGATAGTGGTTCTACACGATAAAGCTCTCCAAATACCGATGCTGATAAATTCAAGAAAGGTAAGCAAGCATTGCACAGAAAATGAGGGCCAACCCAAACTTGCGGATATTTTTGACACCTGAGAGATTTGTAATGGCGTTTGAGATGGCCAACGCACTTGAAACTCCTTTTCCACACCCAGACAAATCTTCACCAAGCAGAAGCTTTGCAAAACGTTCTTTCATCATTTCCATTTCTGTTAGGCATCACGTGGATCGATTGATCAGAAGGGAAATGCTTTACATGAGTACATGCAGAGGCGACATACTCACCAGACACATCGTCTGAAATAGCTGGTTCTGTATTTTTCTCCTTATCTTCATCCCAATATATTGTTTGTTTCGTGTTCGTAATACGGGGAAGGGAATGGAGCTTGGCCAGACGAGACTTCTCCCTGGCTGTAGAGGGCCAACCAAGTGGTGAAGAGTCCACAGACCCACTAGTACTCGAATCATCTGCATCCCAAAAGGGGTCACCAGATCCATCCACCATGGGGCCTTCTCCAAGAATGTCCGCACAGAAACGATCAAAGCTTGCTGTTGAACTGCTGCCATCAGCACTGTTCTGATCTGCAAAGCTGTCTGGAGTGCCATCGAACACATTCCTTTCGAACTGCGAGGAAGACCGTGATCGCAAGCCTTTCATGGCTGGAGGACCTGTCGGGGAGAACTCTCCTCAATCAGCAACCGATTCAACGTTATTGAAACCAAAAAAGTAACCATTTAGGTCCATCTAATCTAGAAGAAGACTGTAAGAAAATGCTTGAGCGGATGACTAACAGACCGGACACGCAGAAAGAATGAATATATTATACGTCATTAGCCGCGAGGTCGCTTATAAGCCAAATCATCGGCTATGTACTCAATGGCAGCGATAGTTGCAGAGACCGTTGTTTTCATTCACTTCTGATTCTGAAGCCTGAGCTGCCTCTCAAATACAATGGCTTGCGAATTTATGATGTAACTCTACTTGAAATATACATCTAAAGAAGGAACCTCCTATGCAAGCTTGCTCATGAGCCATTGTGACCAAGCCACGTATCCCACGAAGAGTTTTCTGCTGATGCATGGCTTGACGGAGCAAGGGCTTACTCTCTGTATGCATTGCCTTCGTAAAATCGCATTTTTCCCAGATAGTTCGATTTTAATATGCAATATATACCTGTATTTCTCTCGCCTTAGAATTCGCCGATCACCCAGTCTTCGAGCTACCTGAGGAGAACGGACGGATGACACTTCTGCCTTCGCAACTGTACCTTTGTACGAAACGAATAGGTTTGCTCTGAGTCGAAACTTCGTAATGGCGAGAATAAAGAAAACAAACATTTGAAGATATAATGCTTTCTTGTCCACAGCGTGAAGATAATGGTAAACGGTCGGTTAAATTAATATGGAGCAGTGCTTGCAAAATGCACCTCACTGCACCAGGCAACTCCTGTAAATGACGAAGTGGCACCTCATGCACGAAAGAGAGAAACGCAGAGAGAGAGAAAGGGATAAAGAGGGACAGCGAGAGAGAGAGAGAAAGAGAGAAAGAAACTACGATATAGATGTCAAGCTAAACAGAAGATTGACGGTAGGCAGATTCTAAACAGAAGACTGAGGAAAGGCGGATTCCAGTCAGATTGACGGTAGGCAGATTCTAAACAGAAGACTGAGGAAAGGCGGATTCCAGTCTCGAGGAATGGAGAATCAGAGCCATAGGGAGGAAGTATCTTCTAAGTCTTAGAGAGAGAGAGAGAGAGAGAGAGTTTAACGGATACACGCAGATCGATTAAAGAGAAGAATTAGCGGAGGCGTCGTAGCGGCACGCATGCATATACCATAATACCTGTATAATCGCTGAAGAAGCCACCACTCACCTACATTCTCCTGAATCGCCTGCCCTGCCCATAATCCTAAAAATTGTCGTACTCGCTGCTCGTTAACCAACCCACATTACATTACAGCGGCACAACTGCACGGATGCACGCGAAAATCGAAGCCATGTGTGAAAAGCGCAGCCACAGCGATTAGATAGAAAAGATGCAGAAGACAAGCCCGAAAGCGGCGCAGTAGGTGCCGGACCAGAAAGTGAGAAGAGCGAGAGAGAGCGAGAGAGAGAGAGAGCGTGGAGGGAAGAGCATATAACACTAAAAATGATGTTCAGATCCGTTTGTGCTGAAGTGCTACCATCGACCTCGCAGAAGAGAGAGAGATACACGCTGTCGACATGAAATTGCCCATGAACAAAGTGAGAATGTGGCATCTGGGAATCGTGACGCCGAGCATCTCTCTCTCACACAAACTCCCGCATGCAGAGTGCGTGAGGAGTGAGGAAGAGGAGCGACGAGAGAGGCCCCTGAACTTTGAAGAGCCTATCTCCAAGTCTCCCCTCCAGCGCCACCGAACACAATTCATTTTTTATATTATAATTTATGTTTATTAATAAGATTTGACTTTATGCGTGGATATTCAACTGTTGGGAATAGAAGTTCTCTAGGCTTCTTTGTTAATAACGAAGTTAGGCCTGAGGATGAGGTTACTCTTATCTATATATATATATATATATATATATATATATATATATATATATATATATATATATATATATATGAATATAAAAGCGAAGATGGATTAATTTCTATGTACTTCTCTTATGTAAAAAAAAAAAAGAAAAAAAGAAAGAGTTCAAGCCCGCGTAGCTTAGTGATTTGATGTCTTTAGTATTTGAGAGAAAGTTTTTAGTTCAAGTCTTGGTTGAACATATTTTTGAGTTCCTCAAATATGAGTGTCTCTATCTTACGAGGTTGGGTGTGTAAGTGTGTTTCCAATTCATTGTTATCTCAAAAAAAAAGAAAAAAAAAGAAAATTAAAAAAAAAAAGAAAAGAAAAGAGAGGTTACATGCTGGACATGGTTTAGATTACACAGCTCAAAAGTCCACAATTGATATGGTATCAAAGTTTGGATTACAAAGCTCAAAAAGTCCATTGGGATAGAGATTGGGAAGGAACTGCTTTAAAGTTAGATGAGGTGACTCTAATTCAACATGGTTTAAGTTACACATCATGAAAGTTCATTAGGATGGAGCTTGGGAAGGGACAACTTTAGGGTTCGATGAGGTGATTGGTTTGGCAAGCTCAAAAATTAGAGACATGGTTTCACTGGCCTAGATGCCACATATAATCGATACTTGAAGGCCAGAGTTAGCGATCAACATTTTTGTTTGAAGGCCATCCCTTTAATGAAAGAGAGGAGGTATCTGCTACCAGGAGGTTGAACTCTCGCCTCCCACCCTAGAGGCAAAGAGTCAAACCAATATGTGAGGCGTGTGTGGATTCTTAAGTAAAAGCTTGCCAAGTAGTCTTCAAAAGTTTAAAGTGATTGAAAAACGAAAATGTTGATATTGTGTCATCTCGAACCATTCACATAGGTAAGAGTACTTTTAATATCACTCTTCATTCACATATCTCTACCCATTCACACAAGTAGCAACATTTTTATACATGTCCCATTCACATTAAAAAAAAAAGCACAACGTCTTGATAATGTGTTTTAGATATAAGTCATCTAACATTTCGTTTAGTGGATATTGGTTTTAAATAGGTTTCCTTGGTTTCACCATTCTAGAAGGGACCGTAGAGCTACCCAAGATCTTCTAGCTTGAAAATATTTTCTTACTTTCTCCATCTACTTTTTTCTAGCATATGGATGAGAAAGCTCTATTTTCGGATGAACAATGAATTGGAAAGACACACGCACCCAATCTCGTAAGGTAGAGGCACCCATACATTTGAATATGCCCAAAGGTTCAGCATGTCTAGTGAATGGGATTTGAACCCAAGCACTCTGCTCCACGATGCTCACAGCTTGCCGCTACACCACACCTGTTTGGACAGCAAACTCTATTTGCGCTCGACTGCACCTCTTATGAACCCAAGCTTAGGTAAGATGGTTTTAAACCCACCTAAAATAAGCTGCTCCTAAACGCATCTTAGGTAAGATGAACATGTGGTGATTTTCTCACCTCTAGATCGCACTTCAAGATCCTTTTTTCATGTTATTTATCATTAAGTTTCATCCTCCAAACACACTATCACAATGCCTATGCATGCTATTTTGTCCTTTTGTGCCAAACATATATGTAGGTTTTGATTCACCAACAAACCAGCTTAAAGTCTGCTACATGTTTAGGAGAGCTCAACAGGGTGGTTGTGTTCAACTTTTCAAGATACAATCATTTTTCTACATCAGGGTATTTAGTGAGTGGCCATGGTTGAAAGCAATGATGTATTCCATATGTTGGTTGTTGAGGATATGTTGGATGGCACTAATTACCCACTATGGGCATATATGATGCACCATGTATTGGTAGCAAAAGGACTCTAGAATATTGTGCAAGGAAAAACATCCTAGTACACCTGCAAACACAATATTGCAAATAGAGTTAAGAATGATGATTTTCAAATTCTTATTCATGTTTTCGTTCTTGCAAAGATGCTCGCTTCATTGGGATGGCAGAGATGCTCAGGCACTTGCATTGATAGTTTTTTCTATCAAATGTGCCACTATCCCTCGCATTCGTTCTTGCAAAGCAGTAAATGATGCTTGGGATACACTTACCACTTTATACCAAGAAATAAATGAGGCTCATGTTGCTTACCTTTGAAAACAGTTGGAGAGTGAGCATGTGAATGAGAAGATTCTATGGACAATTTTTTGACAAAGATCAAATATTTGAAGGAGCAGTTGATTTCTGCTCATGAAATCTTGCTAGATAGTTCATTTGTGCAAATTGTTCTTAATGGTCTTCCATATTCATATCATAGTTTTGCTTCTACTCTTGGATTAAGGCAATCCAAATGCCTTAACATTTGAGGAGTTAGTCTATGTTTTATCAGTCCAAGAAGAATATGTCCATTATGTGTATTGTTGATCAAGCTTTCCTAGCTAATCTAAAGGGCAAACAGAAATGGAGCTCATCTACTAGTAAGCAAAAACTTTTTGATGCTACACAGTCGAAGAAGGAAGAAAAAAAAAAGAGAAGAAAACAAAAAAAAACTAAAACAATTTTGCAAATATTGTAAGAAAAATGATAATGTCATAAAGAAAAGTCCAAAACTAGCTACAAAAGAGGCAAAGAACTAAAGAGGCTTGAATGGTTGCTGCAGAGGCCTTTACTCCCAAAACAAAAATCTTGTTCAAAATGAAGAATGGTCATTTACTATTGTATGCAGTTATGACCCATCTTCTCAAGAGGAGTGTATGTCTGTGGTAGACTCAAATATTTGGTACTTTGATAGTGGGGCAACCAAACATATTAGCTTGCAGTGCAGTTTCTTGAGTTCACTTGAGACTGCCCCTATAGGGAATACTGTCACATGTGCTAACAACTCCTCTTATCTTGTAATGGGAGTTGGCAAGATCATTCTAACTACTACGGATGGTAGTTCTTTCACATTTTCAGATCCTTTGCATATAATAGGGATCAAGAAAAATACGTTATCAAATTTAGCATTAGCCAAGATTGGCTTGGTTATCAAATTTATTGATGACATATTATAATTCATGATCTCTCAAATGGCGATGTTATTATTACTTTTGTCATTTTATGTCATGGGTTGTATAAGCTCATAGACTATGCAAAATCTATGAAAGATTCAGCATGTGCAATTCAACATTCTCAGGTTATCTCAAATGCAAAGCTTTGACATGCATGCTTTGGTCATCATAATTTCACTAATTTGCTACACTTGCAAAAATCTAAAATGGTGTACTCTTTGCCCAAACTTGAGGCACCTTGTAAAAATATATGTGAAGGTTTTACTTTGGGAAAAATGTAGCACTCCTCCTTCCCAAAAGATGGTAGTTTGATCTACTCATAAATTGCAACTTGTTCGTAATGATATTTGTGGTCCCATGCAAACACCTTCTTTTTCAAACTACCTTTAATTCGTGACTTTTAATGATAGTTTCTCCAAGCATGCATGGGTATATCCATTGAAAGCAAAGTTGGAACTATTTATGTGCTTCAAACAGTTTTTGGTTATGGCTGAAAATATGTCAACATGTAAATTGGGCATCCTCTGTTCTAATCGAAGGGGGGGATAAATGTCTTCTGATTTTAATGCATTTCTCATTGAGTGTGGGATAAAACATTAGTGTACACTACCATATACACCTCAAAAAAATGGATTTGTTGAAAGAAAGATCTCATTGAGTGTGGGATAAAACATTAGTGTACACTACCATATACACCTCAACAAAATGGATTTGTTGAAAGAAAGAACATGTCTCTCATGGAGATTGTAAGGTGTATGGTCAAAAGTCGCGCTTTACCACATAGCTTCTAGGTTGAGGATGTTATGTGTGAGCATATGTACTTAACAGATACCAAAGCACTACAATCAATCACTCCATAGGAGGCTTGGCATAGTCATAAGCCATCTATTGCTCATCTATGTGTCTTTGGTTGTTTGGCATATGCATTAGTGTCTAAACAACAACACAATAAATTGGATCATAAAGCAATAAAATGTATTTTTGTTGGGTATAGATCTAAAAGCAAAGGCTATTATATGTATCATCCACACATTGAACAAATTCTATTTAGCCATGATGTTGTTTTTGTGAAGATGCAAATTGAACCATTACTTTCATGTACCAAGGAATCTTCAATTAGCTCAAGAGATATGTATGACACTTTGCTTCCTCTTTTTACAAGTGGACAGTCAAGTGTTGGCCCGAATAAGGCGATTTCTCTACCTTTAGAGTTTCCACATGATGATGCAGATCATTCCATTTTTTATGCAGATTTACATGATGCACTTGTTGATGAGAGGGTTGATATAGAGAAGGCAAAATCATGCCTAAATGGCTAGTTTAGACTTTGAGAGATAGCAAATTAGATGCACTTTTTTCATATCATACTCATTCAAGCTTGCATAACTGCTTCATTTGCATCAATTTTCTATGCAATGAATGCTTTTATTCTTTGCACTGAGAATGAGCCTATTTCTTTTCATGAAGCACGAAATTCAAAAAATTGAATGGTTGATATGCAATGAGAACATTATGCCATTATGAAGAATGGTACCTGGTTTTTATGTGCTTTGCCCCCATGCAAAAAGTCCATCAGTACTAAATGGGTATACAAGCTAAAACATAATCTTGATGGAACAATTGACAGGTATAAGGCTAGGCTTGTTGGAAAAGGTTATGCTCAAAAGAGAGGCATTGATTTTGATAAGACCTTTTCCCCCACATGTCGAATGACCACTGTTCACAGCATTTGTGCACTTATCGCTCATCATGTTCTGGAATGTAGATGAGTTGGACATTAAAACTGTATTTTTGAATGGTGACTTACATGAAGAAGTGTATGTATTTCAGCCCCATGGTTTTGTGCAAAAAGGGGCATGAAAACAAAGTGTGCCAATTGGAAAAGGCATTATATGGTTTGAACCAAGCACCACGTGCTTGGCATGATAAGATACATGCCTACTAGATTGCATATGATTTTGATAACAGTCCAACTAAGAGCACCTTATATGTTAAGCGTGCAGATGATGTACTTTTGTTCATCATTGTATATGTTTGATGACGTGCTCCTTACTGGTCTTAATGAGAAGCATATTGTTGAATTTAATGTTGATTCGCATACCTTTTTTGAGATGTCAAATTTTGGGCATTTACATCATTATTTGGGATTCAATTTATGCAAACTTATGGAGGAATAAGTTTGTTTTCAAATAAGATATGTTTTGGTCTTGAATATTGCAAACCTAGTAACATGTTTATGATTGAGTAATCATACTGAGTAATGTGGCAAAGATGCCACATGGCATCAATAAGGGCATTATGCCCATGTGGTAGAAGGGGGGAGAGAGGAGTCTCTCCCCTTAGAGTATTAATATACTCACATGAAGAGCATATGAGAGGGAGTCTTTATTTATATGAGACTCTTAATGAGAAGGACTGAACACTTAGGCTCAGCGGCTGGGCGGATCGAACTTTCAAGTTCTTTGTGTGTGTCCAAGTCGAGGGAGGATCTCGTAGCGTTCTCCGTGAACAGACAATAGCAAAAGGTTGTTCTAATATTTGGTATCGGAGCAGGTTACAAGATTGTTTGCTTGCCCGCCCAGAAGTGGGAGGCGTAGGGGTTGAACCTCACGACCTCATGGAGGGGGGTGAAGTAGGCTATCCACGTTACCTAGAAGGATTTGGTGAACATTTCTTAATCTCTTACATATACATGAGAGCAGTGCAAGGTCGAAGAGGCAAAAACTCAGTAGCCTGTTAGAGGAGCAAAGTCTTCAAAGGAGGCCCATGAACCTCCAGCCGTGATGCCGAGTTTGCTCGAGGTCTCAAATGCCCATCTTTTTGTGAGGAGAAGGTGGAGTTCTACTTTGTGCGAAGAGGATGAAGCATTAAAAGAAAAGAGACATGAGCAAGGAGATTTCGACCTCGAAATTCATACCATCCTATAACACAATTCCAATAGGAAACCTCACCTCCGAAGCACGATTTGTCCAGAATATCATCATGTTTCTTATGGGGAGTTTTCAAGTACTAAATGTTTTGAGCTTTCTCATCGGAACTCCCTTTTGGAAGATGAAAGAGGAAGGATTGATGAATCCAAAGTCATTGGGAAAAGTACTCATATGCAAAGGAAATGGGATCATTGCGTTCTTTCTTGAGGTTTTGGCAACCTACAGTTATGCCTTCAAGTTCCAGGTTTGATTATTTTTGAATTTTTGTAAGAATTTTCATTTTTGAGAATGATAATGAAGCATTAAATGGCCAAGATCTTGGAGGGAAATCACATGTACGGAGAGTATGAGATATGTATTCTCACCTAGAGTCAAGGATTCCCTCAAAATTCAATAAAGGCTAAGCTTTAGGCACTTCCAAAGTAGCCTATTTTTATGATTTTTACATAAATTTCAGGAGCTATTTTGGATAAGTAACCATTTTGGGAAGGGGAAAGAAAAAGGGATTTATCATACATTTATAGAAATAATCATGCACACATATAGTATAGTGCATTGACCTCCTGATAAGATTAAGAAATCCAAGAGATACCTCAGTTTGATGGGAGTTTGAAGCTCCACAAAACCCCCTTCCATCACAGTTTGACAAAAAATTTCAGCACCTAAATTTAAGAAATTCCCATTTTGGAAGAGGGAAAAATAGGTGCGATAGCTACGGATGGATGGGAAAAAGTATATATACTGAGAGTATGGTGTATGGAATTCTCAGGCGAATCATTAGATTCATCAAAATGATAAGTTAAGGAGGAATTTTAGTTCCTCAAAGACCCCCTTCCCACACTTTCTAGAAAAAATTAGATGTTAATTTTGGCCAAACTCCACTTCTGGGAGTAAGAATAAAGATCATTTAAGAGGCTTCCCATGGATTATTGTATAAAATCCAAGAGAAATCCACATTTAGAGTGGATTAGAAGCTTGCTAAGAGCTCCCATTTAAGTGTTTGCATAAAAGCAAAAATCTTGCTTTAGGCCTCTTTTGGGGAGCGAATTAGCATGCACAAAGAGAGGATTTGGAAAGGTAAAACTAGGCTCAAGCATCTTCATATATCACTCTCTGAGGTTATGGAGAGAATTTTAGCATTTGCATGATGGAAGAATGCTTTTGGGCACCCCAAAAATCACATTTTTACACTTTTTCCAGCCCCTCCAACAGTCCACTAGTTTGACATGTCCCACTTGGAATGGCCATATATTGGGCTAGAAAACTCCAAATTGGATGTGCTATGGCTCGTTTTGAAGAGCACAAGGTCTACTTTCAGTTTGTGAGAAAAAAATTTGGAAAAAAAGTATTTTTTCAGGTCTGAACAGGTCTGAAAAGTACGAACAGTTTTTGGTGACTACCTCCCGGAAGCCATATCTTTCAAAACGGGAAGGCTATTTGAGTAATTTCACTTCGATTTCTTTGCACATGCTATATATTTCAGTTTATGAAAATTTTCAGGTCCTTAAGTGGGTTTTGCAGGTCTAAAGAAGGATTACTAATGCATTTTTTGATTAAATTTGCATTATTTTGGTAATCACCTGACCATATTTTATGTTTTGGGGAGTGTTCCGATGTTTTCGGACACTCCAAAAATTTATGTTAGGACCTGAGGAGGAAGGTGCAGAGGTCTCAAAGCTCATCGAGAAGAACTGGATGCATGCAACTCCAATACAAAATTATTCAGGGACGTATGCTTTATGCTTTCTAGCATTTTATTTATGTTATGGCATGTTCTGTATCTACATGCATGAATCGGATTGCATACATCAAATGTTGATCATTGTTTAAAATCTTAAAGTATGGATCAACATGCAGGAAGTATAACTTTGATTGTTTGCAGGAAAGAGGATTCCAGGAAATACAAGGTTATGCAACACAAATTGTGTTGCTAGCATTTTATGTTTTTGCAGGTTATGGAGTCCACATATAAGTTTATGGCGTGCATGCCATGGGCCTGTCAAGCCCAATGTTATTGGGTGGCCTATGTGCCACTGAGCTATTGGTTATAATTTTTTTGGGATTCCATTTCATGGGGAAATGCTGTCAAAAATTTTTCCCCCTCATGGCGTTATATATGCTTTTGCCCTTAGGTAAGAATGTTATGGCATCGTAGTATGCCCTTTCTACAAACATCAATAAGATGTAGGCACGCTTTTAAGCATGTATTTGATGGACTTAGTACCATCATAGTATCATAGATAAGGCAACTTCATTAGGAATAGGATCCCTACACATAATCCTTATGGATTTAGACCATAGGATTGCTAAAGGGAAGGACATGTACCTTCACCATTAGGAATGTGCACAAGCAATCCTATAGGTTGTGAGAAGTTGCATACAGGCACGGGAGATATATTTATGATAATCTCCAAGTCAGTGAAGATTTAGTTATCTTCACAAGAGTCTCACATGATGATTAGGAGACTATGCGATATTATCAGGAATACCCAAAAACTCAGTAGTTTCACTGATACACCTCACTTGAGCAAGTAGTGAAGCATTTCTGCTACACTACTAAGGAAACCAAATAGATGGGATCACAGAGATGGGTTTCATGAGACAGCATCGACGGGTGCTTATGTGATTCGAGTGATGGTTAGAAAGGCCAGAGGTATGGCACTAGCTCTATGACTCAGAGCATAGATCCCTTAGTCAGGAATAGTTGGGGTACCCAATACATACATGTATGTTGGGATCTACAGAGAGGTACTTAGACTTAGTCTTTGTACCTAGGAACAAGTTGGTTTGGAACAGAAAGGGATATCCATTGTCACTTGTTGACTAGAACCAAACTAGCTAGTTCAAAGACATGGGACTCATTTGAGTCCACTGACATCATTTTAGGATATGGGATTCATTAGACTCCACTTATATATTCCATCACATATATATGGAATATATATTCGGTTTAGTGTAGGTATGGTACCGTGAATTGGAAGAAGTTTTCACTGGTATGGGACGGTGGAAATAACTTCCCTTTGAGCACTCTTCTTCTATGGCCAGGGAGAAAAGGACTCATCATTCATGGCATCATGTCTCACTAGATCATAGGAGAGCTCTTAGTAGACATCTCCTTAGCATTGGGAGTTATCCCTCATAGTTTAGGGAAGATTTATTCTTCCACTAGAGAATGTGATAGGTGATTTTATCACCATGGATATCACATACTCATTTTGATGCTTTTATGAAGGATAATTCCATGAGTTTGATGGGATCATATAGATCCATACACAGGGATGGTTGGCATAGATAGCTCTTTACTATGGATACATATGTGTTTACGGTATCATGTCACATCATTGCTGATCATTTTAGTAAAGGGCTTTGATCCTTATTAGGACTTTATTTTCTCCACTCTTCACTACATACACCTTCATTAGTTAGGGGAGATCTGTTCTCCATCTTCATAGGAATAAGTGTAATGAGGGATTATGCATTAGTTATGGAAGAGAGGACTAAATAAATTCATGAGTTTCTCTTTTAAGGAAAGGAGAAAGTGGGAATCAGCTCAGAGATCCATGAGAGATCTCACTCTAGCTCAGAGGTCTCACTTTAGCTCCTTTTCTTTCAAAGAGAAAAAAAGAAAGGAAAACATGATTTCTTCATAGGAGAAGAATAGAGTATGTTTTCCTTTAGAGAGAAGATGTGTTTAGAAAACATCTCTTAGTTTATATTTCAGAAGGAATTTGTTTACTCTACTTGTCAATATAATTTCCTTCATATGGGAGTATGATTCTCCACTATTTTGGAAGGAAAAACATGGAGAATTTATGTGCATGTTCTCAGTCATGGATGAGTAGAGCTAACGGATTCAAAAGAATCTCTTTCAAAGGGAAAGGGAAAGTGGAATAGATTCCAGTACCAGAGCTCTTTTCCTTAGAGGAGATTACAGAGAGAGATAGAGAGAGAATTTCACTTTCTCATTTCGGTTGTCTAGATAGAAGTGGCACTCTTCTATCAAAGGCAAGAGGGAGATTAGTTAATCATGATGGTTAGATTGATTCTCACATGGAGACTCTAGAGAGGAGTAATTATGTTACTCCAGTGATGGTCTTTGACTAGATGAGATGATCTAGTTATTGACATTAGTTAGACTAGGAGTAGAGATATGATTCTTCTCTTTACGGTTTATAGGAGATAGAGATATATCTAACCTATTAGGGCACCAAACTCTTAGTTGGTGTTACATCATGAGTATGATGAGTAAACATCAATTACAAGGATGGGTACTTAGGGATTATCTGAATCTCAAAGGGAATGCTTTCTGCATTCATATGGCAAACTACAGGGAAGAGAAATATTAGAGTTTGCACAAGTGCCAATAGATGCTCTTCCAATAGAACTAAGTCCAAAGGAAATGGATGTTCGGTCTGTTGTCTGAAGTGAATCATCTACGAATCCTTATTGCGATTGTTGTGTTAAGTTCGTGTATTGCGGTAGTACTCATTCTTGGAATGTTCTGCCAGTTGTTTGGTGAAGTCTGTGTAACTGTGGCAGTGTTTCTAACACTGTGCGGGATCGTGTTGTCTTCAGCATTGAGATCTATCATCATACGGTAAGGGTTAAGCTACAGTAAGGATTTCTTGGGTTGCGTACTGAACCTTCAGTACGGTGTATCTGAAACACTTGAATTCTCTGTGTCTTCGGATGTTGATTGGATTGTGGTACCTATTCGGTAAAGGTTGAACGATTACTCTTGTCTCTGGTATTTTCAGTAAGTTTATGTGCAGATGCAATATAGCATCTTAGCATATTCGATACACGTTGGCTGAGCTAAACCGTGAACTGTAAATGTCTAAGTACAACAGAATCTTGATAGAGCTCTCAGCATCAGTATATTGCTGTGTGTAAGTGGTTAGTTTGGGAACTAAGTATAGGGCCTCTGTCTAACAGACCCCTTCCACTCCCAAGAACCCAATAATCGTTTAAACGCACTTCTGACAGTTAGAATACAGCGTTTAACAAGTTTGAAGTCACTTTTTATGGGACTCTGTTATATACTTCAAAGGATTATATGGTTTATTATCTCCATTAGGATACGATCAAGCTTACAAGTTTGGCACTTTTACACTTGCTTTACATGCTATTACTCCATAGAGGATACATCATATGGACTTAGGTCATTTTGGTGATGTTATATATTATGGGAGTGATAGTTTGGAGGCTGAGTGTACATGGGAGATAGTAGGCACCATTTAGACGGTTCCCACCTTTGAGATGATCTCATATGAGATTTCTTAAGGGGAAGGATACGGGGAAACAACACATGGAGATGACCATGTACATAGAGTACATGGGGTTCAGGGGAGTCCGAGCACCTATTTCTACCACTATGGACATTTCATCTACATTTTCAAGGACGAAAATGTTTTCAAGGGGGAAGGAAATGTCATATCATGGATGCATACTCTTGAGTAATGTGGCAAAGATGCCACATGGCATCAATAAGGGCATTATGCCCATGTGGTAGAAGGGGGGAGAGAGGAGTCTCTCCCCTTAGAGTATTAATATACTCACATGAAGAGCATATGAGAGGGAGTCTTTATTTATATGAGATTCTTAATGAGAAGAACTGAACACTTAGGCTCAGCGGCTGGGCGGATCGAACTTTCAAGTTCTCTGTGTGTGTCCAAGTCGAGGGAGGATCTCGTAGCGTTCTCCGTGAACAGACAACAGCAAAAGGTTATTCTAATAGTCATAATGGGTTGGTTGCTATGACATTCATGTGTCCACTAGTGGTTTTTGCTTCATGCTTGCTAGCTCATGCATATCTTGGTTGAGCAAGAAGCAACCTATTGTGGCCACTTCTAGTTGCGAGGTTGAGTATAGGACAGCTTTCATGGTCATTCTTGAGTGTGAGTGGTTGAGATGCCTTTTGGTTGATTTGGGTGTTGGTCGGTCTTTTGCCACCACCATCTTCACTGGTAGTCAGAGCACATTGTCAGTATCAAGGAGCCTTGTGTTCCATGCTTGCACAAAGCACATTGAGGTGCACTATCATTATGTGAGGGAGACATTCTCGTGTGGAGAGATTAGTTGGCACATGTTCCCACACAGGATAACGTTGCAAACCTTTTCACAAAGGCTCTACCTAGGGAGAAGTTTGAAGCTTTTCACAAAGCTTTGGGCTTACTTCATTTCATGGATTGATGTATTTCCACATAGCTTGGCACTTCCTTATACATGAATGTCAGCTCCTTGTTCATTGCATCACTTCAAAGGGGGATTTGTTGATATATTTCATTAGTGATGTGCGTGAACACACTTAGGACTATTAGGGCACTTTTTTCCCTCTTTTAGGAGGTTTTTCTTCACTTGTATTTACACCTATAACCCTAACAAGTTACTTATTTTTGTACATTCTCTTGATAATTCATTCAGTATTGTGTTGTGCTCCAAGCTTCTTCTTCTTCCTTGTGTCATTTGTGTGCTTCCCTACACCTCAAACTCCAACAATAGCACCTCCTCTTTACTCCAGAGAGCATCTCCCTATCTTTTTTGAATTCTAGAATTTGGATGAGCATCTCACCACTTCTTCCAATTTTCCAAGACGTTATGACTTTATAATGAGAACATTCCCTTTGAATTCACTAAGTCCCACCATACTATGAGAGCATGAGGAAAATGGTGAGCTTGTTGGAAAGAAAGATATGAAATGTGAATATTTTGTTCTTGAATTCAAGTAGCACAACAAACGCAACTCTTGTCTTATAAGATATGGAGGGGTTCTTAATTACTTTGTGCTTGCAACATTAGCATTTAGGCCCAAATCTTGGAAAACAGATTGTGCAAAGATAAAGTATGTTTTTTCCCACAACTTTGAAATAACATGATAGTAAAAGGAAAAACCATGGGCATGATGATAGCTTGAAATTCGCTATTCCATTAAGTATATTAGAGGAATTATTATATGTGAGAAATTAGGATGTCATATTCATGGGTTGGATATATTGTTGATAGGGAGATCACTAACATGTTTCTATACATTGCAATTCATGTGTCATTTACATGCCTTCTTATAATAGCTACATTGGTGGATATGATGCTTCTTTTATTCAACTTTGATTGGAAGATCATTTTTACCTATGTGGATTTAAAAATTATCATTACTCTAAATGGATGGGATCATTTTTGCCTATATTGCAGATCCCATATGGATGGTAAAAAGCACCTTCACATAGATAAAGGTGACCAAATCACTATTGTACACATCATTTTTGTTGAAGATATGTCCATTGTTGAATTATATGATTTAAGATTTCAGTATTTTGGAAACTTTTATCTTTAGTTTTCTTTAGTTGAAACACCTTATTTGTATGGAGTCTTCGTGAAATGTGTGATAATTGAGCATCTAGGCACATAGTTTGCTTCTATTTGTTCTTTTTGAAGTTCCAAATTGCTAAGATCTTCATGAAGTGCCCATCATATATAGGGATGTCCTAATTATAAGGTCCATTCAAACATCATGAAGCCCTTTTGTTTGTCTTCATAAAAACCATTACAATTATGTGACGACATGGATGGCCTTCACAATATTTAAGTGTTCTACTTATAATTGGTAACATTTTTTGCATCAAAATGGCCCCATAGTGATTATCCTCTTCTATCTTTCCAAAGTGGAGATAACTAATCAATCACACCCACCAGAAAAGCACCATTTCATGAGAATAACGACCTCTGGTCCAAAGTTGAGTGACACAATCCTTTCCAATCCAAAAAAAAGTACAACATGTGATGATGAAGAAGATGAAGAACAGGCAAAAGAGAAACAATTTCAATCACCCCATAAAACATATGTCCAAATCTCCATGCCATATAGTAGTCATAGGTTGTCGTAGAGTATTTAGTAAATGTTTTATTCTTATATGTAGCAATGGGTAAAGATATCTAAACCTAATGTATTTTTCAATAATCATATCCTCTTCTTATATACAAAAGGATCGAACACTAAAAATGTCATTATATCCCATGTCAGATTCAAATTGAACAACTATCATCAATTTATGAGAATGTTCTTGTGAACATTGTGCATGGGAAATTCTAAACATTTACAAACCAAAATTTTTCATCTCCAATCCCAATGAAAAAACACTAATATGAGTGTCCAAGATTGATTGTTTCAAGAGAACATGCTTCATAAATTGTGATCCATCCCCTATGTGTGAGATATAGAAAAGAAGCATAAGAGTCCAATAGTCATGTATGGCAAACAGAGTTTCTCATGAAAGAGTTAACTTCCTCTATCTTCTCATATGAGGAATAGGAAGGTATGCGTTTCAAGTCCCATAGGGAGAATGGGAAGGTATATTCTGTGACAAGTCCTCTCAAAGATTTTATTCAAAGCTTCTAGTTCTAATTAACTATCATTAAGTCTAAAAACCATAATTTCTAGCTCTTTTACATTAGAACAAATTGATAGGTGTGCTTAAATGTGCAAGATTTCACTCTAGTTAATTGTAGTATTCCCCACTTGGGCACTATGTAAAGAGGGTTCATCGAGAGAAAAAGAGCACAAATTTGATGTTCTTGTGAGTGCTTGTAGGGAACATCAAATTTGTATAAAAGCCTTTAATTTGCTCTCATTGGTTTCGTTTGTGGGCTACCTTCATCTCCAAGTCTCATTTTAGGTTCCCATCCTAGTTGCACACCCTTATTGTATTTGTGCATAACTATGATCTACATCATCCCTCATCCTACATATAGGTGCAAAATGGATGGTCTTTTCGCTCCTTTATGAGGATAACATACCTACTCACCCCCCACGTAGGCTATCATGGTGTGCAAAGAGAGAAAGAGAGTAAAGGAAACATGGTCATCAATGTCACCAACATGTGTTTTTTTTTGTCATTCTCCTCCATGTGTTTGAGAGCAAGCAACTAGGCAATTTTTTTCAGCTGTACCACTTCTTATGCGTGTATGGATATGCATATGTGATCGTATGACATGTCCTTCAAGCAACCATAATACCTCTCCCTTCTACAATCTACCTTCTTCCATAACACACTTGAATTGTATTTCTTATCCTAAGTAAGACCTTCTTAACCCAATTTGAGTTGGATGAATTCCTCGAGATTGAGAAGAAAATCCTAGGTCTCCAACCAAGCAAATCTTACGCTTGCTCACCCCATTAAGAAAGGATGAGCTCTAGACCCTTTCATGAAAGTACATTTAAGCCAATCAACCAAGTTTCTACATGCATGCAAGGAGAAATCCATCAAAGAAGATGTAAAAGCACAATAATCTGAGCATTGAAAAAGGATTCAACTTGGAAATGGTGGCGAATTATCTACCTCACAAAGAGGCTTACATGCTTTGACGAAGAGCAAAAAAATATTTTCATTGGTTATCCATGAAGCATCACATGAACTTGTGAGTGGCCAATCAAAGGTTCAAGATTCAAGACGAGAAAAGACTACAAACACTACTATTAAGATCAACTAGTACCATTGAGCCTCAAAAATGTTGAGGAAGAACTTTATCTCTTCTTCTTGGCATTTGGCATCACAAATTTTCAAAATGCATTGATCAAGGCATAAAAGAGTAACCGAGGCATGATAGAATGCATGGAATGTGTGACTAAATTACATGCACACAAACAAGTTGCATAACACATGCACTAGTTAGAGATAGATTTAAGTGAATGTATGTGTTGTTAAGATCCATCAATAGAATTAAACTAGAGTAGTTTGATGAACTCTTAGCGTGAGTTCAAAAAGTTAAGTTTTAAAATGGTCAATTGAAATGGAAAATTTTCAGACATATAGAAGACTTTACTTAATGAAGAAGCCAAGTATCTCTAGTTTTGTAGACTGCTTAAACCCGAAGCACCTCTTATAGACCTCTGAGATCTAGTAAAAACATGCTAGAATACCACATGCCCCACTTTCCAAGGGCCAATTAAGATATTTTGATAAAAATGAAGAGAATCTTGGAAAAATTGAGGCCAACTCATGCCAAAATATATGCATCAAATCCTATTGCAAGTCCAAGACCATGTTAAAAGGACGATGGCCTATTTTGTTGGTTAAAAGTTCATCCAGTGTGATGGGAGAAACTTGAAAGTTTTTTCATTTACCAAGAATGAAAAATCAAGTCTTTAGCATATTGCTTTAATGATTATAAGTTGAAAAGATTTCAATTTTTATATGGAAACAACCATCAAGATAAATCCAACTTGAATGGGTCCAAAAAAAACTCATATACAAGTTCTCATGAAAAATCCCAAACGGGGTTATGGGGGTAATCTCATGAACCAAGAATAAAGGAGTAGTCTCTCCCCACTGGCTCAACATCCCTGCTCTTTAAGGTTTAAAAAAAATATAGGGGAATGAAAATTCCACAAAGTCCTATTTTATTCCATGAAATTTATCTTATGAGGTTTCAATAAGCCTTTTTAAACAAGAGAAGTAATGAGGACCACTTGATTAGGTTAAATGAGCAATCAAAGATGAATACAAAGGTGCTAAGATCCTCTCTTGAAATGAGATCTTCTCTTAGAATCTCAAGGCAAATATTACTAAACATTACCCACGTTTTGTAAAAAATAACTTTTTCCATAATTTCAATGGAAGTTAAACATGTCAAAGATATGCTAAGAAAAAATCCAAGGTTACCCCAAAGGAATTAAGTCCAAAGAAAAGGATGTTTGAGATATACTTACCACTTTGTACCAAGCAAGAAATGAGGAGCGTGTTGAGTACCTTTGAATACGGTTGGAGAGTGAGCATATGAATGAAGGAGATTCTATGGACAATTTTTTGACGAAGATCAAATATTTGAAGGATCAGTTCATTTTTGCAAATGAATTCTTGCCAAATAGTTCACGTGTGTAGACCGTTCTTAATGGTATTCCATATTCATATCAAGGTTTTGCTTCTACTCTTCAGTTGATGATGAAAGGAAATCTAAATGCTTAAACATTTGAGCAGTTACTATTTTTTTGTTATAGGAAGATCATTCTAGCTACAATGGGTCCATTATGCATGTTGAAGATCAAGATTTTTTTAGCTAGTCAGAAGGGTAAAGGTAAATGGAGCTCATCTACTAGGAAGCAAAAATCTGCAAATGCTGCACAGTCAAAGACAAATGACAAAGACGAGAAGAAAACAAAGAAACAGAAACAATTTTGCAAATATTGTAAAGGTAATGATCATGTCATAAAGAGTTGTCCAAAATTGGTTGTAAAAGAGGCTAGAATGGTTGTTACAGAAACCGCTACACCTAAAATAGTGTCTTCCAATCTTGTGGAGAATGAAGAATGGGTGTTTACTATTGTTCGTAGTTATGAACCATCTTCTCATGAATAGTGAATGTCAGTACTAGACTTAGATGTCTGGTACTTTGATAGTGGAGCAACCAAACATATTACCTCACATCATAGTTTCTTCAATTCACTTGAGCATGTCCCAACAAGGAATATTGTCACATGCGCCAACAAATCATGTCATGGGAGTTGGTAAGATCATTCTGACTACTATTGATGGTAGTTATTTCACATTGTCAGATGCTTTGTTCGTGCCATGGATCAAGAAAAATATGTTTTCAGTTTCATCATCAGCCAAGATAAGCTTGGTTGTCAAATTTGTGGATGATAGATGCAAAATTCATGATGTGTCAAATGGCGATGTTATTATTGCTTCTGGCATTTTATGTCATGGGTTATATAAGCTCATAGACTATGAAAATTCTATGAATGATTCAATATGTGCAGTTCAAGATTCTCAGGCTATCTCAAATGTAAAGCTTTGGCATGCATGCTTTGATCATCTGAATTTTGCTGGCTTGTTATGCCTGCAAAAATCTGAAATGGTGTCCTCTCTGCCCAAACGTAAGGGACTTGGTAAACATGTCTATGAAGGCTATATTTTGGGAAAAATCGAATGTTCCTCCTTCCTAAAACATGGTTCAATATGAGCTACTCAAAAATTGCAACTTGTTCACAATGAATTTTGTGGTCCTATGCACACACTTTCTTTTGAGAACTACCTTTACTTCGTGAATTTTATTGATGATTTTTCCAAGCATGCATGGGTGTATCTATGAAAGCAAAGTTCGAAGATTATGTGCCTCGAAAAATTTTGGTTTGGATTGAAATTTTTTCAACATGTAAAATGGGCACCCTCTATTCTAATCGAGGGGGGAATACATGTCTTCTGATTTTACTGCATTTTTTGTTGAACTTGGGATAAAAAATTAGTGTAAATTCCATATACACCTCAACAAAATGGATTTGTTCAAAGAAAGAACGGGTCTCTCATGGAGATGGCGAGGTATATGGTCAAAAGTTAGGCTTTACCACATAGGTTCTGGCTTGAGGTTGTTATGTGTATAGGATATGTACTTAACAGGTGTCCCACCAAAGTACTACAGTCTATCACTCCATATGAGGCTTGACATTGTTGCAAGCCATCTGTTGCTTATTTGTGTGCCTTTGGTTGTCTCGCATATGCATTAGTGCCTAAAGAACAACATAGAAAATTGGACGATAAAGTCGTAAAATGTATTTTTGTTGGGTCTAGTTATGAAAGCAAAGGCTTATATCTATATCATCCATAAACTAAACACATTTTGGTTAGCCATGATGTTGTTTCTGTGGAAGTTGCAATTCACTAAGGAGACACCAATTAGCTCCAAAGATGTGTATGACACTTTGCTACCTTTTTTTATAGATGGATAGTCAAGTGGTGGTCCAAATGAAGCAATTTCTCAACCTTTATAGGTTCCACATGATGATGCACATCATTCCATTTCTCATTCAGGTTTACATGATGCATGTGTTGATGAAAGAGCTGATATAGAGGAGGCAAAAACTATGCCTAAATGGTTGGTGCATACTTTGTAAGATAGCAAATTAGATGCACCTCTATCATATTGTACTCGTTTAGGCTCTCATAGTGCATCTTTTGCATCAGATATCTATGGTATGGTTGCATGGAGTCTTTGTGGTGATAATGAGTCTATTTCATTTGATAAGCACAAAATTCAAAAAATTGGATGGCTACTATGCAACCAAAATATGATGCTATTATGAAGAATGGTACCCGATGTTTATGTGATTTGCCTCTTGGCAAAAAGGCCATTGGTACTAAATGGGTATACAAGCTGAAACATAAACCTAATGGAACAATTGACAGGTATAAGGCTAAGCTTGTTGCAAACGGTTATGCTCAAGAGAGAGGTATTGATTTTGATGAGTCCTTTGCATCCACTTGTAGAATGACCACCGTTCATAGCATTTGTGCACTTGCAGCTCATCATGGTTGGAATGTATAATAGTTGGACATTAAAACTTCATTTTTGAATGTTGACTTACATGAAGACGTGTATGTATTTCAGCCCCATGGTTTTGTGCAAAAAGGGCATGAAAACAAAGTATGCAGGTTGAAAAAGGCATTATATGATTTGAAGCAAGCACCATGTTCTTGGTATGAAAAGATACATGCCTACTTGATTGCACATGGATTTGAGAACATTCCAATTGAGAGCACCTTATATGTTAAGCATGCAAATGATGTGCTTCTTATCATTATTGTGTATGTTGATGACATGCTGCTCACTGGTCCTAATGAGAAGCATAATGCTGATTTTAAGGATGATTTGCATGCCTCATTTGAGAAGTCAGATTTGGAACATTTGCATCATTTTTTGGGCATTCACTTTATGCAAGTTGATGCTAGAATAGCTATGTGTCAAAAAAAATTATTGAGACATTATTGTAGCATTTTAACCTCGAAGATTGCAAACCTATTGGCAATCCTATGGAAACAGGTTTACTATTGAGTCTTCATGATGTTGGAGATGCATTTGATGTTGTTCATTATCAGTTGATGTTTGGATGCTTGATTTATTTATGCATAACTTGGACTGATATTCATTTTGTTGTCTCAAAGATGAGAAGGTTTATGCATTGCCCAAGTGTCAAACATTGGAAGGTGATTAAGCACATCTTTTGCTACTTGAGTGGTACTGGCTACTTGGATTGTTTTATCCCAACGGGGGATCACTATTGCCAAATTTACATGCTTTTTCTGACTCTGACTCGACTGGTTGTTATGACACTTGTGTGTCCACTAGTGGTTTTTGCTTCATGCTTGGTAGCTCATGCATATCTTGGTTGAGCAATTTTCACAGCCAATGTTGAATGTGTGTGGCTCATATGCCTTTTTGCTGATTTGGGCGTTGGTCAGTCTTCTGCTACCATCATCTTCATTGATGGTCAGAGCACATTGGTAGTTGTGAGGAACCCTATGTTCCATGCTCTCACAAAGTACATTGAGGTGCTTTATCATTATGTCATGGAGAGCTTCTCTGTTGGAGAGATTAGTTTGGCATATGTGCTTGCACAAGTTAACATTGCAGTTCTTTTCACAAATGCTCTACCTTGGGAGAAATCTGAAGGATTCCACAAAGCTTTGGTATTACTTTCGTTTAAGGATTTATCTCTTTCCACATAGCTTGCATTTTCTTATACATTAGTGCCAATTCCTTGTTCACCACATCACCTCGAGGGGGGATTTGTCAATATATATTGGTAGTGATGTGTGTAAACACTCTTAGGACTGTCGGGGCACTTTTTTCCCTCTTTAGGAGGGTTTTTTTCCACAACTTGTACATACACATGTAACCCTAATGGGTCACTTTTATCTTTGTACATTCACTTGGTAATACATTCAATATTATGTGTTGTGCTCCAAGCTCCTTCTCCTTCTTTGTGTTGTTCACATGTTGATGGTAATAGATGATCTTTGTGAGCCTAGCCATTAGGTTAGGTAGGGTGTAAACTTTTGAGCCATTGGGTTTCCATTTAAGGTGAAAATAAAGGCCTTGTGGCACAGTGCAATTTTCCCATAGATCCTTAATGGGGGGAGTGTGGAGGAGGCTTGTCCCCTTTTGTGGGGCTTGGCGGGGCTATCTCCATGGTCCGTAGGGCTGAGATGGTAGGACTTCTAATCATGGAGATATTATCAGATTGTATGTTTTACTAAATATTTTGTATCTCCCAACTACATTTATCTATACTGACTCCCCTTGTAAAAGCTATAAAAGCATAGCCCATGTGTAGCTTTACATAGTGTTGCACATGAGTGAGCCCTTCATCTAGAATCTATCTAGATCGCCATCTAAGCTCCACTTTGGGAGCACATAGGTGGACAACACCATTAAGTACTACTGATAGTACTTTGACTCTTATATAGCATACTACCAAGGCTTGTGAAGCCTAGAACATATTGAGAAATCAATATAAAGCTTGCAATGAGACATGGATTCAAAACTTGGAGAATCAGCTAGCAGTAGAAAGGTTTGCTGATGGGGAGACTACATAAGTGTTTATCACTCACATAAAGAATCTACAAGATCAAATGGCAGGAGCAGGTGTACAAAAGTCAAGTGAGGAGCTAGCTCGATGTTATCTTTGGATTCGTCCACCAAAGTTTGATGGCTTGGTAACTACTCTTAATACTCAAATCATACCTCAACCTCTAACTTTTGAAGAATTCAGTGTCTTACTCATGGAGGAGGAGCTATGGCTTAAGGCAATGCAACCATGGAGATGTTGCATTCAGAGCAAATGCCAAAGGAGGCATAGTGGACTCTTCAAAAGATGGAGAGAAAAAGAAGGATGACAAATAAGTTCAAGTGAGAGTGTTTCCACTGCAAGAATAAAGGCCACATAATTCAAGATTGTCACATCAAGAAGGAAGAAGAGAAGACTGGCTCTTCTAAAGGTGGCAAGGGCAAGGAGTCTACCAACACTGCAGAAATAGAGCTTGATTTATTTGTTACTAGAGGAGGTATGCTCCTTGGCTGAAGATTCAAGAACAGGTGACTCATGGGTGTTGGGCACTGCTGCCTCTCGTCACATGACGAGAAAAAAAAAACCTTTACAGTTCCTTACATCCTCTAAAGGAACTCATCACAGTAAAGGTAGGCAATAATGCAAGATGTCTTGTAGAGGGCAAAGGTATAGTTTCTTTCATTAATTCTAATGGAAATGTCAAAAAGCTTTCAAATGTTTTATATGTTTCACAAATCAAGAGAAATATGCTTTTACTAGCTTCTATAACTGATATGAGTTGTCTACTCTTATAGCCACTACAAGTGTGGGCACAAGTAAGTTATGACATGAGAGATTCGACCATGTTGGATATCCTCTACTAAAGGAGATGCATCATAGGGGTATGGTTGCACACCTACCATTGATTGCAAAGATGAAGGAACCATGTGAATTTTGCATGATGGGCAAGCAATAGAGGAAGGAATTTCCACAAGAAAGCAAGAATAAAGCAAGCTATCCTCTAGAGTTGGTGCATGTTGACTTGTGCAAGAAAATGCCTACACAGGCCTTGGGTGGATCTTCCTACTTCATGTTACTCATCGATGACTATAACAAGAAGATGTGGGTGTACTTCCTTCATGATAAGGCTCAAGCTTTTGGTAAGCTTAACAATGGCTTCATCTTGTTGAAACTCAAATAGGGAAGAAGATGAAGAAATTCAAGATAGATGGAAACAATGAGCTCACATCAATCGAGTTTGAAGATTTATGCAAAAATAAAGGAACCAAGCATGAACTCATAGTGGCACATAGCCCCCAAAATGTCAAAATCAAATCATTTGCCATCTCCATGATAATTTGATTTTGACATTCTGGGATAGTAGTCATCATCATGGAGATGATCATCATCAGAATCCTTGTAATCTTGCCATCTACATTGGAAAAGATGGCTTTTTACCAATGTAGGCCTCTTTTGGGGTCTTTCCATCAAGTGCCTTGGTATAAGTTTGATTCAAGATGAGGACATTCTAGGGATGACTACTATCCAAGTAGTACTAGAATGTCATCATGGAGATGGTGTAACTTTGAATCATTTGTCTCGTCTACAAGGATGACTAATATCCAAGTAGTACTCTTTGTGGTTGTGCATGAAGGATGGCGAGTCTATCACATGGATGTCAAATCAACATTCCTAAATGGAGACCTCAAGGAGGAGGTATATGTGTCTCAAGCACTAGGGTTTGAGGCTCCCCATTCAGAGAACAAGGCATGTACGTTGAAGAAGGCATTGTACGGGCTGAAAAATGCCCCTAGAGCATGGTGCCGACATATAGATAAGTATCTCTTAGATCTAGGTTTCAAAATATGTGCTTGTGATGCTAACTTGTATGTTCTAAAGAGAGGAGGAAAGAGAGTTCCGTTTTGTACTCTATGTAGATGACCTTGTGATTACAGGAAATGATGATGCACTTATTCAACAAACAAAAGATGCCATGAGTTCAAAATTTGAAATGACAAACTAGGCCTTCATGCATTATTGCTTAGGCCTTGAAGTTTGGCAAGAACTAAGGAAGATTTTCATCTCTCACCAAAAGTATGCAAGATAGATTTTGAAGGTATTTGACATGGAGGATTGCAAGGAAATTTCTACACCTATGGAGGTCAACACAAAATTATCTATTGAAGATACTTCACCTCTAGTGGGTATTAGAAGATATAGGACATTAGTTGTAAGTCTCAGATACTTGTGCAATAGTAGGCCAGCTATCTTTTATGTTGTTGGAATACTAAGTAGGTTCTCTAAAGGCAAGCATGTGGATACTCAGGTATGTGAAAGGAACCATTGACTATGGTCTTCTCTATGAAGAAGGATGATCTCCGGTTGGATAATGGAATTTAGATTGGGCAAGAGATATCGATACCAGAAAATCAATCTTTGGATATTGTTTTTCTTTAGGATCTCAAATTTTCTCTTTGATTAGTAAGAAGCAATTGTTTGTAGCATCATCTTCTACTGAAACTGGGTACAACGCAACATGTATTGTAGCATATGAAGCAGTATAGTTAAGGAGGATCCTATGTCACATAGGAATATAGGGATAGGAGGCTAGTGGGCTGAAGTGTGACATCCAAATTTACATGGCCATCTCCAAGAATCCTAATTTCCATGCATGTACCAAGCACATAGAAATTCAATATCACTATGTGCATGAGTTGATGGAGAAAGGGGTCATTGAGATAAGCTATTGTCCAACTAAAGAAGATGGAGCAAACATCTTCACCAAGGCTCTTGAGAGAGAGAGCAACTTCATCAACACTTTCCAAAGTTTGGTATTGGACCAAGGAGGTAGTTCACTCCACAGTGGACATTGACAGGGGGTGTAAGATATACTCAATACTCCGCCCTTGTGACCACAAATGATCCATGGTGCTCTAAGTTATAATGCCCCCATTATGAGGAGAAGCCATTGTGAGAACCTAGACATTTGTGGAACCCTAACTTCCAAAATAGATGAGGTCTATGTGTGACTGTTGATGGTAATAGAAGATCTTTGTGAGCCCAACCATTAGGTTAGGTAAGGCATAAACTTTTGGGGCATTGGGTTTCCATTTAAGGTGAAAACAAGGCCTTGTGGCACCACATAGTTTCCCCATAGAACCTTAATGGGGGTAGTGTAGAGGGGCCTATCCCCTTGGCCCATAGGGCCAAGATGGTAGGACTTTTGGTCGTGGAGATATTATCAGATTGTATATTTTGCCTACTATTTCATATCTCTTGACTATGTTTATCTATACCAATGCCCCTTGTAAAAGCTATATAAGCATGGCCCATGTGTAGCTTTACATATCATTGCGCACTAGTAAGCCCTTCATCTAGGGTCTATCTTGATCACCATCTAAGCTCCACTTTGGGAGCACATGGGTGGACAATACCATAATTGTAGCTGCATTATTCTTGGAAATTTGAGAATTTGAGTTGTCTATCTCTTAGTTTGTGTCTATTTTTATTTGCATTTCTCTCTCAACTTTGTCTACTTATTTGTTGTGCTATTATTTTTTACAATAATGCCTTTTTCAACAAACTTTGTGTTCATGCCCTTTCTTCACAAAACCACATGGCTGAAGTACATACACTTCTTCATGTAAATCACCATTTACAAATGTAGGTTTAATGTCCAATTGATGTACATTCCAACCATGATGGGGTACAAGTGCACAAATGCTATGAATAGTGGTAATTTGGCACATGGGAGCAAAAGTCTCATCAAATCAATGCCTTTCTCTTGAGGATAACCTTTCGTAACAACCCTATGCTTATACTTACCAACTGTTCCATGAGGCTTACATTTCAACTTGTATACACATTTAGTGCCCATGGCCTTTTTGGATGGAGGCAAATCACATAAAGACCAAGTATCGTTCTTCATAATAACATCATATTCTCATTGCATAGTAGCCATCCGACTTTCTGAATTATGTGCTTCTCAAAAGAAACAAGCTCATTCTCATAAAAAAAGACTAGAGATAGCCATTACATAGCAATTTGATGCAAAACAAGAACTATGAGAGCCTGAACGAGTATAATATGACAAGGCTGCATCTAATTTTCTATCTCTCAAAGTTTGCACCAACCATTTAGGCATAGTTTTTGCCTCTTCTATGTTAACTTCTCGTCAACAAATGCATTGCATCACAAATGGAATGATCCACATCATCATTTGGAATCTATAAAGGCTAAGAAATTGCCTCACTTGGACCGTCACTTGATTACCCACATGTAAAAAGAGGCGTGTCTGTTGAACATGCCATTATCACATGTAAAAAGAGAGAATGTGAGGGATAATGTCATGTTTGACAGACAAAGATATAAATGCATGTGCATGAACATCTCTGCCATCCCAACAAAGTTGCTCTAGTTGTAGTAGGATTTTTTTCAACACCTTGCACAATATTCTAGATTCCTTTTGCTACCAATACATGACACATCATATATGCCCACAATGGGTAATTAGTACCATCCAACCTATCCTCAATGGTTAACATACAAAATACATCATTTCCTTCAACCATGACCACTAACTAAATACCCTAATGCTGAAAAATGATTGTATCTCAAAAAGTTGAACAAAGCCACCCCCTCAAGCTCTGCTAAACCTAAAGCAAGATTCAAAATGCTTGGATTGGGCACAAAAGGATGAAATTGCTTACACAAGTGTTATGATAGTGTGTTTGGAGGCCAAAACAAGTTAAGATAAAAAATTTGATGCCACAAAACAAAGCAACTTTGAACTCCTAGTCACCTTGAGTATGCTCAACAATTTTCATGCGATTTTGAGAATCTGACCGGAGGGGTGTTGATGACACCCTAGATTAAGTGGCAACCTGCTCTGATACCAATTGTTGGAGTTTGAGGTCGACGAAAGCATGCAAACAACACAAGTAAGAAGAAGAAACTTGGAGCACAACAAAACACTAAATGAATTACCAAGTGAATGTACAAAGTAAAGTAACTCATTAGGGTTATAGGTGTATATACAAGCTGGGGAAAAACCTCCTAAAGAGGGGAAAAAGTGCCCTGATAGTCTAATTGTGTTCACACACATCACTACCAAAATATATCAACACAAAAGACGTGCTTAGGAATTTGTATAGTAAATTATAAAAAGATCCTAATTATTGACATCGCCAAGAATTGGTTTCCAAATTGTGGAACTAAAATTAAGTAGTCTCATGGTAAGGACATATGAGAAGGATCTATGAGCTTAATCTCCTAAAAGTGGAAAGAAATTAAGCATAATGTTCCTATTACCCCTTTGACCTACTTGTTGAGAATCAAAGTAATGTAGAATGAAGAATAGCTAAAGCTAAAGAGAAAATATTTTCATCATTAATCAAGAATATATCCATAATATTACCTGTCCAAGGTTAAGAATGCCTTTAGAATACTTTAAGAACCTTGAAAATCAACTTATAATGTAAAGAATTGAAGTGAAGGTGCTTTTCTCATGTAGTTGAACACTTTTATTTCTAAATTTTTCAAAATCAAAAGGAAATAAAGTAGATCTAATTGAAAACCTAGAATAAACATTCAAATTTTAGATCAAGTAATTTGGATTTGTTGAATTTGCAAGATGTTGCAGAGCTAAAGAGCGCACAAAGCAGAGAAAAAGGACGGGCCCCAAAATTTTTCCGATTTGGACACACAACTTTTGTCTCATAACCACTCTTGTATATATTTTCCGTTGTAAATGCACTAGAGGAGTCCTCTAGGTGCATCCCCACAGAAGATTAGTGATTTACCCATGTACAATAGTAGGAAGTTAGCCTTTTAGTGAATAAAGTGCCGGTCTCTTGTGTGAAAGGACCAAACTTAGGGCACTAGTATATAAGTCAAAAGTGACTCATTGTAAAGAACTTCTTGTCATTGTGAAGAAGGAGCACTTCTGAATTTTCGAGTTTGCCTCTTTCTTGCTGATTTTGATCTTCATTTTGCTCTTGAATGTGTGTGTGATGCTTGAAATGCAAGTGTAGGACTGTTGTCTACCCCTTCCCCCTTGTTTTGAGCTGCTGTAGCGCGTGCGTAAGCTAGGAGAAGCTGAGGCGCGGGTGTTTGTGACTCCCGTAATTCACTGTTTCTGCCATAACTTGAAGCAGAGTGGTCAGAATTGAGTGAAACCACCACCGTTGGATTCGTCTCGTCGAGAGCTTCGAAACGAGTACCCTATTGCCTATATTCGGAGTTCTGGGCTGGGAGAAATCCTCAAAATACCAAAACTGCTGAAAAGAGGCTTGCGGCAACACATTCAGTATTTCAGTGGGTGTGGGTAGTAGTAGTCTTTTCTCATGTGTGGATAGCTAAACCACTTCATTTTCTATCACGTGTGCACTCATCTTCATACACTTGGTAAGTCACTCCTTAGGATTGACATTTAAATGTGTGAAAAGAACTCCACTATATGCACTTGTATGGCAATTGAGGTATAGTCTCATTGGTACAAGTCCTTGAGTCATCGTGGCTTAAGTACACACGTTTTTGGCGCCGTTGCCGGGGAGTCACTCCACCAAGGTGCCTTCGTGATAGTTACAGAGCGAGTGTGATCGAATTGTACTTGTAGACGCAAATTTGTCCATTGGCGAGTAGTCCACCATTTCAGCACTTGTCACTTCTCATCTTCGAGGTGTGTGTGATAAGTTTTAGGTTTAGGTTTAGGAGGAGGGAAGAGAAGAAGGAGTTAGGGTTAGGTTAGAAGGAGAGGAGAAGTGAGGAGAAGAGGAGTAGGAGTAGACCAAAAATTCCCAGAAAATCACCAAAAATCCCAAAATTTCAAGTTCTGTCAAAAAAGGTATAAAAACCAAAAAAATTGTTCATTTGACACTTCACTGCTCACTGGTATCGTCTGCGACAGCGACTGGTATCGCCTGAGTAGTATCGTGCAAAATAGAGCCTCAAAGTGTGTGCAAGAGCTACAGAAGCAACCAAGCTAGACCCAAGGTGAGATCCCTTTAAGATTCAAAACCAAAAAACTCTCTAACTTGCACAACAAATGATTAAAAAGAATGCGCAGTATCGCGGGGGGGGGGGGGGGGGGGGGGAATCTTTGATTAATTGTGTGTTTTGTGAGAGACAGAGGCTGAGGAGTGAGGAGAAGGGTGAGAGGTGCAAGGGGGTGCAAAAATTTTCAAGTTTGGAGACCTTTTGGCTTGAGTATCGCGATCGGTTGAGTTTTGGTATCGCGATACCAAAATTCCCTTGTATCGCGACACTCGCCAGAGGTGTCGTATCGCTGGATACCTACCTTGGTATCGCGACACTACTCCAGTATCGCGACACTGAGTTGGTATCGCAATCGTGCTCGATCTCTGGTATCGTATCGTCCGGTACTAATACTTGGTATCGCGACACCATTGTGGTGTCGTATCGCCTAAGGTTTAGTATCGCGACCTCACTTTACCGAGTGGTATCGTATCGCTTGAGACAGTGGTATCGCGACACTACTTTGGTATCGCGACACTACTTCAGTATCGCGATCGTGCCCTCCCCAAGTGTCGTATCGTCGATTGCTATCTTGGTATCGCGACACCACTGAGGTATCGTATCGCCTGTTCATCAGGGCAGTATCGCGACACTGTCATTAGTGTCGTATCGCCGAGCCTTTCAGGTATCGTATCGTACCTAGTCGAGGTGTCGTATCGTTTGTCTTCCAGGATAGTATCGCGACACCAGATTGATATCGTATCGTCTAGGTGTCTGGTATCGTATCGCGGTCAGTGGAGTATCGCCGAGTGTGGTATCGCCAGGAGGTGGTATCACCCAGATTAAACCTTTCTTTAGGCAGACTAATTGAGTCATTGGGAGAGCTACCCAAGGGGAATCTAAGAAGCATAAAGAGAGGCTTAGGAGAGTGAATGAACTTGAGGTCAGGAAGAGTTCTAAGTAGTCGAAGGAGTATCATATCTTCAGTAGGAAGTACTGCCCAGGTTAGTCATCACTCCGTTTACTTAGAAACCTCTAGTGACTCAGAAGAGGAATTACCTATGGCTTCGGAAGACATGCAAGGTCCCACACCAACAAGAAGCTTCATGACTACTGTGGAGGGGGACTACCGTACTTCCTTGCAGTATGTATCCACCAATGCCCAGGAGATTCCAATCTACCTGGATGGCTTAAATAGGTCTGTGGCCAGGATGGTAACTTCCCAAAATGCCACAATCGTACCCCGACCAGCTGTCAAATACGAAGGAGGTGCATATGTTGACAAAGTTGGTCACATCTACATGGTAACCGAATTTCCGGAAAGGATCAATGAAAGAGGGGAACTCTTAGACCCTGAAAACCTAGGAAGGACACAACCAGAAGAGTTTGTGACCACCCCTAGAGGCAGATCCCGAGTGTCACGTGTCTTGAGAGGTGACTTGATACCTCAAGATGACTATTTGTTAGAAGTCTATATGCTTCACGGATCAAACTTACTGTTGCAAACCGATTCACCTGTTCCAGGAAGAGAA
This sequence comes from Ceratopteris richardii, assembly GCA_020310875.1. NCBI lineage: Eukaryota > Viridiplantae > Streptophyta > Polypodiopsida > Polypodiales > Pteridaceae > Ceratopteris > Ceratopteris richardii. Next base: position 99,468,438 of record CM035434.1, read on the forward strand.
GAGAACCCCATGACTTTCTATGAATTGAAAGACCCTGATGATGAGACTAGACTCACATACCTGGATAAAGATCAAAGAAGGTATTGGCCTATGAGTATCTTAGACAGGTCTCGATTAAGATATATGGGTACACCTGTGTTTCCCCAGAGAGAGCAAGCAACAACCTCACAAAATCCGTTTTGAAATCAAGAAGAAACAGAAAATACTGCATCAGGACAGACCAGCCATAGGAGCGTACCTAATCATGCTCATGTACAATTTGCCACGCCAGGAGTACAAGCACACTATCAGACCCAACCAGGGATAGGAAACCAATGCAGACCACCAGTAAGACCACAACCCCCGATAGGAAGACAGCCTGGTATACCACCCATACGACCAGCTGTCCCTATTCTTCCTGTGATGCCCAGACCACCTGAACCTGTTAGACGGCTGAGGCCTATTCAAGTGGCTAAGTGTGTACGAAACCCTTATGATGGATCAGGAGAACCATATGATCACATTGCTGAATTCAAACAAGTCCTAAGAGCGGAACAAGTGGACGACTTCTTTGTACAGTATGAGGCGTTTGGACTCACCCTCATAGGAACCGCTCTGACCTGGTTCCAACCCTTAGATCCCAACCAGTTTGGGAACATGGAACAATTTTTTCAGGAATTCATAGGAGAATTCACTAAGAGAGGAATCAAACACAATTCATCTTCGCTGATTCACAGTTTCAAACAAAACCCTAATGAAACGGTGAAGAATGCGGCCAGAAGATTCAACCAGTACGTGGATAGATGCCCAGTAACAGAGAGACCGACTCAACAAAAGATGATTTCATTATTTTTAGATGGGCTCAATAATGGAACCTTAAGGACACTCGTATACGTGAAAAGACTACAAACTTTGAGTGAGTGTCTTCAGGAGTGTATTGATTTGGAAGATAACTTGGCTGAGGACCTCAACAGCAAGTCCAGCCACGCTAAATCGGACGATTCAAGGAGTGCTATTTCTTCCAACTCCAGTCACGTGGAAGAATTAGCAGAGCTATTAGCCAAGAAATTAGGAGCACAGGGGCAAAGAGCTTATCAACCCCCAGTTCAAAGATTGCCTATGCTACGGAGATGTAGCTTATGTGGAGGAGATCACCCCACTCACCTGTGTGTCCGAGGAGGGGGCGGTGCACAACCAGCTTATCCATACAACAGGTAGCAACAACAAGGGACTTCTTGGTATTGTCACATAGAACAGAAATACACTAATCACACTACTGAGAACTGTCCATTTAATAGGCAAACACGCCCTTTCCAACCACCTGAGTATCGACCGTATGGATATCCACCTAGAGACCCGAACAGAGAGATCCCAAGGTACAACCCTTATCCAGCACAGACGGGAGTACCTAGACCAATTGAACAGACACCATACCCACCACCACAACCAGTGCTAGGACCCCAACCGTCGCAACCTCAACAAGTAGTGCCAGTAAAATATGCGCAACCAGAGGAAAATCTAGAAAGAGCGATAGTACCAACCACGACGATGACACAGATAGAATCAATAAACCTTGGATACGAAGCCCCACCAAGTGAGTACTATCCGTATGAAGCCTACATGATGGAATACGAACCGGCTTATGAGACGACATACTATGGGTATGAAGGCTACGATCAGACTTATGGAGCAGAGACTTCCACTCTAATGTATACAGCTCCTAAAGCACCACAACCCATGAGACCACCCATTAGACCACCAGTACCGAGAGGACCATGCTTTAGATGTGGAGGAGACCATTTCATTAGAGAATGCCCTCGACCATACAACCCTCCACCATCTAGAATCTGGGAACGATATTGCAGTGATTGCGGAAAGGAACACCTTTTTAGGGATTGCCCTAAGAATCCGGTAAAAAATCAAGGTTCTGCACCAATCAATGTAATAGAAGTCATAGAAGAATCAGGAAGTGATAAGGAATACACAGTGCCACTAAAAGCCATCACTAGAGCCCAAACAAAACAACAAAAAGAATAGCAACTAGAAGAGGAACAAAAAAACAATACGAAAATAAGCCCTTCAACTCAGATAGTGGAAGATTCTGAGGAACCATGTGAAAATTCTCGCAACATAAAAACTCAGAAATGGAAAGAACGACGAGAGAAACTCAAGGATAAATGGGCAAAGAACAAGAGTACAAACAGTAAAAAGCAAAGTGCAAAATCAAGTAAACACAAAGAACTAGGGAAGTCTAAGGAAACTCCGGAGCTAATCGAACCGAGCTCAGATAGGGAGAAGCCCGGATCAATTCTAGCAGATCCAAAGCCAGACGACTTGGATATGTGGCTAAAAGCGTACCAAGCTAGAATCAAAATGGGACCGAACATAGAGCAACATGAAAAAATCTACCCTAGAGGGGAATTAGAAAAGGAAAGACTAGCTATATGCAGAAAACTCATAGAAGTAGCACAAACAACCCTAGAAAAGACTATCCCAACTCTACCAGAGACAAGGATTGCACAGGAACCTTATGAAGAATACATCAAACCAAGGGATAAAGAATTAAGGAAAGAAGATCCCCAAGGTGAACAAGAGACGGCACAAGATGGCCCTGTATCAGCCATACCAGACTTAGAAGCAGAATGGCCCAAGGACTTGTGGGATAGAATCAGAGAAGAACAATGGAAAAAGAATGGTGTCGATCCACCACCATTTGATGAAATAGATGTGGAAGACTGTCAACCCCATCCTAACCTCGAGGAGGCCTACGAGGAGATTTCAAGACTCGATAGAGGTAGAGAGGAGACCATAAGCATTTCAACATTGCCTAACTATATGGGAGAGTATGAAAAAGAGTCAGTGGTAATACGAGCACCCACGGTGCATGGAAAAGGATCAGGAAAAGGACAGGAGAGTTCGCATAATTTAACAGAGTTAAAGAAAACGAAAGTACAATGCCAACTAATGGTGGAAGATTTGCTTCGACTCAAACCCCAGTTGTGGAAGCAAATGGCAGATCAATTGAAACCACTGCCAAAGAATGGAGGATCAAAAGAAAAGGAACTGGAAAATAAGTCCACAATACAGGTTCCAGTCGATAAAGTAGGAGAATTCAGTGAAGGAGATGAAGGGAATACCTGTTTACCTGTCATCTACAACGGGTACATGACCAAAGCCATCTTAGACACAGGGGCCGGAGTAGGAATTGCAACGAAGGAAATTTGGGAAAAGTGGGGAAAACCAGCCTTACGACCCACTCGCATGAAACTCCAGTTAGCAGACGGCCATGTGGAGAGACCCCTAGGAATATTGGAAGGAATTAAGTTAACAACGTGTGGAGTGGAGTTTGAACACACACTGGCCATATGTAAGTTCGAAAAAGCAAACAATTATGAAATGATATTAGGACGACCATTCATGCGACAGATGCGAGTAGTACAAGATTGGGGCAAAGATTCATTATATCTCCAACATCAAGGGAACACTACCAAGATAAACTTGCACACATTCGCTTATCGGGATGTCCCTCCATTACAATGGAATCCAGTCCACAAAGATGAAGATGACCTATCCATTCACAGTGCTGGATCAAGTGACCAATCTTGGATGCACGAGGATGCCCAGTTGTGGATGTGCAAAGAAGCAAAGAAGGAGGAGTGTAAAAAACAAATGTGGCCAATAGGGCACCCTAATTATCGATCGATAGAAGACCCCGATTACATGCCTAAAATTTTTTCAGATGAACTCTTCGAACCACATGGCTGGATGGAAATCCTAGCCACATTAGATGTGTGTGTGAATGAGGAAGTACTGACGATGAACGATTGTATAGACGAGGAAGGATATGACGTGAACCTCTACATGGTTGTCCTCCAAGAAGTAGAAGCATGAGAAATCGTAGAGGAAGAGTGGAAAGAAGAGTATGAAAGCATAGAAATGGAACCAGAGTTTGACTCTGAAGAACAATATTTAGAAACCATGCAAAAGGAATCAAAAGAAAGACCGACAAAAGTCTTAGCAATCGAAACCATCCCCAGAATACACGAACATAGAGAGGACACGAGTAAAGTGGAACCGGAACCAGACCACTTCGAAGTTCCAGAACATTTTAAAAGATACGAAGTGGAAGAAAGGAAAATAGCAACTCAAATGCCTAAACGAGAGGCCCGGGACGGAGAAGCCTATGATAACAAGGAACAAACCAAGAAAGTTGTTGTAACGATAGAAGACGGAGAAGAGAGGTGCACGTATATTGGGAAAGACGTATCAGACGAGGAAGAAGAGGATCTCATACGACTCATCCGAGAATATCGAGATGTATTTGCTTGGACGTACAAAGACCTTAAGGGTGTAGAACCCAGCATATGCGCTCATCGAATTCCTATGACAGCAGATGCAAAACCTTCTAAACAACGCCCTTACACGTATAATGAAGTTTATGCAGCGAAAATAAAGGAAGAAATTGACAAATTACTAGCGGCAGGATTCATTTATGAGATTGAACACACAGAATGGGTATCGCCACTAGTAGTAGTGCCCAAGAAAAACGGAAAACTAAGGGTGTGTATCAACTTGAAAAAAGTAAATGCAGCAACTATACGAGATAGTTTCCCTTTACCCATCACAGACCATCTTTTGGAAAGAGTTGCCGGCAAGGAGGTCTATAGCTTCTTGGATGGATTCTCTGGTTACAACCAAGTAGCTATTGCAACTGAGGACCAGCATAAAACCGCATTCGCGACTGAATGGGGAATCTATGCATTTAGAGTGATGCCTTTCGGGCTCACTAATGCGCCAGCCACCTTCCAACGACTGATGTGTCATGTTTTTAAAGAATTTCTGAGAAAAAGTATGGAAGTATACGTAGATGATCTGTGTACATACTCGAATCAACGACCAGACCATATACCGGAACTGAGAAAAATATTCAATAAATGTAGACAGTATAGAGTTTGCTTGAACCCTGAGAAATGTGTCTTCATGGTGCGACAAGGAAAAATCCTAGGACACATCGTTTCAAAGAATGGAATATCCACAGACGAAGAAAAGATTAAAGTTATCTTAGAGCTACCTAGACCCAAGAACGCGAAAGAGGTACAAGCCTTTATGGGACACTGTGGATATTACCGTAGGTTTATTCACATGTATGCCATAATAGCTAAGCCCTTATATGGTCTATTGACTCAGTTCACTTGGACAGACGAGTGTGAGAAGGCCTTCAATGAGCTTAAGAAGCGGCTGAGTACAGCCCCAATTCTAAAATCACCCAACTGGAGCAAGCCTTTTCATATTCATGTTGATGCTTCGAACTATGCCATTGGATGTATCCTAGCTCAACCTGCTGACGAAGGAAAGCTTGACCATCCAATCGCTTATGCGAGTAGACAATTAAACCAAGCAGAAAGAAATTACACGACTACTGAAAGAGAGGGCTTAGGAATGGTTTATGCAGTGAAGAAGTTTAGACACTACCTCTTAGCCAACAAATTCAAGTTCTTCATAGACCATCAGGCTTTGTTGTATTTAGTCAATAAGCCTTGCAACACGGGAAGATTGGTACGATGGTTCTTGTTATTAATGGAGTTCGACTTTGAGGTAATAGTCAAAAAAGGAAACACACATGTAAGAGCGGATCACCTTTCAAGGCTAACTCATGGAGAACCACCTAGCGGAGTACCGGATGATTTACCAGATACGTATTTGTTTAATCTTGAAGTATGTCCAAAGTGGGCGGAACGACTAATTCCTATACTCACCCATGGCCCTCAACACTCAATAAATAAGAATAGCAAAAAAGAGATTCTCCAAACAAGAAATTTACACATTGTTGCTGGAAGCATGTATTATAAGGAACCTAACGGAGTCTTATTGAGATGTGTCGAGGAGGACGAACAGAAGCAACTAATTCAGCAAGCACATGTTAACAAGTGGAAAACCCATCAAGGGATGCATGGAACAATTCGAGAATTAAAAAGATTAGGTGTATATTGGCCCGACATGTCCAAAGACGTTCACGATTATGTAAGTAATTGTGTGGAATGCCAAGAAACTAGCCCAGAGGATCACGTGTCCTTACCTTTTTTTACCATAGCGCCTAATTGGAGTAAAACATTAGTACAATTCCTCAAAACAAAAGAGCACGAAATAGGAGCTAGTCTAGCAAGAAAGCGATCCCTAGAAGAAATGAGCAAGGATTATGTGATAATGGGAAAACAATTGTTTAGAAGAGGAAAAGACAATCAACTCAGATTGTGCGTGCATGAAGGAGAATATCTTCCCATATTAGAAATGGCACACGCAGGAGCTGCGGGAGGACATTTCTCAGCAGACAGAACGGTCAAGATGATTCTCTTTGCAGGCTTGTGGTGGCCAACTCTACATATGGATGCGGAGACATATGTGAGAAGCTGCGAAACATGCCAGAGAGCGAAATATCCCATTCGAAGAGACGACATGCCTTTAAGACCCATGGTTTGTGCGAGAGCATTTACCAAGTGGGGTATTGATTTCATAGGACCTATCAATCCACCGGCGAAAGGATCACATGCGGAATACATCATAGTAGCCACCGACTACTTAACTAAGTGGGTAGAAGCAAAAGCCACTCGAAAAAATGATGCTCAAACCACAGCAAAATTTCTCTTTGAGCACATTTTCACACGCTTTGGACTACCGATCGAGATAGTGAGTGATCGAGGAACGCATTTCCTAAACGAAGTCATTGAATCGCTAATGAATGACTTTTTAGTGATTCATAAAAAATCAGCCCCATACCATCCTCAAGCTAACGGACAAGCTGAAAGTTCCAACAAGGTACTATGCACTGTATTGACAAAGATTGTCAATAATGGAAGGTCAGATTGGGACAAACAATTGCATCACGCAATTTGGGCCTTCCGAGTGGCATATAAAACGGCCATTGGAACCACACCTTTCAATCTAGTGTATGGGCAGAATGCAATTTTGCCAATTGACTTCTTAGTACCTACCTTGAAAGTGGCCCAGCAATATGAGTGGAACGGTCATGAATTGTCTCAGCAATTAGATCAAATTGAAAAGCTGCACGAGACTAGATTGCAAGCTGTAGCAGGCATTTATGCCGCTAAACGGAGACAAAAGGCATATTACGATTCGCACATAAAAGACAAGGGACTAAAAGAAGGCGACTTAGTCCTGGTATACACTCTAAAACAGCATGCAAAGAAGCTACAAAAACGCGGATATGGACCCCTGATTATAAATCGAATCTCCACTAGTGGTGCAGTCAATCTCGCCACACTAGACGGAGACATTCTTCCCAATTACATCAGTGGATGCCGAGTAAGACGATTCATGGAACCATTGACTGATCAAATGCTATCGCGGCTGTTGGGAGCTCAAAATAGGAAAAAGGAAGAAGAACGAATTCGAGAGGAAGCCCGACAAGAAGCACTAGAACGCATTAGAAAAGGCAAGGAGTGGATCAGGCAAAGAGATGAACGCTATCTCCAAGGAGAAGAGCCCATCCCTATGGCAAACTATCAGGTCAAAAATCAAGAATCAACGGGTAGGTGTAAAACACAACCTTACCTAAACCTAGGGATTGGCAAGACAGAGTATACATTGATAGACGCATTGATAGACTCAGGAGCAGGCCTTAGCTGCATGCGAAGAAGAATAGCAGACGAGCTGCAATTAGAATTGAATCCCACAAAAGCCCAATTAATAGGAATTGGAGGTCACACCTTAGACTGCATTGGAACCACGAATGTATCCCTCCACCTAGGAAATTCCTCCATGGAACAAAGAGTCCTAGTATGTGAGGATGACGATTTAATAGAAGACTTCATTCTAGGACAAGACTGGATCATTGAAACAGAAGCATGTATCCATCTGGCTCAAGGATATATTTCAGCCACGATAGGGCATAAGGAGATTTTCTGCTTGCTTGAAGAGAAACCATGTAACCAAACCATGTCAATACCAAGATCAGAGGAAGTTCAAGAAGCGACGGAAGATAGTAGCAACTGTGCTCAACACTCAGAAAGCAAATGCATGGAAGCTGAAACTTTAATCTTTGCGACATCCCCTATAGCGTCGAAGTTATCCAATGTAATTGAGGATCAGCCAACCAACGAGGAGACGCTCTCTCCTAAACAGGCTCAAAACATCCAAAGATCGTACTGTTGGAAACCAATAAGCAGATACTCGAACCGACAACCACCCAATATATGTGGGTACGCAAGGATCAAATACAGAGTCAAGAAACGTCCACAAGTGCTTTGAAGAAGGAAACAGGCATCACCAAACCCGCTACAAAGAACTACAAACGAAAAGAACCAGTACAAGTATGGATTGCCAAGCCCTTGCTTGAAGCTCAAAGATCTCGACATCAGATATGGATTCCCAAAAAGGTCATACAAGCAGCTAAACAGAATGTAAGGACAAAAGAGGAAATATCACAGCAGACAAGGCAAGAGTCAACAACACATAAGAATCATCAGAGAAGATCGCAAAGCAATGCCAAATTCACTCGGACAAGGGATAAGGCAAATGGAACACGAGCAGCTGCACGAATCGAGAAAACCCAGCGACCTCTCTCAAAGTTCTCAAAATGGGTCTGGAAACCAAAGCTACCACGAGGAGCAGATGATCGAGGAGATAAAGCACCCGATTGCACTCATGTTGTGTCTGATGCACCTCAAGTAAGCATGATAGGGCCGCAATACAAGGCCACGCATTCGGCACAGGATGTACATTATCAAACTAGTGGTGCACGATCTCCAAGTGAGACTAGATCGTAGCTTTAAACTGATAGGAATGGACATACTATGTACATAAACTACGCTTCGGCTATACTAACGATTGTCTTATTTCAGAAAAAAATATATAAAAAGAGGCGGTAAGAAATCCCACTCTTGCAATAATGGGGAACGGAGTGACGCGCTACCATAATCAATACAACACAATGTATGGTCTCATGAAAGCTTTTTAAGCTAATGCACTTTTCCTTGTAAGTGCAGATGGCTTCTGAAGACTCTGAAGCTACAATCCAAGAGGAGGTCCACGAATTCCCTCCCCAATGTCTTACAAAAGCAAAAGGCCATTGGTTCAGAGATGAGCAACCAGTGGAGGAATATCTTTTCTTGGCCAACATAAAGATCATGGACACGGAGCACCACTTTCCGATCATGTCCCAGGACTTCAAAGTTTTACATGGAATGCCATCGACCATCGATATCATGAAGAAAGCAGGAGTTCACAAGTATTTTGAACTACCTATCTATAAGCCGGATTTCCAACGCTGTACCCAAGTCATGAACACTCTAAGACCAGCACTACATGATCCATTGGTGCCAGAAGCCAATGTGATGGATAAGAATGGAGAATGGGTAGTCATTCAATTTTCCCACGACTTAATCAAAGAAGCATTTGAATGGGAAAAAGATGGTGTCAACACGGTCAAAGAAGAAAGTCGTGGAGCAAAAACAAGAACTTTCGTCGACATTAATAGGGTGGATATTGAAGAAGAAGTCAGGTTGATTCATCAACACTTCTGCTTCCCGAGTATGAACAGATACACGGCTCCTCAAAAGATCATTGTGCAATTATTGTCTCATGCCATAAAACAGATCGGAAACCAGGTAAATCTTACCCCATATGTGCAAGAAAGATTGTTCGAGGCAAAGAAGAAATGGGAAACTAAAAAATTCCTTAATGGGACCACTACCCTTACAATTATGATTTACCACGCATTGGGCATGCGCGAGTACTTGAAGGAGATGCCATCTTCAATGGAGTTGGCTCAATTTGTCAAGAATGCTACTGTACCGAAACAAAAGAAAGGGAGCAAGCAAGTAGAAGAAACAGAAACAAGTTCGCAACCCCGGATGAGAGGCACGATGCGAGGTACAAAACGACCTCGAGAAGTCCTACAAGCAGAAGAAGAAGCACCAAAAACAAAGAGAGTACATGTGCTGCCTACATCCACCCCCCAAGGAATCAGAAAGATTACGGAAGAAGAATTAACCCAAGCACTGGAGGAGACTCACAAGTATACGGAAGGACAAATCAATTTGCCAGTGCAGGGTCATCATTATCAACAGTCCGCAAAAGTTCAAAAACCAAAAGGCAAACTCACTAAGGTACACAGATATCGGGAGATTGGGCTAGACAATTCAAGTTCAGGATCCGACGACCAAGAAAAGCAAACTACATCATTATTGGATGTAGATATTCAAAGTGAATCGAAGGATGATGGCCAGTGGGCCGAATTAAATGAAGTAAACTATGGCGAAGCCCAAGCTGACAACAAAGAAAAAGGTCAATCACCACTGGTAGACCAAAATACAACCAAAGAGAAGGCAGAAGAAGAAGGGCAACACTCCATTCAACCAAAGGAGGCCTCCATCACCCACACAAAGGAGGACAAATCTGATGATGAGGTGCATGCAATGATATCCGAGGACAAGCCTCAGGAAGAAGGACAAGAAGGCGAAGAACCCTTCACCCCACTAAGGGTTGTGGCAGAACCGTCCCCAATGGATGTCACATTTCAGGGGAGTGCCACGAAGGTTCGTAAAGTCATAGAAGATGAAGCAGAATTGCAAGTACAACTACAGGTCTGACAACCACATAACGAACTGATTCACGTAACAAAGGGACAAGATGTACATACAGGAGAAACACCAGACATACCAAAGACATGGCTGAATGTGGATATAGCTCAGCTCAAGCCTGTGGTGCAGGATATGATTCGCACTGCACTAGACACTCAACAGTTGATGCTTGATGCTGATGAAGATTACGACCAAGCCATGCTCGAAAAGCAGGAGCTTCGAAAAGAAGGTATGAATCTGGCTAAGAAATTGTCCAAAGCAGAAGCTCAAGTTGTGAAGAAACATGAAGAGATAAAAACGACAAAGGCACAGTGCAAAATATTAGAAACAGAAAATGCCCAACTCAAAGAGCAAGTTTCGGAGCTTACAAAGAAACTAGACATGACAGAAAAAGAGAGAACGAGGATCCATGCACGTAGCAAGGTACTCGAATCACAGCTCAAGGTGAGCATGGAAGAAGCCGACCACTTACGGAACAGGAATAAGGAGCTCATGACAGCTCTCCTCAGTGATCAACCACCGACAGATAATGACAAATCAAATGAGGATATAAAAGACATGGAAGAAAAGTTGACCAAGCTGGCAGATCAGCTCAAACAGGAGCAAGAGACCATCGCAGAATGGGAACAAAGATACACGAATGACACTGCAGCTCTACGCAAAAAATGGAAAAAAGCAGAGAAAGATTAGTTCCGGCAGTGCAAAGAAGACACAGATCACATGCACATAGTCGCACAGGAATTAATCAAACATCAAGAAAAGCTCACAAAGGCTGAAGAAGAGCTTAAGAACAAAGATGAAATCATCAAACGGCTTCAGGAGCAGATAGAGCTAACAGGAAAGCAGGGGACACCAGTAGTTCCACCAGAAACCACGGCTACTGTGGAGGAAGAGGTACGTCCTCTCTCTCCCCCCTTGTATCATTCACCAATAAGGGCGGAAAAGGAGGTTCCATTAGAACCTAACACACGAGACATTGCAGAACTGAGCAGACCAGAAAGGGCACTACTGGTGTCCCAGCTCACTGCTGATTTTGAAGATCAAATAATACAAATAATGAAAGAAGCTCGAATAGACAACAAACAGTTAGATCAAATTTTGAAGCCATTCAATGTACCATATGGTCTACTTAAAGAACAGACGCGGATGTATATAAAGACTACCACGAATAAAGATCCGGACCACAACCTTCAATTCCAGCATGACACTTTCAAGTATACTCAAGAGGAATTTGAGAAGGCGGATCCGATATGGCGAAGAAAAATTTTGGAGAAGAATCCGACATTGCGGGTACAGTGGGAAGCATCACCATATGCGCTTCAGGTAAATCCATCATTTTGTCCTGTACCCCGCAGACGCTCTTGGACGCAATTTTGGGAAGCACAGCGTCAAGGCACTATCAACAATCAATGGCTAAATTATCCGTTACTACCTAGTCCGCCACATAATTACCTACCTACCGAAGAATATATGGTGAAAACAATGGAATTTTGGATTGCAAAATATGCTACAGTTCCGGACTTAGCCGTCAAAATGACCAACAAAATATTTAGCATGCTCATTACAGTGTTGAAGGTGTTCCAGCACGCTAAATATACATTTTTGAATTTCATCGGCATTACGCAAGGGTCTGAAGCTCTTGTTTTTGATTTATCGACCATTCCGAGCCGACTCACTATTATGGCGTACTATTCTCGCCTTATGTTTCTGCCATCGACATATATGCAGACTTTCGAAGAAGCATTCTTTACCGGCTTCTTTGAAATCGATTCGGAGATTTTTGTAAAAATGACTTCCAATTTAAATGCAAGACTGGTGGCCTATGAAACAAGTTTTTTTGCTGATCATAGACAGGCGCCAGAAGACGGAGTGAAGTCAAAGCAATGGAAGGAATTCATGCTATGTCATGCAAATCTGCTGAACCAACGAGAGCAAACCGCAATTCAAACATACACGCGTCGCCTCAGAAAGCCTGTCGAGGACGACAGAGTTCAGGAGGAGGGACGTGTAGAGGGACAATCAAGCAAAAAGAAAAGAAGAAGAAAATCAAAGTCCAGAACAATTCATTAAGAACGAAAAAAGAATATATCTCTGCAAGAAGCCCCGCAGGGGCGCAACACCCATCTCTGCACAGAGCCCCGCAGGGGCACGCATCAGGCTACAACGCTAAACACCGGGGTCCCGAGTAGTGGATTTTTCAAACATCAGAGTAGGACCAAAAGTTAGAAAGGGGCAGAGGCTGAAAAGTTGAAGAGGGTGACTAAGAACAGCACATTCCTAGTCACTGGTGGCGTGCGTGGCAACCCAAGTCAACAGGCAAGACAACTACATCAGGCTCTCGAGTAGTAGAGCTTGAATCAAGAAGGCCATCGAATCTGCATGTCTGTTTAACTACAGACAATACTGACCAAGGGGAGCGTGCGGAGAAAAGCTGAAGCGCCTCTAAAACGTAATGCAAGATCAAGAATCAGGCAACACTACCCACGGGACGCGTTCGCGAAGCAAAGTCTGTCAAGGGACGACAGAGACGAAGAGGGGGAGAGTGTTGCAGAGCTAAAGAGCGCACAAAGCAGAGAAAAAGGACGGGCCCCAAAATTTTCCCGATTTGGACACACAACTTTTGTCTCATAACCACTCTTGTATATATTTTCCGTTGTAAATGCACTAGAGGAGTCCTCTAGGTGCATCCCCACAGAAGATTAGTGATTTACCCATGTACAATAGTAGGAAGTTAGCCTTTTAGTGAATAAAGTGCCGGTCTCTTGTGTGAAAGGACCAAACTTAGGGCACTAGTATATAAGTCAAAAGTGACTCATTGTAAAGAACTTCTTGTCATTGTGAAGAAGGAGCACTTCTGAATTTTCGAGTTTGCCTCTTTCTTGCTGATTTTGATCTTCATTTTGCTCTTGAATGTGTGTGTGATGCTTGAAATGCAAGTGTAGGACTGTTGTCTACCCCTTCCCCCTTGTTTTGAGCTGCTGTAGCGCGTGCGTAAGCTAGGAGAAGCTGAGGCGCGGGTGTTTGTGACTCCCGTAATTCACTGTTTCTGCCATAACTTGAAGCAGAGTGGTCAGAATTGAGTGAAACCACCACCGTTGGATTCGTCTCGTCGAGAGCTTCGAAACGAGTACCCTATTACCTATATTCGAAGTTCTGGGCTGGGAGAAAACCTCAAAATACCAAAACTGCTGAAAAGAGGCTTGCGGCAACACATTCAGTATTTCAGTGGGTGTGGGTAGTAGTAGTCTTTTCTCATGTGTGGATAGCTAAACCACTTCATTTTCTATCACGTGTGCACTCGTCTTCATACACTTGGTAAGTCACTCCTTAGGATTGACATTTAAATGTGTGAAAAGAACTCCACTATATGCACTTGTATGGCAATTGAGGTATAGTCTCATTGGTACAAGTCCTTGAGTCATCGTGGCTTAAGTACACACAAGATCTACAAGAACCTTACTATTTCCCCATTTAAATGATTTGAAGGTTTGAAAATTTTCTTTGGACTAAAAGAGTACCAAAATAAATACCCTAAGCTATCTTTGGGAGCCAACAAGTTGTTGATAGGTATGCACATCCACAAATGATGATGAATCCTCCAGTGTAAGCTTGATGTTTGGATCAAGTGGTGTAGAAATTGAGCGACACTGGTCCATGTTATATCTAGAAAGTAGATCAGAGCAGTACTTCTTCTATGATATGAATATACCTTCTTTTGTTTGCCAAACTTCCATACCCAAGAAGTAGTGGAGTAATCCAAGATCTGCCATAGAGTACTCAAGGTGAAACTCTGTGATGATAAACTGGATGCGTTCTTCATCTGAGCCTGTCAAGATCAAGTCATCTACATAGAGAATTATGATGGCTACTAAAAACTCCTTCTGATAGATATAGAGATTAGCATCAGCATTGCTTCTGTGAAATCCCTTGTCTTCAAAGAACTTGTGAATCTTTTCATACCAGGCCCTCGGAGCTTGCTTAAGTCCGTAAAGTGCCTTGTGAAGCTTGTAGACTTGATCTTCTTTGCCTCTGATCTTGAAGCCTTCAGGTTGTTCAACATATACTTCTTCTTGAAGATCTCCATTGAGGAATGCACTTTTGACGTCCAACTGGTAAATGGGCCACTTAAAGTGAGCACTTAGTGCTAAGATGATTCTTATGGTTGTGAATCTTGCAGTGGGAGCAAAGGTTTCTTCATAGTCAATGCCATGTTGTTGCTTGTATCCTTTAGCTACCAACCTTGCTTTGTACTTGTCTAATGTGCCATCTGACTTATACTTAACTTTATAAAGCCACTTAACTCCTATGACTTGATGATTTGTGGGCTTAGGTACAAGAGTCCAAGTTTTGTTCTTCTCAATTGCATCCATTTCTACTTGCATAGCTTCTTCCCACTTAGGTTGACCTTGAGCCTCTTTGTAATTAGATGGTTTTGGGATTTGTTGAATCTGATGCATTAAGGTGTAATTGACATAGTGACTTTGTTCTCACTGTCTTTTGTCAATAAGTCTTTGAGATCTTCTTGGATGACTTGAGGTACTTGCTTCTGAGTTGGAGTGTGGAAAAATTGAGTCCCCCTTTGAAGTGTAGATAGGTGGACTAAGACTTGTACTTGAATCTTTTCTTGAGTATGAGGAAGCTTCATTGAAGATCACATCCTTCGAAATGGTGATGGAGTGGTTTTCCATATCATATAGACGGTATGCCTTTGATTGGTCACTGTACCCTATGAATATGTGTTTCTTCGACTTTGATTGTAACTTGTTTCTATCTTCTTTTGGTACATGGACAAAAGCTTCACTACCAAAGACTCGAAAGTAGTTCACATTTGGTTTTCTTCCATAGTATGCTTCGAAGGGTGTAGGGTAGATCCTTGTGATGAAGCACAGTTCTTGCCATTTCCATCACACTGCGTATCTTTCTTTCAGCTACTCCATTCTGGGATGGAGTATGAGGCTGAGTGACTTGTCTTTTGATCCCTTTCTGGTTGAGAAATTTATCAAAGTCATGATTGATAAACTCACCACCTCTATCTGATCTGATGGTTTTAACTTTAATCGAAGCTTCATTCTCAACTTCCTTGATTCAAGTTCGAAACTTAGAGAATGTGTCTGCCTTTGACTTCAAAAAGTACATCTAGATATAGCGAGAGTGGTCATCTACTAGAAGATAAAAGTAGAGGGATCCACTCAGGGATGGGGTATTCATAGGTCCACATAAGTCCATGTGGATAAGGGCTAGTGGGTTCCTCGCTCATGTTGAAGCTTCCTTGGGAATTGGGGCCCTGTGTTGCTTGCCTTGGGTGCAAGCTTGGCAGACAATAGTAAGTTGCTCGATCTTTGGCAATCCCTTCACAAGTTGGGATGAAGAGATTTTTGATAAGTAAGAAGTGTGGCCAAACCTCTGGTGCCACAAACTTGAGGTGGATTCTTTGGAGACAAAGCAAGATAGCTTGTAGAGGCCCTTTTCTTCAATACCTTGAGCAATGACATTCTTTGTATGGGGATCAACTTCCTTAACTGAGGTGTTATCAAACCATACTTGTTTGTCCTAATCTGTAATGGCCTTGATGGAAAGTAGATTCATGCAGAAATTTGGAACAAAAAGAACATTTGATAAAGACTTGCATTCGCCCTGATTGTTGGTAATTTGAACTTTTCCTTTTCCTTCGATGGGTAAACTTTTGTTGTTGCCAAGATAGACTTCTCTCGTATGTTCTTCGAGTTCTTGAAAGGACTCCTTGTCTTTGCACATATGGGAGGTAGCTCCGCTATCAAATATCCACTCATGCGGGGAGCTAGAAGTAACTAGTGCATTGGCTTCTGTGGAGATGAAGAGTTCCTCACTCGAGCAGTGGGATCTATGTTGGGATCCTTTGGATGCTTTCCTAGACGTAGAAGTCTTCGATGATTGTTTCTTTTTATAGCAAAACTTTTCTAAGTGTCTTGATTTTCCACAGAAATTATAGGTGAAGTTCTTCGATGAATTATGCGATCCTTGCTTAGATCCATTGCTAGCATGATGACTTGTGGTTTTGCCCTTATTGAATGGGCCTTTGGCCTTCATGGCAGATTCCTGGGAGGAAGTCGATTTGGCTCGCGAGTCGTGAAGGAGCAATAGTCAACAAACTTCTTCCCAAGATAAGACTTGGCCGCGATTATACAAAAGGGTGACAAATGTCTCGTATGACTTAGGTAACTTGTTAAGAAGCTTAATGGCCATGTCTTGACTAGAGATCTGCGTACCACATAGTGCTAATTTACGCTGGTAGTCCTCAAATTGGGCCATGACCTTGGTAATTGTGTCGTGTGGCCTAATGGTCAAATTATGAAACTCGGCCTCTAATGCATATATTTTCAAAGGGGTTTTGTCTTCATACAAAGCGGCTAACGTATCCCAAGCATCCTTGGATGTCTTCCAGGCAGTGATATGTCCTTTCGTCAGTTCATCGTAGGCAAGTAACAGCTGACCTAAAGCTCTTTTGTCCTTGAAATTCCACACATGCCAATTGTCTAAGTTGGTATCCCTATTGGGTTCACTGTCTGACCCATCTACTACCTCATGAAGAAGATTCGTATAGAGATAGGTGCGCATGACATCTTTCCATAGATTGTAATAAGGCATAAAAATAGGGGTGAAAGAGGGTAAGAAGTTAGCCATAGATGATGAGCTACCTTCACTTTTGGTCATTACAAAGCTTTGAGGATAAAGTGTTTTGAAACACTATCCAAGATACTTGCGAAAGGTACCGCTTCAAGATAATTTGCAAAGCTTGAAATGAACGACTCGATACCAGACTGAAAAACTCCTTGGGGAGAGGGGGGGCTTAGAGTGGCCCTTCACTTGCACCAAGAATTAGAAGAGACAATTCGGGCGGGCATAGAATACCCCTTCACTTTGGCAAAGAGAGACACCGTGGAGTGGGGAGAGTCGATGCTCAAAGAGAACTTGTGAGTGGGCTTAGACTAGCAGGGAAGTAGAGAATCATATTAGCCGAAGCTTCAGTTTTGCATACTTCCACTATGTGGTGCTAGCTGCTGCATTTGCAACACAAACTGACGATGAGTGCTAAGTACAAGTGATCACGTGGACTGGAGGACGCAATAGAGGAGTTAGTCTCTATTCTATTGTAGGAAGATCAATCCATGCAGAATAGGTCCATTATGCGAGTTGCAGATCAAGCTTTCCTTGCTAGTCAGAAGGGCAAAGGAAAATGGAGCTCTTCAACTAGTAAGCAAAAATTTGCTAATTTTGCACAATTGAAGAGGGAAGACAAACATGAAAAGAAATCAAAAAAGCAAAAATTGTTTTGCAAGTACTGTAAAGGAAATGATCATATCATAAAGAACTATCCAAAACTGGCTGCTAAAGAGGCAAAGAAGAAAGAAGCTGGAATGGTTGTTGCAGAGGCCTCTACACCAAAAACAGAGTCTGTTAATCTTGTGCAGGAAGAAGAATGGGTGTTTACTACTATTTGCAGTTTTAACCCATCTTCTTATGAGCAGTGCATGCTGTAGTAGACTCAGATGTTTGGTACTTTAACAGTGGGGCGACCAAACATATTACCTCACAGTGCAATTTCTTCTCTTTACTTGAGCTGCCCCTACAGGGAATACTATTACATGCGCCAACAACTCCTCTTATCCTGTTATGGGAGTTGGTAAGATCATTTTGACTACTACTGATGGTAGTTCTTTCACTTTGTCAAATGCTTTGTTTGTGCCAAGGATCAAGAAAAATTTGTTATCAGTTTCTCCATTAGCCAAGATTGGCTTGGTTGTGAAATTTGTTGATGACAGATGTACAGTTCATGATTTGTCAAATGGCGATGTGATTATGGCTTCTGGCATTTTATGTCGTGGGCTATATAAGCTCATAGACTATGAAAGATCTGTAAATGATTCGGCATGTGCAGTACATGATTCTTAGGCTTTGTCAAATGCAAAGCTTTGGCATGCACGCTTTGGTCATCTGAATTCTAGTTTGCTATGCCTACAAAAATCCGAAATGGTGTCCTCTTTGCCCAAACTTGAGGCACCTGGAAAACATGTTTGTGAAGGCTGTATTTTGGGCAAAATGCAACGTTCCTCCTTTCCAAAAGATGGTTCAGTTTGGGCTACTCAGAAATTGCAGCTTATACATAGTGATGTCTATGGTCCTATGGAGACACCTTCTTTTGGAAATTTCTTTACTTGATGACTTTCATTGATGATTTTTCCAGGCATGCATGGGTATATCCATTGAAGGAAAAGTCCGAAGTGTTCATGTGCTTCAAACAATTTTTTGTTTTGGCTGAAAATCTGTTAGCATGTAAAATGGGCATCCTCCGTTCTGATCGAGGGGGGAATATATGTCTTCTGATTTTAATGCATTTCTGGTTGAACGTGGGATAAAACACCAATGTATAGTGCCATATACACCTCAACAAAATGGAGTTGTTGAACGAAAGAACAGGTCACTCATGGAGATGGCAAGGTGTTACCACATAGTTTCTGGCTTGAGGCTATCATGTGTGCAGCATATGTACTTAACAGGTGTCCCACTAAAGCGCTGCAGTCTATCACTCCATATGAGGATTGGCATGATTGCAAGCCATCTGTTGCTCATCTGCGTGTTTTTTGTTGTTTGACATATGCATTAGTGCCTCAACAACATCACAGAAAATTGGATGATAAAGCAGTAAAATGTATTTTTGTTGGGTACAATTCTGAAAGTAAAGGCTATCATCTGTATCATCCACATACCAAATGCATTCTGGTTAGCCATGGTGTTGTTTTTGTGGAAGATACTATTCAGCCATTGCTTTCATGTACTAAGGAGACATCTGTTAGCTCCAAAGACATCTATGATACTTTTCTACCTCTTTTTACAGGTGGACAGCCTAATGCTAGTCCTAATGAGGCAACTTCTCAGCCTTTGCAGGTGTCATGTGATGATGTAGATCATCCCATTTCTGATGCAGATTTACATGATGCACTTGTTGATGAGAGAGCTGATATTGAGGACACATTATTGTAGCATTTTGGCCTTGAAGATTGTAAACCTATTGCCACTCCTATGGAGACAGGTTTACGACTAAGTCTTCATGATGCTGGAGATGCGTTTGATGTTTTTCTCTATCAGCAGGCTGTTGGATGCTTGATTTACTTATGCATTACTCGGCCAGATATTCAGTTTGTTGTCTCATAAATGAGCAGGTTTATGCATTGCCTAGGAGTCAAGCATTGGCAGGCGGTTAAGCGCATCTTTCGCTACTTGAGTGGTACTCGGCTACTTGGGTTGTTTTATCCCAAGGGGGGATCCCTACCGCCAAATTTGCATGCTTTTTCTGACTCTGATTGGGTTGGTTGCTATGACACTCGTGTCTCCACTAATGGCTTTTACTTCATGCTTGGTAGCTCATGTATATCTTGGTTGAGCAAGAAGCAGCCTACTGTGGCCACTTCTAGTTGTAAGGCTGAGTATAGGGCAGCTTTCATAGCGATTTTTGAGTGTGTATGGCTCAGATGCCTTATGGCTGATTTGGGTGTTGGTCAGTCTTTTGCCACCACCATCTTCACTGATAGGCACATTGGCAGTTGCGAGTAACCCTATGTTCCATGCTCGCACTAAGCACATTGAGGTGCATTATCATTATGTCGGGGAGAGGTTCTCTACTGGGGAGATCGGCTTGGCATATGTGCCCACGTAGGAGAACATTGTAGACGTTTTCACAAAGGCTCTGCCTAGGGAGAAGTTTGAAGCTTTCCGCAAAGCTTTGGGCTTAATTCCTTGTGTGGAGTGATTTCCACATAGCTTGGCACTTCCTTATACATGAGTGCCAGCTCCTTGGTCACTGGATCACTCCCACGGGGGATTTGTTGATATATTTAGGTAGTGATGTGTGTGAACACAATAGGACCACTGGGGCACTTTTTTCCCTCTTTAGGAGGTTTTTTTCCCCGGCTTGTATATACGCCTATTGCCCTAATGGGCTACTTATCTTTGTACATTCTAGTGGTAATACATTCAGTATTGTGTGTTGTGCTCCAAGCTTCTTCTTCTTCCTTGTGATGTTCACATGCTTCCGCAGATGTCTAACTCCAACATGAATATGACATGAAACACTATTTTTCTACTTCATACAAGTATCCTAAATTCTCCTCATTAGACTTTCATAACTTCTCTTATACGTCTCATGAATTTCCAAAGTATTGAGACAAGGGAAAATTTTAACAAATCCTTCTTTGTATTCACAACATATGATCAACAAATCAAACATATGGTGAGCATATACGAAACCCGATTAATCCACAAATTGCTTCAATTATGTGTGCAAAGTACCCAAATGACTACACCCATCTAGCATGCATCTCCTATAGCCAAAGTTGGGTACCTTGGTATACACATATATGTCCTTATGCAAAAAATATCAAAATTGGCATGCTCAAACCAAGTGAACACACATAGGGATATCCATAAACCATACATCATGCATGTGCTCACCAAAATTTCAATGTAAAAAGAAGTTAGAAGTGCACATGAATAACATTTGGCCTCAAAAAGAGGTAATATGTAATTGACTTTGACTTACCTACATAAAATGGAGAGACTATTCGTCTTTATTTTAAGTGCTCCCACCACAAACCAAACAAGAAACTTGGAGAAATATATAAGTGGGCAAAAGAAGGCCAAATATTGGAAGATACGCTTAGAAAATAGCACAACCCAAAGCATGTGTTTCTTTAAATAATCATTTTTTCAAAATACTCAAACAAGGATGTATATAAATCTCTAAAAAAGCTCAAAATTGTAAAGTGGAAATTGCATCAAAATGCACTGAATTTGTAAAATGGAGAGGTAAAATAAAAATCTATACATTGAAATATGTCTAGATGCCATGTTTTTTCATCCCATTTCACCATTGAAGCATGTTATTTTGGTAGGAAATCACCACATAAGCAACCTTTAATGAAGATAATATTGGATTGGTTCTGATACTAGTGAAGGTGACCTTCTTTGCTTCTCACACATATATTCTCTTTTTCTACTCAAAGATGGATGAACTCTATATAGAATCCACAAGCTTGCAAAAAGTGCTTAGTACATAAAAAAAAACTAGATATATTGATAGGTATGATGATGGAAAATCTTAATAGGATGTGTGATTGGCCAATCTAGCATACATTTCATTAGAATATACATATGCAAATGTGTCTGACAACCATTTGACAACCATTTGACCAATCGCATGGACACCAATAATAGCAATGACAAATAACTTTACTTTAACATACTAAAAAAATATCATCTTAAGGAATCACTCATGTCCATACAATAATAATTGCATCAATATTTGGGATATAAAGCTACATACAAGCCAATTTTGCAAGGGAGAAGAGTTCATTTGGGCATTGTAGATGTATTCGCCAAAGTCTTTGGAAATAAAAAGGAAATTATCATATGGAGGGGAAACATAAAAACAATGTATCTTTGATTATTCAATGCTTGAAACTAATAGCTTAAGACTTGCAATTTATACTTTTGCACTTTTCATTGCAATTTTCATTGCACATTGAACCAAAACAAAAGCTGTGTTTTCCTGATATTTTCTTGTAAGAAATTATTCTAACACCTTAAAGGTGAGCTTATGTGCTCCTCTGAAAATAATTCCCTTTTTCTCTACTCAACTCGAATGACCTTCATAGGAGAACATGTAAATTTGTAGACAATACATATGAAAGAACCCAAAGTACACAAACTCATAGGCATGACAATGGATCTCAATATAGTGTGTGGCTAACCAGCTCATTGAAACTTTTTACTTGCATATATATACGCAAATGTGTCCAACATGCATTTGACCTTTCACTTAGACACGACTGATACCAATGAGAAAAAAATTTGCTTGTAAAGAGGCCTATTGAAGAACCGTTTATAACTATATGGTCAACGTTCCATTAGAAAGCTCATTTATTTACGTCAACTATTGATACATAAATATGTTGCTGTTATTATAGCATGCTTAACATTTTGAATTTCCAAAATTTTATGTTCCTTTATATCAAAATCCTCCACAATTCCAATATTTTACTTGTGGGAATAGAACTCATGACCTACTGGCTAGGAGTATGATGGGCTAACCACTTGCCCCAAAAGCCATGGTTGAGGATTACTTCCTAATCCTCCCTCTTAGGGCATGGTTCAACCATCTCTTGCCTATCATTTATTGAGTCTAACACTCTCTTCCCCTTCTAGAGATCGTTGTCCTCAATGATCAATCCTTGATCTCCCCTTGAATTCATGTCCTCACCTTTGCACAATCTCTTGAACCTCCTTGTTCTCAACCTTGGTCTCTTGAACCCTTGCTCTAAACCTTTTTGTCTTGAACCTTGCATTTTTTCTTCTTGGACACTTGCCTACAGACTTGCCTTGTTCACAATTTTGGATTCTTGAGCCCTTGTTCTCAACCTCAGCATCTTGAACTTGGTTCTCACCAATTATAGGTATCTTGGATCCTCAATCTATTACTTCCATTGGAAAGCTTGTTTTGAGAGCTTTCCAAAGGTATCTTATATGTCTAAATCTGACATATGGACTGGGAGATACACTC
This sequence comes from Ceratopteris richardii, assembly GCA_020310875.1. Classification (NCBI taxonomy): domain Eukaryota; kingdom Viridiplantae; phylum Streptophyta; class Polypodiopsida; order Polypodiales; family Pteridaceae; genus Ceratopteris; species Ceratopteris richardii. Next base: position 99,491,607 of record CM035434.1, read on the forward strand.
AAATCCTTGTTGGGCTCACCTTTGAAAGCGACGTGCACGCCTTCCATCTACCTTGCCCGAGCCTACTTCCTAGGTCGTGACACCAATTGTGGGAATTCAACTCATGAACTACTGGCTAGGAGTACGATGGGCTAACCACTTGCCCCAAAAGCCATGGTTGAGGATTACTTCCTAATCCTCCCTCTTAGGGTGTGGTTCAACCATCTCCTACTTGTCATTTCTTAAGTCTAACATTACTTGATTGATTCCCTAGAAGGGTTTTAGTCTATATGATAATGGTTCAATTAGCCATGCCCCAATTTTATCCATGCTATGCTACTAAATGTCTAGGAGAAAAGTAGATGAATGAGTTCCTCTTTTATATCTTTATACCCTTGGCACAAAGATCACACAATCAAATACTCACCTCATGATAATATTATAGCAAGAAGATTGGATCTTCTCAATGAATTGGGTGGATCTTTAGCCATATTAAGAGGTTGGATGGGCACTAATGGAATGTTGGATGTAATGTTGGACTTAATATCTATTATGAGATAGGCATGGATAAAAAACTCAGTTGGTGGATATGTCCTTACTTGAGATAACCAAAGGTGGAAGCTGAAGTCTATACATCCTCTATGTAGTTTCATGCTTCATATGATGCCATTTACTCCTAGTATGATTGGTTAGAAACTCTATGGAGAAGTAACACATGATTCAACTCCAAAGAAAGCTTAGCTCCTTTTGCAAACCTAATCAAAATAACTTTTTTGCCAAAACCCTTTTGAGAGAGACAATATAATGCTCAATATACATTTTGAAAATACATCTTGATGGTGATGATGATGTATGCATGTTGTGCATGTATGCATGAATACATGTATGTATGTATGTATGTATGTTTGTATGTATGTATGTATGTATGTATGTATGTATGTATGTGTGTGTGTATGTATGTATGTGTGTATATACATATGTATGTATGTATGCATGCATGTATGTATGTATGTATGTATGTATGTATGTATGTATGTATGTATGTATGTATGTATGTATGTATGTATGTATGCATGCATGCATGTATGTATGCATGAATACATAAATGCTTGCATGTATGTATGTATGTATTTATGTATGTATGTATGTATGTATGTATGTATGTGTGTATGTATTTATTTATGTATGTATTTATGTATGTGTGTGTATGTATGTGTGTATGTATGTGTGCATGTGTGTATGTATGTATGCATGCATGTATGAATGTGTGCATTTGTAAAACTTGTTACTATATTTTGCTCGTATTTGTCTATGAAGAAACATAGTATCGTTGGAGCACTTTTGTCTCTCTTTGTGAGATTTTTTCCTCGAATTGTGTACATGGAAATAACCTCACAAAAAGATACATTTCACACTTAGCAACACATTGTGTAACGTTTGTGCACAAGCATCCTCTTTTTCTTTCTGATATTTGTGCGTGTTCATATTCCCTCAATCTTTGATAAATGGTATCAAAGCACGTCGTTGATAGCTAAGGTGCACTCACTTTCTCGAATCGCTGAAAGACTTGGTGAGTAATATTAGTGTGATAAATACTATAAGCAAGCTTTCTAAGATTGATGTAGTCTACAAGTGAATTCAAGCTAATTTTGGTCTCCAAATGCATATTGTAATCATTATGTCATAATTTTTGCCTTTTTTTTAAATTTATATTCAAGTTTTTGTTAACCAATACAAGCACCCCAAAGGTTTAGTACATGGGTATAAATCTTTACTTAAAAGTTAACTATGCTCAATTTCTTCAAGATAACCAATTTTTTGCATCATAATATAGCCATTGGCCATGGCTAAGAGAAGTCGTGTATTTCATATGTTGATTGTTGAGGATAAGTTGGATGGTTCCAATTACCCATTGCGGGGTTACAAAATGCACCAAGTATCATGTATTGGTGGCAAATGGATTGTGGAACATTGTGTAGAGTGTTGAGCTTCTTCCTATTTCACTTTTAAATACATCAAGTATAGTTTTTCCAAGTTGCATTGAGGATGTTGTAAATCTTAGTTCCACTGTAGTTCCTATTTCTATTCATCTTGTCGATTTTGTTTTACTTTTGTTAGTTTCACCACCAATGCCCCTAGTAATCGTAGAGAAACTTTGATGGGATGGAACAGATGCATAAACACTTGATTTGATTGTTTTCTTATCTATTATGAAATCACACCTCATCTTTGCTCATATAATATAGCTAAGCATGCTTTATATAATCCTACCACATTATGGATACTTGGTATACTCGTTCCACATTGTATTATAAGAAAAGTGAGGCACTTGTTACTTATCTTTCGAAACAATTAGAGAATAAGCACACGACTGAAGGTTATTCTATGGACAATTCTCTTACAAAGATTAAAAATTTCAAGAAGTAGTTGATTGTTGTAGATTTTTTTTTTTGAGATAGTTCACTTGTGCATATTGTTCTTGATGGGATACCTCACTCTTATTAGAATTTTGCTTCTACTCATTGATTCATGATGGAGGGATATCCAAATGCATTAACACTTGAATTTATAGTCTTTTATTTGCTACAAGAGGACTAATCTAGGAAAAATGATGAATAACATTTTTCCTAATTACCAAGCTTTTGTTCTTGTATTTTTCGATAATATACTTGTTTACAACAAGAATGGTAGTGAGCATGAGAAGCATCTTAAAACAATTTTTCATTTACTACGAGAGAACACACTTTATGCTAATCCTAAAAAGAGTTACTTCTTTCAATGTAAGCTAGAATATCTAAGACATATTATTTCAAGTGAAGGTGTGCATGTGGATCCAAACAAGCTTAAAGTTATAGTAGAATGGCCTACACCACAATCAATGATGTTCATTCTTTTCTTGGGTTGGCTAGTTTTTATAGGATGTTTGTTCAAATTTTTTCTTATTTAGCATTGCGCCTTACCTTGTTATTGAAAAAGAAAATAATATTTGCATGGGGACTTACCCAACAACAATCCTTTGAAAAACTCAAACATGCACTTTCACATGCACCTGTTTTACAATTACCTGATTTTTCACAACCCTTTCATGTTGTTACTGATGCTAGTGGTTCAAGGATAGTTGTTGTTTTAATGCAAAATGATCATCCCATTGCATTTGAGAGTAGGAAGCTTAAGCCCTCAGAAAAGAATTATAGTACATATGATAAAGAATTGTTAGCGGTTGTGCATGCTTTTTGAATTTGGAAATACTATCTTATGGGCTCTGAGGTCTTAAGGCTATTAAGCATTAATTAAATCAGCCCTTAATCTCTGATGACCATCTTACATGGGCATTATTCATTCAAAATTTCCAACCCATGATCCAATATCAGCCTGGTAAAGCTAATGTTGTAGCTGATGCTCTTAGCCGATTTCCTTCACATTCTGTTGTTTTGCATAATATTTCTGCCATCCAAATTCATTCTTTTCAAGAAATGGTTTCCACTTATGCATCTCATTTGTATTTCTCACGTGCATGGCATGACTTCAACAATGGTGCATCTTTATCTAATGAACATTATACATTTCATAACGGTTTTCTTTATTTTCAACATAGATTATGCATAACTCAAGTTTTTAAAGATTTTGTCATCAAAGAAATGCATGAACCATCTTACATGGGTCATAGAGGCATATAAAGCACCATTTCTGCCTCCAAAGATTTCTTCTTTTGGCCACACATGGAAAAAGATATTGCACATTATGTTTCTCAATGCATTGTATGTCAGCGTGTAAAACGTCATCATGGTAAACCATTTGAATTATTAATGCCACTTCCCATTCTGAACGAACCATGGGAATAGATTTCAATGGATTTTATCATAGGTCTTCCCATCACTTCATCACATAATGATATGATTTGGACAACAATTGATAGTTTTAGTAAATATGCATATTTCATTCCATGTAGGAAAACTTTGTCTGCACCTCAGGCTGCAAAATTATTCATTAAATGCATTTTCCCACATCATGGATTTCCTAAAGTAATGTTATTTGATCGTGATGTTAGATTTTGTAATCATTTTTGGGTTGCCTTATTTCAACATTTTGGTTCTAAAATAGATTTTAGCTCTGCATTTCATCCCAAAAGTAATGGACAAAGTGAGGCTACAAATAGTACTATTCTTCATTTATTGCATTGTTATTCATTAGATAGTCCTAGCAACTGGGATGAAAAGTTTCCATTGCTTCAATTTGCTTACAATAACACCACACACACCACTACTTGCCGTGCACCTTTTGAAATTGTTTATGGTAAAAAGCTTCCCACTCCCATGTCACTCACCCAAACCGACATTCTGATGGTTGATTCTATTGCTCAAGTTCACATTTCTATACTTCACGATGTTCATGAGCACATTAGGAAAAGTCAAGAGCGTTACACACGTAATATCAATACAAAATGATTAGAATTCAAGGTAAATGATCTTGTGTGGTTGCGTATCATTAAAAGACGTCTCAAAAATATTTTGCAGCATCCTAAAATTAAACGTGCACCACGAGATTATGGACTGTTTCGCATTATACAAAAAATTAACGATAATTCATTTAGATTGGATATACCATCTCATTGGAATATACATAACTCTTTTCATATTAATTTATTTAAACCATTTAAAGGAACTTTAACACTCACTCCACTTCTTGATGACCCTCCTTTGATTGAAGAACAATTTGAACTCTTGGTTCCTGAGAAAATAATTGATCATGATGTCACTACTACGCACACAAGTACTCAATATCATCAATATTTAGTTAAGTACAAAAATCACTCTATTGAGGAATGTCAATGGATACATAAAACACAATTAACACCTCATTATGATCACTTAATCTCTGCATATCATACACAAACACATTAATGTAATTCCTTCGTGAACATTTTCATGCATGTTTTTTTTTAACATGGAACATGCTTATTTTCATTCAATGATGGAACATGTGACTGGCCATCCATGTTTATTTTATTTTATCAACTGAGGTCAATTGCTTTTTCAAGTGAGGGGCATGTTATAAATTATGGTATATATTGAACAATGCATTTTTGGAGTGTTAATTTATTAATGTATTAATGTGTTTTGGTGTTTTTGATATAGCAGCTGAAGGTTCATGAGGGCATGAAAGCATGAAAGGGAGGACATCAATAATCCAACTTTAGGGCGAACATCAATAAATTCGATTTATAACTTAGTTTGTAAATAAACGCGCGTAGAAAGTTCTATTGTTAGAAATAGTTAGAAAAGTAGTGGTTAGAATAAGGGTCATTGTAGATCGCAATTTCTGATATTAAAAGCAAAGGCTTTCTACAAAAGTCACCAACTTTTACTTTCATGCATGCTTTCCGAAGCCGCTCTCATGTAACCACTCTTTTCGACGTAATAAAAAATTCCTATAAATACATGCACTCTGTGGACTGTCAAAACAGAGTGCATGGGGGGAGATTGCACCCAATACTACGTTTGGTCTCGTCTCTTGGCATCTCTATTTTTCTGTGTGTTCTCTGCGTTCGCAACCTGTGTGTGCATGTGAGCAAGATCTTCATAACAAAAGGCATAAAAAAAGCAATTACTATCATATTAATGATTTGGAAGTGGTTTGACATGTTGAAATCTCGAGCCTTAATTCCATTGCCATGACTTATAGGATGTGTTATCTAAAGACAAAGAAAAATTGTGAGAAAAAGAGGGGAACCTCCTCGTCATACCTAAATGAAATCCCCCTAACAATAAGACCCAAGGCATCCCAAGACGTAGACGTGAGGGGAGCCTCCTCATCCCTAAGTGAAAGCTCTTAACAATAAGACACAAAGAAGTGATTGAATGACAAAATTTCTTAGTCTAAAACATCCTAAAGTCCTAAACCAACAAAAGCAAAATAAAGAGGATGGAAAATGAGAACAGAAATAATGACATCACTCTCAAGAGCAAATGAATACTATATCATGTAATGTTAGGGGCCTCGTGCACTCTAATAGATCCCTGATCATCAACCCATGATTGAGGGACAATGATAAATCATAGGCTTCATTTGCTTATAGGAATTTAACATCTTGAGAGACAACAACTATTGACTTACCTCAAGAAGATTCAAACTAGAACAATTGGATCTATATTGCTCACCAATGTGGTGGCAATTGCATGATCATCAACTTAGATCTAGAATGGGAAAATCAAACATGGATTATTGCAAAGGACCTATAAAACAATTGGGTTGTGACTTCTCTCATGGACCTTTGCCATTTATGATAATCTTCATCTATTCACACAGTGGGATTCATGATAATCTTCATCTATTCACACAGTGGGATTCTGGAAGTCTCATAAAGCCCTACCCATGCTTATCACAATCATGAGTAATTTGAATACAATTGAGAATCTAGAAGATAGAAAGGGAAAGAAAGATATATTGATGGAACATATAAGATCGATCAGGATTTCTTGAAGTTACACTTCAACATCCATGATACCTTTTATATGAGCCATTTCTCATTTTTGAACTTGGAAAGGGTGCTAATCCTCTAAAGCATATGCTAGAAAGATACTACACATCAATGGAAACAATGGAGAAAAATGTCCTTATGCATGGGAATTTGCTTTCATTTCACTAATCCATTGGTTTCAACTATTTCTCCTTGAGCTTGAGATCAAATTACCTTAGGTCCATGCCAACCCTTTTTTGTTTTCATTTCCTAAGGAGGTGGAGCATGTTGGGATTTTGGCTTTGAAATTAGGTTACTCATGTATCCATTGTTGGGTTGAAGTGGTCAAAGGTACTAGAGAAGTATTATTTTAGGGCAAGCAAAATTATTAAAAATTCAAAAAGATGGAAGATAGAAAAAAAATATTAAAATCACTCAACTAAATCATAACTAAACAATGAGAGAGAAGACTTCCAATGGGAGACTCACCCATTCAAGCTTGAAGAAGAGTAGAGATGTCACCACTTAACAATTTTCTTTGCATAGTCATGGGTAGGGAAAACACAATCCCTCCAAAGAAATGAGCAACCAAAAATTCGTATTTGACCACTTTACATTCATCTTATTGTATCAAAAGATAATCATAAATAAGAGAAAAAAGTGTGTACTCTTACTTTCTTGGGTTTAAAGAAAAATGGTCTTTCTAGATGTCGCCATGAAATAGATGTGCACATCACCTAAAGTAAAATTGAAGAGACAATCCGCTCTCTAATTAATGAAATAATCCAATGAAATTAAGGGCTGAATTGCATCTTCCACAAAAACAAAATCATGGCTAACCAGAATGTGTTTATTATTTAAAACTCCGGAAAAATGTGTGATGGAACCTTTGCATTTTGTATAGAAGGATCTAGTTATATTCCAAGGTCTTCATAAATGCATAAATGAAGTAATTATCAAGTTAATATAGAAAAACACCAAAGAGAACATAATAAAAAATTATAGATGTGCTACAACATATTGATTAGAGCCATAGCCAACATGGTTACAAATTGGATGCAAGAATGGATTAGAAAAGAGCAAAAGAGATTTACCAAGGGTACATCCATTCTTGAAGCCATCATGAATACATGGGAAGGTATGGCGTTTGCTAAAGAGTCCAAGAAAGGCTTCATGTTCATCAAGATCAATATAAATAACGCTACAAAAAGCTAGAATGACAATTCATCCTTCAAGCTCTTCTCACTTTGTGCCTAGATAAATGTTTATTTTCCTTATGATATCCACTTTTATGGGAAATTCTACAAGTAGAATCAACATCAATCGGAGACTCTTTCACCCCTTCAATCTTGAAAGATTGATTAGAAAAGGCCAAGCACTTGATCCTCTCCTCTTTTCCATCACTATCAATGGTTTAAACCTTGTTGATGATAAGGGTATATCAGCATTTTGATACTCAGTGGATATTGGAACGTTATGGTGCTCTACAAGTGCATTGGAACCTTCTATATGGCATTGGGATATAGAATCAACCATAGCAAGATGATAATCCTAATGATAAGTGGCCCCAATAACCAATGGATCTTCAAACATGGTTATCAAGTCATCGTCTCTAAGAGAATATTCAAATTTTGAGTATGCCAATATTTTTTTGGTCTCTTTGAAACAAATATGGGATCGGATTACCAAAAGATTCAAAACGAAGTTGAATAAGTGGATGGAATGTCAATTAAATGAGGTTAGGAAATCTATGCTCACTGACATGTGTATCATTCCTTCCATACTCTCTAGAAATTCTTAAGATGGTGCTAATAATGGATTAATAAAGCATTGATTAATCGAAACAAGTTTTAGGTTCAAGTAATGTTCAAGAACAAAGAGATATTCTTCATTAAAGGTGCTCTTTATTGTAGGGATATGACCTTATTATTCACCTTTTTTGGAATTTTGAGGACTATAGAAGCATGCAAACAACACAAGGAAGAAGAAGAAGCTTGGAGAGAAACATAACACTGAGTGTATTACTAAGTGAATATATTAACATGTTAGGCTTATGGGCATATATACAAGCTGGAAAAAAAAACCTCCTAAAGAGGAAAAGAAAGGTACCTCGACATTCCTAAGTGTGTTCACACATGTTAGTACCAAAATATATAAAGAAATCTCCCCTAGGAGTGATGCGGTGAGCAAGAAGTTGGCACTCATGTATAAAGAAGTGACAAACTATGTGGAGTGAAATCATTTCGCAAAAGGAAATAATTCCAAAGCTTTGGCAAAAGCTTCAAACTTCTCCGTATGTAGAGCCTCACTAAAAAGGTCTGCAAAATTATCATATGCGGGCACATAAGACAAGCATATCTCTCCAATAGAGAGTCTCTTTCTAGAATAATGGTAGTGCACCTCAATGTGCTTTGTCCAAGCATGGAACATTGGGTTCCTCAAAATTGTTAATGCACTCTAACTGTCAATAAACCAAAAGATTGGCCATCACCCAAATCAACCAAAAGGTTTCTAAACCCCACACACTCAACAATGGCTATGAAAGTTGCGCTATACTCAACCTCACAACTAGAAGTGGCCACAATAGGCTATTTCTTGCTCAACCAAGGCATGCATGATCTAGAAAGCATGAAGCAAAAACCACTTGAGGAGACACGAGCATCATAGAAACTAGCCCAAATTGAGTCTAAAAAAGCATGTAAATCTAGTGGTAATGATCTCCAATTGAGATAAAACAATATATGTAGGCCTCTACAACTAAAAGAAAGCCTATGAATCTTATATAATGAAGAATGGACATTTAATACTATTTCTAGCTATGAGACATCTTCTCATGAGTAGTGTATGCATGTGGTAGACTCAAATGTTTGGTACTTTGATAGTGGTGCAACCAAACATATTACCTTGCAACACACTTTCTTCACATTGAGTTGAGCCTACACCTACAAGGAATACTATCACATGTGTTAACAAATCCTCTTATCCTATAATGAGAATTGGAAAGATCATTCTGACTACTACTGATGTCAATTCTTCCACACTATCATATGCCTTATATGTGCTAGGGATCAAGAAAAATCTATTGTCAGTTTCAGCATTAGCCAAGGTTGGGTTGGTTGTAAAATTTGTTGATGACAGATGTACAATTCATGATCTCTTGAATGATGATGCTATTATTTCTTCTAGCATTTTATGTCATGTGGTGTACAAGCTCATAGATTATGCAAAAATGTATCTACTCCATTTTATATTTATGTATGTGTATCTACATGATGTGTATATATCTTTATACATATTATGATCCTCGTTGATTCGAGTAGCTATATATAGAGGCATAAGGTTGGGAGGAGAGACATCTCTCTAGTAGGACATCGGAGGAATAGATGTATGTATGTATATGTATATATGTATTATTATAAAATGATATACTATAATATATATATATATATATATATATATATATATATATATATATATATATATATATATATATATATATATATATATATATATATATATATATATATATATATATATATATATATGCATGTGTGTGTATGTATGTGTATCTATATGTGCATATGCATGTGTGTGTATGTATGGGTATCTATATGTGTGTATGCATGTGTTGTGTGTGTGTGTGTATGCATGTGTATATGTATATATGCATATGTAAATATGATTATGTAAGTCTATGTGTGTGTATATATGATTATGTATGTGTATGTGTATGTGAGTATGTGTATGTGTCTATGTGTGTATTCATTATATGTGTGTAACTGCATGCATGTGTATGTGTGTGTAAAAATGTGCATGTATGTGTGTATGTATAAATGTGCATGTATGTGTATATGTGTGTAAATGTGCATGTATGATGTATATGTGTGTGTATGCATGTATTTGTACCTCTAGTCTCACTCTTTTCTCTCTCTCTCTCTCATATACATACATACATACATAAACACACAGTCATATCTAGATATATATATATAAAAGCAATGCATACCGTGCATTATCGCGACGATGAGCCATAAGTGTCTGCATCTCTTTTGGACACCACTTATGGGACCATCCTGTCCCAACCTCTATCTCAAGTGAACTAAGTTCGTATTTTTTATCCCTCTCATCATGCTCACTACAAAAATAAAAAAAATCATGTAAATAAAACATAAGATATTTATTTCAATTTATATGTAAAATTTTTACTTACTTCCATTGTAAGTGGACAAGGCGTAGGTAAGAGTCGCATAATGCTCGCATTCTTCTCTTGAACTCCAATCCATTCCCTATGTACACAATGTTCCCCGCTGGCTCTATATCACACTCTAGCCCTAAGGTGCCTATGCATGTCCTCATAGGCACCTGTGCTCTACTATCATGATCTGGAGGTGGTATAGGTGTCCTGAAAATAGATAGATAAAAATAAATAAAAATATGTGTTATAATATCAATTAAAAAATTTTGGAAAAAAACATACCTATGAGCAGATAGCTGTCTTGCTGCATGTGGAGCCATAGAAGAGCCCTCTCTGATCGCTGGGTAAGCATCTGGATCATATAATCTAGCTCATCATCAACCATCTCTGAGTATTCATGCATGATGATCCCTAGAGTATTAAGCGAAACCCTTGCTGTCATAAGACTTTTTATGAGTGAGTTTCGTCTTTCTCTCTCTACTAGGATCCATAATACCTGTACATATAAAACAAAATGGGTTAGAAATAAATATATATATGTGTACATATGTATGTGTGTATATGTGTATGTAGGTGTATATGTGAGTGTGTGTATGCATGTAAGCATGTATGTATGCATATGCATGTGCATTATGTATGCAAATGTATGCATGTGTGTGTGTATGCATGTAAGTATGTATGTATGCATATGCATATGCATTATGTATGCATATGTATGCATGCATGTGTATGTGTGTGTATGTGTCTCTATGTGTGTATGCATATATATGTGTGTATGTCTCTATGTGTCTGTCTATGCATATATGTGTCTGTATGTGTCCATGTGTGTGTGTATGTGTGTGTGTGTGTGTCTATGTGTGTGTCTATATGTGTGTCTATGTGTGTATATACGTGTTTATCTGTATATATGTGTCTATATGCATGTGTATGTATGTGTGTACATGTGTGTGGATGTGTGTATGTGTGTGTGTGCATGTGTGTGTATGTGTGTGTGTAAGTGTGTGTGTCTATGTGTGTATGTGTGTGTATATGTGTGTGTCTATGTGTGTATATACATGTGTATCTGTATATGTATGTCTATATGCATGTGTATGTGTGTGTGTGTAAGTCTGTATGTGTCTATGTGTGTGTTTATATATGTGTGTGTGTATCTATGTGTGTGTGTAAGTTTGTATGTGTCTATGTTTGTATGTGTGTGTGTGTGTCTATGTGTGTACGTCTATGTGTATGTTTGTGTGTATGCATGTGTAAGTGTGTCTGTGTATGTGTGTGTGTGTAAATTTGTGTGTATGTGTATATGTCTGTATGTGTCCATGTGTGTGTATGTATCTATGTGTGTGTATGTGTCTATGTGTGTGTATGTGTATGCATGTATCTATGCATATGCATGTGCATTATGTATGCATATGTGTGTGTATGCATGTAAGTATGTATGTATGCATATGCATATGCATTATGTATGCATGTATGTGTATGTGTGTGTATGTCTATGTGTGTGTGTATGCATATATGTGTGTGTGTGTGTGTCGGTCTATGTGTGTATGTGTATGTGTGTATGCATGTAAGCATGTATGTATGCATATGCATGTGCATTATGTATGCATATGTATGCATGTGTGTTTATGTGTGTATATGCATGTAAGTATGTATGTATGGATATGCATATGCATTATATATGCATATGTATGCATGTATGTGTATGTGTGTGTATGTCTCTTTATGTGTGTGTGTATGCATATATATATGTGTGTGTGTATGTGTGTGTATGTGTGTGTATGAATTTAAGCATGTATGTATGCATATGTATGTGCATTATGTATGCATATGTATGCATGTGTGTGTATATGTGTGTATGTATGTAAGTATGTATGTATGCATATGTATATGCATTATGTGTGCATGTATGTGTATGTGTGTGTGTGTATGTCTCTCTACGTGTGTGTGTGTATGCATATATATGTGTGTATGTGTCTATATGTGTGTGTATGTGTCTATATGTGTGTGTGTGTCTATGTGTGTATGTGTGTGTATGTGTGTCTATGTGTGTATATACGTGTGTATCTATATATATGTGTTTGTATGCATGTGTATGTGTGTGTAAATGTGTGTGGATGTGTGTGTGTATATGTGTGCGTGTATGTGTATGTGTGTGTGTGTGTGTCTATGTGTGTATATATGTGTGTATATATATATATATATATATATGTCTGTATGCATGTGTATGTGTGTGTGTAAATGTGTCTGGATGTGTGTGTGTGTGTAAGTGTGTATGTGTCTATGAGTGTGTATGTGTTTATGTGTGTGTATGTGTATGTGTGTGTATGTGTCTATGTGTGTATGTGTATGCATGTATGTATGCATATGCATGTGCATTATGCATTCATATGGATGCATATGCATGTGCATTATGTATCCATATGTATGCATATGTGTGTGTATGCATGTAAGTATGTATGTATGCATATGCATATGCATTATGTGTGTATGTGTGTATGTGTGTATGTGTGTGTATGTGTGTGTGTATGCGTGTGTATGCATGTGTATGTGTGTGTAAATATGTGTGTATGTGTGTGTATGTGTCTATGTGTGTGTATGTGTATGCATGTATCTATGCATATGCATGTGCATTATGTATGCATATGTGTGTGTATCATGTAAATATGTATGTATGCATATGCATATGCATTATGTATGCATATGTATGCATGTATGTGTATGTGTGTGTATGTCTCTCTATGTGTGTGTGTATGCATATATGTGTGTGTATGTGTGTGTCTATGTGTGTGTGCATCTATGTGTGTATGTGTATGTGTGTATGCATGTGTATGTGTGTGTATGCATGTAAGCATGTATGTATGCATATGCATGTGCATTATGTATGGATATGTATGCATGTAAGTATGTATGTATGCATATGCATTATGTATGCATGTATGTGTATGTCTCTCTATGTGTGTGTATGCATGTGTATGTGTGTGTATGCATGTAAGCATGTATGTATGCATATGTATGCATGTGTGTATGTGTGTGTATGTGTGTGTATGCATGTAAGTATGTATGCATGCATATGCATATGCATATGTATAATTGTATGTGTATGTATGTCTCTTTACGTGTGTGTGTGTATGCATATGTATGTGTGTATGTGTATGTGTGTATGCATGTGTATGTGTGTGTATGAATTTAAGCATGTACATATGCATATGCATGTGCATTATATATGCATATGTATGCATGTGTGTGTATGTGTGTGTATGCATGTAAATATGTATGTATGCATATGCATATGCATTATGTATGCATGTATGTGTATGTGTGTGTGTGTATGTCTCTCTATGTGTGTGTATGCATATATGTGTGTGTATGTGTCTATATGTGTGTGTGTATGTGTGTGTATGTGTGTGTGTCTATGTGTGTATGTGTATGTGTGTATGTGTGTGTCTATGTGTGTATCTATATATATGTGTCTGTATGCATGTGTATGTGTGTGTGTAAATGTGTGTGGATGTGTGTGTGTAAGTGTGTATGTTTGTGTGTGTCTATGTGTGTATGCATGTGTCTATGTGTGTATAAATGTGTGTGTATGCATGGGTATGTGTGTATGTAATTTAGTGTGTATATATGTGTGTGTGTATGTGTGTGTGTCTATGTGTATGTGTGTGTGTATGCATACGTATGTGTGTGTGTAAATCTATGTGTGTGTGTGTGCGTACCGCGACGCTAACATCACTTATGCGACGACACATGTTAAAAAAAAAAACAGACCCATCGCTTATGCAATGCTAGCATCACATAAGTGACGAGCCCTAATTTTTTTTCAATTCGGGGGCGTCGCTACGCCCCCTATTTCTAGTAGTGATATGAGGAAAGCTATTATATATCATGGAATTTGGAGAGTATCTTGCAACTAATCCAAAGTCGATAAGAAGTTATTTTGGGAGAAGCAATGGGTTACTCTTTTCTCTTGTAGGATGGAATGAGAGAAGAAGCCCCCTATAAGGTTTCTTGAAACAATCTACCCTTTGGGCCGTTGAAACTAGATGCCTCCAGGTAGCCCTTTCCTTGTGATGCTTCAAAAGTCTAACCCATGCTTTGTAGGACATGGGGGGTCCCATGGGCACTATGACATTCACTTGTACAATTGTTCTTTCACTATATTCAAGCCGAAGAAGATTAGACTTCATCTCAACTTTCTCTTAATAAAAAAAAAAGGTACAAGATTCAAAATCTTTAAATCGACCTCATCTTAGCCTCTAAAAAGTGAAAAAGATAGAGAGTTCCCAATGTGCATGAATTTTTCTTTCAAAAGTTCAAGCTTAAAAGACGAGTAGGTCAGCTATAGACCTTCCAAAAAGAAAAAAGGATTCTTCCTAACATGTTTATCAATCTTCCCTTTGGAAAGATGAGAGGCGTATTGACCTTCTTTCTATTTCTTTCTTGTCTTCCTTATGATTTTCTTTTCATAAATAAAATGACAAGTTTATGTAAAAAGAGGGAATTTATTCCTTTTTGAGGAGTCAAGGAAAGAACGTCTTGAGGCACTAATCTCTTGAGGTGGAGGTCTTGCATTCAACTCCCCTCTCTCCAACATATAATAGTTTTGACCAATCGGAATTAATTGTAACCGGTTGTGACTTTGTCTAACCACTCTTTTGTGAAATACGAAAGATCAAAGGTACCATGCCCATTCATATGTAGAATTGTTTTTTCAAAGTTAAAACTCTAGAAATAGAATAGATTAAAAAAAATAAAAAGAACGTTCATTTTTTATAAACAACGAGGATGGCTTAGTATTTTTAATAAAAAGAACGTTCAATAAAAAAAAATACTCAGCCAGAATCTGCAATGTGGTTACGTCGACTGTGTGCGTGTACTGCAAGCGTGGACCATCATCTCCTGGATTCTCATTCGTCCGCCACCACTTCCCACGTCATCGCATGTCCGTCCCATGTTTACACCACATACCCGCATTTCTCCAACAAACTCGCTTTTTAATTAAAAAATTAAAAAATATATATATTTTAATCACTGTCATATATCACGTAATCCGATGCCGTTTTTTTTTTTCAAATATTTGACTTTTAAGCACACTCCACTCGTGCTCGATTATGTTATGTGGACGTACTATCAAGATGGAGGATTCGTGAGCTGTTTCTCCTTTTGTTTTTTGTTTTTTATTATATATATATATATATATATATATATATATATATATATATATATATATATAACGACTTGAAAAAAAATCCCTTATCTTTGGAGACATTAAAGCTTTGTACAAAGGCATTGGCCAGACACATGGAAAAAACTTTTTAAAAGACATCGAAGATCGAGTCAAAAGAGTTTAGCATACGTCTCGTAGGTGGGTTGGTTTGGCACTAGCCTTTTGAGGTGGAGGTCATGTGTTCAACCCTTAAGCTGGACATGTAATGGCTTTGGCCAGTCTAAACCAGTTGTAACTAGTTGAAATCTTGTCTAACCCTTGCTTTGTGGGATATGAGGAGTCCTGCGGATACTATGCCAATTCACTTGTACATTTGTGCTTTCAAAGTTAAAGCTCGGGGGAGTAAGCACTTGGCGAACCTCCATTTTTTAAAAAAATAACTCTGCAAAAGTTGTGGTCTTGATTATGTGCACAATGAAGTGTTGTAGTGGTAGGTTGTTTGAGGATGTACACCCTCAAATGGAGGGGAAGAGGAAGCCCGATAATGTGAAGACAAACATATGCATCACACTAAGCCCTATATGGCAATTAAGGGCTAGGAGAGACTCTCATAATGCCAGGTCTCGATGTTCATAT
This sequence comes from Ceratopteris richardii, assembly GCA_020310875.1. Classification (NCBI taxonomy): domain Eukaryota; kingdom Viridiplantae; phylum Streptophyta; class Polypodiopsida; order Polypodiales; family Pteridaceae; genus Ceratopteris; species Ceratopteris richardii. Next base: position 99,508,038 of record CM035434.1, read on the forward strand.
TCTTAGAGGAGGATCTTCTTTGAAGTCAAAGCTTTGGGGGTGAAATACTCTCTACACATGATATGAAGACATTGATGCATGTTGTACCTTGGGACATGTAAAGAATATATGGATGGTGTCTTTTGGTTGTAGGCCCCTTTTTCACAAATCATCCCCTTTTTTCAAACAAATAATACTAGTTAAGTATCAAATCATCCCCTTTTTTCAAACAGTTAATACTAGTTAAGTATCATGATCCAAAATAAAGTTTCTAGCAGAACGATTGGTTGCATATTGCACCACCAAAAAATAAAGTCTAACTTTTCATCCACTCCATAAATTATATTGAAAGAGGAAATACAAGAGATTAGTGAGAAATACAAAGGAGGCTTATCATCCTTTTGTCCCCTTCATGAGAGATACATTTGCTTTTGAGCTTGTTATCTAACTAAATATATATATATTCCTATGTCTAAATGGGTGTCTACTCCTAGGGTTTTTGATTCTTTCACTTAAGTTATCAAGGGATCTCTCCATAAAACATTCCTTAGGCACCTTATCATAGTTCACAATGCTTCTTTCCCTTCATATCTTCTAGAATGCCTCCCCTATTGTCACATTCCAGAGAAGAGATGAGCATCCAATAGCCTCCATATCTTCTAGAATGCCTCCCCTATTGTCACATTCCAGAGAAGAGCTGAGCATCCAATAGCCTCCTCAAAGAGAGCCTACTTCTAATTGATTAGACAATCAAGTTCGCGGAGTCTCTCAAGAACTCTCCACACTTTGATGCTATTTGGGCAAGAATAAAATATGGTCAATGTCTTCATGGGCCTTGAGACATCTCTTACACCATGGGGGAACATTGCATATTTTTCTAGCTTTGGTATTGGTCCATATCCCTCATGTAGGATTTACCATAGGAGAACTCCCTTTTTCCTCCCCAAGATTTTGCAGCGCATTCATCAAAACCATCACTTATTGGTTTATCTCAGGTTAATTATCAAAGTTTTGTATGGAAACTCACGATTATAGATGAGCTCTTCATACTTCTATAGGTTTTTTTATCTTATATGTGCATGTTTACCAAGAAAATAATATGCACCTATTGAGTCTACAATATTGATATCGTGATAGAGATGGACGAGGGGATACTTCTCTCTCTCTCTCTCTTGCGCGCTCTCGGACATCTATGTAAACTCTCAATCAATTCTTCGATTTTATATCTTATATGTGTATGATTTCTCATGAGAAATATATTTCTATTGTATACAAAATATCTCATATCAATTGTCGGATTTTGATCTCTAAGGAAGCACATGAATAGCACATGGAAGAAGAAGAAGCTTGGAGCATGACACAACACTGAATGAATTATCAAGTAAATGTCCAAAGATAAGTGACCTGTTAGGATTATAGGCATACATACAAGCCGAGGGAAAAAACCTCCTAAAGAGCATAGAAAGTGCCTCGATGGTCTTTAGTGTGTTCACACACATCAATACCAAAATATATCAATAAATGAATTACCAAGTCAATGTAAAAAGATAAATAACCCATTAGGGTTATAGGCGTATATACAAGATGGGGGAAAACCTCCTAAAGAGGGAAAAAAGTGCTCCTGATGGTCCTAAGTATGTTAACACATTTCACTACCAAAATATATCAACAAATCCCCCTTGGGAGTGATGCAGTGAACAAGGAGCTGGCACTCATGTATAAGGAAGTGCCAATCTATGTGGAAAGAGATCAATCCACAAAAGTAAGCCCAAAGATTTACAGAAAGCTTCAAAGTTCTTCCTAGGTAGAGCCTTTGTGAAAAGGTCTATAATGTTATCTTGTGTGGGCACATATGTCAAACTGATCTCACCAGTAGAGAATCTATCCCTCACATAATGATAATGCACCTCAATGTGCTTTGGGCAAGCATGGAACACATGGTTCCTTGAAACTACCAATGCACTCTGACTATCAATAAAGATTGTGGTGGTAGAAGACTAATCGAAACCCAAATTAGCCAAGAGGCATTTGAGCCACACACACTCAAAAGTTTTTGTGAAAGTTTCCCTATACTCAGCCTCACAACTAGAAGTGTCCATAGTAGGCTGCTTCTTGCTCAACCAAGATATGCATGAGCTACCAAGCATGAAGCAACAAACAGTGGTGGACACACTAGTGTGATAACAAGCAGCCCAATTTGAGTCAAAAAAATCATGTAAACATGGTGGTAATGATCCCCCCCTCAGGATTAGACAATCCACGTAATTGGGTACCACTCAAATAGTGGAAGATGCACTTAACCATATGCCAATGCTTGACACCTGGGAAATGCATAAACCTGCTCAAATGAGAGACAAAAAATTGAGTATGAGGTCGAATTATGCATAAGTAAATCAAGCATCCAACAACCTATTGATAGAGGTCAACATCAAATACATCTCCAACATCATGAAGACTCAATCATAAACTTGTTTGCATACAAGTGGCAATAGGTTTACACTCTTCAAGGCCAAACTGCTATAATAATGTGTCACTATATTTTGTTTGACACAAAAATATTCCCCCATCAACTTGCATAAACTGAATGCCCAAATAATGATGCAAATGCCCCAAATTTGACATCTCAAAAGAGACATGCAAATCAGCCTTAAATTCAGCAATGTGTTTCTCATTAGGACTAGTGAGCAGCATGTCATTAACATACACAACAATGATTCTCTCAATTGGACTCTTCTCAAATCCATGTGCAATCAAGTAAGCATGTATCTTTTCATACCAAGCACATGGTGCTTGCCTCAAAACATATAATGCATTTTTCAAACTACACACTTTGTTTTCATGCCCTTTCTGCACAAAGCCATGGGACTAAAAGGTTAGACATGGTCAATGCTCCACCCTCATGGGAGACTTGGCATCATGCCAAGAAAGTAGTTCACCTTTAGATGGAGATTGAGGGGCGTGGTAGACATCATCAATGCTCAACTGTCATGGAAGACTTGGATGCAGACCAAGAAGGTAGTTCACCTTTGGGTGGACATTGGGGGATGTTAGATATGATCAATGCCTCACCCTTATGTAGAACCACCACTATTCCATAACACTCTATTTTGTAAGGTCCTCATTATGAGGAGAAACCATGTGAGAGGGTTGGACATCAGTAAGTTCTTGACTTTGAGGTCAGATGAGGTCTAGAGTACATTGTAGATGGATAGCTAGGAAGATTACTTCTAAGCCATTAGATTTGGGGTTGATCCTATGTGAGGATCAATGCAAATCAAGGTATAGAAACAAAGTTAGCTTTCTTAACTTGAAGAAGGGTCTATTTGATATGGGTGATTGGATCTAGACTTGATCCTAAGTGTGGATTAAGGAAGATCAAGGGCTACAAACAAATGATTGTTGATCCTACCTTTCTACCATTGGATTTACCCCATAGATCAACCGTGGTGATTAGTTTTGGCACGGATCAAGCTACCATGACCCTAGAACATGGGTATGCTAACTTAGGGTTGAAGGACCTTATAAAGATGGTCCCCTCCCCATGTAGGATCGCAATCGATAGTGTTTGGAACCATTAGGGTATCCACCTTAGTACCCATTGTGTTGGCCTCTAGCCCTTCACCTAGATTCTATATAGGTCACCATCTAAGCTCCATATAGGGAGTACATGGGTAGATAGAATCATCTATATCTTGTGTAGTGTTTGAATTCCATTGCATTGGAGTTATGAGTTTGAATTGAAATGATTTGAGTTCATATTCTACTCATCTTGTGTCCGCTTTCCGTTGCAACCACATCTCTTGTGTTTTCCCATGAGTAACAATATCTGTCTTTCTCTCTAACCTTGATCCTATATATGTTGTGGTAACTCCTACATGGTATTAGAGTTGCACCACTAGTAATTATTTATCATTTTGCTTTCCTTACATGGTATCAAAGCTTGGGAAGGTATGGAAGATTCTAGAGATTGTGGATGCCAAGGAATGAACTCTAGCATTTATGGAAGGAATGCTTCACCATTCAAGCTTGTGAGTGTTAAATAATTCAACTCTAGAGTTTGTGATAGTTAAAGGATTCAACATTGGAGTTCTTGGGAGGCAAAGACTTCAACACTATAGCTTCTGGGAGTTGAGGCTTCAACGCTAGAATTCTCAAGAGCTAAAGGATTCAATGCTAGAGTTCTTGGGAGGTAAAAGCTTCAAGGATTCAAGTTGATGGGGCACAAAGGCTTCAACACTGTGGAGGTGTTAACATCTAGAATTGGAAGTGAATTGATCTAGCAATGCAAATACTATGGGTTCATCCACCAACCTTTAGTGAAGGATAGTTAGATGGTTCAAATTATTTCCTTTGGAAGTTCAAGATTATAGTTATCCTTGATTCTTATGATCTTTTGGAGATGGTGATGGGAAGTGAGAAAGAGCCACAACCTATTTTGGACCCATTGGATCCTAGTATTGCTTCCAGATGCAAAGCTTCTACAAGCTTGTAAGATAAGGAATGCACTATATGCTATAGTGAACAACCCTGTGGACTCTATTCTACCTGTTATTCAACAAAAATGCAAGGCAAGTGACGCATGTAATATATTGAGGAGTCACTACGAGATGCATAACCAAACATGCATTCAAAATTTAGAAAAAAAATTGGAAGAAAATTTTGCATAAGGAGAGAAGGTTAAAGCATCCATTACTCAGATGAAGAAGCCATGTGATGGAATGGCTTATGAAGGGCTAGAGAAGAATAGAAAAAGGCTTGCATAAAGGTCTCAAAAATTCTCCACCAAAGTAAAATTCCCTCCTACACATATGAATATAGTTATGGGAGGTGATGCAGATGGCATTGAAAATGATGACCTTCAAATTCCTATTCGTGCTTTGATTCCTGCCGCACCTACTGCAGAGAAATTTTGTTGGGATGGTAGAGATGCTTAGTCATATGATCCATTGATAGCCTTCTCTATCAAACATGCCATTATCCATCATATTCGCTCTTACAAAACAACAAAGGATGCTTGTGATACACTTACCACTTTATAGACATTCTATGGACACTTTTTTGACAAACATAAAAAATTTGAAGGAATAATTGATTTCTTTTGATGAAGTGTTACGAGAAGTTCACTTGTGTAGACTTTTCTTAATGGTCTTCTGGATTCATATCAGAATTTTTCTTCTACTCTTTGATTGATGATGAAAGGCAATCCAAATGCCTTAACATTTGAGGAGTTAGTATCTTTTTTGTTGCAAGAAAATTAGACTAGGCAAAAAAGATCTATTGTGCATGTTGTAGATCAAGCTTTCTATTGGAAAACAATGTCACATCAGTCCAAAATTATTTTAGGGTAGAAACCCTAATTTTGATACTTAGTCATTTTTGGCACAAAAATGGGTAAAATGTTTATGAGTCTATCTTGTAGAGCTTGAAGAGAGCTTTCCAATGGTATATGACATTCAGTCATCAGAGATTAGATTTGGGAGAAAACCCTAACCCTAATTTTTTGCTAATTTAGGGTTTTGACCTCATATGATAGCTCTCGGCATGAGGATAATAAAAATGTTGTCAGATCATTCATCAGGTAGTCAAAAGTGTGAAAAAACAAGTCAAGAAGTTATTTTTAAAGTTAGCTAAAAGCAACTTTAAAAATAAAGCAAAATCACTTAAAATAAAGCAAAAGCAATTTGAAAAGCGATGTGATTAAAATAAAGTGTTTTTTTGTGAGTTTTTTGCATGGAGCTTTAAAACCTATATAAGAGAGTCTTGAGTCACTTTGTTAGACATCACACACTAATTGGAAATGCCAGTTCTTGGTCCCTCAATAGAGGTGGTGCTCTAGCACACATGGGGCAGCCATGGTGCACTCTAGGAGCATGTTGAGGAGGAGCTATGGAGTAGTTCTTGGAGAAGAGTGTGCTCACACTCTTGCTTATGGAGAGGACTTACCCATCAACAGCTTGGTGGTGTGGATCAGCCATCTACATGATGTATTTGAAGATTGTCTTCTACATGAAGATTTCAGTTTACTTCAAAGACATTGGATGGTGGTTAACATAAGCTTTGCATCTTATGTTAAGAAATTTAGGTACATATTCTCTTTATGCGCACAGGGAAGAAAAAGCTTGGAGTCTTGATACCCTTGGATTCATAGGAGAACAATCCGGAATTTGAGCTTGAATTACTGATGCATCTAGATTTCCAACCCAAGAAAGTAATTGTCACTACAAATTGGAAATTCAAAATTGTTAGAGAGCTTCTAGAGTACCTTGATGAGGTTTCACCGCAATTCAGATTCTCAATTGATTGGTGTAGTGGTAAACATTAGATGAGAGAAAACATTATTTTCTTGCATTACCTGCCTGTCACACAAAGCAATCAAGTTCCAACCTTTAAGAACTTAACCACCCTTCCACCTTTTTTCCACAAAAAATGATAATATTTTATCTTGATTGAGAACAAAGACATTGAGTGCTAAATTTTTTTGTCACTTTTTTTTATGTATGCACTTTCATATTCATATTGGCTTTGTTATGATTTATATCATTGGTCTTGGAAAGTTTCTATTGTTCAAAGACTTCCTCCCACACAACAACTGGTAAAAACTAATGTATAATGAAGGATAAGTGTAAATATGTAGAAATTCTCCATTTGGTTATTAACAAGATATATATAACATTTAAGGGAAGAAATATTAAAAAATGGAAAAAATTGAGGAGATCCAAGACACTACCAATTCAAGCGATAAGGGCCATTGGAGGTTCTTTGACTACGCTAACTACTTGAATTAGATGTGTTTTTTATTTTGAATCTTTATGGAAATGTATGAAAGGCCACGACCAATTCAAGCATATAGTGCCATCGAAATATCTCCAATGGCCTTTATTGCTTGAATTGGTCGTGTGGTTTTTCTTTAGAAAAATATTATTTATATAGGATAGATACTGCATAAATCATAATTATAAATCAGACATGTGTTACAAGACATGACCAATTCAAGTGATCAGGGTCATCAAAAGTTCCTCGATTGCTCTCTTTGCTTGAATTGGTTGTGTAAAGAGGTGATGAGATGATTCCAGAGATGAGTTGGTGTTCTAAGAAACGTGCTCTAAACCAGCCAATCTAAGCTTAGAGATGTTTAGTAGACTTCCCAAGTGTGCATATGGAAGCATCAAGTCCTTTGGAACAATACTTTCAAATGTTTGCATAAAAATAGATGACTTCTAATTTTAAGAAATGTGCAAAACCTTCTATTTCGAGAAGAGGTCTCAATGTTATGCTAAGATCTCACAACCTAGTATGTATTGACTAGAGATCTTCTTCACACATCTAATTGAAGTGTATAGCTAACTAAAGCAAGTTATTTCATGATTTTAGCTACACCATAAAAAGAGAAATAAATCTTACAAGTCTGGGGGGTCATCCCCGACTTTTGAGGAACAAGAAGACATGCAAACACAGTTAGCTTCTCATCTCCATATCTCAAGATCTAATGAACCAAACTTAATGAAATTTTATATATAGATAATAGACACCTCAATATAACTATCCCAATTAAATTATATCAAATGGACGAGTACACGTAGAGAAATCAACCTAACAAGTTTACTATAATTATGAAGATACTGAGGTAGATAGTTGAAAGAAACGTACTCAATGAAATGAATCATAATATGAATGTTAATGCACATATTATATAGAGGGAGTAAGAGGACTATAGATAGATATTGTGAGCTCAATGTAGGCTCAAAGTTGTTGCTCAAATCCTCCCAATAATGCTTTGCTATCTTGTGACTAAAACCATGTGTATTTATACACATGTTTGAATTTGAATTTGAGTCTTCTTCGCCTAAAAGTGATGCTAGAATTTAGGAATGAAATCAATTTGATTCCTCCTACCAAATGAGTCATGGGTTTAGCTTCCTAACTCCATGAGATTCTTTCTTCTTTTTACTGCTACATTTATCCAATGTAAATACAATGTGAATTGACAAGCATGAGTTCTCATGTGAGTTCTTATCTAAGTGTGTAGACCTCAAAGCTTATCAAAGCTCTTAGGCTTGCTAAATGCACCAATAGCTCCCCCTAAAGCCTAAGAAGCTTGAGTCTTCAATCCTTTAAGATTTCTTGCAGTCCAATCATTGATTTGAAGTTATCTAATTTGCTTCCATCCAATGCCTTTATCATCATATTTGCACATTGTTGATGAGTTGATACATATGAGAGTTGAATCTTTTTGCCCATAATCTTTTCTCTAACATAATGATAATGAACTTTTGTGTGTTTAGTCTTGGCATGATGGATCAGGTTAGCAGCAAGATGTAAAGAACTAACATTATCTCCAAATATATGTGGAATGGAAGTCTTCAACCCTAAATTAGAATATAAGGTTTTAATCCACAGAGCTTCTTGTGTAGCATTTGCAAGTCCTCTATACTGATCTTTTGCTGATGAAAGGGCAATTGTGGGTTGCTTCTTTGAAGACCATGAAATCAACTTTTTACCTACAAAAGTAAGATATTTGAAAGGTACTTCTCCTCATCTTTTGAGCTTGCCCAATCTGCATCACAGAAGAGTTTTACATCTATATTAGATGTGTATGGATAGTATAGAACTTCATTGATCATGCCTTTGAAATACTTTAGGATTCTCTTGGGTGCTTCCATGTGATGTTTCCTTGGAGTATCATGAACGGACTCAATACACTTACTCCATGGTAGATATCCACTCTAGTTAGTGTAGCATAATCCAAGGTTCCAACTAGGCTCTGATAGCTAGTTACATATTCAATTAACTCACCTTCATGAGCACTCAATTTCAGATTAACATCCATGGGAGTACCTACAACCCTTGTATTTTCCATTTTGAATTTAGGGAGCATATCTTTAATGTATTTCCTCTGAGTGAGAAACATACCTTTCTCTACATATACTACTTCCAAACCTAGGAAGTATGTGAGCAATTCAAGATCACTAATCTTGAACTCTTCATTCATTTGAGCTTTAATCTTTCTGATTCCTTTTGCATCGTTACCTATAATAATTATATCATCAACATATACGCATATGCATATGACCTATGAATGTTTCCTCTTAATGAAGAGGGAAGGATTTGCCTTTCTTACATGGAAAGCTTTATCTCGTAAGTAAGTAACAAGTCTATGATTCCAAGCTCTAGGAGCTTGCTTCAAGCCATAGAAAATTTTTCTTAGCCTACACACATATTCAGGACATGATTGATCTTTAAAACCAAGAGATTGAGCCATATATACCTCCTCTGACAACCAACCATTTAGAGAGGCATTTTTTACATCCATTTGATAAATCTTGCAATTCTTGGAAGATGCTACATTTCTGAGTACCCTAATGATATGAATCTTTGCAAAAGGTGAAAAGGTTTCTTCATAATCAATACCTTGAGTTTGTGAAAACCCTTTGGCCACAAACCTTGCTTTTTACCTTGTAATTGAAGTATCAAAATTCTTCTTTACCGTATATATCCACCTTGAACCATAATTTTCATAGATGGAGTCTTGGGTACCAATTCCCAAGTCTAATTTTCTTGTAAAGCTTCTATTTCTTCTTCCATGGCACTTTTCCACTGTGGCTTCTCCTTCGCTTCTTTGTAGGTAGATTCTTCAGAGTTTGAGTCCTGTGCTATACATATTGAATGTTTAATGACCAAATGGTAATCCATACCTTTCTGCCTTCCTTTTCTCTCCCTTAGATCTTCTTATAGTTTGTTGAGATGATTCTGCCACATCTCTCAACTCTTGCACTTTGGCTTTGCCTTTAGAGTTCCAAGAATTGATTTCTCTTCTTGGAGTCTTTTGGTCATCATTTGAATCACTTGATGCATCAAGTGTATGCTCATTCCTCTTTGATAATATTGGGAAATCTTCCTTTAGCTCATAGGGAAGTTTGATTTTCCTATAATCATCTTCAAACCAAGATTTTTTTTCATCAAACACAACATCTCTACTTACAAAGAAGCCTTCCTTGCTTGGATTGTATACCCTATAACCTTTTTGATTAAGGTCATAGCCAATGAAGATGCATTTCTCTACCTTTGGATCCAATTTGCCTCCGATTTGTGAAGGTATGTGTGCATATGCTATGCACCCAAAGATTTTGCAATGGTCAAGACTATGTCTTTTTCCATTCCATGCTTCATGAGGTCTCATACCATCCAATTCTTTTATGGGACTCTATCTATCAAGTATGTGGCTATAGATCAAGTATTATTAGAAAGAGTGAGTCCTCTTGAGTTTGTTCATCTGCATAGTTGTTGTAGTCTCTCCTTCCTTTGTATCCTCCTTGGTAGTTATTGTTGTTGTGTGAGTTGTTATTGTATCCATTGAAGTTATTGAATGTACCTCTTGAGCTTCAATACCCTCCTCTGCTGTAACCTCGTTCTCTTTGGTTCCTAGGATTCTTGAAACAATTCTCAGTAATGTGATTGGTTAGACCACATATGACACATGGAGATGAGCCTTCAACTCTCCCCCTGCTTTGTCTTCCTCCTCTACCTCTTCCTCTTGAACCTCTACCTCTACTTGCAAAGTTTTCTTGAGAGGTACTACCTTCATCATCATATATCTTACCCTTGCCTTTGTTGTTTTTGTTCTTATTCTTATCTATATAGAGATCAGAAGATTGATTAAATTTTGAGTTTTCTCCATTCTTCATAAGCTTTGCTTCACTGTTGGAACATCAATCTTACACTATGCTTGAGGTGGATTTGATCTACATCAAAAGCTATCGCTTGAATTATGTCAAAGCAATATCCATTGGAGAGTTCTTTTACTTATGCTCACTTATTGTATTTTTTAAAAAGTTTTTTCATGGATCTTTTACCATTGTAAAAGTGTTGAGCTTTACACGCGTAAAAGTAGAAAGATAGAGCCGAGATCCCATGCATTTGTGGTGGTTGAGTTGCATTCAGTCAAGCAATCAATCAACTAAAAGTAGATCAAACTAGATCTTCACTTTTCCTAGATTGTAGGAAAGTGAATTGATTCCCACCAACAACCATTCCCACCTTCATTTGAATTCAAAATCCACTTGTAGAACTCATGGAACACTTCTAGAGTGTATATAAAGGCTTGAATCACTTGTACAATACATGGAAGCGATATACATACACTTGGGACCATCATTGTCTTGCTCCTTCATTTCTCTGCATCATCTTCTTCGCCAATAGTAATCTTGCAGAGGCAGTTGTTCTCTCTATAGAGCTCCAAGTCAGATAAGAGATGGCTCATTGGAAAGCTTCTAGTTTATGCTTATAAATTTTCATAGCATTTGGATCAGTAGATAGGGAAGAAATCATAGTTTTTATGTCTTGGGGTCAATCTCTACATATTCCTAAAAAATAGGAAGTACCACCATTGAGTGTTTGATTCATTCCTATAGCATATTTTGCATATTACTTATACATTTGTGCATTATATACACTCAACCCTACATATATCGCTCACATAAAAGGATTGTCTCTAACTATAATCACGCTGGTCACTATGAGCATTTGAAGTTCATTGTATCTTCCATAGTAGTAAGTTTTTTGAGCTAGTCAATGTGCAAACCTATCTGTTTTGTATCAACTCTTTCTCATTGATGATCCAAAGTACATAGTGCATTTTATTGCAGTTATCACATGCCCATAAGGTCTATTTGATTCTCCATAAGCTCAGCCCTGTGCCAGTTGGCTGGACCAAACTTCGTCACTTCGTAACTCACTTTTCTACCTCCTACAAGCTTCTTGAAGTTCTTTTAGTGGTATAAGAGCTAGATCAAGATGGGTGATGGCTTTCCCTCAATGATCAAGAAGCTTGATCGACACAACTACACGGCTTGGCAAATCAGAATGGAGGCCTATTTGCAAGGTAGAAATCTTTATGGAATTGTAGCAGGTGATGAAGCTATGCCTATTCCAAGATCCAAAGGAGGACCTATGCAAGAAGAGAAAGATAAGGTCACACTTTGGTGTGCAAGGGATGCTCAAGCAAGATCATACATACTAAACTCTATCTCTGACTTTCTATTACCACATATTAGAGGATGCAAGACATCTCAAGAGACTTGGGATGCCCTCGAGACTTTCTTTTCTGCTAGTACCAAAGCAAGAAAGAATCATCTTTGGAACGAGTTCAACCAAATGAAGAAGACACCTAAACAAACCATCACAGAGTTTGTTACCAAGGTCAAGGAGGTTGCGGATCAGTTAGCATCCATTGGAGAGCTGATTGAAGAAGAGGCTATCATGAGGCAAATTCTCAATGGGATTGGAAGTGATAAGCAATGGAAATCTTTCGCCATGGCTTATGATCTCATCATGGATGTGCAAACTCTAGACTTCAACATATTCCTTGGGCAACTCTTCAATACAGAGGCCAACAATAGCATAAAGGGAGGTAACTCCTATCATGGTATTTCAAATAGTGCTCTATATGCAGATAAGAAGGATAAGAAGCCAAAAGGCAAGAAGAAGGAAGAAGATGAAGAGGAGACTTCCCAAGCCAACTTTGCAAGCAAGAGCAAGTGGAAAGGGAAGAAGAAAGGACCAAAGCATGACAAACCCAAAGGTCAGAATGTTCAATCTTGTGCCATCTACGATAAGACCAACCACACTGCTCATAATTGCTGGTTCAATGGGAAGACCCAGAAAGGAAGTGGAAGAGGTGGATATGGCAACAATAGACGCAGAGGTGGACATAACTTCAACAATAACAATAGAGGCTACAATAGAAGGGACTACAACAATTATTCAGAAGATCAGCCACATGAAGACTCATTGCTTCTTATGAATCTAAGCCACAAATAAGGTAAAGAAGATGATCATAGACATGAAGTTCAAACAAAGGATGACACAAAGCACAATGTGGAGAAAATTGGTAATGTCAAAGCTTCCAATGGTAGGACAAACATTCTAACTAAGGTTCTCCATGTACCCAGTATCACTAAAAACCTAATAAGTGTAGGCCAAATAGTTGAAAAAGGCTTGCAAGTTAGGTTCACCCAACATGGAGCTTTTGTGGAAGATCCATGTCAAGGCTTCAAGAAGATAGATAGAGGTGAGAAGCATGGTAGGCTCTTTACTTTTGAAGTAGGAGAAACCAGGAACATAGCTCTATTCACTTTTGGGTCTCAAACCTTAAGTGAACTTGAAGTGTGGCATACGACACTTGCTCATGTGAATGAAAGAACCTTGAAGGATATATGCAGGGATCAAAGTGTTCTAGGACTATCAAACATATCAAAGCAACACATGATCAATAGGTGTGATGCATGTCAGAGTGAGAAGGCACAAAGACAACCGTTCAACCACAAAGGCTACATCCATAACAACTTATTGGACTTAGTACATACAGATGTATGGGGACCAAGTCAAGAACCTTCATTAGAGGATCAAGGTATTATTTCTCATTTATTGACGACCATAGTAGATGGACTATTCTACACTTTATCAAAAGTAAGAATGAAGTGTTTGATTGCTTCAAAAAGTATCTAGCACATGTGGAGAATCATACAGGTAGATCACTCAAGAAGCTCAGATTTGATGGAGGGGGAGAATACTTCTCCAAAGAGTTTGATGAGTTCTTGCAAGAAAAAGGTATCGAAAGGGAGGTGACTACCAGATACTCTCCTCAACTAAATGGATTGTAGAGAAGAGAAACAAGACATTGGTTGCATCAACTCGAACAATGCTTGAAGAGAAGAAGTTGTCACATTATCTATGGGTAGAAGCTATTTCAAATGTTGTGTACCTTGTCAATAATCTACCATCCAAACCACTTCAGGGTATGACTCCTTATGAAGCATGGAAAGGTGTTTGATTGTTTAGCTTATGTTCATGTACCATCACAAATAAGAGGTAAGCTAAATGAAAGGGCAACAAAGGCAGTGTTTATTGGATATGATTCAACAAACCTAGTCTTGGACATTGCAAGGTGTTTGCTTGTTTAGCTTATGTTCATGTACCATCACAAATAAGACGTAAGCTAGATGAAAGGGAAACAAAGGTAGTGTTTATTGGATATGGTTCAACTCAGATGGGTTACAGGTTCTATAATCTTCAATCGAGCAATTCACTACAAGTAGAGATGTTGTGTTTGAAGAACACATGTCTTGGTATGATGAAGACAAACAAAAGGTAACTCTACCATATGATCTTGAAAAGGATTAGGAAGCAAGCATGATACACAGGTCCAGGATCCAAGAAGTGATACAGACGATGACCAAGATGAAAGATAAAAGGATTAAAAACTATGGAAGTCAAGAGGCAAAGCAAAGATGCAAGAGGTTGGAGAATGCTCCAAACAAGCACCTAGAAGATCAACAAGAGAGAAGAAACAACCAAAAAGGTATGGATATGTTTCCACATTTGTTACAAAGCATTCAATCTACTTGGTAAAAGATTCAATTTGAGAGGAACCCTCAACCTATGAAGAGGCAAGGGAAACCCTAATCAAGAAAAGGCAATGAAGAAGAAATAGATGCATTGAAGGAGATGGAAACTTGAGATTTGGTTCCAATGACTTCCAATCAAAAGGTAATTGGTTGCAAATGGGTATATGAAGTTAAAAGAAACTCAGATGGATCAATTTGCAGGTACAAGGCAAGATTAGTTGCCAAAGGATACTCACTAGTTGCAAAAATGACTACAATTAGAACATTGATAAGTGTAGCTACTGTAAGGAATTGGAGACTCCTCCAACTTGATGTAAAAAATGCATTCTTAAATGGTTGGATAAGTGAAGACATATACATGTCACAACCTCTAGGCTTTGAAAACCCTAATCATTCATCTTATGTTTGCAGACTTAATAAAGCATTATATGGATTGAAACAAGCTCCTAGAGCTTGGAATTACAGATTGGTTATGTTGGAAGTGAGGTAGGCCCTTAGGCTCATGTCACAGGTCCATGGTTCAATCATGTACAACATTAATTCCAGCAATCTTCCATATTGACAAAACATGAACATACCACAACTTAATCATACAGATGATGAGACAAAGATAGAGAAAGAATAGACAACATGTGTAAGGTGTTACGTAAGCCATCGCTTACTCATAGTATCATATATACCAATGTTCAATGTACAATGTAGGAGTAAAATTCTCAACCACTCTATGTGATGAGAAATAGATGAATGAGTGAATGTACAATGTAACAAACATATTCACATGTATGGGCAGTAATCTCAATATATATGAGATGTGTGACCTTATAGGTTATAGAAGAGTGAATATGAGTGACTGAAAGAGGAAGGATCAGTGTGAAACTGATAATCAACAAACCCTCATATGAACTTAGGCTATGGAAGACCCTAAGTCAGATACGTGTGTGAAAAGATCACATACTTAAAAAGTAGCAAGGAATGCTAACAAGTTTGTTGCCGAAAATCCTCAAACTCATGTGAACACACCTTCTCGAACACCTCATCCAAATATGCATAAAGCATATACGTACTGTTTCTCTTGTACCTATGCTGAATAGGACTCCTCCTGATATGAACACTACTACTTCCATAAAATTCAAGTAGTACCTGTGTGCATAAAGAGAATATGTACCTGAATACTTAACATAAGATGTGAATCTTACGTTAACCACCATCCAATGTCTTTGAAGTAGCCCGACATCTTCTTGTAGAAGACAATCTTCAACCTGATATCTTCTTGTAGGAGACAATCTTCAAATACACCATGTAGATGGCCGATCCTCACCATCAAGCTGCTAATGACCAAGTCTTCTTGCCATGAACAAGAGATAACCTCCTCTCCATTGAAGGGCTTTGGTGTGCAGAACAAGAGGAGGAAGGAGGAGATGGAGGGAGAGAGAAGAGAGGAACGACGCGCGGACATGCGTGGGAGCCTCGAAACCCACATAATGAACTCTCTTGAGGCAATGCTCTATATATGATGTGTATATATATGAATATGGGGGTAAGGTCACATGACCCTTACATCCCCAACAATCTCCCACTTAAGGGTCAATGTGACCATAAGTGGTAACATATACAAAGAATGATGTAGGACTATACATAATGTACAGGAAGAGTCCGGATCTCTACCCATACCAGATCAGCCTACACCAACTGCCTCGAACAAGGTGTATCCATGCACCTCAAACTGCTCTAGACTCATATCAATAAGAGTCGAGCTCATATCTGACTGATGCAAGAACTCATGAAGTTCCTGCAAAGCTCCCACTCGCTCTATGCCTGTGCCAATCATCAAACGACTAACAACTCCAAGTGCAAATGCTCCAATAGCAACTGCAATGTCTGGTCTCGAGCATAATAACTCGTACATCAGACTCCCGAATGCTGACGAAACCTGTGCTATCCTGGCTAGCCTAAGTATGCCAGCCATGCCTGTATCCAAGGCATCCAAAGCACCATCATCAAGACCAACATGTCCTGAAATATCTGTGTCAACATCTGGCATGAGCGAATCCAAGAATGACTGCATAACTGCTGACTCCTCAACATATAAATCAGCCATGCTCACAACCAAGGATGTATCTAGCTGTGCATCATGAGAGCTAATATGCTCTACCATACACTGTATACCATGAGAGCAATCCTGCTCTATCACACCAAGTGTATGATCATGCTCCACATGAGCTAACTACACAACATCAATACCAAGGTCAAACTGATGATCTAACTCTAAGTGAGTATCATCACAATGCTCTATATGAGCATCCATATCATGCTCTAAAGCATCCAAATGATCATCCAAAGTGTGCTCCATAAGAGCATCCATATGATCAACCAAACCATGCTCTACATAAGTATCATGAGCATCCAAAACATGCTCTACATGTGCATCCATCTGAGCATCTAAATCATGCCATACATGTGCATCAAGAATGTCCATAGACCTATCTATAGATCGACAAAATGAGACATGACGAGTCTCATATCGCACATAAGGCTGAACTCCCACTGAGACGAGACTGTCTCTCACATGAAGTACCTGCAGTGGATACCTGTGCCCAACCCTGGCACCTCTGACAAGCATAAGCTGTCCCAACTGCA
This sequence comes from Ceratopteris richardii, assembly GCA_020310875.1. NCBI lineage: Eukaryota > Viridiplantae > Streptophyta > Polypodiopsida > Polypodiales > Pteridaceae > Ceratopteris > Ceratopteris richardii. Next base: position 99,525,056 of record CM035434.1, read on the forward strand.
ACTGAAAATGATGCTCACCAAGGAATGCATAATATCTGCTCTCCTGTAACTGGCTAACTGAAATAAGGCTCGTAGGGAATGAAGGCACATAACGTACATGTCTAAGCATAAGTGATGCTCCACTAGGTAGCATAAGGCATATATCTCCTGCACCCTCAATATCATATGTCATACCATCAGGTAAGTGCACACATCCACGACTCTCACCTAAGAATCGGCAAAACCACTCACGATGTGGAGTAATATGAAAACTGGCTAATGTATCAAGCAACCAAGCCATATGTGTGCCATCCAATGAATAAGAGGAATCCAAAGATGAACCATAGGAGAAAGTGATATCACCATCACTGGCATAATCAACTGCCATAGAATCTCCTGAAACCACTACCTCATCTTCATCACATGCATATCTCTGACGTCATCGTCGCATCCGCCTGAAGCAACGTCGTCGAATATGGCCCTCATGGCCACAATGCCAACATCGAAGTCGTCCATGTGATCTATGTCTCACATGAGTCAATGGACTCGCATACATATCATGTAGTCTCTGCCATAATGCACTACTCGTCTCCTCATACATAACAGACTCATATATAGAATCCACAAGCTGTAATCGGATAGTGGAGCTAGCCAATGCATCCATATCCATCCATACGTGGTCGAGCATGTCACGAGGCCTCTGTGCATCTCTATGCACATACATGTGTAACCCTGCACGAACCAATGTATGCCACATCTGAGCTTTCCATCTCGGAAAGTCAGTGCCATCAAATCGAGAAGACACCATGCTAGCAATCCAATAGACTAGCAATGTAACAAGAGACTAGAAATAATACTCTATCCTCAATAGGATCACACCTGCATATCCATATGCATAACTCACATCACAAATGTCTCGATGGAGAAGGAACCATGTGAACCACCTATCACATAACCATGCATCTAGCGTGCATATAAAACCATGAGCATAAGCCTGCTCACCAAGTCTCCAAAGTGACCAAGTAGATGTGAAAGAATCCTGGGAAAAGTTCGACAGAGTATCCCCTGAAAACTGAGCAATCAAACAAGATAACCAATCACCAAAGAACAATGAATAATCTGTCACCACCTGTCACTGATATAAATCAAGAAGATAATGGCAACTACATGTGCCAAAAAACTAATGGCAATACACGCCAATACAATGGCAATACAAATCCTACTCAAGAATAAATCCTGCAAGATGGTCCAATCTATCACAAATAACATGTGACCAAGTCTAAGTGAATGGAGATAGTCAATGATCCAAAGCTATCGCACAAGCTTCAAGATCCACTAGAGCTCCTTTCTAGCATAAAAGCTGTCAAAATTTCGGCAGCATCTCCTCTGTAAAATGGACTCTAGAACCAAAATAACCATGCGGGAATCACCATCCACATATGCCAAGAATCACACTGGCAAATAGATATCAATCAATGACCAAATGCTAATAACGGTGACAAACAAACGTGTAATTGAGGCTCCAATCTGGATCCTGTACCTGCAAAGAAAACAAAGATACAAGTACCAACTAAGATCCAATGTCAACTCTCACAAAAGTATGTGCAACCGGCAAGTAAATCCATAACCAAATGGCATAAGCAAGATATAAACCACAATGCCACTATACATCCATGATCGAACTCATGATGACATAAACCTCAAAGAAGAGTATACCACAATGTCATCTTACATGCCAAACACGTGACAAGATCATGCTCTACTCTCATATGGAGGAGCTACCACAATGATCATACATGTGCAATGCTTTGAAGCTCTAAAAATAAGAGCTTGCACACCAAAAATTCTCTTTCGAAGAAGTTCCAAAGCAAAGTCAACCTCCAAGAGCAATTAGTGAAGATGTGTTGCTCTATGTTTTGCTATTTCAGAGGTGATAACTTCTGAATCTGAACTTTTGGTCTTCAGCAAATTTCAAGATCTGAGTCTTGGCTACGTAACGAGATAAAGAACACCTCAATCGGAGGTACTTAGCTCAAGATATCCACAAAACAAGCACCTGCTGTCAATTTCACTTTCACTTGCAACAATACTGCTCTGTATTCTGCAATTTCGGCAACCTAAAACTCAGAATCTGGATCTGAGTTCTTCTGCAAAGTTGTAGCTATCTTTCTAAGCTACGAGCAGCAAGTTGAATCATCGCATTCCAAGTTGTAGAACTCAAGTTATGACAAAAAAACCGATCTGCTGTTCTACTCAATGTAGATTCGCCTTCTATAATTCTCTGCGTTTTTCGAATTTTCGGCACTTCAGAAGTTCGAACCAGATTCTGCGCCCTTCTGTGAAATTGTAGCTTTCTGTGTTAGCTACGTACAGAATTTTAAAACGCGTCAATCTGAGCTTCCTAGCTCGAGTTATGACCGAAATACTGAACAGCTGTCAAGAGATGTCGACCTGCACTTCTACCTCTTCTCACCTAAGCTTCCATTAAAGCTTCTTGCACACCAGCCTTCAGCATGCTCTGATACCAATGAAGGGCTTTGGTGTGCAGAACAAGAGGAGGAAGGAGGAGATGGAGGGAGAGAGAAGAGAGGAACGACGCGCGGACATGCGTGGGAGCCTCGAAACCCACATAATGAACTCTCTTGAGGCAATGCTCTATATATGATGTATATATATATGAATATGGGGGTAAGGTCACATGACCCTTACATCCCCAACATCCATGAGCTAGAGTGTGAGCACACCCTTCATCTTCTCCAAGAAGAATCATTAAGAAGAACTCCATAGCTGCTCCTCAACATGCTTCAAGTTAGCACCATGGCTGCCCCATGTGCTAGACAAAACACCACCTCTACTGAGGTCCAAGCTCCAAGCTTGTGTTGAATACTAGGTGAAGGATACATAGAAGTGATCCAAGCTTATTCTTATATAGTACTTCTTGATAGGAATAAAGCACTTTCAAAAGCTATCCATGGTAATAAAGCACTTCCGATCTTACGATCACTAAAAGAAATCAAACGCGTTCGCGTTGGCGTTGTCCGTTTTTTTGATGAGCTTTTAATAAAGCAAAAGCATAAAATAGGTTTTACGAACTACGCCGCTGCTGATCGAAGGACTTGAACCGTGGTCGCTTGCTTAAAAGGCTTATACCTTATCCAAGATTCCCACGCTGTTGTGATGTATAAAGCGTTGAAAAGAGTTCTACATATGCTGGTCCCGTCCATCGTCATTTCTTGTAGGAAGGAGTTAGAAAAGACTACTATACATGCTATACATAGTGGACCATTGAACCAATAAGGCATTGTTTTTCCAACAATCCCCCCTGCAATGTCATATTGGTACAACCTGAACTGAATCTGCAAACTATCAAAGCTGCAAATTACCACAAGCTTCAAGCTTGTACTCCCGCACTTTAGAACTTGTTCTTCAAAAGTCTTCTTCAAAATTGAATTTGACTTTTCTTCAAAAAATCTGAACTTGCTGAATATGAACCATAATACTTGAGAAAATATGCAAACTAGATATCCAATATTGTTCTCATCAAGAAAATGACTGCTTGACAACAAATATAGCATGAACTATCTCTGAACCTGCCATCTCTTGTCTTCAAAAACCTGAAAACATACGCTAGGATCCACATATTTGCATTTACCTTCCAAAAAGATTTCTCAACGTACTTCTGCTGCGTCATATAAATACAGTAAACAAAATCAGAAACTGAATCCTGGAACCTATGACTGAAAACTCACAACTTAGTGTATTATGAACACTGCTAGTTCATCTTTGAGTGTACTCAAGTCAAATCAACTCAACTCAATTGAAATCAACTCAAATCAACTGAAATATGAGTCAAAAATCTATGATGTCATCATGTCTTCACCCTTTAAATCCTTCATACCTCTTTCCTTCAGAACTTGGTATAAAGATATATGTGCGCATTTCTCAAATATACCTTTCTGAAATATCAAGTTTCTCTTCAATAGAACTCTGGAACCTTCTCCTGAACAGGATCACCTAACAGGAACTTTCTCCAAACATTTTCTTCTTCCTTCTTCTTTCGAAGCTGGAACATAAAGAGAACCTGACAAAGGAAATATAGGAATACCTGAAATAGGAATACCTGTAAGTATGAATCTACATTCTTTTGCATATGGCTGAAAATAAGTCTTCATGTTTCATCACCCCCCTGGATGACTTAACACTAGTGCCCAGTATTCTTCAAATATATCAGACTTTATGAAATTTGGAACGTCTTCCTTCATAAATCTGATGTTCAGTGATCAATACCTGTATCTGAAACAAGAATTCTCTGAACCCTTTTTATTAGCACTATACACATGCCAATAGCTTTCCATGTCATTCCTCAGCTTTCCAAATTGTAGAATAAGGTTAGCTGATCCTAACATAACAAAACCTTGCTGAAAGCTTTATAGGATTTATAACCTTCTACAACATAACAAGTATCTTCTATCTCTCTGCAACACAAATCTGATAGAATCTGAATCTTTGACTTACTTCTTCCAATGTTAACAATCTTCACAAACAAAGGATAGACAACTGAATCATAAATACTCAAGATCTTCAAGATCTATTCAAGATCAATTATCTCTCCTCTATAGAATCTGATCTCATCAAACCTTCATGATTGAATGTTTGATTTATTACCTGAATGTCTCCAAGTGTCCATGCTTCTCAAAAAGTTGTAAAACTTTTCTGCAAACAAATCCTTCAAGAATCTGTAACTCCTACTTGAAATATAAGTGGACAAACTTCTCACCTTGAGAACTCCAAAAGCTGCAAGTTGATACTTCATAACTTTCATATTTTACCCAGGTGAAATGTGATAGTACCTGCTTGATCTTCTTTTGGTTAACTCCGCTTTTCAATCAAGTGATAGGATCTGATGGAACACCTTTTTGAATACAAACATGTATCCAAAAGTCTAGACAATCATAAAAAGTAGATTCTTCAATTGACTGGTACATCAACAAGACTAACTTTTCTGAAGTTTTCTGAAAATACTGAATATGAGGTAACCTTTTCCAAACATAAAACCTCAACCCAAGTCTTCAACATCTGATACAAAAAACTCTTTTACTTTAAGAGTTAGATAAAGAAGAAATGTACTTCTCTGCAACTTGTCATATACCAAGTAGCTCTGTATTGATATTCCAAGAATTCTTTGAGGGAACATATAAGCTGCCCGCTTAAAAAGCTTCAACATAACTCATACACATATGAGTGCTTTTGTTTCTCTCGATGCAATTCTTTGTCAAATCTACTAAATCATGACCAAGTGTAATGCAAAACAAGAAACTGCTTCTTCCTTAAACAAGATGTTCTCGTAGACTTGTCTTTGGATGTAGAGGATAAAATAGGAAAAGTATATGGAAAATATATGAGAAAAGGAAGCCTTACTTTTCTTTTGGAAATGATGGACTTTCTTCTTCTGCATCTTTCTTCCACCTGATGATGATGTCAACATCTTCAAACTTCTCTTCCATACCTTTTGTTCTTTTCATCTTGAAGTAGCAAACACTCTTGACCTCTTCAAGTGAACTTTTTCTCTTTCTCTAGTACTAAGAGTAAGAGACAAAACAAACATGGTATATAAATGGAAGTGAATATAGAAACATGTTTTATCATCTCCTCATATCTCTGAATCAAAATTCTGCTTCAAATGAAATCGTTGTCTGAATGATGAATTACCCTTCTAGAGTTACCTTCTCTAGATACATTTGTACCTTGATATCCAACCAACTTATAATAGAAAATTGGCTGAAAATAAAACTCATCCCATCTTCACATTTGTCTTCTTAGATGAACTTTCTTGCCATGAAAGAGATCTCTCAAAACTCTCTAGAAAAACCTCTAGATACCTGTTTTGATGTAGCTAATGCTTTAACTTTCAAAAGATTGAAAGTGTATAAAAGCATTCCTTGAATTTCTTCAAATCTCTTCATAACTACTCTTCTAAGACATGACGTGCAAATGATAATCTGATAGTAAAAATTGATACCTGTGATTTGATGTTGATCTGATTTCTTCATCTTCTCTAAAACATTGTTCTTCCTTGAATTTGAAGTAGTCTTCTCTTCATCAAGTCTGGGTCTTCAAACAATAATTTTGTAAAGCATTTGCATACTCTTCCAAAAATATTCGGCTGCTAACAGATCATCAACTTCATACTCCACACTGATGAATACACATGTAACTGAATTGTCTAATTCTCAAATCTCTACTCATCTAGATTAAGTGTGTATGTCAAATGTCAAATATTAGAAGATGCCTTTAAATCATATGTTGTAAATCTGGAATTCTGGAAACCTGGGAGTATGAATGAGCCTTAATGCATTGATGCCAAAGATCTAAAGTTCTGAAACCAAAACCTTAGTGCTCTGATACCAAATGTTGGAAGTGAGGTAGGCCCTTAGGCTCATGTCATAGGTCCATGGTTCCATAGTTCCAATCATGTACAACATTAATTCCAGCAGTCTTCCATATTGACAAAACATGAACATACCACAACTTAATCATATAGATGATGAGACAAAGATAGAGAAAGAATAGACGACATGTGTAAGGTGTTATGTAAGCCATCGCTTACTCATAGTATCATATATACCAATGTTCAATGTACAATGTAGGAGTAAAATTCTCAACCACTCTATGTGATGAGAAATAGATGAATGAGTGAATGTGCAATGTAACAAACATAATCAGATGTATGGGCAGTAATCTGAATATATATGAGATGTGTGACCTTATAGGTTATAGAAGAGTGAATATGAGTGACTAAAAGAGGAAGGATCAGTGTGAAACTGATAATCAACAAACCCTCATCTGAACTTAGGCTATGGAAGACCCTAAGTCAGATACGTGTGTAAAAAGATCACATACTTAAAAAGTAGCAAGGAATGCTAACAAGTTTGTTGCCGGAAATCCTCAATCTCATGTGAACACAGCTTCTCAAACATCTCATCCAAATATGCATAAAGCATATACATACTATTTCTCTTGTACCTATGCTGAATAGGACTCCTCCTGATATGAACGCTACTGCCTCCATAAAATTCAAGTAGTACCTGTGTGCATAAAGAGAATATGTACCTGAATACTTAACATAAGATGTGAATCTTATGTTAACCACCATCCAATGTCTTTGAAGTAGCCCGACATCTTCTTGTAGAAGACAATCTTCAACCTGATATCTTCTTGTAGAAGACAATCTTCAAATACACCATGTAGATGGCCGATCCTCACCATCAAGCTGCTAATGACCAAGTCTTCTTGCCATGAACAAGAGATAACCTCCTCTCCATGAGCTAGAGTTTGAGCACACCCTTCATCTTCTCCAAGAAGAATCATTAAGAAGAACTCCATAGCTGCCTCCTCAACATGCTTCAATTTAGCACCATGGCTGCCCCATGTGCTAGACAAAACACCACCTCTACTGAGGTCCAAGCTCCAAGCTTGTGTTGAATACTAGGTGAAGGATACATAGAAGTGATCCAAGCTTATTCTTATATAGTACTTCTTGATAGGAATAAAGCACTTTCAAAAGCTATCCATCGTAATAAAGCACTTCCGATCTTATGATCGCTAAAAGAAATCAAACACGTTGGCGTTGGCGTTGTCCATTTTTCCGATGAGCTTTTAATAAAGCAAAAGCATTAAATAGGTTTTACGAATTGCACCGCTGCTGATTGAAGGACTTGAACCGTGGTCGCTTGCTTAAAACGCTTATACCTTATCCAAGATTCCCACGCTGTTGTGATGTACAAAGCGTAGAAAAGAGTTCTACATATGCTTGTCCCCTCCGTCATCATTTCTTGTAGGAAGGAGTTAGAAAAGACTACTATACATGCTATACATAGTGGACCATTGAACCAATAAGGCATTGTTTTTCCAACATGTTACATACCTTCAAGATCAAGGATTCAGACCTAGCAACTCAGATCCTTCTCTATTCATCAAAAGGGATCAGAATGAGGTTATCTATCTATGTCTATATGTAGATGATATTATTGTGATAGGTAATGATTTGAATGCATTCAAAGGATCAACAGACACATGCAAGAGCAGTTCAAAATCATTGACTTAGTTGAGCTCACATATTTCCTAGCTATGCAGGTGATATACACAGATGAAGGAATGTAGTTGACTCAGAGAAGATATATTCAAGATCTTCTTCTCAAGTTCAAAATGGAGAACATAAAACCTACAGGTACACCTTTGGAGATGAATCATAAACTTAGTGTTTATGAATGTGAGAAAATTGAAGACATGAAAGAATATCAAAGCTTGGTAGGTAGCTTGATATATGCTACTCATACAAGGGCAGACATCTCATATAGTGTCGGAGTGCTTAATCAACTCATGCACTCACCAAGAAGACCACACATGGATGCAGCTAAGAGAGTACTTAAGTATCTCAAAGGTACAATCAATGAAGGTATATTCTATGCTTACTCTTTAGATTTGGATATCAAAATCTATTCAGATGCAGATTGGGTAGGAGCTAAGGATGATAGAAGAAGTACTTATGGTTACTTAGCATTTGTAGGTTTGAAGCTAGTGTCATGGAGTTCCAAGAAGCAACCAACAATTGCTTTATCATCAACTGAAGCAAAGTACAGAGGTTTGACCATAGCAACTCAGAAGGAAATATGGTTAAAAGCATTGTATATAGATTTGGGACTTGTGAGTTCCAAACCTCACATATTTGGAGATAATGTAAGCTCCATGCATCTAGCAGCAAATACTATTTTCCATGCAAGAACCAAACACATAGAGGTTCATTGCCACTTCATCAGGGAGAAGCTCATGGCAAAGGAGATTGACATTTCTTTTTGTTCCTACTGAAAAGCAAGTAGCAGATATGATGATGAAGGCACTTGATGGAATAAAGCTTTGTAGATTCAAAGCTCTGATAGGTATTCAACCTATTAGAGAATGAAGACTCAATCATACTTTAGCTTGAGGGGGAGCTGTTGGAACATCAAGCTTACACTATGCTTGAGGTGGATTTGATCTACATCAAAAGTTATCGCTTGGATTACGTCAAAGGAATATCCGTTGGAGAGTTCTTTTACTTATGCTCACTTATTGTATTTTTTAAAAAGATTTTTCATGGATCTTTTACCATTGTAAAAGCCTTGACCTTTACACATGTAAAAGTAGAAAGATAGAGCCCAAATCTCACAAATTTGTGGTGGTTGAGTTGCATTGAATCAAACAATCAATAACCTAAGAGTAGATCAAACTAGATCTTCACTTTTCCTAGATTGTAGGAAAGTGAATTGATTCCCTCCAATGACCATTCCCACCTTCATATTAACTCAAAATCCACTTTTGGAACTCGTGTAACACTTCTAGAGTCTATATAAAGACTTGAAGTCACTTGAAGCAATATGCATACACTTGTGACCATCATTGTCTTGCTCCATTTCTCTGCATCATCTTCTTTGCCAATAGTAATCTTGTAGAGGCTGGTGCTCTCTCTACAAAGGTTCAAATTGAATTACAACTAGCTCATTGGAAAGATATTAGTGTATAGTTTATGGTTATAAATTTTCATAGAATTTGGTTAAGTAGATTGGGAGAAAGCTCAGCTTTTTTGTCTCAGGTTCAATCTCTGTGTATTCCTGAAAAATAGGAAGTACCACTGTTGAGTGTTTGATTAATTCCTATAGCATATTTTGCTTATTCCTTATACGTTTGTGCATTATATAAACTAAACCCTATTTATATCACTCCCATAAAATTATTTTTTCTAATTGTAATCTGGCTGGTCGCTATGAGCATTTGAAGTTCATTGTCTCCTCCATAGATAGTAAATTTTTGTAGCTAGTTGATGCACCAACCTATCTATTTTGAGCCTATAAGGTTTATTTGAGTATCCATAAGCTGAAGGGCTGGTCTTGTGGTGGTTGGCTGGACCAAACTTCATCGCTTCGCAACTCACTTTTCTTCGTCCTACAAGCTTCTCCAAGTTCTTTCAATGTGTGAGCAATTGTCCCATGAAGCTGCTGAAATCAAGAACTTGCATATCCATGTAGAGGTCCATGGATGTGGTAAAATCTTCCCATTTTTCATCTACCTTTATTCCATTGATCACTTGCCTTACTGTTTTCTCTTCTTCAATGAATTCTCCAATGATTCCAAGTTGGTTTGCTATGTCTTTCATTTTGGTGACAAAGTCAGTCACATTCTGCTTGGGCATCTTCTTGAGTGTGGTGAATTCCATTGACAATTGGTTCTTCCTTGCCTTGGTACTTGATGAGAAGAATCTTCAAGAGCATTCCAATTCTCTTGTGATGTCTTGAAACTCCTAATGCATGGAAGTAAAAAATCAGAGATAGAGTTAAGAATGTATGACCTTGCCAAAGCATCCTTTGAGTACCATGTATTCAACCTCTCTTGTTCTTCTTGTGTTGGTTGTCCCTTGCTTCTGAGGAATGGCATCATCTCATCTCCAGAAATGTAACCATAGAGGTTTCTCCCTTGAAGATAAGCTTCCATTTTGAGTAACCAAGCTGAATAATTACGTCGATCCAATTTTTCTATGGATGAGGAAATCCATCACCCATGATGTCTAGTTGCTCTGATACCACTATAAAAAGCTGATGGGATAATTCTAGAAATGAGTTGGTGTTGCAAGAAACTTGCACTACACCAGCCAATCTAAGTTTAGAGATGATTAGTAGACTTCCTTAGCTTCCCAAGTGTGCATATGGAACCATCAAGTCCTTTGGAACATCACTCTCAAATGTTGGCATCAAAACAGACGACTTCTAATTTCAAGAAATGTGAAGAACCTTCTATTTTGGGAAGAGAAGGTCTCCGTGTTATGCTCAGAGCTCACAACCTAGTATGAATCGACTAGAGACCTTTTGCACACATCTAATTGAAGTGTATAGCTAACTAAAGAATGTTATCACCATACAAAGAGAAATTAATCTAATAAGTTTGGGGAGTCACCCCCACTTTTCAAGAACTAGAAGATGTGCAAACATAGTCAGCTTCTCATTTCCATATGTCAAGATCTACTGAACCAAAGTTAACAAAATTTAATATGTAGATATACAAGACACTTCAAGCTAACTATCCAAAGTTAAATTATAGCAAATGGCAAAGCACACACAGAGAAATAGTTTGAACAAGTTCACTATAATTATGCAGATACTAAGGTAGACAATTGAGAGAAACTAAATCAATAAAAAGAATCATGTCATGAATGTTATTGGAAATATGATATAGAGGGAGTGTAGAGGACTACAGATAGATAGTGTGAGATTAATGTAGGCTCAATGTTGCTGCTCAAATACTCTCAATAATGCTCTACTATGCCATGACTAAAACCGTGTGTATCTATACACATGTTTGAATTTGAATTTGAGTCTTCTTCACCTAAAAGTGATCCTAGACTTTAGGAATGAAATCAGTTTTATTCCTCCTATGTGCAAGATGAAGCATAAGCATGATGGAACAATTGATAGGTATAAGGCTAGGCTAATGGCAAAGGGTTATGCTCAAGAAAGAGGCATTGATTTTGATGAGACCTTTGCTGCTACTTGCCGAATGACTACTCTTTGTAGCATCTGTGCACTTGCAGCTCATCATGGTTGGAATGTACATCAGTTGGACATGAAAACTTCATTTTTGAATGATGATTTGCACGAAGAATCGTATGTTATCCAACCCCGTGGCTTTGTGCAAAAAGGGCACAAAAACCAAGTGTGCAAGTTGAAAAAAGTTTGCTATCTCATAGATGAGTAGGTCTATGCATTGCCCATGTGTCAAGCATTGGCAAGCGGTTAAGTGCATCTTTCGATACTTGAGCGGTACCCGACTACTTGAATTGTTTTATCCCAAGGGGAGATCACTACCACCAAATTTACATGCTTTTTTTGACTCTAACTGGGCTAGTTGCTATGATACTTGTGTGTCCACCAATGGTTTTTGCTTCATGCTTGGTAGCTCATGCATATCTTGGTTGAGCAAGAACTAGCCCACTATGGCCACTTCCAGTTGTGAGGGTGAGTATGGGGCAGCTTTCATAGCAACTATTGAGTGTGTGTGGCTCATATGCCTTATGGCTAATTTGGGTGTTGGTCACTCTTCTGCCACCACCATCTTCATTGATAGACAGAGCGCATTGGCGGTTGCAAGGAACCCTATGTTCCATGCTCACACTAAGCACATTGAGGTACACTATCATTATGTCCGAGAGAGGTTCTCTATTGGAGAGATCAGTTTGGCATATGTGCCCACACAGGAGAACAATGTAGAACTTTTGACAAAGGCTTTGCCTAGGGAGAAGTTTGAAGCTTTCCACAAAGCTTTGGGCTTACTTCCTTTTGTGGATTGACTCCACATAGCTTGGCACTTCCTTACACATGAGTGCCAACTCCTTGTTGACTACATCGCTCCCAAGGGGGATTTATTGATATATTTAGGTAGTGATGTGTGTGAACACACCAGGACTATCGGGGCACTTTTTGCCCTCTTTAGGAGGGTTTTTCCCCCAACTTGTATATACACCTATAGCCCTAATGGGTAACTTATCTTTGTACGTTCTAGTGGTAATACATTGAGTATTGTGTGTTGTGCTCCAAGCTTCTTCTTCTTCCTTGTGTTGTTCATGCTTCGGTAGACCTTGAACTCCAACAATATATTCCCGATGTCTTTGGGGTACTTTTCATTTCTATATTTTCATTTTTTGTGGGTTAATTGCAATTTATTTTCCTCTCCTAATGATTCTTCAGATGATTGTTCTTGATCCTTATCATCTTCATCCTCCAATATGCCTTGATCTTCTCTTTCCCCTGTTTTGTTTCTACATCATTTCCATTATCTTTACCTTTTTTATCTTCCTGACTCTATTCTGATACATCCATCATATCCTCATCCTATGCATTATCTTTATTATGAATATCATTGAGAATCTCTTGTGTGTCAACTAACTACTTTGGTTCTATTTCCTTCTATTTTGTAGTTACTTTCCTTGGACTTTATCTCCTTTTCTACCTCTCTTACTTGTAATCCACTCCCCTTGCTAAGAGTATTTGGCTCCTTTTTCTATGGTCTTTATCTGCTTTTTTGCCTCTCTTACTTGTAATCCACTCCCCTTGCTAAGAGTATTTGGCTCTAAGAAATTTAAACTCTTGCCCATGAAGGACTCTACATCACTATCTTTGATTTTTTGGACTTCCTCCTTTGTTGATGTAGGAGTCTTCTTATATTCTATTCATCAATATCTTTATCTAAATTTTGAATCAAAACTGAATCACATGCTAATTCATATCTTTCCTTTTTCTCTTTAACAAAAGTACCACTATTGTTCTTTTGTTTAGAAGTCCTTGTAACTCTTGGAAATCTGCAGTTTCTTTTTTTATGAATACTATCTTAGTCTTGGCATCCATCATTTGCTCATGGAAGTCTTCATATTGTTCAACTTTTTCTTGTCTCTAATCTATAGCTTTAGCAGAGAAATCCTCAAGCATCTTCTGATATTGTGCTTCATAATACACTCTTTTGTCATTATCTTGCATCAAATAACTATTAATTGTTCTTTGGATGTTTGAGGAGGATGTGGCTCTCCATTGTTGAAGACAAATGTACAAGCTCAGTTTCACATGATATATGCTTGGATAAATCTACCAAATGTAAAGGCAAAGGAAAAAGTAACTCTAAGGATGGAAAATCCTATTAAAAAGTCATGATGAATAAAAGATACAAGATTTGCCTTGTAGTGAGTGGCATCTAGTGGGCAATCAAATGAAAGTGTTGCATTTAGAAGAAGGCACAAAATTTTTCACATAATCATTGACTATAAAAGTGGAGTGGGAGCATGTTCTCAATAAGGATAAAAAGATGAAAAAGCTTCTAGTAGTTAGATTTGACCTTAGAAGCCATTTCTTCATTTTGTCTTCTCATAAACTCTTTCTAGCGGCACATCACTTTGTACACAATCATGTTATGAGGCTCATATCTCAGCGTATATGTAACAATTTCTTGGTTATAAACACTCATTGGAAATATTATCTTGTTTACTTTCTTTTTCTCAATATCTCCTTCAAAGTTTTTATGTTCTATGATTTATCAGTCCCAGAGTGAATTTCAATTTTTTAGCATACCTGTGTGGACTGGTATCCTATTTTGGTCAATTGAGTTTCTTGACCAAAACATATACAAATTATATGATTTTTATCTTTTTGGAAATCTTGTCCTTTTTAGTTTCTACATATCAAATATCTCCTTCAAAGGATCTATATTTCTGTGAGTTATCAGTATGAGAGTGAAGTCCAGTTCTTTAGCATACTTGTATGGATATGTAGTCTATTTAGGTGAGTTGAGCTTCCCAACCCAAAATTATCCAAGTTATGTGATTTTTAGCTTGTCGGAAAGCTTAACTTGTGTAAATTATCTATCACCACCTTCAAAAGATCTATATTTGTGAGTTATCAGTCTGAGAGTGAAGTCTATTTCTTCAACATGCCTGTGTGGATAGGTATTCTATTGTCAACAATTGATTTTCTAGACCAAAACTTATCCAAATTAAGTGATTCATAACTTTCTGGAAAGCTCTATTTGTCTACTATGAGAAACAAAGGTACATTTCCATTTGAGTTTTGAATTGAGAGCAACAAGCAATCTAAGGTTGTACCTGTTTGTCCAAGTGTTGGACCTACAAGGGCTCACTACACGCTTCTTGTTGTGGATAAGAGAACTCGTTCTCCACAGTTGGTACTAAAGCAATCAAAATTGGTGCAAAAGCTTCATCATCAAGGTTGGAGCTGAATCAAGGCAAAAGAGGGTCTACAAAGCAAGGGGGAGCTTCACAAACGCAAGAGCAAAGGACCATATAACTACTCAAGGAAACTCTCAAAGTTTTAAATAGTATAAAATGGTTGACTTGGGTCAACAAGTAGAGAAATTAGATAAGGATAACTACTCTGTGTGGAACTTTTGAATGAACAACTACCTAATGGGAAAAGGCGTGTGGGATATCATGAGCGGAGATGATACTCAACCTTGAATCAATCAAGCTACAACCACGGAAGCCCAAAGGAGGCAAGCAAAGGAATGGGAAGAGAGGAACATGAAAGTCATGTTCCTCATTTCACAAGTCATTACTAATGCCTTGGTAGGGCATATTCAACATCTATAAATAACTAAGAATTCTTGGAAAGCTCTTGAAAGAATGTATTCAACAAATACAAAAGCTAGGAAACTTCAACTCAAGAATGAGTTGAAAAAAATCAAGAAACGTTTGAGTCAATCCATAGCTGAATATAATTTGAAGATTAAGGAGCTAAGTGATGCTTTAGCTTCTATTGGCACAATAGTTGAAGACAAAGATCTTGTGTGCTATACTCTCAATGGATTGAGAGAAGATGAAAGGTGGAAGCCTTTTATAACTTCCATTAACTTGAAAGATGCATATCCAAGTTTTGAACAGATAATACCTCATCTTGTGACATAAGAGCTTAGCTTTGGAGGCCCCTAAGGAAAGAAAAACCACAACCAAATGTTGTATGGAGATTGAGGTAAAGGAAGGAACTCAAGAGGAGGCTCAAGGGAAAAGGTAGAGTTCATAATAACTCCAACTACAATCAAAACAATTCGAAAGACAAAAAGTATGGATCAAATGCCAAGACATAAGGAGGAGGTCAAGGTAGAAGTAGAGGAAGAGGCCAAGGGTCCTACAATTGTCATAAAGGTATAACTGCTATCATTGTGGTAAAGTAGGACTCTATGCTAGTGATTGTTGGTTGAAAGATGGAGGACCGAATTGAGGCAATCAAAGGAGTCAAAGAAACTATGCAAGCACCTCAAGTGAAGGAAGCAAAGACACATTACTTGCAATGAGGCATGAATATAGAAGCTCTTATGAAGATGATAAAAAATGATACATTAATTCAGGTTGTAATAACCATATGTCATGCCAAGGAATTTTTCTCAGTAATCTTTAGGCACCAAGTGGAAAAGTATGTGTTGAAACAAGTGATCAAACTCAACACATGATTGAACATATGAGAGATATAAGACTCAGAGATACAAGTGGAGCAAAGGTACTATCCAATGTTCTTCATTTTCGTATGATTTCAAAGAACTTGATTTCAGTAGGACAAATGGTAGAGAAGGGTTATCATGTCATATTTAATGAGAATGGGTGCTTCATAAAGAATCCAAAATAACATTTCAATGTAATTGCTCAAGGTAGAAGAGAAGAAAGAATGTTTATTCTGGATGCCCAACATCCACATGGAAAGGTCATGTACATTCAATTCGGGACCTAGACTTATGGCACAAAAGGATATGACACATCAAAATTCCAAAGCTAAAGCACATGAGCAAACATGAAGTGGTAAAAGGTCTTCCAAAATTTAATAGTGTTGGACTACATGAGTTATGTGAAGCTTCTCAACTAGGAAAGCAAAAGAGGAAACCATTCAAGAGGAGCAATTATGTGCCCCCAAATGTCTTGGAATTTTATACATATGGATGTATGAGGACTTGTCCAAGAGGCATCAATGGTTAGTAATAGGTTTTTTGTCACCTTCATTGTTGAACACTCAAGAAAGGTGTGGTTGTTTTGTATGAAGCAAAAATCAGGTGTGTTCTCTATATTCAAGAGATTAAAAACTCAAGTTGAAAAAGAAATAAGAAGATATATCAAAACCTTAAGGTCTGATGGTGGAGGGAAATACTTCTCAAAAGAATTTTTAGAATTTCTACAACAGAATGGGATCAAAAGGCAGGTTACTTGTAGGTATACAACTCAACAAAATAGAGTAGCTAAGAGAAAAAATAGGAAAATTGCTAAAGTTGCAAGATGCATGCTTAATGAGATGAAGCTACCATTGTACTATTAGGCCAAAGCTACCACAACTACGATTTACTTGATTGAATAGGTGCAAAACATCAGGAATACATCACTTGACACTAGAGAAGGTATATTCCAGTACCAAACTCGATCAGACACACCTCAAAGTTTTTGGATGTGTTTTCTTTGTTCATATTCCACAAGAAGTTAGAACAAAGGTGGAACCAAGGTCAAAAAATGCATTTTCATTGAATACTTGATGGAGCAAAAGAGATATAAGTGTTACAAGTCTACAACAAAGGAAGTAAGTCTTTGATGAACTAAGACCATGGTATGAAGATAAAGGAAAGGAAAAGGTTTCTGAAGAAGATTGTGATGATTAAGTAGGAACTAATCATAGAGAAGTTTAACAATTGAGCACAAAGATTTTAGGTCCAGAAACATCTACATGGAATGAGGAATGTTCAACATGGAATGGAGAGAATAAAGAGAAAATCTTTCGAAATCTATTCAACATGATGAATGAACAAATCTTTTCAATATCAAAGTTATACTCACCTTTTCATCTTCTTTCACTCGATAATTTCAAAAGTACCTTGATGAAGTATTTGTTACCATCAGCTAAGAAGATCCCCTTATTGATCACTAGACTCCAAGATTTGTCACTCAAAGACCATAATATTCACTAATCTACTTCATCCCATCACAACACATCAAGATTTTAGTATTTTTTGAGGATAATTCTTCTTTTGAATGTAAATATCGCTAGAGATAAGTGTTTTAGAAATTTCAATGCCTAAACTGTGCTATTTTTGATAAGGAAGAGATATCTGAGGTTAGATTCAAGTTTTTATAAGTGTAACCCTTTGATGAGAGGATCAATTTTGGCAAATCCACATGATGCACTTGTTGATGACAAGGATGAGATAGAAGAGGCTAAAACTATGCCTTAATGGCTAGTGCAAACTTTGAGAGAGCAAATTAGGTGCACCTCTTTCATATCATACTCATTCATGCTTTCATAATGCTTGCTTTGCATTCGATTGCTATGCAATGATTGTCTCTAGTTTTTGTGATGAGAATGCACCTATTTTTTATGAAGCATAAAATTCAAAAAATTATATGGCTTAGAATATGATGTTATTACGAAGAACAATACTTGGTCTTTATGTGATTTTCCTCTAGACAAAAATTCCATTGGATCTAAATGGGTATACAAGCTGAAACATAAGCATGATGGAACAATTGACAGGTATAAGGCTAAGTTTATTGCCAAAGGTTTTGCTCAAGAGAGAGGCATTGGTTTTGATGAGACCTTTGCTCCCACATGCCAAATTGCCACTCTTTGTAGCATTTCTACACTTCCAACTCATCATGGTGGGAATGTATATTATTTGGACATTAAAACTAGATTTTTGAATGGTGATTGACATGAAGTATTTCAGCCATATGGTCTTGTGCACAAAGGGCATGAAAAAAAGTGCAAGTTGAAAAAGACACTATATGGCTTGAAGCAAACACCATGTGTTTCATATGAGAAGATATATGTCTAATTGCTCACACATGGTTGTGAGAACAGCCCAATAAAGAGCACCTTATATGTTAGGTGTGTAGATGATGTAATTATGATTATTGTTCTAGTCCTAATGAGAAGAATATTGTTAAATTTAAGGCTTCTTTGCATGCCTCTTTTGAGATGTCAAGTTTGGGGCATTCACATCATTATTTGGGCATTCAATTTATGCAAGTTGATGGGGGAATAGTTTTGTGTCAAATAGAATAAATTGACACATTATTGTCGCATTTTGGCATTGAAGATTCCAAACCTATTGCCACTCCCATGGTAACATGTTTATGGTGAGTCTTCATGATGTTGGAGATGCATTTGATATTGTTATCTATCAATATGCTATTGGATGCTTAATTTACTTATGCATAACTCGTCTTGATATTCAATTTGCTATCTCTTAGATGAACATGTCTATGCACTGCTAGGTGTTAAGAATTGATAGACAATTAAGTGTATCTTTTGCTACTTCGGTGGTACCTAACTAATTGGATTGTTTTATCCATAGGGGGGATCATTACTCGCAAATTTACATGCTTTTTCCAACTCAGACTAAGCTGGTTGCTATGACACTCGTTATCCACCAATTGGCTTTCTTCATGCTTGAGAGCTCATGCATATCTTGGTTGAGCAAGAAGTAGCCTATTGTGGCCACCTCTAGTTGTGGGGCTAGTATATAGGGTAGCTTTCACAATGATTGTTGAGTGTGTGTGGCTCATATGCATTTTGGTTGATTTGGATGTTGGTCAGTCTTTTGAGCTCAACTTTCTTGTATTTTCTTCATTACGGAAATCTCTCTAGCTTCTATTTTTATCTCTTCCATTTCTCCTTTTGGGTTTCTGCACAACCATTGTTTCTTCATGTTGTTAGTCTTCTTGTTCGTCTCTTGGACCCCTTTGCATCTTTAAAACCAATTCCTTTCCTATTACTTCTATTGAATCATATTTTCATTTTTTTTATGAACCAAAATAAAGTTAAACCTATAAACATAACTAAAAATATTTAATGTTTTTGTAAAAAAATTCATTATTTATATCTCCAAATGTATTGTGGCATGTGTCACAACAAGCTTGTGTTGGGCTTGATGGAAACCATTAGATCTTTGGTTAGCAAAGAGAGGTATCACTCTTTGGAACATGTCATTGCGATTGCCCTCGTCTACCAAGATGGCCATAGGGGTACAATCTCATAGGTTCTCAAATCCTCTTGGAACAAGATGGTTCTACCCTCTACTTTGAGTGACATAGTTTTGGCTAGTGTAGAGCCTTAGAGGCTAAGATGGTGCACTTGATCAAGATATAAGTATCAACTTCAAAAAGAAAGGTCTCCATTATAACTGAGAACATTTATAATAAGTTTATCCTTACACTTTGGCAAAAAGAGAAGGCAATTAAAGAGGGTTTATGTTATGCTTGCCTAGAACAACATAGATTCAAGGATTGTCCTAAGAGCTAGAATATCATCATAGATATAGTTATAGATCCTGCTAAATAGCATGATGATGTAGAGTGCATAGACTACTGTGCACTCAATAAGATTATCCTCAAACATAAATAAACCATGCCTGAAATGGATAATATTTAGATGCTCTGGAAGGAGCAATTGTATTTAGTAAGATAGATGTAAAAATTGGCTACCACTAGATTAAAATCCAAGAGTAGGATGTGTATAAAGTAGCATTTCAGACCTAGCTTGAATTGCCATTTGTCATGCCATTATGAGTATTTAGTCATGTCATTTGCCATTATGAGTATTTGGTCATGCCATTGTCATTAATAATGACCTACTACTTTTATTATATTAATGAATGATATATTGCATGTTTTTATTGGAAGGTTTGATGTGGATTTTATGGATGATTTGTTAGCATATAGTATATCACTGCATGAACATGAAATTCATCTTAGACTAGTATAAAATAAATTGAAAGAAAATCAAATGTATGTAAATGCAAATAAAACTAATTTATTCTTACCAACAACCATCTCCTTAGAATGAAGGGTATCTTGATCATTTTTAGGACTTTCTAGTTTCTATAAAAAATATCTCATTTTATTCATCAAAATCAATACCTATGATGAATCTACTTCAAGGAAAAATTTGATTTGCATGTAAGTAAAAACAACAAAAAAGCTTTGAAACTCTAAAAAAAGTTGTTTTAGAGGCTCTAAAGTATTTCTTTGGTGATGCACGATGGTAGGCTCTCCTTCTCAAGAGCTCCACAATGATACCTTGTTGTAGAAACCCGATCTCCGACACTACACACAGTACTCCGCACAAGGGTTGTAGAATACATAGAAAATGCATAGTACATAGACCACAGACACATATTTCTTAGTTTGTACAAATGCAATCGAACTTAGAGTCTATGGCTGACCAAGCCACTATATGTTTTATTAAAGAACATATACAAAATTATCTGGCCTCCACATGGACACTAACGGTAACAATCTCCCCCTAAAGGCAAATATGGTGAATGTATTACTAGAGAATGTACAAAGATAAGTAGCCCATTAGGGCAATAGGCGTATATACAAGCCAGGGGAAAAAACCTCCTAAAGAGGGAAAAAAGTGCCCCGGCAGTCCTAGTGTGTTCACACACATCACTACCTAAATATATCAACAAATCCCCCCTGGGAGTGATGGGGTGAACAAGGAGCAGGCACTCATGTATAAGGAAGTGCCAAGCTATGTGGAAATCACTCCAAAAAAGGAAGTAAGCCCAAAGCTTTGCGAAAAGCTTCAAACTTCTCCCTAGGCAGAGCCTTCATGAAAAGGTTTGCAATGTTCTCCTACGTCGGCATAGATGCCAAGCTGATCTCCCCAACAGAGAACCTCTCCCTGACATAGTGATAATGCACCTCAATGTGCTTAGTGCGAGCATGGAACAGAGGGTTCCTCGCAACTGCCAATGCGCTCTGACTGTCAGTGAAGATGGTGGTGATAGAAGTCTGACCAACACCCAAATCAGCCATAAGGCGTCTGAGCCACACACACTCAACAGTCGTTGTGAAAGCTTCCCTATACTTAGGCTCACAACTGGAAGTGGCCACAGCAGGCTGCTTCTTGCTCAACCAAGATATACATGAGCTACCAAGCATGAAGCAAAAGCCACTAGTGGACACACGAGTGTCATAGCAACCAGCCCAATTAGAGTAAAAAAAAGCATGCAAATCTGGTGGTAGTGATCCCCCCTTGGGATAAAACAACCCAGCTAGCCGAGTACCACTCAAGTAATGAAAGATGCGCTTAACCGCCTACCAATGCTTGACTCCTGGGCAATGCATAAACCTGCTCATCTTGAGACAGCAAATTGAATATCTGGCTGAGTAATGCATAAGTAAATCAAGCATCCAATAGCCTACTGATAGAGAACAACATCAAATGCATCTCCAGCATCATGAAGACTCAATCGTAAACGTGTCTCCATAGAAGTGGCAATAGGCTTACAGTCTTCAAGGCCAAAACGCTGCAATAATGTGTCAATATATTTCATTTGACACAAAGCCATTCCACCATCAACTTGCATAAACTGAATGCCCAAATAGTGATGCAAATGCCCCAAATCAAACATCTCAAATGAGGCATGCAAATCAGCCTTAAAATCAACAATATGCTCCTCAATAGGACCAGTGAGCGGCATGTCGTCAACATAGACAACAATGATCAGAAGCACATCATTAGCATGCTTAACATATAAGGTGCTTTCAGTTGGATTGTTCTCAAACCCATGTGCAATCAAATAGGCATTTATCTTCTCATACCAAGCACGTGGTGCTTGCTTCAAACCATATAATGCCTTCTTTAACCTGCACACTTGGTTTTCATGCCCTTTCTGCACAAAGCCATGGGGCTAAAAAACATACACTTCTTCATGCAAGTCACCATTTAGAAATGTTGTTTTAATGTCCAAGTGATGTACATTCCAACCATGATGAGCTGCAAGTGCACAGATGCTCTGAACAGTAGTCATACGGCATGTAGGTGCAAAGGTCTCATCAAAATCAATGCCTCTTTCTTGTGCATAACCCTTTGCAACAAGCCTGGCCTTATACTTGTCAATTGTACCATCCGATTTACGCTTCAGCTTGTATACCCACTTAGTGCCAATGGCCTTCTTTGCCAGGAGGCAAGTCACATAAAGACGAAGTACCATTCTTCATTACAACATCATACTCACATTGCATAGCAGCCATGCAATTTTCTAAATTTTGTGCTTCATCAAATGAAACATGCTCATTCTCATCACAGAGACTAGATGCAACCATAGCATAGCAATCTGATGCAAAAGAGGCACTATGAGAGCCTAAAAAAGTAGGATATGACAGAGGTGCATCTAATTTGCTGTCACGCAAAGTCTGCACCAGCCATTTTGGCATAGTTTCTGCCTGCTCAATATCAGCTCTCTCATCAACTAGTGCATCATGTAAATCTGCATCAGAAATGGAATGATCTGCATCATCACATGAAACCTGCAAAGGCTAAGAAGTTGCCTCATTGGGACTAGCACTAGACTGTCCACCTGTAAAAAGAGGCATCAAAGTATCATACATGTCGTTGGATCTAACATATGTCTCCTTAGTACATGAAAGCAATGGCTGAATAGCATCCTCCACAAAAACAACATCACGGCTAACCAGAATGTGTTTAGTATGTGGATAATATAGACGATAGCCTTTACTTTCAGAACTGTAACCAACAAAAATACATTTTATAGCTTTATCATCCAATTTTCTGCGATGTTGTTCAGGCACTAATGCATATGCCAAACAACCAAAAACACACAGATGAGCAACAGATGGCTTGCGATCATACCAAGCCTCATATGGAGTGATAGACTCCAGCGCTTTAGTGGGACACCTGTTCAATACATATGCTGCACACATGACATCCTCAAGCCACAAACTATGTGGTAAAGCTTGACTCTTGACCATACACCTCACCATCTCCATGAGTGACATGTTCTTTTGTTTAGCAACTCCATTCTGTTGAAGTGAATACGGCACTGTACACTGGTGTTTTATCCCACATTTAGCCAGAAATGCATTAAAATCAGAAGACATATATTCCCCCCCTCGATCAGAACGGAGGGTGCCCATTTTATATGCTAACAGATTTTCAGCCAAAACCAAAAATTGTTTGAAGCACATGAACACTTCGGACTTTGCCTTCACTGGATAAACCCATGCATTCCTGGAAAAATCATCGATGAAAGTCACAAAGTAAAGATTATTCCCAAAAGAAGGTGTCTGCATAGGACCACAGACATCACTATGTACAAGCTGCAATTTCTGAGTAGCCCGAACTAAACCATCTTTTGGAAAGGAGGGACACACAATATACAAGTAATTATGTAAGATCATGAATCAAGTAACCCCCATCAAGTGACAATAATGTCAAAAGCTATCTTGTGGTAGAGCTTTAGTCAAAGCATCTATAGCATTATCTTGAGTATGAACCTTCTCAAGAATAATGCACTCAGTGGCTAAGCAGCCTCTAATGAAGTGATACCACACCTCAATGTGCTTGGTCTTTGCATGATAGACTAGATTCTTAGCCAATACAATCACACTCTGACCATCACTGAGCAAACAAGGTACATGCTGAGGTAAACCCATACCATAAGAAAGACAAGAAATCCACAATGCTTCCTTACATGCCTCACTTGCTACAACATACTCTACTTCTGTGGTGGGAATAGTTGTACATTCTTGAAGATGAGGTCTCCAAGAGATAGCACTTCTAGAAAAATGAAAACACAATATAGAATGTATTCCCAAGTCAACATATAAAGTTAACTGACCCCTTAGGGTTACATGCATATATACAAGTAGGTGGGGATCTCCTAAAGAGGGAAAAAATTCCCCAATGTGCCTAAGTGAGTTAAGACACATCATCCCCAGAGTCATGTGTTGAACAAGTTGGCACTCATGTATAAGGAAGTGCCAAGCTATGTGGAATGAAATTAATCCAAAGAGTAAGTAAGACAAAACCTTTGTGGAAAGCTACCTAAGCCTTTGTGAAAAGGTTTGCAACATTACCCTATGTGATCACATGAGGCAAACTAATCTCTGTAGCAAAGAACCTCTCCATGACATAATGATAGTGCATCTCAATGTTCTTTGTGCAAGCATGAAACATAGGGATCCTCGCAATTGCCAATGTGCCCTTGGGTTAACCATTTCTCTAACTCCATACATGAGCTGAATTTGAGAATCATAGAAAGTTCATTAATCTCTAATTCTTTTATTGTTGTATCGTGTTGTTCCATGCCTAAATCAATGCTTGCACGTTCATCTTCATGCACATGCTCTTTTGTTGCATCAAGACTATCTATAAAATGAGAAACATACACACATTCTTCTTCAATTTCTTGTGTGTTCCGACCCTCTATCATAGCCGAGAACCTTGTAATTATAAAAATAACTTAATGAGTGTGTGCTCAATTTCGGCTGACTTGAAATTCATGAGGTTACTTCCCCCATAAGGTTCATTGTGGAGAGGAACATCCAAGATTGACTTCAAAATCTAATTTTCTTCATGAATCGAAAGCTCCACTACTTCACTGCACAGTCTAACTACTTCAAAGATATGTAGACTCCAAACTGCTCCGGTGAAAGAATACACTCAAGAGCTTAAACTCTATAGTTGGTAAATGAAAAGGCATTGAGTCTCATATTCATGCAAGTGTGAATTCACAAGCTTGTGTAGATTATGACGAGGTTAAAATAATCCTTCAATGAATTGGGGTTTGCATCAAATGAGTTTGATTCAAACCCAATTGAGCATCAGAAGAGCATGGAATAGAGGCAAGAGGATTTGAGTATGAGAGAGAAGCCCTAGTGGTTCTTGATGGCAACCAATTATGAGTGTAGAGGAAATGAGCAAGAACAAATAAGTGCAACTATAAATGAGCTTTGGAGGAAATGAGTAAGAATGATAATATGCACAAACTTTTGATGGCTTCAAAATTATCCCATATGGCATGTAGATTGAGTGTAGACAAAGGTATAAGATCAAATCTTGAACTTGATTTCCTTCAACTCCTAAGTGAGAGAAGAAAAGAGTCATTCTCTCCTTCTTCATGGTTGGGTGGGATGAGCCACGAGAGATAGGTTTGCATGTGGCTAGCTAGGTCTATAATAATCCATTTGGGCTTATAGAAACACAACCATATCGGGGGGTGCCAACCCTATTAGTAGGACCTCCCAGACCTGTTTTGTAGCAAACAATCAACAAAGCTAGAACTTTCAACTATTGAGTGCCACCATCAACATTGTTAAATTACCCTCAAAAGATAGCTCCAATGCCAATGTAATGTTGAATGCGTGAGGAGTTCTCTGTAAAAGTGAAACACACTTCTACTCCCAAACATTCTATTAAATGTAGTCTCTTTCAATTTGATTCATTCTTTCCAAGGAGTTACTTTAGGTATAAATCACTCTTTAAAAATTAGTCTTACATGTTCATTCCTCTCCACACTTTTGACAAGTGAACCTCTACCATTCTTTATCTCTAAAGGTGAAAATTTAAAGAGTGGTCCACAATGCTTGAGCCATTAGAGTCTTTTGGCAAAACCTTGCAATTGCAAGACTTGAACCCAAGACCTCCCTCTTCCAATCCTTGAGACTTAACCACTA
This sequence comes from Ceratopteris richardii, assembly GCA_020310875.1. Lineage (NCBI taxonomy): Eukaryota > Viridiplantae > Streptophyta > Polypodiopsida > Polypodiales > Pteridaceae > Ceratopteris > Ceratopteris richardii. Next base: position 99,551,076 of record CM035434.1, read on the forward strand.
GGCTAAGTGGATTACTTGGTTCCTTGACAATATACAAGTTAAACATATTTACTTCCAAATTGATATCTCCCACATGTTGAATGGTATACTCTAATTTTTCATCTGTTTCCACATGTACATGATGCTTTAGGACCTAAAAATTACTAAAAATATCTTTTTGGCATGACATATGATTGCTACATCCTTTGTCTACATACCATACATCTTCACTAACTTGAGTTGTATCATCACCATACCTCATGATAAGTAAATAATCATTCCCTTGGTTAGATGATATGTTTGTATAGTTAACTTGACCTCTATAATTGTTGTTGTTGCTTTGATTCCCTGGTCTTTGAGCTCTATGATAACATTCATTGGCAAAATGACCCGGCTTACTGTATACAAAGCAACCATTTGGAGTGGGTTGTCCTCTTCCACTGATTCTTCCACCTCTTCCTCTATTTGTTGCTCTTCCACCTCTTTGAACTGAATTTTCTTGTTGACCTTGACCTCCTTTGTTGCTTCGATATCTTCCTCTTCCTCTTGTAGCACCTTGTTTGTGTCTTCCTCTTCCTCTATATGCATACAACAATTGCCCTTGGCTATCCTTGGTGTTATGACTTCCAAGATTCATCTCCTCTATCAACATGAGAGTGATTCTTTGATCAAAATCAAGAAGAGATTCCCTTACATACATTGAAGTTGTTAAGGCTCTCCATTTTTCATCATCCCTAAATCCATTTGGGGTATGGGCTACAAGATCGTCGTCATCATCTAAGGCACAACCCATTGACCCAAGTGCATCTGCGAGCTCTATAACCTTCATTATGTAATCATTAGCACCTTGAGAGGGGCCTTTCCTAAGATTATTTATCTCATTCTTGAGCTGAATTTTTCTAGCTTTTGTGGAAGTTGAGTACAATCTCTCCAAGCACTCCCACACCTTCTTTGATGTATCCAAATCTTGAATATGTCCTATCATGGAGTTGCTAATATGCTGAGATAAGATAAACATTAGTCTTTGTCCCTTTCATACCACTCTCTTATTGCTCTTCTTTGGTCATTGGTTGGATTTAACTCATCTCCACCACTCACAAGTCCCCACAAACCTTTCCCCATTAAAAAATTGCTTATTCTAAATTGCCATGGTTTGTAGTTCCCCTATTTGAGCTTCTCAATCTGAGCATCTAGATCAGCTATTGTTCCGTCTATCTCTTTCAAAACTTCCCCTTGATGAAATGATTTGAGAAAGATGGCTTTTACCTCAAAAAATAGAACTACTCCTCTTGATGAAGTTTCATCTTTGATCCAATGACTTTTTTGCTTCCCCTTGTTGTTGACATGCCCCTTCTTTGCTTCTTTCCTTCAAACTTTGATGAGGGTTTTACTTCATTTCAATAGCTCCTTCTTCTATCTTTGATACTTCACTTATAGCTCTGATACCAGTGTTGGAGGATAAAGACTCCTATGTGCACAATGAAAGCAAATGAACCCTCCTAGGATCCTTAATTTTTTAGACATAGGATCTGCATTTTCTGAATTTCATTGAGTACATGTAGAGAATGAACATGACATTTTGCAAGCTGAAATAAAACTTAAAGATCTTTCAAATGAGTGTATAATCATGTCATTTGGACCATTGGATGACGCCTCAACCAGCTCAATCAAAACAGGCAACTTGACCTCTTCACAGAGAATTAGCTAACTACATAGACACTATTCTTGACATTTCTCTCAGAATATGTAGATAATAATCTTGAGACTTACACCACCCAAATTAGAAATTATAAGCTTTCCAACAAGACAAAAAGCATTGCAAATGAATTTCGGATGAAGGAGAGACACTAATTACAAGATGAGGGGGTGTGCCAAGATCATCTAAAGGGATAGAGTATGTAAAAGTGAAATCTCTGCTAAATATGCAGAGAACAACTAGTAGGAGGTGTGCTTAAGCAAAGGGGTAGCTTGGGAACATATTTTCACGAGTTTAATTCATAATATAACTTATTAGAAGCTTTAAAGGTCACATACCAACCTCTTTAACCAATCAAAAGCATATATATGTGAAAAGTGGAGGTCCAATCACATCAAGAGGTGACTTAAATCTTCTCTAATCAACTTCATTATAGACATGATTTGATGCCTCCAAACATGTGAAAATCATCCTCTTTGGATTGTGGATGATGTGGAAGGTTCAATTTGGGGCATGTTTCCATACTCTTGAGCTTGAAATACAAAACTTTCAACAACCTATGGGGAAATTTGTTGAGGATGAGAGAAAGTAGAGGGGACTATTGGATAAAGCAATAGAAGATCCAAGAAGAATTATACTCAGGCCTGATAAAAAACACTTAAAGAAGGTTACAAAGGCTATAAAAGGCATGAAGAGGGAAAAAAAATGAAGAAACCAAGGAAAAAGCTGTGAGAAGGAGATCCATCATTTATCCCACCCAAAAATCCCCAAAAACCTTTTAGATCTGTGTATTTTCACCCATATCTATGTAAAAATGACTATTTTTGGCCTTTTATCCCATGTTTTTAATGATTGGGGCCTGCCACTTAAAGTTTGTGTCCTTGATCCTCAAACTAACCCATATTTTTTTCCCTCTACTGACCATAGATTTTTTTAACCTCAAGCAAGACTCCAAATGAGCATGTAGGACTATGTTTAAAACTAGGTTGGACACTAAATGTGGCCTCAAAAGAGTCTATACAAACATTGAGCTTTCATTTTGTAACGTTTCAATTCTTGGCTACTTCTTGAATCAAGTGAAGAGCTTCTTGGAGTACGCTTGTGTCTTTACTCTCTCTCTCTCAGGCTCGTGCATGTGTGTAGTTGTGTGTATGTATGCTTGTTTGAATGTGTAATTGGCTGTATAGTTGTGTGTGTAATTCATCATACCATCGATTGTCTCTAAGGATTGACATTTATGGGTTGAGTCACTCATTCTTAATGCTCGCTCAAGCTCATTAGAGTTTGGATCGGTCTACAATGTAATACTTATTCACTCGATGAAACATAAATGTTGCTCTATTTTTGGAGTAATCTACTTATTCTTGTTGATAATATTTGGTTATCTTAATAGTGATGACTCTTAAATGTTTTAATACATTTAACGAAGCCATTGGACACACATGGGAGATTTAAATACTGAAATTAACGTAGATGTTTGTTCAATCTCATATGTTTTGTACAAATGAATGCATTCCTCTAAGATGAATTGTCCGTGGTCACTAAGGTTACTCTATGTGCCCCAATAGGCTATAGTTTGAAGCTTAGCCTATGGTTCTTATTCTTTTCAGATTTTTTGATTAATTTCAATTAAAATATATCCAAAAAAAGAGCGAAAATAAAGCAATAAAAGGGAACGGATTTGATATAAAAAAAAGCTAAAAAACAAGCTAAAAAAGATTTGATATAAACTTCAATTTCCATATAAGGTAGTAATACATAGGAAAAATACATAAAAAGGAACAGCTATCTGTGTACAAAATCTCCAAGGATGCATATCCTTCCTCATAGATTCTTTTTTTTCTCCTAGTCAAGCTTGGTCTCGATGGAGAAAGATTTCATACCCATTGTGAGAAAGATTTTTGCTCTATAACTCTTTTAAATAGCGTTGATAAGGAAACCATTCTAGCTGCATGTCGTTCTTGAATGTCTGCTTTTGAGTGTAGTAGTCGATTATAAAAATTGGGGCTCAATGAAGGTCACCAGGGCATGAGAGACACACTTCAAATTGTGTGTGTGAGAGAGAGAGAGAATTGTGTGTGTGTTTGTGTGTGTGTGTGTGAGAGAGAGAAGAGTTGATAAGACAAGTTCGAGAGGTCAACTTGATGAGCTTCTTTTTCAGCTGAGGTCAGACGTTTTTGCTTCCTATGTTGAGTGCCATAAGTGCAACACATGTGAACTATCATGACATCTCCTCTTCCTTCTAGAGGAACACCGTACTCTTTCTCTTTCCTCTCTCTCCATGCATGCATGCTCTTTGGTTTTGAAGTGCAGTTATTGACTTGCGAGATACTTGAAAAGAGACATGAAAAAGAAAAAGCTGCAAAGAGGTGCACTCTATGAGCACTGATTTCAAGATAAACAAATATGGATCTAGAAAAGCAAAAGCAAGTATGCAATCTTCAAGCTTTGGGAGCTATGGAGGAAAGTGTATACTTGTCCGTATGTGTGTGTGTCTTTGCAGCCAATCTCTAGCCTCACGAATAGTGTACTTTTGAGAATCAACTCTTCAAGACATTCTCTTAGGTTTTCTTGGGCTATATGTATTCCGGCCTATTCTCCTCTTAGGAAGCCTACTCTATTCTTATCAATCCATTTGCACGAATTCACTTACACTAGCTGATCTATGGTCACAAAATTGCGAACGTGATGTAATATGTAGAAGAATAGATTCATCGGAGATTTTGTAAATGAAAGTTTGATCATTGAGATCTACTCTTTCGGATTAGCTTGTATTAATTGAAAGTACAATGAAAGGCAAGCATTGTATGCATGGGACCCCTTGAATCTCATAAAGTAGGGGTTAGATGTTTAGCAACTATGAGCATACATAGGCTAAAGGCATGCTAAGGTACACATAAGGAAGAGATGGCTTTAAGGTCAGATAAAATATCTAGTTTGAACTATGTAGCCCAAAGGTTCAATGGCCCCAGAGACTTCTCAATAGACAGTCTTTGGGTTGTTTATCAAAGTTGGCCGCACATCTTTCCTTCAAGAGCTTCCAAAGCACTTGACCCCTAATGGCATTCCACAAAGAAGACAAGCATCGAATTGCTTTCCCAAACAGAGCTTGCTTCGATTTAACTTGGTTTGACAATAAGTGGAGCTTATTGAGGCATTTCCAAGTTAGAATGCTCCTAGGATAGGAGAGGAAAAGGTGACTCTAGCCTTTCTTATCCCTCATGCATAGCTTGCACCAAGGGGGAGCACCACAAATTTTATTGGCTTTGATATTGCTCCATATCCCCCTATGTAGAAATTGCCACATTAACACGACTTTTTTATTTTTGATGACTGCCACAAGTCCTTGAACTTGAAATCCTATTTGATCATGCAGAGTACACAAACCACTTACTCTTGAGAGAGTGATGAAAGTCCAAGTTTCTTTTGATTCTAGGGATATCCTCCATCTTGTTCCCACACCACCACCCTGGACCCACCAATGGGGGAGGAGGGGTTCCTTGCCTAACTTCAGGTGGGGCTTAGATTCGTCCTTAAGTGGTAGTCATGTGTCTTAACCGAAGACATTCTTCATAGTCAACTCTATGAATTGGATCAATGTATTCAAACTTGATCATATTCCTTCTATTCTGGTGCCATAGATCTCCCACATACAAAACCTTTATTCTAGAATCTCTTAGCTTTTTGGAGTTTTTCAAACTCAACTATCTAGATACCGATGATTCGGAACCAAACAGAGTTGTTTTGGATGTAGCAACCTGCTTTCAATCGTAACTAAAGGTGTGTAAAGTCTTCTACCCTTTCCATAGGGAGTGCACAAGATTGGAGCTCTTGGGGACAACTCAAAATGGGGAGGACAACAAAGTAATTAAATGGAGCCCTTTCCACCTAGATATCCTAACAAGAGAAAGGTTGTCTTTAATTTTGATAAAATGCTTGGCTCAAGAAGTGTGACCATTATTTTAAGCTTTAATCATGCATTTGACAATCATGCTATTAGACATATTCTCCACATATAGAATGCCTAAACAAACCACCTCCTTCGGACTAGAGCGAATTTCCCATTTAATCTTTGGAACTCCTCTTCAATTGAGATCCCCTATCTAAAGGAAGTTTCTACAGATTGTTTCCAACTTTAGAATCTCCTTGTTGCACGGTCTCCAACACACCAAGAAGTTGATGACATAAGAGACAAGGAGTGTGTTGATCATCATCACTAGCCTAGCCACATTCACCTGCATACCTTTCCAATACTACAAGTTATAATGAATCTTGGCAAGAACCCAATCCTAACATTGACCCATGGTGTTGGAGATCCAAGCAGAACGGAAGACATGATCACTAAGAAGCTCTTGGCAACTTAATGCCGTAGCTCACCACCATGGCAGCCTCGTTGAGGAAGATGAAGCACTCAAACATTCTAAAGCTCCTTCCAAAACTCCAAAAGCAAATTTCTTCAATCGAAATGGTTCTACATTCCATAGCCCAATCTTAAAGCGGTGGAGTCAAATCAAACCCACGCTCTTGAAAAAGCCCCAAAGATCTGAAACACTTTCGTAGCGCAAAGCACCAAGCCAATATATGGCGATTCGCGATGCTGCCAACCGCGCTGAGGGAGAGGCGGGAGGGGGACGGGAGAGTCACGACGCTGAGGGGGAGGCAAGCGCGCCGCTGAGGAGGTGGGGGGAGAGTCACGAGGCTGAGGGGGAGGCAAACGCGATGTTGAGGCTACCGTGAGAGGATCATGATGGGTTGAGGGATGCTGAGGGGAGATTCGCGATGACGAGGGGGAAGCCAATGCGACACTGAGGCCAAGGTTTAGGGGATTTGCGGGGGTTGAGGCTGCTGAGGGGGTCGCGATGTTGTGGCAACGGAGAGGGTCGCAGGGGTTGAGGCTGCCAAGGGGTTTGCGATGCTGAGGCAAATGGGAGAGGATCGCCGGGGCTGAGGCTGCTGATGGGGTCGCGCTGCTGGGAGCGAAGGCTGAGGAGGTCGCAAAGCTAAGGGTCACGCTATTGGCGGCTGACGATGCTGAGGGGGACAGACAAAGAGGGTCCTGATGCTAAGAAAGGGCCGCGATGCTGAGGCTATGGCAAAGGGTCACGTTGGCAGAAGATCGTGATGGGCAAAGGGTCACGAGGCAGCGGATCATGTGCCAGTGATGGCAAGTGAACATGCCACTGCCCACACACACACACACAGACGTTCAACGACAACAAAACCACTCCGATGGATAGAACCAAGCCAACACGTCTCTGCACTACGAGGTCGGTCGAAAACGTCTCCGTCGTTCCGGCACGTGCATTCCTTTGACGAACTTGCTTTGTCTTTCGTAGCCTTTACTGCGCAGAGTCATCTCCATTTTACAGAGATATGATCTGTTTTCGTCTCCATTGGTTCGCCATCGTCGCCTTTCTCTGCGCTTCAATTTTTTTTAAGTGAAAGAGATGAATATCAAATTTTAGTGAAAGAGATGAATATCAGAGTCGTCAGATTTTTTTTTTTTTAAGGAGATTCGATACGTGCTTAGTCTTTGCGCTTTTAAACCTGAAACTACAACTCTACAAGTGAAGTGAATGGCATAAGTGAATCGCATAGTATCCATGGGACCTTTTGGATCCCACAAAGGAGTCGTTATACAAGATTATAACGGGTTTAAATTTTCTAAAATTATAATTAATTTAAGCTGTCAAAGAATATAGTTGATTTAAACTGGCTTAAGCCATTCAGCCCGGGATTGAACATAGGACTTATACCTCAAGAGGTGAATGTCAAACCAAACCATCTATGAGACGTGGACAAAGTCATTAGGAATGAACCAATTGAATTTTGCATCATTAAATCATGCAAACATAAAATTTAATCATCATAATTCCAATCTATGGCTATGGCACAACAGATGAATAGATGGTTGGACCTCTCTCTCTCTCTCTCTCTCTATATATATATATATATATATATATATATATATATATATATATATATATATATATATATATATATATATATATATATATATATATATATATATATATATATATATATATATACACCTGCATGCCTCAAATCTTCTTTTTGTGTATACATGTCCACTTGCTTTAATGCTCAATGATTATATGAACCTTGTTTATTGTAAGGAAAATTTGACACTCGGCAACTGCAAATGCTCCATCAAAGTGTTAAGTGTTATGAAAAAAATTATTCATCACCTTCATATTGTAATGATGATGGTTAGATCCATTTGCAAAAGAAAGCATTCTTCCTTTGGGAAAATGTCCAATGTGTGTGCATAAAGGATCTTATACTTGCTTGCCATTAATGGAGAGAGTACTTGGAAGAATACAATGCAAATGGAATGGCTTTCAAATATTTCAAAATGGGTTCACTTTTAAGTAAAGAAGCTTAGTTTAAGTACGGAACTGTACGGATATGTACGGTATTCTAAGGTACACTTCGTATGCACAAAGACAAGAAATCAAAGAACATTCTTTCAAAGGTGAAGACCCATAGTATGCACAAACAGGAGAATGCAAGCAAGAAGACTTGATCTCATAATTAACTTCTTCGGCACACAAATGAGAGCTGCATTATAAATGTTAAAAGTATGGAGTGGATGCCTTAAGGAAGGGAGGTCTGGTAGTTAATTTCGGATATGCAAACAATTAATTTGACATAATACTATCAAAGCTCAAATCATTATGTTGTCCATGCTATTAAAGGCACTCTTTCAAGGAAAGGATATGACTTTTTGATCCTCTCACATATATAATTTATAAAAATATGCTAAACAATTAGTTAGTTCGAGGACTATGGACGCAAGCAAATACCACAAGGAAAAAGAAGAAGAAGCTTGTAGAGCAACACTATATAGAGTGTATTGCCAAGTGAATGTAAAATACATAAGTGACTCCTTAGGGTTATCGACACATGTACAATCCGAGGGAAAAAAGCCTTCTAAAAAGGGAAAACATTACCATGGTAGTCCTAAATGTGTTCACACATATCAATTGAAATTTATCAACAAATCCACGTGGAACGAGAAGTTGGCACTCATGTATAAAGAAGTGCCAAGATTTGTGGAATGAAATCAATCCATAAAGGGAAGTAAATCCAAAGCTTCGCGAAAAGCTTCAAACTTCTCCCTAGGTAGGGCCTTTATGAAAGGGTCTACAACATTATCTTGTGTGGGCATATAAACCAAATTAACCTCTCCAGCACAAAGTCTCTCCTGACATAATGATAATGCACTTTAATTTTCTTTGTGCAAGCATGGAACATAAGGTTTCTTGCAATTGCTAGTGCTCTCTAATTATTAGTAAAATTGGTGATGGTAGAAGACTAACCAACACCCAAATCAGCCAAAAGTCATCTAAACCGTAGACGCACTTCCACACACACACACACACACTCAACAATAGCTATGAAAGCTACCCTATGCTTAACCTCACAACTAGAAGTGGCCATAATAGGTTTCTTCTTAGGTACATTAACTCTATGTACTTTCCTAAGAAAAGGATAACTTGAATGATGCCTTCTATGAATATTGAGTTCTTTTCTTCATGGCCATGAATACTTTCTCCAATTCACAAAAATACATCTTGCTTTTGGTCTTCTTTCTATGTCTTGTGCCATGATCATTTCTAATGATCATTTCTCTAACCCTTGTTGGTGCCAATTTTGAGAGCTAAGATGAAGGTGTAATGTGTTTTTTTTTGCACCTACTTAACTCTTCCAAAGAACTTTTTAGGCCAAATATCTAGGGTGTCTCTAGAACCAACCTTGTACCTTTGATGTCTTATTTTAATTAAATATATTTTGAAAATTAAATCCTACTTAGGATTTAATACTTAAAGAGGTAAGTCTTTTCTTATTTCATAATTTATTCACGAGCTTATTGCTAGTAATTGAGAAAATTGTCTAGTATGTCAAAGGAAACTATTTGGTCTAGTCCAAATCTAATCAATTCCTCTTGATCAACCCACAATGATAAAGACTTAATCTTTATCTCAGGATTCCTTCTACTATATATTAAGCTCATTGGCTTACCCTAGGTATTTTTGAGAGACCTTCCCCTCAACTCAAGTCAAAGCATTTGCTAATGATTTTCAGATTTCAAAGCTAAGAATCTCTTCAAGATTATTACACCTCTGTTGTTGATATATTTCGATAGTGATGTGTGCGAATACACTTAGGACCACTGGGGCAACTTCTTCCCTCTTTAGGAGATTTTTCCCCATGGGTTTTATATACACCTATAACCCTAATGGGTCATGTATCTTTGTACATTCACTTGGTAATTCATTATGTATTGTGTTGTACTCAAAGATTCTTCTTTTTCCTTGTGCTATTCATGTGCTTCTGCAAACCTCAAACTCCAACAATTGGTATCAAACCATGTTGCTGCTTCATATAGGGCATCGTCAACATCCCTCCAGTTGTAGTCTCAGAATTCCATGAAAATTAATGAGCAGTTTTAGCCTTGGAATGCATGATCACAGTGCTTATGCAAGAATTTTTTTCATTTTGCACCAAACATATATATGTGTTTTGGTTTGCTAGTAAAAGCGCCTCAAAGTATACTATAGGTTTAGTAGAGAGGTTGGTTCTATTCAAATTTTTGAGATACAATAATTTTTGTCCATCAAGGTAAATGAGTGGCCATGGTTGAAGCAATGATGTATTTTGTATGTTGGCTACTGAGGAAAATTTGGATGGTACCAATTAATAATTATGGGTATATATGATGCATCATGTATTGGTAGAAGAAGGGCTACAAAATATTGTGTAGGGTATTGAAAAATGCCCTAGTACACCTTCCAATACAATTATTGAAGGTGATGTCGATGGAATTGAAGATGATGATTTTCATATTCCTAATTGTGCTACAATTCTTGCTACACCTACCATAGAGAAACTTCATTGGGATGGTAGAGATGCTCCTAGCACATTCATTGATAGCCTTGTCTATCAAGCATGCCATTATCCCTCACATTCACTCTTGCAAGACAATAAAGGATGCTCGGGATACACTTACAACCTTATACCAGACAAGAAATGATGCTTGTGTTGCTTACCTACAAAAACAATTGGAGAGTGAGCACATGAATAAAGGAGATTCCATGGATAGTTTTTTGACAAAGATCAAAGGTTCAAAGGAGCAATTGATTTTTGCTGATGAAGTCTTGTCAGATAGTTCACTTGTGCAGACTGTTCTTAATGGTTTTCCATATTCATATTAGATTTTTGCTTCTACTCTTAGATTGATGATGAAAGGCAATCCAAATGCCTTAACATTTGAGGACTAAGTCTTTGTTTTGTTGCAAGAAGACGAGTCTAGGTAGAACACATCCATTATGCATGTTGCAGATCAAGCTTTCTTAGCTAGTTAGAAGGGCAAAGGTAAATGGATCTCATCTACTTGTAATAAAAAATTTGCTAATGTTGCACAATCAAAGAAGGAAGGCAAAGATGAGAAGAAAATAGAAAAGCAGAAACAATTTTGCAAACACTGTAAAGGAAATGATCATGTCATAAAGATTCCTATGAAATTGACAACAACAAAGGCAAAGAAGAAAGAGGCTGGAATGGTTGTTGCAGAGGCCTTTATACCTAAAACAAAGTTTGCTAACATTGTGTAGAATGAAGAATAGGTGTTTACTACTATATGCAGTTATGATCCATCTTCTCATGAGTAGTGTATGTCTACAATAGACTCATATGTTTGATACTTTGATAGTGGGGCAACCAAACATATTACCTTGCAATAGAGCTTCTTCAGCTTGCTTGAGCCTGTCGCTACACGGAATACTATCACATGCATTAACAACTCCTCTTATCCTATAATGGGAGTTGGTAAGATCATTTTGACTATTATTGATGGTAGTTCTTTTGCATTTTCAGATGCTTTGTTTGCATTTTCAAAGTTGTTCATGAAAGATTTAGAGTTCATGATCTCTCAAATGGTGAGGTTATTTTTGCTTCTGTTATTTTATTGTTGGAGTTTATTGATCTCTAAAGTACAGCTAGAAGTAGGTGAAACCCAACAGGACCTAGTGGACTTTTTCACAAACTTGTATGCACAAACCAGTTTTCTTGCAGAGCAAACTGCTCTTTACTCACTTAGAATTTTCCAAAAACTGTTTGACACACATAAACTAGACTCTAAGAGCTTTCCAACAAGCTATAGAACACCTCAAATGGATAAATACACAATGAGCTATGGCCTCTGCAATATGCAGCTTTAATGGAGACCTTGAAACAGAGATGAACCCGAGGACACACATCACTTGCAGAGACTACTACACTTAACTCGAAACTCCAATGAATCTTAAACTTTCCAAAATACAATAGACTTTGAGAGCTTTCTAACAAGCCAAAGAACACATGATTTGGATACATACACAAGGAGATATGACCTCTGCAAGTTAGAGGTTTAATGGAGACCTTCAATAGAGGTGAAACCAGAGAACATACACTACTTGCAGAGAGTACTGCTCTCAGCTCGCAAATCGAATGATTATGAAAATTTACAGGAAAAAAGTAGACAGTAAGAGCTTTCAAATGAGCTATCAAACATGTAATTTGGATATATAATGAGGGAGATACAAGCTCTGCAATCTCTCCATACAAAACTACAGCAGCATAGAGATACACATATGACTCTCTTGGACATCCCACAAGATCACGACTTTTCTCCTCTTTTTATAGCATGAGAAACTAATCTAAAACCTTCCTAATACATCTAAATTTGTGGTAGACACTTGGGTGGAGGTATTACATGACTCAAGTGCTCAAATAAGCAAAGTATTGATGGACTTTGAAAACTAGCCACATCGACCTTCCACTAGGACACCACTGCAGCTCCCTTGTGACTCACTAATTTGACTCACCATGTTCTAGAACTCACGTGGTATTTTTTCTATCTTTTATGAATAATATGAGCCTTCTTAAAGCATCTGAAGACTTCCCAAAGGTATTTACATAATTTGAAACTTGTACCCTACATAAAACAAATGTTCGCAACATTCTCCCCCTCAAGTTTCAAAGGGTATTTCCTTCATGCCAAGAATATAGTTGAATCTTTGAAGCTTTGGTCCATCCAAGGATTTGGTGAAGATATCTGCAACTTGATCCTTTGTTCCCACAAAAGAAACTTGTACTTCATAGTTTATGGTCTTCTCTCGAACATAATGATAGTGAACCTCTATATGCTTTGTTCTAGCATGAAAGATAGGATTTGAGGTCATATGAATGCTACTCAAGTTATCCCCATATATCAGTGGTACATCAACGTGCACATTCAAGTCATGAAACAACTTTTTAAACCACATAACTTTAGTAGTAGCCAATGCTAAACTTCTATACTCAGCCTCTATAGAAGATAAAGCAACTATAGGCTGTTTCTTTGAACTCCATGTTAATGTCTTGTTTCCTGCTATTACCACATATCCACTTGTGGATCTTCTGTCATCTTTGCTTCCAGCCCAATCTGCATCACTAAAGACTTTAAGAGTTAGATCAACATCATGACTATAAAATAATCCTTCGTTCATGGTACCTTTCAAATACCTAAGCACTCTTTTCGCTGCATGCATATGAGGTACTCTAGGTTCATGCGTAAACTGTGACAATACTCCCACTGCATAGCATATATCAGGTCTAGTATTTGTTGCATAAATCAAAGATCCTACCATGGATCTATATGCATTCATATCATGCAACTCATCACCTTCCTTTGCACTGAACTTTACATTACATTCCATTGGAGTAGAAACAAATTTACATTCCTGCATACCAAACCTTTTCAGCATATCACATATATACTTTCTCTGTATCAACCACATACCTTCATCGCTATACACAATTTCAATCCCAAGATAGTATCTAAGCAAACCAAGATCTGAAATTCTAAATTCCTTTCCCAAATTACCTTTTATCTCATCAATTTCTTTTGCATCATTCCCTGTAATCAACAAGTCATCCACATAAATGCATACATAGACACACATGTCATCTACATGTTTTACATAAAGTGAAGGATCAGCATGACTCGCTGTGTATCCTTGCATCATAAGATACTTTACCAACCTTGCATTCCATGCCCTTGGCGCCTGCTTAATACCATACAATGCCTTCTTTAACCTGCATACATGATTAGGACATTTTGCATCCGCATAACCATCTGGTTGTGACATATACACTTCTTCATTTAACTCACCATTAAGAAAGGCATTCTTTATATTGAGTTGATATACATTCCACCTTTTACTTGCAGCTAAAGCCAACAAAGTTCTTACCGTTGCCATGTTTGCTACTGGACTAAATGTTTCCTCATAGTCCACTCCTTGAGTTTGATTATATCCTTTTGCTACAAGTCTAGCCTTATATCTTGACACACTACCATCACTATTTCTTTTAATCTTAAAGACCCATTTGCATCCAATTACCTTTTGATCTCCTTTTGCCTCATCATAACATGTGGGTTCATTTTCCTGCTCAACTTTTGTCATAAAAGCATAATGAGTATTCATGAAAGATTCATAAGTATACCTTTGAGGTTGCTTAGTCACTCTTGAAGTTCTTCTTACCTCCAATGTAGATGCTCTTCCTTTCTTATTAGGCACCATTGATGATTCTCCATACTCACATACATCACTAATTTCCTCTCCTTCATCATTAACTTCAACAAGTTTGAGTTTACCTTTACTTTTAACACTTGGAGATGACTCTTGCCTTAATTTTCCATTGAAAGGTGATCCTCTTTCTTCATCCAAACCACTGCTTTCATCATTTAAACTTCCTGATGGCTGAACTATGCATTCATCTCCTTCAACCACACCTTCTTCATTTTCATCCATGACCTGCAAACAATTCTTATCTGCATACCATGAAAGTGATTCATCAAAGTTTACATCTCTTGACACAACAACCTTATTGGTATGAGGATTATAGCATCTATATCCTCTTTGAGTATCTGGATAACCAATAAATATACATTTTTTTGATTTCACATCAAATTTAGATCTCACCTCACTAGGTACATGTACATAACATACACAACCAAATACTTTCAAATGACTTACACTTGGTTTCCATACCTCATATGGTGTCAAATGATGAACTCCAGCAGTAGGTACTCTATTCATAATGTACACACTTGTGCTAACAGCTTCAGCCCAAAAAGAATTAGGCAAACACATATCATTTAGCATGCTTCTAGATACTTCTGCTATGATTCTGTTTCTTCTTTCTGCAACTCCATTTTGTTGTGGAGTATACCTGCATGTAACTTCTCTTTTGATACCTTCATCATACAAAAGATCAGTAAAAGCTTGAGAGAAATGCTCTCCCCCTCCATCGGATCTTAGCTTCTTAACATATCTTCCTATTTGCTTCTCGACAAATGATTTAAAATTTTTGAAACAATCAAAGACTTCACTCTTATGTTTAATGAAATACACAAATGTCATTCTACTATGATCATCAATGAAGGATACATAGTACTTATTACCAGCCAAGGATGCCTCTTTAGTAGGACCCCATACGTCCGTGTCTATAAGGTCTAGCAATCCACTGCTTACATAGCTTGAATGCTTGAAAGGTTGTCTACTCTGCTTACCCATTTGACATGCTTCACAAAGATGCACCATATGTTGCTTAGTAAGATCAGGTAATCCTTCAACAATCCTCTTCTTTGATAGCTCCTTTAACCTGTGTACATTCATGTGTCCAATCCTTTTGTGCCATAGATCAAGCTCTGCTATTCGATGCATACCATAAGAGAAATAGTCTGTATGATTTGGGTTTACCTTGAATGTAAACAATCTACCTTGTTTTTGACCTCTAGCAATTAATCTCCTTTGCTTTGGATCCTCAATGAAGCAACCTGCATGATTAAATCTTATTTGCAAACCTTTTTCTACCATTTGACCAACTGACATCAAGTTCTTAGTGATCGTTGGCACATAACATCCTTCAAGCAATTTGTCTTGCTCTTATCCTGCATAACAACATCTCCAACCTGCATAATCTTATGTGTTGTATCATCTCCTGTTTCAACATGACCTTTACATGAAGGATTATGCATATTAGAAAACCATGAAGCATCATGTGACATATGGTTAGAGCAACCACTATCTAAATACCATACATCATTATTGCAATTCATCTTAGTTTCTACATTCATCATAAGAAGAGAATCATAATCATCACTTTTACCTTCAACTGCATAACTTCCTTGTTGTTTACCTCTTCTTGAATAGCCTCCTCTTCGATTACCACCTTGATTATTTTCATTTTGATAACAATCTTTGGCATAGTGTCCATACCTTCCACATATATAGCAATGGTTGTTATCTTCACTCCTTTGTCTTTGATTGTAGTTGTAGTTGCCTCTCGTACCTCTCACGCTTGATCTTCCTCTTCCTCTTGTGTTGAAGAAGCCACTTGAAGTCCCTTGATCATTGCTCCTTCTTCCTCGACCTCTATTTGAACCTCTTCTTCCTCTGTTTCCACCTCTTGATGATCATACATAAAGAGCTTGTCCTTGAGATCCTTTTTGATTTGAAGTAGAGCCATTTAGATTCATCTCCTCCATGACCATGAGAGCAACAAGCTGATCAAAGTCTGGTGATTCTCCTCTAACATAAACTGAAGTAATGAATGGTTTCCATCTTGCATCATCCTTGAGTCCATTGAGAGTATGTGCAACCAAGTCGTCGTCCTCCACATGAGCTTGAATTGATCCTAGTTGATCTGCAATCTCTTTAACCTTCAACAAGTAATACCTGTAGCATACAACCTTTCCAATGCAAGCCAAACATCTCTACTTGTGTCTAGATCTTGTATGTGTCCTACCATTGAATCTTGAATATTTTGTGATAAAATGAATATAACCCTTTTGTCTCTTTCATTCCAAAGTCTAAACTCCCTCAATTGTTGCTGATTTGGATCCTCTGGTAATATAGGTTTGATATCCATTCCATCAATCAAACCATACAAGCCTCTACCTTGCAAGTATGCTATGATTCTAAATCGCCATGCTTGATAGTTGTTCTTATCAAGCTTCTCTATTTGTGCATGTTGATCACCCATTGTGCAAAATACTAAACTTCCTCCTTTAACCCTCCTTTTGGATATATGTGATAAGAAGAAGTATGAGATTTACCTTTGTAATAAAGTCTATGCACCTTTCTTTGCTTGGATGTTGCTTGAGATGTTTCCTTGCTATCTCCTTCTACCTTTGTGTAGTGTCGATGATGAACCGTTGCTCCATTAGCTTCAAATTCTTCATCAAGGTATTATAACCTTCTCCAAGCTTCAATTCCTTGCTCAGATACCAATGTTGGAGTTTATTGATCTCCAAAGTATAGCTAGAAGTAGGTGAAACCCAACAGGACCTAGTTGACTTTTTCACAAACTTGTATGCACAGACCAGTTTTCTTGTAGAGCAAACTGCTCTTTACTCACTTAGAATTTTCCAAAAAACGTTTCACACACATAAACTAGACTCTAAGAGCTTTCCAACAAGCTATAGAACACCTCAAATGGATAAATACACAATGAGCTATGGCCTCTGCAATATGCAGCTTCAATGGAGACCTTGAAACAGAGATGAACCCTAGGACACACATCACTTGCAGAGACTACTGCTCTTAACTTGCAACTCCAATGAATCTTAAACTTTTCAAAATACATGTAGACTTTGGGAGCTTTCTAACAAGCCAAAGAACACATGATTTGGATACATACACAAGGAGATATGACCTCTTCAAGTTAGAGGTTTAATGGAGACCTTCAGTAGAGGTGAAACCAGAGAACATATACTACTTGCAGAGAGTACTGCTCTCAGCTCACAAATCCAATGATTATGAAAATTTACAGGAAGAAAGTAGACAGTAAGAGCTTTCAATTTGCTATCAAACATGTAATTTGGATATATAATGAGGGAGATACAAGCTCTAAAATCTCTGCATACAAAACTACAACAGCATAGAGATACACATATGACTCTCTTGGACATCCCACAAGATCACGAATTTTCTCCTCTTTTTATAGCATGAGAAACTAATCTAAAACCTTCCTAATACATCTAAATTCGTGGTAGACACTTGGGTGGAGGTATTACATGAATCAAGTGCTCAAATAAGCAAAGTATTGATGGACTTTGAAAACTATCCACATCGACCTTCCACTAGGACACCACTGGAGCTCCCTTGTGACTCACTAATTTGATTCACCATGTTCTAGAACTCACGTGGTATTTTTGCTATCTTTTATGAATAATATTAGCCTTCTTGAAGCATTTGAAGACTTCCCAAAGGTATTTACATAATTTGAAACTTATACCCTACATAAAACAAATGTTCGCAGCATTTATGTCATGGGCTATATAAGCTCATAGACTATGCAAAATCTATGAATGATTCAACATGTGAAGTTCAAGATTCTCAAGCTATCTCAGATGCAAAGCTTTGACATGCATGCTTTGGTCATCTAAATTATGCTAGTTTGCTACATCTGCAAAAATCTAAAATGGTGTCCTCTTTGCCCAAACTTGAGGCACCTTGTAAACATGTGAAGGCTTTATTTTGGGAAAAATGCTACGTTCTTCCCTCCCTAAAGATGGTTCGGTTCGAGCATCTCATAGATTGTAGCTTGTTCATAGTGATGGCTATGGTCCTATACAAACACCTTCTTTTGTGAACTACCTTTACTTGGTGATTTTTATTGATGATTTTTCTAGGCACACATTTGTGTATCCATGGAAAGAAAATTCCAAAGTGTTTATGTGCTTCAAAAAATTTCTAATTATGGTAAAAATATATAAGCATGTAGATTGGGCCTCCATTCTGATGGAGGGGAGGGGGATACATATCTTCTGATTTTAATGTATTTTTGGCTGAGCATGGGATAAAACATCAATGTGCAATATTGTATACATCTCAAAAAAATGGAGTTGTAGAAGAAAGAACAGGTCTCTCATGGAGATGGAAAGGCATATGGTCAAAATGAAGGCTTTACTACGTAGCTTTTGGTTTGAGGCTCTTATGTGTGCAACATATGTACTTAATAAGTGTCCCACCAAAGCATTGTAGTCTATGACTCCATATGAGTTTTGGCATGGTTGCAAGCCATTTTTTGCTCATCTACATGTCTTTGGTTATCTAGCATATGCATTAGTGCTTGAATAGCAACACAAGAAATTGGATGATAAAGTAGTGGAAAGTATTTTTGTTGGGTAGATTTCTGAAAGCAAAGGCTATCGTCTGTATCAGCCACACATTAAACACATCTTGGTTAGCCGTGATGTTTTTTTTTTAGAAGATGCAATTCAACCATTACTTCATGTACTAAGGCTACATTAGTTAGTTCCAAAGATTTGTATGACACTTTGTTGCCTCTTTTTACATGTGGACAATCAAGTGCTGGTCCAAATGAGGCAATTCCTTTGCCTTTATAGGTTCCACATTGTTGGCACACAAAGCAACAAAGGAATCATGCACAATACGGCAACAAGGCCAGATCATTTTTTCCATGGAGTATGTACAACTCAAGTGATTCTAATCACTACACAAACATTGTAAATCCCGTTTTTGGTAGAATAGACTCCATTTTGTGCAAGCCGAGGAGTCCTCAAGCTTGAGGAGTATTAGAAGCACCATCGTACCAATTTTCATAATTTTTAGACTTCGTTTGAGCCCTCAAATAAGCCCTGGAACCTAATTTTTAACTAGGCCGGACACTAGGTCTGGACAGGGCCAAAACTTAGCCAAAAACTTGTCTAATGTTGGAATGAGCACAAAGATCATCAACATAGATTTCTAAGTTCTTCCTCAGGAACTCCTTAAATAGACGATAGGCCACTATCAAGTTGAAGACTACCTAAAAACTCAAGTTCAAGCTAAAAACTTAATCTCTGTACTGTCGACAACATAAAGGAAAGAACCTAACGTGGAACGATCAACCTGAAAGTACGAAGAACATTCAAGTATTCCTGACGACGTAATAGCAGACAAGACTTTAAACACGAGGAATAACTAAAAAGAATCAAGTGACTGGTACCAATTGATCGGCAACGAGGTTGTACTCTGGGCAAAGAATTGGGCTACTTAGATAGGCATATGAACCTTAGATCAGGACGACACCTAGTAAGAGAGAGACAAAGCCTTAGGTCTTCAGAGGCTAGTGTCAATCACACAGCAAGGTCTTGGACCCAGCAGTTGAGTCACCACTCTCATTACTCTAGCTCTGATACCAGTGAATCAGGGATGTCTCAAGGCATGGACAGACCTACGGGAAGTTCAGGAGTGCCTTACTTGTACAGGGTGGAAGGCCCTTACAAAACACAGTTGGAGTACCTTAGGACCAACCGATTAGGTGCTAGCATCTATGAGGACGGCTTAGGAAGATCTGTGGTCCAGATTAAAAACCCTGACCAATCCATAGGACTAGAGCACCCAGCGGTCAAGTTTGAAAACGGTGCATACCTGGACAAGGAAGGAACCATATACGTAGTCACCAGTCATCTAGATAGGACAGATGAATTTGGAAATGTAATTTCAGAAGCGGACTTAGGTGACTTGGAACAAGGAAACATGGGAGTAGAACCTAGAACCCCTCGAGGTAAATCAGTTCTCACTAGGATTATCACGCCTGAGTGGGTTCCCCAAGATAACAAGTGCATAGATTTGCTTCTCAATCGAGAAAGTGACGAAGCCTTTTGGAGGTATAAACCGGATCACCCAACTGATATAGGAACAATCATGATCTATGAGTTTAAGGATCCAGATAGCCCAGGTAGAGTGACCTACTTAGACCACACTTCGGAGAGGATCTTTGTGGTGACAGAAAATGATAGGCATGCTTACACTTGGAAGGGCGAATTCATTTTCCCCCAACCAAGATCAAATGTATCCTATGGTCACCCTGGAGCTGGAACATCCCAGGCTCATGGTATGCAAAGAGACAGAAGTAAAGATAGACCAGAAGTAAGTTTTGCCAATCCAGTGGGCAGAGAAAGAACGAGAACAGAGACGAATAGGGTAGAACCTGAGATGCTTAGAGCCCGCAGGAACCAAAGAAATGTGGATGGATTCCCTCTGCCGAGACCTAGAGAGCATACAAGAACGTTGAGACCAACCCAGCTAGTTAAGTCCATGAAAAATTACTTTGATGGCACAGGAGATCCCTATGATCACGTGGCAGAATTCAAGCAAGTCTTGAGAGCTGAACAAGTGGAGGATCTATTCACGCAGTACAATGCCTTCGGTCTAACCCTTAGGAACACCGCACTTACATGGTTTCAGCCATTGGATGAGCGCAAGTTCAGGAGCATAGACCAACTCCTAGAAGCATTTATTATTGAATTCTCCAAGAGTGGCATAAGACACAATACCTCCTCACTGATTCACAGCTTCAAGCAAACCCCTCAAGAGACTGTGAGACTTGCAGGAAGAAGATTTAGGCAATACCTTGAAAGATGTCCTGTTTCGGAGCTACCCACATCTGCCAAACAAGTAGCCTTATTCCTTGATGGATTGCTGAGTACGAAATTGAGATCCTATGTGTATCTGAAAGACCCTAGGACTATAGAAGAGTGTGTACGCATGTGCATTGACATTGAAGATAACCTAGGGGAAGAACTAGAGCTTTCCAAAATCTACAAAGATTCAGATAGTGCATCTAGTCACTCTTCCACGCAATCCACATCAATTGAGGAACTCGCAGAGAAAGTAGCTCAGAAATTAGGGGTAACTAGTAAACAAATCCCAAGGTTTGCCCCTGTGAAAAGGTGCTACACTTGTGGTGGTGACCACATGGCGAATGTCTGCCCCATTATGGCTCAGCCCCAAGTAAATTCTAGTAGCTAGTACTGCACCATAGAACGGAGATACACCAATCACACCGCACAAGATTGCCCATACAACAAGCAGGCGGTTAGGCAACCCTACCCTCAGCCCTACCAACAAGGCAGATACCAGAACCCGTACCCTCCACAACCATATGGCAGGCCACAACAAAATTTCCAACCTCAATATCAAAACCAACAAAGGCCTCAGCCTGTGCTAGCACAACAACCCCCAGCCCCAGCTAATGTGATTCCGGTAAAGTATACTGCTGCAGAAGAGAACCTGAATAGAGCCATAGTCCCTGTAACATCCTTGCTTTCTGAAAGTGACCCGAGTGACCATAGCTTTGATTCTACACATGTTGATAGCCCCCAGGCCTACTACATGCAGTCTCCTGAGCATGGTGAGTCCTATTATAGCGAAGAGACAAACGAACCTAGTTGGGAGTCAGATTACACGAACGTCATGTATGCAAACCCCAATCCTAGGCCTCAATCTAGGCAGGTAAGACCTCCATTCCCAAGAGGACCGTGCTACAGATGCCAAGGAGATCACCTCATTCGTGATTGTCCCTTGCCTCCACCTACACAACCCCAGTCAGTAACGATCCAAGGTTTTTGCCAAGATTGTGGAAAAGAACATCTCTTACGAGATTGCCCTAAGAATCCTAATAATATGCCAAAAATCACGCCCATCAATGTTATTGAGTTAGTGGTAGATTCCAGCGGAAGTATTACTTCCACTGCACCCGTACAGGTAGTCACGAGAGCTCAAGCAGTGAAGCAAAACCAAGGGGTAGGCCAGGAAAAGAGCCCAGATGCTAGCGATACTGAGAGCCAAAATAAAAAGAGAACAAGAGCTTGGAGAGATAGCCGCGAACGCATGAAAAGGCAATGGGCAAAGAAGATGAGTGAACTTGAGGAAAGTCTACGAGAAACCAAAGCTAAAATCATAGAGATCACATCTCAACCGCACTCTCACACATCCCCACCGCTACCATCCCCATCACCTTCCATCCCTCCACCCTCTAAGACACCCCACGTAACCCACCCACCACCCCAAACAGGATCAGTATTAGCTGATCCCACTCCTGAAGACATAGACATGATGCTTAAAGCATATCAGGCCAGAATCCAAGAAGGGCCAAACGTCACGGATCATGACAAGTGCTATCCTAGAGCTGACCTAGAGATAGAAAGAACCAAGTTGTGCGCGAAAATGGTCGCATTGGCTCAGACTATGTTTGAAGCCAGTCGCCTTTTCAATTACTCGGGCTCAGCCAAAACGCAATTACACTTGGATGGATTCCTAGAGAAGTTAGAGGAAATAATTGCAAGATCTGCCAAGGAAGAAAAAAATCAAGAAAAAGATAAAGCAAGCAAAAACAGGAATCATCCCCCATCGGAAGTGTATGTGGCCAATTCCACTAAACCAGACAACTTCCCCTCTTTAGAAAGAATAGAGAGGCTAATTGCACAATCAGAAAAGGAACCTACCCCTCAAAGAAAGGAAAAAGCTAGAGAATGGATAAGCCAGCCTCTTCAGGAAGCCCATGTGCCTCCTCAAGAAGCTTATCTTCCCCCCCAAAAGGCAGATGTGCTTCCCTCGAAAGCTCACGTACCTCCACAGGTTGCCTACATTCCTTCTCAGGGAGCGTATGAGCCTGCTCGGAAGAGTAATAGAATAAGTAATCCTCCCCAAGAAGCGTGTGCTCCAGCCATCTATGAGAACGAGGAGAGAGCCAACGATAGAATAAGCCCTCCTTCCCAGGTTGCTTATGCGCCTAATTCTACGGAGCCAGATACTTCTTCTTCTATGAATCGGTTTGCACCAGACTTCCTACGAGAGATTCAAGAAGACAAATGGGATAACGAAAGTGAAGTCGCCCCTCCCTTTGAACTTGTGGATGATGCACACGACCAATTCCCACAAGACATCCCATCTATTTACGGGGAACATGAGAGTACTCAGTCTCACGAGAGATTGGACTTTGAATCTAATTCCATACAAGAACTACCCCACTTCACAGGCCCATGGGAAGCAAAATCCACATGTATGAGAGCACCCACAGTCATGGTAAGGAACGACGACTCAGTCATACCTAGGAACACAGAGGTAGTGAAGAACACTAACGTGCAATGTAATCTCAAGTTAGAGGAGCTACTCAAGGTTAGACCTGAATTATGGAAACATGTAGCCAAACAAGTACCAGAGATAGCAAAACCTCATTCACAGGTAGGATCCCATAGGACAGTGCCAGAAATTCCCTTGGATAAGATAGGAGATATGTGTGAAGGTGAAGAAGGGAACACCTATCTTCCCATCACCTACCAGGAGTACACCACCAAGGCAATCTTGGACTCAGGTGCAGGAGTTGCAATTGCCACCACCTCCTTATGGAAACGTTGGGGCAAGCCAGCACTCAGGCCAACGAGAATGAAATTGCAGATGGCCGATGGTCACATAGAGAAACCCGTAGGATTGCTAGAAGGCATAACTCTCTCCACTTGTGGTGTTGAGTTTGAGCATAGCTTTGCTATATGTGACTTCAGCAAAAATCATGCCTATGAGATGATTTTGGGAAGACCATTTATGCGACAATTGCAAGTGGTACAGGATTGGGGAACCAACTCCTTGTATTTGCAACACTTGGGTGTTACGACCAAAGTCAATCTCAAGGATTACTCTCATAGAGATGTACCTCCTATCCAGTGGAATCCCATCCATAGAGCCAAAGATGATACGGAATCTGTGCATTCCATAGGGTCAGGATTCTCTTGGATGCATGAAGACACCCACTTATGGATGTGCAAAGTAGCAGTAGAGGAAGAGAAGAGAGAAAAGGCCAGAGAAATAGGTGCGAGCGAAACTCATAGACCCATTCAAGACCCAGCCTATGCACCTGTAGTTTTTCCAGACGAAGAATTTGAACCTCACGGTTGGGCAGAAATCTTAGCAACAATGGACGTAGCCATCAATGAAGAACAATGGACACCTCACTGTGATGAGGATGGCTATGACATTTCAGTCTTCTCCATAGAGCCAATCATGGGAGAGGCAGTTCTAGAAGAATGCGAACCTAGCCCTGATGCATATGAGGATGCAAGTGACTCCGATCTAGAGTCAATCATTATGGACCCACCATTTGCATCAGATGAAGAATACTTCCATGAAGTAGAATTTCAACCCCAGAGGCATGGAGAGGTTACGACTAATGTAAGATTAGCAACACATGTGACCCCGACGGAAGAAGGAAAGAAACGAAAGAAGAGAGAAGCCTCACCAAAAGAGGAAGAATCTTTGTTTGAGGTCCCAGAAAATTTTAAGAAGTATGAGATAGATGACAGGAGAGTCATGATTAGAATGCCTAAACGAGAGGCACAATCAGGAGAGGCCTATGATAACAAAGAAACTACCAAGAAAATCGTAGTGACCCTAGAAGAAGGAGAGGAGAGATGCACGTATATTGACCTCACAGAAGAAGAAGAGCACGAATTGGTTGCCTTGCTAAGAGAATACAGAGATGTATTCGCTTGGAGTTACAAGGATTTGAAAGGTGTTGACCCTGACATATGCTCACACACTATCCCCATGACCTCAGATGCCAAACCCTCTAAGCAAAAGCCTTATACATATAACGATAATTACGCTGCTAAGATCAAGGAGGAGATAGATAGACTGGTCGAAGCTGGATTCATCTATGAAATTGAGCACACTGAATGGGTATCCCCCATCGTAGTGGTGCCCAAGAAGAATGGCAAACTGCGTGTGTGCATTAACTTGAAGAAGGTTAATGCAGCCACAATCCGGGATAACTATCCGCTTCCCATCACAGAACATCTCTTAGAAAGAGTGGCAGGCAAGGAAGTGTACAGCTTCCTTGATGGATTTTCGGGCTACAATCAAGTAGCCATAGCTCCAGAGGATCAGCATAAGACAGCCTTTGCCACAGAATGGGGCATTTTTGCTTTTAGAGTAATGCCATTTGGGCTTACCAATGCACCAGCCACCTTCCAGAGGCTGATGTGCCATGTGTTTAAGGAGTTCCTAAGGAAGAGTTTAGAAGTCTATGTTGATGATCTCTGTGCTCATTCCAATGTTAGACAAACCCATATTCCTGAACTCAGACAAGTCTTTGACAAATGTAGAGAATATCAAGTCTGCCTGAACCCAGAAAAGTGCGTTTTTATGGTCAGGCAAGGCAAGATTCTAGGACACATAGTGTCAAAGAATGGCATATCTACTGACGAAGAAAAAGTGAGAGCCATAGCAGAGCTACCTAGGCCAAAGAATGTCAAGGAAGTACAAGCTTTCATGGGGCATTGTGGATATTACCGACGATTTATACACATGTATGCGGTCATCGCAAAGCCCATGTACGGACTCTTGACTAACTTTGAGTGGACTGATGAATGCGAGAATTCCTTCCAAGAGCTTAAACGAAGATTATGTTCAACACCAATCTTGACCACACCAGATTGGAATAAGCCATTCCATGTTCATGTGGATGCATCCAATTATGCCATTGGATGTGTGCTTGCACAACCTACTGGTGAAGGTAATATGGATCTTCCAATTGCCTATGCTAGTAGACAATTGAATGCTGCTGAACGAAATTATACCACTACTGAACGAGAAGGATTAGGCATGGTATATGCAGTTAAGAAATTTAGACACTATTTGCTTGCAAATAAGTTTAAATTTTTTACTGATCATCAGGCATTGTTATATCTTGTAAACAAGCCATGCAATACAGGAAGATTAGTGAGATGGTTTCTCTTGCTAATGGAATATGATTTTGAGGTTGTGGTAAGAAAAGGTAGGACTCACTTGAGAGCAGATCATCTCTCTAGGCTCACATCGGGAGAAGCCCCACAAGGAGTGCCAGATGACCTTCCTGATGCTTACTTGTTTAATTTGGAAGTTGTACCGCAGTGGGCCAAGCCATTGGTACCAGTATTGACATACGGGCCTAATCATCCAGTGATAAACACACGGAATAGGGAGGTTGTAAAAGCCCAAAAGTACCACATCATGGCAGGAAGTATGTACAAGCACACAGATCAAGGGATCTTGGCTTGTTGCGTAGAAGAGGATGAGTACGCTAAGTGGTTGCAACTAGCACATGTAGGTGCACTAGAGCAACACCATTCAAAACAACGAACTTTACAGACTCTAAAGAGATTCGGAGTGCATTGGCCAACTATGGAAGCTGATGTCCAAAAGTTGTGCAAGGAATGCCCAATCTGTTGCACTAAACCACCAGTGGAACACGCTACTCTGTATCAAGTATCCATTGTGCCAGATTGGAGTGAACCTCTAGTATCATTCTTGCGGACAAACACATTCCCTCCAGACATGACTCTAGCTAGGAAAAGGAGTTTAGAACAAGAAGCCCTGGATTATTCACTCATAGGTGATAATCTATATAAGCGCGGTAAAGATGGTTACCTGAGGTTATGTGTCCATGAAAGTGAATATCTCAAGATCTTGGAAACTGCCCACCAAGGTGTAGCAGGAGGACACTTTGGACCGGATCGGGTGATCAAGGCAGTACTATTTGCGGGATTCTGGTGGCCTACCCTTCACATGGATGCACATACCTATGTGAAACGGTGTGATGTATGTCAAAGGACTCAGTATCCTATACGCAAAGATGAGATGCCACTGAAACCCATGATGGGCGGACGTGCATTCTCTAAGTGGGGAATAGACTTCGTAGGTCCTATTAATCCCCCAGCTAAGGGTTCTCATGCGGAATACATCATTGTTGCAACAGATTATCTCACCAAGTGGGTAGAGGTAAAGGCTACGACAAAGAACGATGCTCAAACAACTGCCAAATTCTTGTTTGAGAATGTATTCACGAGATACGGGCTACCTATAGAGCTTGTAAGTGATAGAGGCACTCATTTCTTGAACGAAGTGATTGAAAATCTACTCCAAGAATTCTTGGTAATACACAAGAAGTCTGCCCCCTATCATCCTCAAGCTAATGGACAAGCTGAGAGCACTAATAAGATTTTATGCAATGTACTAACGAAATTAGTGAACACTAAACGCTCTGATTGGGACAAACAGCTACACCATGCTGTTTGGGCATACCGAGTGGCCTACAAAACGGTACTCCAAGCCACTCCCTTTCAGATGGTATTTGGCCAAAATGCTGTGCTACCCTTGGACTTCCTGATCCCTACATTGAGAGTAGCACAAGAGCACGAATGGACAGGTCATGAGCTCTCCTCTAGGATCTTTGACCTTGAACGATTAGGAGAAACAAGACTGAGAGCCGCCGCAGGAATATATGCAGCCAAGAAGAGACAGAAGGCATACTTTGATGCCCATGTGAAGGATAAAGGCTTGAAAGCAGGAGATCTAGTCTTAGTCTATACACTGAAACAACATGCGAGAAAGCTAGAAAAGAGAGGCTACGGACCTATGATCATCAATAGGATCTCCACGAGTGGAGCAGTACAACTAGCCACGTTAGAGGGTGATGTTCTCCCTAACTATATCAGCGGTTGCAGAGTCAAGTTGTATCAGGAACCCCTCACGGAGGAAATGCTCAGCCGACTCAACACTGCTAAGAAACGCAAAGAGGAAGAAAAGCGCATTCGAGAAGAGGCTCAAGCAGAAGCTTTAGAACGCATCAGGAGGATGAAATTACGAAGGCAAGGTAGAGATCAGCCTAGAGCGAATGACTATGCAGATCAAGGATTTCCTATGGCCATGTGTGAAGTTGCAGGAACAAGCTCGCATAGGATAATTGATAGACGTCCTTTCATAACCCTAGATATAGGACAAGGAAAGAGTGCACGGAACGTAAGAGCCTTGATTGACTCAGGCGCAGCCACTAGTGCTGTTAGAGTGTCTTACTGCCAAGAATTACAATTGACTGTCAATCCTGTGGAAGCATATCTCATAGGACTGGGAGGCGTGGAAACCCCTTGCATGGGAGAGGTGGAACTCCCCCTCTACATTCATGATGAGGCAATGACAGTTAAAGTACTGGTGTGTCAAGATGAGGATCTCACTGAACCTCTCGTCTTGGGTCAAGATTGGATCTATGACCAAGCAGTCAATCTAAACCTAAGAAGTGGACTTCTCCAGGTTTGGGTCAATCATAGTAGAGTTACAGTTGAATTAGACAATGGAGCACTCAAGGAACTAGGAAAAGCACAGACTCCTGGTCCTTCCAGGGGTACACATGAAGATGACCATGCTGTTCTTGTTCAAAACCCTGTGTTGCAGAGGAATGATATTTGCAAAAAAGGAGTCAGGGATGCAACGGAACTCCCTTCTTTTCCAAAGGCCAGAAGGAGGCAGCAACCAAAGGTGGATCAAAGGCAGAAGAAGCAGAGTACTACCTATGTCCGAGATCAAAAGTACCTGCGCAGCAGAATGTCCCAGAAAATAAACCAGGTGTGGGTGCGGAAAGGCGAACAACCGGTTGCACCACCGCCAACTACACGGGCAAAGCCTCTTATTAGTAACCAACAACACGACGCTAATAAGAAGTCTTTCAGAAATTCTTCTACTAAAGTAAAATCTATTTGGGTGCCCAAGAAGTCGATGAAGGCAAGCCCACAATCAAGACAAATTTGGGTGCCTAAGGCTTGCTTGAGGGCACAAGTAGTTACGCCAAGGCCACAACCTATGCAGCATAACCCATCTACGAGTACAACCAGTATTCCCTCGTGCTCAACACTTAGGAACACACCAAGACCCATGAGCATGCATGTAATCACTTATAAGTGGGTCCCTAAAAGGCCCCATTCCCAAACAGCGACACCGACACAGCTCTCTAGAGTCTCTACGAAACCGAAAGCAAAGTCCATCCACCGCATTTGGCAGTCTAAGACCTGTAATAAACCCCCCGACCCCAATTTGTAAATTCACCCCACTTACTCACGGCATTAGTCTCCTAGGAATACACAAACATTAACTACACTCACTGTCTTCGTGCACTTACTAACCACTAACTCACCATCTACCTCATGATTATGTTGTAACGGGGACAACAACGGATTTATTCTGTCCATTTCGATGTTCACACATGATTCTATATTCTCACAGAATCAGAGGGCAAGAAGAAAAATGGCAGAAGCGACAGGTTCGGGCTCACAAGTAGGGATACTTACTGCAGGAATTGATGTGGATAGCCTACCTGTGGACGTGCCCCCGACTGAACGACCAGTGGAGATGCAACACCTTCAGCAAATCCCGGTGCCAGACCCACCTACAGGGATCACGGAAAGAGTCCATGCCAATTCTCATTGGTTCAATGGCATGCCAGGTCCATTAGGAGAGGCCAAGTATATCTGGGAGTCTAAGTGCGAGTATGACAGATCATGGGTGCGATTCCAATTTTTCTCCAAGGAGTTCGAGACTTTACAGAACACCGAAGACCTCCAGATCATATGGCAACGAGCAGGGTTGGCAGAATATTTTGAAGCCCCACTACCTAAACCCGATCTCCTCCGATGTTACTATCTGGTCTCCACATTACAAGCTCATGAAGATAAGGACCAACCCGGATCATTTGTTCTCCCCTCATTGCTGGGCAACAACGAGTTGAAGAGATTTGAACTTACTGTGGAGTTGGTAAGCGACGCTTTAAATATGCATGGCACGCATGTGCCCTCAGAAAAGGATGCTCTCGTTCCCACCAACATGAAGGACAGGAAACTATTGAAGCTGAAAGACATGGCAGCACTCACCCCAAATGTGTCCATCCCTCTCCGCATGTGCATGCAACATTTCGCCTTCCCCGGCCAAGACCGATTCACGCAACCACACAAGAAGATCTGGTTTGCTCTCTACTTGGCGGAAGCAGGTGCGTTACCCATTAAGCTACCAGTGTGGATTATAGATCAGTTGTATGAAGCAAACAAACGGGCTTCTAGGAAATTAGTGGTGAATGGATGCTGTGCAATCACACGCATCATTTACCGATGCTTGGCATATGATGTCCCCATTGAACGTGCCTTAACTTGGGCACAATTACAAATGTTTAAAAGGCTCAAGACGTCCACACATCAGTCCAAGCGCATGAGGGGCGCGATCCCTTGTGTCCAGACAAGGGAAGTCCTGACCACTCCTAAGGCATCACCACTAAGAGAGGGCACTGTACCTCCCTTTACCATTAGGATACCCAGGTCGGAATCTGACACTACGACACAACCTACCTCATCGGCTCCTCCTGTTACACCTGAATTCGAATTTGCTGCCACCGGAGAGGCTGAAGGACTGGACCCCCAGGATTTCGAAGCATTCCTACAAAGCACACAATTCTCTGATGTGGAGTTTTATTCAGAGGCAGAGGAGCAGGGCACATCCTCACGAAGAAGAAGAAAGTCTACAGACGGTAGACATGTCCATTGGAGTGACGCTCAGCAAAGTCAACAACACGGACACCCGGAAGAAGAAGAAGCGTATGAAGAAGAGACCACTGAAGCCCCAGCATATACAGCAGAACTCCGAAGGCTGTATCAGATTATGGAAAGAGTGCGATCGCAGCAGTTACTCACTGAACAGAGCAGCAGAGTACTTATGACTTAGTTGTTGGAAGAAGCGGGAGTTGACTCAGAGTACAGGGAAGGTCTCTTATTGATGGCAGAAACATATGGAGTTGTAGAAGCTGTGCGCACTGCCATTCAGAGGCCTTCAGTTCAATATGACCCACGAAGGTTCCAGACACGACCTCGCTCAGGTAAAAATATCCAAATTCCCATTACAGTTGCAGAAGAGCCAACTACTACACCTGAAACTATCAAGACAACCTCCCAAACAGCTAGCCAACAGCACCCAGCCACCCATGAGGAGTCTGCCGAGCCACTACCACCTACTTCCCCACCATCACCTCCTAGAAGAAAATCCGTGGAAACCACATCGACTACTCAACCCACTGACCCCACCTTCATCTTCCGTACTCCCATCTCCAGTGCCACCCTATTCTCTACCACTGATAACCCGACCTTCGAAGCAAACCCCATCACTACACAATCCACCGAACCCCTCCTAGAACCTGCCCTAGGGCAACCATCCCCAACGCCTTCAGCCACGGGTCATCCTGACCCTAGATCCACATTCATGGGCTTCCCTGTTACCACGCAACCCTTTCAACCCTTCTCAACTTTACGACCCCAACCCCCGATATCCCTCTCTCCATTTCTACAATCCCTCCATGACATCTTTGCTCTAAGGGTTTTTCAACCAGGCTCTCAACCATTCCCTGCCTTTTCCGCTCCCCACCCCACTTCGCACCTATTCACCACTTCCACACACACACCACCTACCATACCAATGTATATGGCAGACCCCACACTCACACCCACTCCTGAAGGTATGGACATTTCACCACCCACGGCACCTCCACCCACGGTTTCACCTCCTCCCATTCCCCCTCCACCAATTTCACACACAACTTCCGTAGACACATCATTCACTGTCTCCCTTCCCCAATTCCCTTCCCATGCATCTCCCACGGTAAACACCACACACTCATCTATAGGAAATGCATTGGACACCATGTTGGCGTGTATATCAAATTTAAGAACAGATTACATTCAGCTCCAGCAACAAAACGAACGCCTGCAAGAGCACTCAGGGACACTACAGCACCGCCTTGCGGCACTAGAAGAGGAGAACGCTCGCCTCCACACACAGTTCCAAACCCTCCAAGAAGCCCATAACATATTGGAGGTACAGCTACAGAACATAGATAAGGAAGCGGTGCAGGTGGTAGAAGGTCACCTACGGACACAGCTAGAACGCAACTCAAAACTTCAGCGAAATATGGCACTACTCAAACGCCATCTTGCGGCTGCTCAGGAAGAGAATAGACGCCTGCAAATACAGAATCAAGAGAACCTGGAGGCAGCTATTGAGAGCACACCGGGGGCACCCATCAGCCCATCCAAGTTTCAAGCGGTGACCCCCGATAATATCAAGATTATATTGGAAGATTATGCCATGCTGCTCGAAGCACATGATAAGCTATCGGAGGAGCTGGGACAACTGAAGCAGGAACACCAACAAGGACCAACAGCAGCCCCTCCAACCACCCCCTCTGCGGCTTCGCTTCTCACGGACGCAGAGGCCATAAAAGATCTCCAAAAACAGATCACTGAATTGCAAACACGCCTAATGCAATATGAGAGACCATCCTCCCCTCCAGAGGCTCCCACGGACGAAGAAGTTGTGCAAATTCCTGTGGAACAAACGTTTGACGAAGAATACGATCCGCAACCATTCCCAGGAGGCCAACAAACAGAAGAAGCGCAGGACACATTCGAGGCACCACGGCCCCCATGGTTACGACAAGTGGAAGAAATAGGGAGTTCGCACGAAGAGCGCACCGTAGTGCAAAATCAGGCCATGAGGGTCATAGAGGAGACTGTGTTACAATCAGCTTACTTTAAGAACCTGTCATCAAGACGCCTGATTCTCTCATCGGAACTCCAATACAGGCCGTATTACATTATTTTGGCTGATTATAATGCAGAAATACAAAGAGTCACGGGTCAGATTCCTACTTTTGCGACCCAATTTCAACCCAAAGACCTTCCTCCAGAGGTGCAAAAAGGTAAAATTCGTCAACCAACATGGCGGCAGAAACTTTTAGAGACCTATCCAGAAATGCTACGCACATGGAACAACGCGCCTTTGCACCTCTTGTACAACCCATGCTACGGTCCAGTTCCCCGCCGCAGGTCGTGGAAGGCGTTCAATATCAAGGTACAGAACAATGCGCAATGCAAGGAATGGCTGAACTACCCGTACATTGCGCCACCACAGGGACCACCATCAGTAGCATATATGATGGGGACCATTCGCCACTGGATGCCGCGCTTGAAGCCCATGCAAGATGTAGCAGCGCAAATGATGCTTAAAATCTTAGATATGATGCAAGTAGTACTGAAGACCTTTAGAAATGCAGCCGCACCACAGGTACGTCTTCCGTGGTTTAGCAATGGAAATTACGACTTGGTGTATGACATGAGCACCACCCCCAGTATTCGTGTGGCTTACGCTTGGCATGCACGCATCAAATACCTCCCCGCCTGCTACAAACAGACCTTCGAAGAAATGTTCAGATCAGGTTTCTGGGAGTATCACTCGGAGGTTTTCGCACCAAAGCCAACACATCTGCTCCAACTGTTTGCTTGTGAACAAGCAATGTATTCAGAGTACTACACCACCCCGCAACCAGAGACCCCTAGTGCAATCAATTGGGAGGCATTGGAAGCCGATCTAGCAAGAGGCTTAAGGATAGGAGAACATGAACTGGCCACCAATGTCATCCAATATTACATCGACCACCCGAGAGAACAAAGGTCTGTCAGGGGCGACAGACGCTAGGAAGGGGGGAGTTGTTGGCACACAAAGCAACAAAGGAATCATGCACAATACGACAACAAGGCCAGATCATTTTTTCCATGGAGTATGTACAACTCAAGTGATTCTAATCACTACACAAACATTGTAAATCCCGTTTTTGGTAGAATAGACTCCATTTTGTGCAAGCCGAGGAGTCCTCGAGCTTGAGGAGTATTAGAAGCACCATCGTACCAATTTTCATAATTTTTAGACTTCGTTTGAGCCCTCAAATAAGCCCTGGAACCTAATTTTTAACTAGGCCGAACACTAGGTCTGGACAGGGCCAAAACTTAGCCAAAAACTATAAAAAGAGCTAGAGAGCTCATTTTTGAGGTTAAATTGTAATTGAAACAAACTTGTAAGAGCTTTTGAAAGTAATCTAAAGAACTCCATTGATTCTCTCTCTTTGTCTTGCCGTGTGCGCGCGTGTGTGTGTATGTGTGTGCATGCTTGTGTGCTTCTCACTCACGCACTTGTGCCGCCACACGCTCGAGGTCTTCATACCATCCTCACGTCTTCCCGGATTGACATTAAAGGAGGTGCTACTCATCACTGAGCTACACACATGATGATACAGATCATTCCATTTCTAGTGTAGATTTATGTGATGCACTTGTTGATGAGAGGGCTGATATAGAGCAAGCAAAAGCTATGGCTGGTGTAGACTTTGTGAGATAGTAAATTAGATGCACCTCACCTCAATCATATCATACTCATTTAGGATTCCATAGTGCTTCTTTTGCATCAGATTGCCATGCAATGGCTTCCTCTAGTCTTTGTGATGAGAATTAGGCTATTTCTTTTGATGAAGCACAAAATTCAAAAAATTGGATTGCTACTATGCAATCAAAATATAATACTATTATAAATAATGGTACTTGGTCTTTATGTTATTTTCCTCTAGGCAAAAAGGCCATCGACACTAAATGGGTATACAAGCTGAAGTGTAAGCGTGATGGAATAATTGACAAGTCAATTGGTATAAAGTTAGGCTTGTTGAAAAAGGTTATGCTCAAGAGATATGCATTGATTTTGATGAGAACCCCACATGCCAAATGACCAATGTTCATAGAATTTATTCACTTGCAGCTCATCATGGTTGGATTGTACATCAATTGGACATTAAAAGTACATATCTGAATGGTGACTTACATGAAGAAGTGTATTTCATCCCCGTGGTTTTGTGGAGAAAGGGCATGAAAACAAAGTGTGCAGGTTGAAAAAGGAATTATATGGTTTGAAGCAAGCACCACCTGCTTGGTATGAAAAGATACATGCCTACTTGATTATACATGGTTTTGAGAATAGTCCAAGTGAGAGAACCTTATATGCTAAGTGTGCATATGATGTACCTTTGATTATTGTCGTGTATGTTGATGACATGTTGCTCACTGGTCCTAATGAGAAGCACATTTTTTAATTTAAGGTTGATTTGCATGCCTCTTTGGAGATGCTAGATTTGGGGCATTTTCATCTCTTTTTGGGCATTCCGCTTATGCAAGTTTATGAAGGAATAGATTTGTGTCAAAAAAAATATATTGGCACATTATTATAGCATTTTGGCCTTGAAGATTGCAAACCTATTGACACTCCTATGGAAACAGGTTTATGGTTTAGTCTTCATGATGCTGGAGATGCATTCTGATGTTGTTCTTTATCAATAGGCTATTAGATGCTTGATTTACTTATGCATAACTTGCCCTCATATTCATTTTTTTGTCTCTCATATGAACAGGTTTATGCATGGCCCATGTGTCAAGAATTGACAAGCGGCTAAACACATCTTTTGCTATTTGAGTGGTACTCAACCACTTGGATTGTTTTATCCCAATTGGGATCATTACGACTAGATTTACATGCTTTTTTTGACTCTCACTAAGCTGGTTATTATGATAGTCATTGTCCTCTAGTGGTTTTTGCTTCATGGTTGGTAGCTCATGCATATCCTGGTTAAGCAAGAAACAACCTATTATGGCCACTTATAGTTGTGAGGTTGAGTATAGGGCAACTTTCATACTGGCTATTGAGTGTGTGTGGGTTATATGCCTTTGGCTAATTTGGGTGTTGGTCAGTGTTCTGCCACCACCATCTTCACTAACAATCAGAGCACATGGGTAGTTGCGAGAAACCCTATGTTCCATGCTTGCACAAAGCACGGCATTATCATTATTTTAATGAGAGGTTCTCCACTAGACAGATCAGTTTGGTATAAGCCCCACAGAGGACAACTTTGCACATCTTTTCATAAAGGCTCTAGCTAGGGAGAAGTTTGAAGATTTTTGCGAATCTTTGGGCTTACTCACTTTTGTGGATTGATCTCTTTCCACATACCTTGGCACTTCCTTATACATGAGTGACAGCTCCTTGTTTGCTGCATCACTCGAAGGGGGAATTTGTTGATATATTTTGGTAGTGATGTGTATGAACACACTTAGGAGCACCGAAGCACTTTTTTCCCTCTTTAGGAGGTTTTTTTCCATTGGTTTGTATATTCGCTTATAACCCTAAGATGTCATGCATCTTCGTACATTCACTTCGTTGTGTTGTGCTCCAAGTTTCTTCTTCTTCCTTGTGTTGTCTATGTGCTTTTGTAGACCTAAAAATCCAACATTTGGGTTGTATCAATAATTTGACCTGAGTGGCAATACTGGTTGTTTCGAGCTTTCTTGGAAACTACTTACTGTCTAGCTAACTTGAAGTTATGATTTCACATATCATCATAAAAATTTGACATGAACTTTCATTTACCTTCTATGTGATGTTTTATTTCTTTATATCTTTTCTTGAGTTTGAAACAAAGGTTATGTATCATTGGTCAATCCATCTTTGCTTCTTTTCTATTTAAAACATCTTGCATCCAAATTGGATACATTTTGAATTATGTTTGAAGTACAAGAGTCTTGCTTTTATTTATGGATAAAAAAAGGTACAAAAGTCCTCTATCAATACAAATCCTTGTTTCTTTATCATTTTAAAATCTTTTAGATTCTTTACTAGAAATGATAATTTGCTAATATGTTCAAAGATTTCAAGGATTAAGCTTTGCTTATAGATTTCCCAAAAGATATACTTTTTCAATCTTCTTCCCCTCTAGGTATGAAAATCAAGCTATGACTTATACTTTGATTTTTTATAGCGATTAATTTATTAAGATCCATCTTTGTCTCAAATACCTGTGAATCTTTGTATAATTATGATTGAATTTATACTTTCTTTAATAATTCAAGGAATAGCCTTTTGATTCGTCTTGTATCTATGTAACACAAAGTGATACTTTTGAACTAGTACATGCTTTATTTAGCATGATGAAAGCTAATTGTTTTTTTGTTCTCACTAGGTGCACCTTGTTAAAAACAGTTCATATTTGAACATCTTCATCATATTCAAAGGTGTAGTATTTTGGATTTCAGCATAACTTAATGTTGAATCAACATCTATTTTTAAGATATTCCTTGAATGTTAAAGTATGGATGATACGTTACTGAAGATTACTTATTAGAGTATAAATTTCTAATTCCTTGGACGTTATGCCGTAAGGTATTGAATTAGAATTGCCAAACTTTTGTCATCTGAGATACTTAATAGACATCTTTCAATAAGCCTTTCTCAATTTGACTTTGGTACCTTTATCTTTGAAAGCTATTGTGTACCTAAGGACAATCCTAGGGACTTGCGGAGAAAGAGACTATACCTCGATCCCCCTCAAGTGCATATAGTGGGGATTCACGCTTTATTTATCAATCTGAGGAGTATCTAAACCTAGCTGAGTGTATGAAGACATGCATTTAAACGACAATCAATGCAAATGAGCTTCCCAAAGAGTGCAAACAAGGCTAAGACTATTCCAAACAAGCTTCAACTCTCAGTCATGGTGTCATGATACTTGGAGCAGCAGCCAATAGTAAATCGAGCTTCTCTCCCAGCTCCGAACTCTGAATATAGCAGATAGCTATGCATTTTGAAGCTCTCGCGAAGACACATCCAATGGTGGTATTTTCACTCCATTCTGACGCTTCTACTTCAAGTTATGAGCAAAATACTGAGTCGTGGGAATGACCTTCCTACACTTCAACACTTCCTACACTTCACACACACCTTAACAACAGCAAACAAACACTTTCATGGATAGAAAACACTTCTTAATACTCTTTTCAAGCAACACACATGCATACAAGCTCACAAAGAAGAAGATATAAAGAGGAGAAGACACAAATTCGAAATTCTGTGGTCTTGATTCTCACAATGGCAAAAAGTCTTTACAAAGAGTCATAAATTGACTTATATACATGTGCCCTAAAAATGGTCCTTTCACACAAGAGACCGGCACTTTATTCACTAAAAGGCTAATTTCCTACTAATTTACATGGGTAAGCTACTAATCTCCATGGGTATGCATCTAGGGGACTCCTCTAGTGCATTTACAACGGAAAATATGTTACAAAAATGGTTATAATACAAAAATAGAGTGTCCAAATCGAAAAAAAATTTTAGGACCCCTTTTTTTCTGCCTTTTGCTCTTCTTCGCTTTGCAACACTCTCCCCCTCTTTATCTCTGTCGTCCCTTGACAGGCTTTACTTCTTGTCTGTCACTTGTTGTCCGCATGCATCTCTTGGTCAGTTCTGCCTGCTTGTTAGACAGGTGTTCAGTTTTGATGGCCTCTTCTTGATTCTTCTTTTACATCCTCTGGGCCTGATGCATTCGTGTTGCCTGTTAAGTCGGGCTGCCACGCACGCCACCAGTGGAAGGTATGAGGATGTGGTCCTTCAGCCTTCGATCTGGACCTTCCAAAGATCAAGAGGTTGAAGCACCCTCGTGTGGCTATAGAACCGCCGGATATCTTCTTGCACTTCTTCATGGATACTTCCTGGCCTTGGTTCCTCCTTC
This sequence comes from Ceratopteris richardii, assembly GCA_020310875.1. NCBI lineage: Eukaryota > Viridiplantae > Streptophyta > Polypodiopsida > Polypodiales > Pteridaceae > Ceratopteris > Ceratopteris richardii. The sequence goes on from CM035434.1 coordinate 99,589,867, forward strand.
TCACCTACGTGTTTTTCCTTGATGTGTGCCCCTGCGGGGCTCTGTGCAAAGATGGGTGTTGCGCCCCTGCGGGGCTTCTTGCAGAGATGTATCTTCAAATATGATCTTTTTAGTGAAGCTTCTTTCTTTGTCTTCTTCTTTTCTTCTTTTTGCTTGACTCTCCCTCAACACTGCCCCCCTCCTGAACCCTGTCGTGCCCGACAGGCTTTGGAAGTCGACAGGAGTACATTCTATATACTTTTTGCTCTATTTCATTAAGCAGATTAGCTTCACGTATCATGAGTTGCTTCCACTATTCTGCTTTCACACCATCATGTGGCGGCTGTCTATGGTCAACGAAGAAGCTTAGCTCATATGCCACCAGTCTGGCATTCAAATTGGATGACATTTTTAAGAAAATTTTTGAGTCAATTTCAAAAAACCTATGAAAAATGCTTCTTTGAATGTTTGCATATATGTACTCGGTAAAAACATCAGCCTAGAATAATATGCCATTATTGTGGGTCGGCTAGGCATAACAGACAAATAAAAAACGAGAATATCTGTTCCCTGATTAATGCCAATGAAATTTAAAAATGTATACGTCGCGTGCTTGAACACCTTCAAAACTGTAAGGATCATGCTGAGAATTTTATTTGTCATTTTGATAGTTACATCAGGTACTGTTGCATAACAATGTAGCCAAAATTCAATGGTTTTTACCATATAATCTTCGGTTGGTAGATAGTTATGAGGTGGACTTGGAAGTAGCGGATAATTCAGCCACTGTTTATTGATAACACCACTCTTTTGCATATCCAAAAATTCTCTTGCTTCTCTGCAACGTGGTGTTGGGCAAAATGAAGGGATTACCTGTAATAAGTATGGTGCTGCTTGCCAATGCACCCGCAATGTAGGATTTTTCTCCAAAAATTTTCTTCTCCATACCGGCTGAGCAGCTTCAAATTCTTCTTGAGTATACTTGAATGTGTCATCTTTGAAGTGCAACTGTTCGTCTAGATTTCTCTATGTGATCTTCTTTATGTATTGCCTTGTTTTCTCTTTCAATAATCCGTACGGAATATTGAAAGGCTTCATTATGATATCCAAGTCTTTGCCATTTATTTTTGCTTTCTTCAATTACTTTGATCACTTCATTTTCAAAATTCTCTGTCAACCGGGACACCAATAGTGCCCGTTCCTTCTGACCTATTTCTACAGTGTATGGCATGGGATGATCATCACATGGGTTCGCCATCTGCTCTTTTATTGGAGAATTATAAATCGGGGGAGATAGAGGACGTACCTCTACCTCATCAGTAGGATTTTCTTGTATTGGCTCAACTGGTGTCCCGATGGATACTTTCTCTTCTGCTTTGGTTTCTAATTGTGCAAGTCGTTCAGCCTTCTCTTTAACTTCTTGCATTGCTGCTCGGAGTGCCTCTTTGGTAGCAAGTAACTCATTACCAATCTCTGCTACCTGATCCATATTTTCATTATAACTTACTGCAAGTTTTCCATTGGCCGTATTCAACTGCTTTTTTAGCTCATTGGTTTCTTGAATGTATCTACGTTCCCATTCTTCTCTTAAGGCCTGCTCTTGCTTCAGCAATTCTGCATACTTCTCAATATGATCTCTTAATTCTTTCTGGTCAGTAGCAGAAGTCTCTTGTTTTTCTATAGGCTCATCATATAATAATGCCTTCATCAATTCTTTATTTCTGCTGTGTAAACTATCATTTTCCTCCATGTATACTTTTAATTGTGTTTCTAGCAAGTTGCTTCTAGCTTTCATTCTCTCCTTGTCTGCTTCGCTGGCTTCATGTTGTCTTTGTATATCTATCAATTGTGCCTGGAGCTGATGATGCTGTTTCATCAATGTGTTACATTGCTCTTTAAGTGAGGTTATCTCCCTTCCTTTGACAGAAATCTCTTGCTAGGCTTGGATGAGCTCTGCGGACAATTGTTCACTCATGATTTGAAATTGATTCTTTTCCTGCATGGCCTTGTCGTAATCCGCATCTGTTTCTATCATTTGCTGTTGTGTGTTGTTAAACGCTTGTTCTAACTGTCAGAAGCGCGTTTAAATGAGTGTTGGGTTCTTGGGAGTGGAAGGGGTCTGTAAAGACAGAGGCCCTATGCTTGTTTCCCAAAATTACTTCACAACACAATATACCAACATTCAAGATTCTATCAAGAATTGGTATCTCATTCTCGATCTTTATGGTTCATCATTTGAACTCTATCAGAGTCTGCCGAACACACTGTACCAGACTATCAGTATCGTAATACCGAATTACCTCAGAACCCTTTTTTCGAGTACACACTACTGTAACATTTAAGAGTAGTTCAACCTTCACCGAATAGCGCTCACAATCCTACAAACCGAAAACACAGAAGGACTCAACAGTTTCAGACACATAGTGATGAAGACTAACACACACTGGAGATAACCATTACTGTAGCCAAATCTCACCATACAAGTACAGATCTCAATACTGAGGACAACACAATCCTGCACAACGTTTTTAAGGACACTACCACAGTTACACAGACTTCACCAAACAATTGGCAGAACATTTCAAGAAAGAGGGACACCACGATATACGTACTTAACCGAACAATCACCACAGGGACCCGCAGAACGACTCTCTCAGACAACAGTCCAACGATCTACTGGATGTAAATAAAACTCACAGCCGCAACAGAGATCGATAGACAACGAACACGGATACACACAGTATACTCAGAATATTCAGAAATTAGACAAACAAACACTACAGCAACCGGAACAAGTGTCGATAATACAACACAGAAATGAAACAGAGTACTCCAAATTAACCAACTCAACCACAGTAACGACACAGACAATCACCCAGACAGATAGTCTGGTGATTCCACGAATCGTCACTGAACTCACCAACAGATAGGTATCGACACATAACAAACAAAAACAAGGACAATATACTTAGGAGTGCTCAACAAACAACACAGTAACGTTCACCCAATCACCCAGACGGACAGTCTGGTGATTCCCTGAATCGTTTCCTGCGCGTCTCTTTTTCATTGCTTTATATAAAGATTACAAATGTCTTTGTAACAACTTTTCACGCGTGCGAAACAAGATTGAGTTATACAGTTGCCAATCTGGCAGCCGACTAACATTGGTACGCACGGTGGACTCGAACCCGCAGGTTTTTACAAAATTATTGTTCGTCTATAATGCCTTCTAAATACATGTTTTTGGCTAATCTAAAAGTTCGGGCAATTTTCTTCTTTAAAGTTTCTAACATCTGTTTAAGAGTATCCGGTTCTACTAATTGTGCATCTATTCTTACAGAACTTAATGAAATAGCTTCGGTTAGCAAAATTTCTGCTTGCGTCTGCAGAAAGGCTTCTTGTAGGTAGAAATCGTTTGATAAGGCCGCATCTCTGGAAACTTTCATTTCCGCCACTTGTTTCTCCATCTTGCTTACTCTTTCTTTCTGATTTTCCAGCTGATTCTCCCTTCTTTCGATCTCTTGATTCTGAAAATTTATGGTTCTGGAGTATGCATCCCTTTCTCTTCGGAGATCTGTTATTAGCTTCTGTGTTTGAGCTTCCTTGGTCAAATAGTGTTTAAGCATGTTGTTGACATCTGATAAAGTTTCGTTTGTTCTTTGGAGTTCTTCTTCTGTTTTCATAGCCTGCTTATGCTGTTCTTGGCTTTGCTGTACTACTTCGTGTAGCTGAACTCTGGTTTCTTCTAATAAATTGCCTAAGGCTACTCTGGCATCATCTTTATCCTGTAGCTCTTGCTTCATTTGACTGATTTCAGCATTTGCATTATTTAACAATTCGTTTTTCTTTCGGAGCTCTGTCAGTGCTGGATCCCTTTGTGCTGTAACTTCTACCTGTTTGGCCATCCGGGCTTGTAACTCCTTCAGCTGTTCTTGTAAAGCTTGATTTTCTGCTTTGGCTACTAGTAATTCTTCCTATAGGGGGCTAATGTCGGCCTCCAGTACATCTACTTTATGTTGAAATTCATCGCCAATATTCTCTGTTACTTGCTTCATTTGCGCAGGTAGTTGTTGTGATAAATTGATTAACATCTATCCCATATTTACAAGCTCCGAAAATACCGGGAGTGTTGGAAGCGAAAGAAGAGGACAATGTTGAGAAGAGGATTCTGTGAGAAGCTGTTGTGAGTTCGGTGGAGAATAGTATGGGGATGAGGAAGAAGAGGCAATGGGTTCTTCAGTCAGGATGGGTGGAGTAGGGATAATGCGGTTGAGTGGAGGTTCCGATGGTGGAGTGGGGAGAACAGAGTTAGACTGTGTTACCTTATCTATGGTCTGTTGTGCAGTGTCGGTAGCTGTGGACTCGACTGCTTTCAGTAGCTCTTCAAAAACTTCTTTAATGACCTGTTCTTCTTCCTCTTGTCGTTCCTGCTCAGATTGCTACTGGGATGTTTCTTGTGACGAGCTTGTGTCAGAGTCGGTGTGATCCTCCTGTTCTTGTTGTCCTTCTGATGAAGACTGTGCTAATGATTCGTGATGCATAGACGTTGCGGTGTCATGGAAAGTTTCTTCGTCTTGTTTTTCTTCTTCTTTGTGATTTCCTTCGACTGAATCCTATGCTTCACTTTCGGATGAACTGATTCTAATTCTTTTCCGGCGGAAGAGTTGATTGAGTTCCTCTTCGTCTTCTTCATCATCTTCCAATAATTGGGCTGATTCTTCATGGTGCAAGACTGGGCCTCTGGGTGGTGGTTGTGCTGCAAGTATAGCCGGAAAAAGGAAAGAAATGATGTGTGGCAGCCTCGACCTTGGCATTCCTCCCTTGTTTACCTGTTTGATTCCTTGTGAATGTGGTGGAAGAAGTAGGATGCAAAATTGATGGGTTCTCGAGCAACTAAATCAATAGCGGAGTAGAAAGGCCTAGAGATGCCATAAGTTCGCTTCTAGAGGTTAAGAATGGCTACGAGGAATTGCAGTGCGGATCTCTCAGGTTCCGGTCGACATAGGATGGCGTATTTGTTAGAGGAACTCCTAGGGAATAATCGATTCATGGTGGCAATCGGTAGATTTGGACCATTTTCCCGACCTTGCTGAGGGAGTCTAAACGCTTCAGCAAAAGCTTGGAAGGTGATTACGGTTCGGGAGGGTAGGGATGTGATAGCCCAACTTTGCTCGTTGGCAGGTGTTTTAGCGATAGTGGCTATTATCTGGGCAAAGAACGGGTGGGATTCCACTGAATGCCACGGTAGTTCAGCGAAATTGGATAACCCACGGATGTGCAGGAACTCTCCTACCTCGGTAGGGAGTCCGTCACGAAAAGCAGCATAGTTTTCCAGAGCTTCCATGGCGCAAACGATGACAGCAAACACAAAACGCAAACGCATAGGGTATACACAGTCACACAAATCACGCAAGCACAATAGCAATTTTCGGCGAAACGGAGAAGGTTAAGTGGATGCCCTGTAGTGGGAGAGCAATTAAAATTACTAATCATCGTACCACGTTGAGATGATAACTTCTTAACTTCGGTGTGCATGTATGAGTAGCTAGAAAGGGCAGGGCGGCTGTTGACATAATTAGGTATCAAAACACGGATATTTACATACTTATTATTTTATTAAGCACGCGAAATTAAGAGGAAATAAAAGAAAAGAAAACGCAAAATACGTGGCAAATCTGCGGATCATTCAGTGTGGATCGGATGCTTGTTGATACGACCGCAGTTTTGAACCATTTATTACCTTTGGAAGAGGAATTCCAGTCAAAGTAGTCAACCAAAAAGTTGTTGGGCCCACTTGTTCAGAAATCCGGTAGGGGCCAAACCATCGTAACTTGAATTTGCCAGCAGAGCGATTCGACTTTGCATTGTAAAATAGTACAAGTTGTCCCACCGTAAAAACTGGAGTCTTTAGATATCGATCATGTGTTCGAGCTTGTCTTAGCTGTACTTCTTGCATAGTCAGAAAACTTTGCCATCGGTGCTCATCCAGTTCTCTGAGTGTATCTAGCCGAAATGATAAAGAATCTTCTGGTATTAATTTCTGAGTGAGAGCCACACGTAAGCTTGGCACAATAATTTCGATGGGTGCTATGGCTTCCAATCCATAAGCTAGTTTGAAGGGTGTTAGACCTGTTGCTACCTTATAGGTAGTCCTATATGCCCATAATACTGCAAGTACGAGTTGATCCCATCTTTCCATGCTTCCATAATGAGTTTACAAAGCAAATCAATAGGGTCTTGTTTGTACTCTCAACCAAACCATTTGCACGAGGATAATATGGTGAAGTGAATTTATGAGTGATCTCAAAAGAATGTGTGAGTACTTTCATTAGATTGTTAACAAAATGAGTGCCTTGATCTGTAACAAGCTCCAGAGGTAAGCCAAAACACGGAAATATATCTTTCATTAGACACTTTGCTACCGAAACAGTTGTGGCAGACTTTAAAGCCCATGCTTCTGCCCAACTGGTTGCATAGTCTGTATAGGTTAGAATATAACGATTATTGTTGAGTATTGCTGGTGGTGTAATAGGTCCGATAAAGTCTAGACCCCACTTCTGAAAAGGCTCCAATGGCAAGATAGGTTGTAGAGGGAAAAAATGACGTTGTAGTGGCTGTCGAGACCTCTGAAAATTATCACAATTTTTGACAAACTGCAATACATCCCTATACATAGTAGGCCACCAAAGTCAGCTCTGCAGAATCTTCCGGTGTGTTAAATCTGCAGCAAAATGGCCACCGGAAGGAATTGAGTGAGCCAAAGTAATAACTGAATCAACATCGTGTGGAGGGATACAACGAAGTAAAATTCCAGTGTGATCCATATAGTATAATTCCCCAGCAATTAACCGAAATTTGCGACTATATACTGCAATCTTCCTACGCATTGCAGGAGAAGCCTGAGAAGGAAGGCATCCATCAGTAAGAAAAGTTAATATCTGATCATAATAAGTAGATGGCTAGGTGGGTCTGCAATTTCATCATTAGTTGGTTCAGAAGCATAAATCGCTGGTGTCGTGTCATCTACACCAACCAGAGCTTCACCGGAATCTAAGCGAGAAAAGAAATCTACTAAGGCATGTGAACTGCTGGGCCTATGAATCACTTCGTAATCAAATTCTTGTAAGAGCAGAACCCATCGCGCTAATCAACCACCTAGATGTTGTTGCCGTACCAGGTAGACAAGTGCAGCATGATCTACGTGAAAAGTAAATTTTCGACCAAGTAAATAATTCCTAAATTTCTTGACTGAGTATACTAAGCCCAGACATTCCCTTTCGGTTATAGAGTAATTCTTCTCAGCAGGAGCATGCCTTCGGCTGGCATAGTACACAGGCCGAAACCACTTATCGGTGTGTTGCATTAGAACACTGCCAATGGCAATATTTGAAGCATCAACAAATATATGAAATGGACGATCCCAGTCAAGAGGCTGTAGGATTGGAACCTGTGTTAGTAATCCCTTTAGACGATCAAAAGCAATTTGGCATTCCTGAGTCCACTCAAATTATCGAGGAGTCTTGGTTATTAACCTATTCGATGGTATTGCCAAATGAGCAAGCCAAGGTAAGTGCCGACCATGCCATCTTACTTGGCCCATGAAGCGCATCACTTCCTTAGGTGTAGTGGGCACAGGTGCTTCTAACACAGCTATAATTTTATCTGGATCCACCTGTATACCTTGTGCAGATACAATGTGGCCAAGTAGCCTTCCACAGGAAACCGCAAACACGGATTTGTTTGGGTTCAAACAGAGTCTGTATTCTCTGCACTTCTCAAAGCAACACCGTAAATGGAACAAGTGTGCTACCATTTTTCCAAATAACGAAAAATCATCAAGATAAACTTGCATAAACGAGGTAAGGTAAGGGGAGAATATTTCCTGCATACACCTCTGAAAAGTACTTCAGGCATTCCTTAATCCAAACCACATTACGGTACAAGCAAAAACACCCCAATTGGTAATGAAAGCGGTCTTTGGTATATCCTGTTCAGCCATTCTAACTTGATTATACCCACTGTATCCATCTAGGAATGAATACATTTCATGTCCTGCTACTCTATCAAGCATTGTGTCAAGAAAAGGTAGTGGAAATGGATCAGGCACCGTAGCTGTGTTCAGTTTTCGGTAGTCCACACAAATTCGCAGTTGCTTATTCTTTTTAGGAACAATAACAATTGGTGAGATCCATTCAGCATGCTTTACTGGTACAATGAATCCGACTTTGAGTAGTCTATCAAGCTCTGCTTTTACCTGTGATGCATAGTCCGGATTCCTCCGGTAGCTGGGTTGCTTGATTGGCTTTGCTTCCGGCTTTAGCATGACCCTGTGTTGATAGATGCGCGGGTCCAAACCTTTCATATCTTTGTAATCCCATGCAAAGACGTCAAAGAACTCTCGGAGTAGCTGGATTAAGTCTGCTTGAAATAATTCCGGTAGGCTTTCCCTTATCTTGACAAGACGCGGATGGTCCTCATCCCCTAAATTATAGGTGATCAATTGATCCTCTGGGACATAAAATTATCGGGGCTTCTCTGTATCGTCAGCTGGCATAAAAAGTTGTTGTAGATCAGCGTCATCTATAGCAGTGGTATCTTCTTTCTTATCTTCTTTTGTTACAGGCATCACCGTACAAACTATGGGATTCCAATTATCTACAACAGATTGTAGATCAACAGTTCCTAGGGAGATCAAATCAATATTACTCTTCAAAAACTCTTCTTCTTCATCATCTGACAACTCATCTAACATATGAACTGGTTCTGCAAAATACGGTCTAGCATGCAATTTGCAAGGCTGTATAGCATCTAGTTTTACAACATATTTACGATTATTGTCTTTGAAGGTGAGTTCCTGTGCAGACCAATCTTGTATGACTTTAGCTTGCTTCAGCCAAGGACAGGCAAAAAGAAGATTATAATCAAGGGTGGATTCCGGTAATTCTAAGACGAGAAAGGTCATCTTAAATGTGGTACCCTGCAAAGTTATTGGCATGTTTCGGACAAGTCCTACTGGATGGACTCTTGAATGGTCAGCCATTCTGACAAAGAACTGAACTGGTTCGATTTCGGTCCATCCTAACTTTTTACATAGTGCAGCAGTAGCAATGTTGACACCGGACCCTCCATCAATTAGTACCTGTGTAATTTTATGATTTTTATACCATACCGTAATTAAAGGAACCAAATGATCGACCGTAGAATCAGGTTCCGGTTGCACTGTTACTGTTGCTGGAATGCAAGAAGGTAGATGACTGAATTGTTGTTGGAATTGTTGCCGAACTCTTGGTACTAGTGCCAGCAATTGGCCAAGAGGAAGAGTAATGGACGCTTTAGCTAAAATTTCCCAGGCCTTATGTGATTGAATTGTGTTTTCCACGGATTCTAAAGATGATGTGCCGGCTGAAGATGATGTATCTGCTGAAGATGATGTGCCTGCTACTGAATTAGAATCTTGTTTTTGTGTTCCTTTCTTGGTTAACGGAGCATGGGTCACCGGAATAGGATCTGGAAACACTGGAGGTTCAGTGGTGGTCCATTGACTTGCCTTATCATACATCCTTTGTTGTTCACGTATGCCTGGCTCAAAGACGTCTGCTGCTGGTTGCAGTTGCTTACCGGATCGTGTCTGAATTACTGCAGCTTGCATTTCTACTGGTGTGATTTGTACCATATTAGTCATTGGGTTTTGAGGTTCTTTCTTCCTCTGATCATACTCAGTTGCATCCTTACAAAATCTTCTAATGTGACCAAATTCACCACAAAAATGGCAGCGAGGTGGTGGCAAATTATTATTTTCCTGTGCTGGTTTGGCCTGCCAGCGATTTGCATTGTAGTTATTATTTCTCTGTCCTCTCTAATTTCGATAACCTTGTTGCTCGTTGTTTCTCATTTGCGGAGGTACATAATGATTGGCTGGCTGTCCTGGTTCCTGTATAATAGCATTGACAGTTGCGGTTCCCTGCACTTTGGTGTTGTATGCATAGTTTTCGGTGCTATGTCCGGTCGTGTTGCAAATAGCACAAAACAACTGATTAAGTGCACAAGTGGCACTAGTGTGCCCTGAATTCTTGCATGTGGTGCAGAACATTTGTCTGGTCGGATCTTCTGCAACATTTTTATTTGCTTTTAACCATTCCAAGTCTTCTGTAAATCCTCCAACCTTGTTTTCCAGCTGCAAAGCCATTGCAATCACTGCATCTAGCGTCATAGCTCCTACACAACGTATGATCATAATCTGTTTGAGTTGCGGAGTCAATCCATTGATAAACCATTGAGTTATAACGTCATCCGGTAGGTTGGCATGTGCTGGTGGTAACTGCCTCAAATGAGTCCTGAATAGGGTGGCGTATTCCTGCACCGTTTGATTTATCTTCTGTCTATTGTTTTGTAGGTAGTCGAAAATTTCAGCTGTTTTCTTCTTTAGCCTGAATCTCTGCAAAAATGCATCCCTTACTGCTTCATAGGTGCCGAAGTGGTTAATATCATATTCTGTAAGCCATCTGGCTGCTTCATTAACCGATGTAGAATGGAAGACAATAGCTTTATACGCCAGATCAAGTGGATGGTTGAGCACTGCGTAGCTTATCTCAAATGTGCGTACATGAGCATCTGGGTCATCCCCTGGAAATCCACCGAATTTAGTGTACGTTACTCCTATTGGAGTCGGCCTTGGTGGGCATAGTTGTTGTTGTTGCTGTTGTTGCTGTTGCTGTTGTTGTTGTTGTTGTTGTTGTTGTTGTTGTTGTTGCCCGTTCATTGTGCTGATGGTTGTATTGTGACTATCTTCTGTATCCCGAGGCTGAATATCTGGATCGTCAAAATCTGTATCGTCAGCTTGTGCACTTTCCGGTTCGATAATCTTATTCAGTATGTTTTGAATCTCGGTTTCGAACAAGCTACCTTCCTTCTTGATGTCAAATGTAGGAAAGCTTACTCCCAATAACGGTGACTGGACTGAAGATTCACCAAGAAAGGGCAAATCGTCACCGGAAAATTGTGAACTTTCAACAACTGGTATCGGAATAACACCGGAAGGTGTCGATTTTTCACCAAAACAAGGTGCTTTTTCTCCTTCACAGATTTCTTTGGCTAAGGCGTTTCTATTCGTATACAAATTCGAATCTTGACCCAATGGTGCTAAATTAACTTCATGCTGCGTCCTGGTAGATTCTGGAGTTACTATACCTTCGACAGACTGTGCTGAAATCGCACCGAAATCTACCAGAAATGTAGTGCGTTCCACCGGAATATGGTCGGAATCACTACTAAGGTTCTTCACTTTCTTGGCAGGTGGGTTAAACCTATCTGCGCTTCTACCTCCTGGAGGTGTCCTTAGCAAATTAGGTACCCAAGGCTGTCAGTCCTTCGGATACGTTTCACCGAATCTAGTAACCGGCATGTATCATCTTTTGTATTAATCGCGTACTATTACTGTCGATTTACAATCTACAGTCACTTTTCACAATTGATTTGCAATATGCTGGTGCCACTTGCTGATAGTTAAGTGCCACCTTCCCACAGACGGCGCCAGTGTTAAACGCTTGTTCTAACCGTCAGAAGCGCGTTTAAACGAGTATTGGGTTCTTGGGAGTGGAAGGGGTCTGTAAAGACAGAGGCCCTATGCTTGTTTCCCAAAATTACTTCACAACACAATATACCAACATTCAAGATTTTATCAAGAATTGGTATCTCATTCTCGATCTTTACGGTTCATCATTTGAACTCTATCAGAGTCTACCGAACACATTGTACCAGACTATCAGTATCATAATACCGAATTACCTCAGAACCCTTTTTCCGAGTACACACTACTGTAACATTTAACAGTAGTTCAACCTCCACCGAATAGCGCTCACAATCCTACAAACCGAAAACACAGAAGGACTCAACAGTTTCAGACACACAATGTTGAAGACTAACACACACTGGAGATAACCATTACTGTAGCCAAATCTCACCGTACAAGTACATATCTCAATACTAAGGACAACACAATCCTGCACAACGTTTTTAAGGACACTACCACAGTTACACAGACTTCACCAAACAATTGGCAGAACATTTCAAGAAAGAGGGACACCACGATATACGTACTTAACCGAACAATCACCACAGGGACCCGCAGAATGACTCTCTCAGACAACAGTCCGAAGATCTACTGGATGTAAATAAAACTCACAGCCGCAACAGAGATCGATAGACAACGAACACGGATACGCACAGTATACTCAGAATATTCAGAAATTAGACCCGAACAAGTGTCGATAATACAACACAGAAATGAAACACAGTACTCCAAATTAACCAACTCAACACACAGTAACGACACAGACAATCACCCAGACAGACAGTCTGGTGATTCCACGAATCGTCACTGAACTCACCAACAGATAGGTATCGACACATAACAAACAAAAACAAGGACAATATACTCAAGAGTGCTCAACAAACAACACAGTAACATTCACCCAATCACCGAGACGGACAGTCTGGTGATTCCCCGAATCGTTTCCCGCACGTCTCTTTTTCATTGCTTTATATAAAGATTACAAATGTCTTTGTAACAACTTTTCGCGCGTGCGAAACAAGATTCAGTTATACAGTTGCCAATCCGGCGGCCGACTAACAGTGTCCATGGCCGTTTGTATCATTTGCTTGACCACAGGTTTTAATTGAGAAACATCAACGTTTAACCAGGTGGTAGGGATGCTAGGTTCTTCACCAGTGGTAACATCTTTCCCTTGTGCCACATGCAACATAGTATCATGGGGCTGCCGAATATGGAGTTGTATCCTTGGCTCAGCCTCCTTGTGGTCAATCTTACCTTGAGGTGTATCATCAGGCACTTCAATCACGATTGGCTCCTTATTTTGTTGTAGGCCTGCTTCCTGGTGCACCGGTGTTTGTATTTCCTCTTTTATAGGTGGCACTGCATCTTTATTTGTGATTGGAGCTTCCTTGATGCTATTCTTGGACATATCATTCAATTGAATAATGTGCACTGGTTCAATGGATCCTTGTATGCCCTTTGCCTGTGCCTGTTGGTTGCCCGGTGTAACTTCAAATTGATCGATCTCTATCCATTCTTCATTGTGCGTGACATTTACATTTACTTGCCCCCCGCATATATGTGTGCATCTCTTCTAGAGCTGCAGAGAGGTCTCTTTTCATGATCGGTTGTTGTGTCACAGGAATCTTTGGCAATACATGTGTTCTCTTTGATTGTGATGTCTCTTGAGCTTCTTCTTCTCTTAGGCGTTTAGTCCCCCTCATGGGTTTCTTTGAACTGGTTCCCACTTCTTCAATAGATATGACTGTTTTCTTTTTCTTTGGAACAATCCTTGACTTGGCATATTTTGCTAGCTCTGTTGAGGTCGGCATCAAGTGTAAGCAATTCTTCATGTCAAGTGCCTCATAAATGAGTAATGTCAATGCCGAACTACCATTCATAAACTTTTTCTGACCCCACTTTTTCTTTGCTTCGAATAGGCGATCCTGAATGTATGGAGTCATATTTACTTTATTTCCTACTTGCCTCATTGCATGCGAAAGCAATTGCACAACAATTTTTTGAGGTGTTGTGTATCTATGCATACTCGAGAAGCAAAAATGCTGGTGCACTAAGCGAACAGAGTCTTCAATATCCATTCTGTTGATTTCCAAAAATGTTCTCTTTTTGGGATCATGACACTCATCTTTGACATTGGTGAGTCCCTCTTGATTCCATCCAAAAGCTCTGTTAATTAGCTCATGAGTGAATTGAATTGTTTTCCAGGTACCAACTTTGTCAAGTACTCTTGCTTGTTGGAGATAGACGCCTGCGGAAGCACGCGAATAGCATAAGGAAGAAGAAGAAGCTTGGAGCACAAACACACAATACTGAATGTATTACTAGAGAATGTACAAAAGATAAGTAGCCCATTAGGGCAATATGCGTATATACAAGCCGGGGGAAAAAAACCTCCTAAAGAGGGAAAAAAGTGCCCCGGTGGTCCTAGTGTGTTCACACACATCACTACCTAAATATATCAACAAATCCCCCTTGGGAGTAATGCGGTGAACAAGGAGCTGGCACTCATGTATAAGGAAGTGCCAAGCTATGTGGAAATCACTCCACAAAAGGAAGTAAGCCCAAAGCTTTGCGGAAAGCTTCAAACTTCTCCCTAGGCAGAGCCTTCGTGAAAAGGTCTACAATGTTCTCCTGCGTGGGCACATATGCCAAGCTGATCCCCAGCAGAGAACCTCTCCCTGACATAGTGATAATGCACCTCAATGTGCTTAGTGAGAGCATGGAACACAGGGTTCCTCGCAACTACCAATGCACTCTGACTGTCAGTGAAGATGGTGGTGGTAGAAGACTGGCCAACACCCAAATCAGCCATAAGGCGTCTGAGCCACACACACTCAACAGTTGTTGTGAAAGCTCCCCTATACTCAGCCTCACAACTCGAAGTGGCCACAGTAGGCTACTTCTTGCTCAACCAAGATATACATGAGCTACCAAGCATGAAGCAAAAACCACTAGTGGACACACGAGTGTCATAGCAACCAGCCCAATCTGAGTCAGAAAAAGCATGCAAATCTGGCGGTAGTGATCCCCCCTTGGGATAAAACAACCCAAGTAGCCGAGTACCACTCAAGTAGCGAAAGATGCGCTTAACCGCCTTCCAATGTGTGACTCCTGGGCAATGCATAAACTTGCTCATCTGTGAGACAGCAAACTGAATATCTGGTCGATTAATGCATAAGTAAATCAAGCATCCAACAACCTGCTGATAGAGAACAACATCAAATGCATCTCTAGCATCATGAAGACTCAATCGTAAACCTGTCTCCATAGGAGTGGCAATAGGCTTACAGTCTTCAAGGCCAAAACACTGCAATAATGTGTCAATATATTTCGTTTGACACAAAGCCATTCCACCATCAACTTGCATAAACTGAATGCCCAAATAGTGATGCAAATGCCCCAAATCAGACATCTCAAATGAGGCATGCAAATCAGCCTTGAAATCAGCAATATGCTTCTCAATAAGACCAGTGAGCAGCATGTCATCAACATAGACAACAATGATCAGAAGCACATCATTAACACGCTTAACAGATAAGGTGCTTTCAGTTGGACTGTTCTCAAAACCATGTGCAACCAGATAGGCATGTATCTTCTCATACCAAGCACGTGGTGCTTGCTTTAAACCATATAATGCCTTCTTTAACCTACACACCTGGTTTTCATGCCCTTTCTGCACAAAGCCACAGGGCTGAAAAACATACACTTCTTCATGCAAGTCACCATTCAGAAATGTTGTTTTAATGTCCAACTGATGTACATTCCAACCATGATGGGCTGCAAGTGCACAAATGTTGCGAACAGTAGTCATACGGCATGTAGGTGCAAAGGTCTCATCAAAATCAATGCCTCTTTCCTGCGCATAACCCTTTGCAACAAGCCTAGCCTTATACCTGTCAACTGTACCATCAAGTTTACGCTTCAGCTTGTATACCCACTTAGTGCCAATGGCCTTCTTGCTAGCAGGCAAGTCACATAAAGACCATGTACCATTCTTCATTATAGCATCATATTCAGATTGCATAGCAGCCATCCAATTTTTTGAATTTTGTGCTTCATCAAAAGAAACAGGCTCATTCTCATCACAGAGACTAGACGCAGCCATAGCATAGCAATCTGATGCAAAGGAGGCACTATGAGAGCCTGAACGAGTACGATATGACAAAGGTGCATCTAATTTGCTATCATGCAAAGTCTGCACCAGCCATTTTGGTATAGTTTTTGCCTGCTCAATATCAGCTCTCTCATCAACAAGTGCATCATGTAAACCTGCATAAGAAATGGAATGATCTGCATCATCATATGAAGCCTGGAAAGGCTGAGAAGTTATCTCATTAGGACCAGCACTAGTCTGTCCACCTGTAAAAAGAGGCATCAAAGTATCATACATGTCATTGGAGCTCACATATGTCTCCTTAGTACATGAGAGCAATGGCTGAATTGCATCTTCCACAAAAACAACGTCACCGCTAACCAGAATGCATTTTGTTTGTGGATGATACAGACGATAGCCTTTACTTTCAAAACTGTAGCCAACAAAAATACATTTTACTGCTTTATCATCCAATTTTCTGCGATGTTGTTCAGGCACTAGTGCATATGCCAAACCACCAAAGACACGCAGATGAGCAACAGATGGCTTGCGGTCATGCCAAGCCTCATATGGAGTGATAGACTGCAGCGCTTTAGTGGGACACCTGTTCAGTACATATGCTGCACACATGATAGCCTCAAGCCAAAAACTATGTGGTAAAGCCTGACTTTTGACCATGCACCTCACCATCTCCATGAGTGACCTATTCTTTCGTTCAACAACTCCATTCTGTTGAGGTGTATACGGCACTGTACACTGGTGTTTTATCCCACGTTCAGCCAGAAATGCATTAAAATCAGAAGACATATATTCCCCCCCTCGATCAGAACGGAGGGTGCCCATTTTACATGCTGACAGATTTTCAGCCAAAACCAAAAACTATTTAAAGCACATGAACACTTTGGACTTTGCTTTGAGTGGATATACCCATGCATACCTGGAAAAATCATCAATGAAAGTCACAAATTAAAGGTAATTTCCAAAAGAGGGTGTCTGCATAGGACCACAGACATCACTATGTACAAGCTGCAATTTCTGCGTAGCCCAAAGTGAACCATCTTTTGGAAAGGATGAACATTGCATTTTGCCCAAAATACAGCCCTCACAAACATGTTTTCCAGGTGCCTCAAGTTTGGGCAAAGAGGACACCATTTCAGATTTCTGCAGGCGTATCAAACTAGCAAAATTCAGATGACCAAAGCGTGCATGCCAAAGCTTTGCATCTGACATAGCCTGAGAATCATGAACTGCACATGTCGAATCATTCACAGATCTTTCATAGTCTATGAGCTTATACAACCCACGACATAAAATGCCAGAAGCAATAATAACATCGCCAGTTGATAGATCATGAACTGTACATCTGTCATCAACAAATTTCACAACCAAGCCAATCTTGGCTAATGCAGAAACTGATAACAGATTCTTCTTGATCCCTGGCACAAATAAAACATCTGACAAAGTGAAAGAACTACCATCAGCAGTAGTCAAAATGATCTTACCATTTCCCATAACAGGATAAGAGGAGTTGTTGGCGCAGTAGGGGCAGGCTCGAGTGAAGAGAAGAAACTGCGCTGCGAGGTAATATGTTTGGTCGCCCCATTGTCAAAGTACCAAACATCTGAGTCTACTGCAGACATGCACTGATCATGAGAAGATGGGTCAAAACTGCAGACAGTAGTAAACACCCATTCTTCTTCCTGCACAAGATTTGCAGACTCTGTTTTTGGTGTAGAGTCCTCTGCAACAACCATTCTAGCCTCTTTCTTCTTTGCCTCTTTTGCAGCCAGTTTTGGACAGTTCTTTATGATATGATTATTTCCTTTACAGTACTTGCAAAACAATTTTTGCTTTTCTGATATCTTCTCATCTTTATCCTGGTTCTTCGATTGTGCAGCATCTATAGATTTCTGCTTACTAGTAGAAGAGCTCCATTTTCCTTTGCCCTTCTGACTAGCCAGGAAAGCTTGATCTGCAACACGCATAATGGACATGTTCTACCTGGACTGATCTTCCTGCAACAGAACAGATACTAACTCCTCAAATGACAAGGCATTTGGATTGCCTTTCATCATCAATCGAAGAGTAGAGGCAAAACTCTGATATGAATCAGGAAGACCATTCAGAACGGTCTGCACAAGTGAGATATCTGGTATAACCTCATCAGCAGAAATCAATTGTTCCTTTAGGTCTTTGATCTTTGTGAGAAAACAGTCCATAGAATCACCTTCATTCATGTGCTCACTCTCCAACTGTTTTCGGAGGTAAGCAACACGAGCCTCATTCCTAGCCTGGTACAAAGTGGTAAGTGTATCCCAAGCATCCTTTGCTGTTCTGCAAGAGCGAATGTGAGGAATAATAGCACGTTTGATAGACAAAGCTATCAATGCATATGCTTGAGCATCTCTACCATCCCAAAAAATTTGCTCTACAGTAGGTGCAACAAAAACAACAGCACGAACAGGAATCTGCGGAATATCATCTTCGACACCATCTTCATCAGCTCCAGCACTTGTATTTGCAGTACCTGTTGTTACAGGTGTAACAGGACGTCTTTCAACACCCTGCACAATGTTCCACACTCCTTTTGCAACCAATACATGTCGCATCATATAAGCCCATAATGGGTAGTTGGTACCATCCAACTTATCCTCAACAGCCAACATACGAAATACATCACTGCTTTCAGCCATGGCCGGTGACTAAAATACCTTGATGCAAAAAATCAACTGTATCTCAAAAAGTTGAGCGGAACTGCCCAAACGATTTCTGCTAGACCTGTAGCAGACTTTGAGATGCTTAAACTGGTGAATAGAAACTGGTATATACCTTTGGCACAAAAAGATGAAATAGCCTGCACAAGCGCTGCGATAGTGCATTCGGAGGCCGAAACGAGCTCAGATTGCGATTTCGGCACCACATAGCAAAGCTGTTTTGATCTCAGAAACATGCTGGGTATGCTTACCAAAATTCGTGCGATCCTGAGACTGCAAACGGAGGAGTGTCGACGGCGCCCTAGATGACGCGACGACCTGCTCTGATACCAATTGTTGGAGATAGACGCCTGCGGAAGCACGCGAACAGCACAAGGAAGAAGAAGAAGCTTGGAGCATAAACACACAATACTGAATGTATTACTAGAGAATGTACAAAAGATAAGTAGCCCATTAGGGCAATATGCATATATACAAGCCGGGGGAAAAAAACCTCCTAAAGAGGGAAAAAAGTGCCCCGGCGGTCCTAGTGTGTTCACACACATCACTACCTAAATATATCAACATTGCTTCTGAGACTGATGCCTTATTCGATGCAGACTGTAGTGTATTCATCACTTGTGTACATCTCTGGAAATCTGGCAGATAGATTGGCAGTCTTAGGAATGCATCAATTCCTGCTTGTGTCCAGACATCTGTCATGTGCGGTAATCCTTGTATGATATTCTTGAAATCTTGTGACATGATAGGGAAGTAGTGATCCCTATCCATGATCTTGATGGTCGCCATGAAAATGAGTTCGGACACTGGTTGATCATCAAGAAACCAATGACCTCTTGCTTCGTTATTGATTCCAAGGGAAGAAGCTGGATCTCTTCCTCTTGCGTAGCCTCAGAATTAGAAGATGCCATATGCACTCAATATAGAGCAGTAATTAGTGGCAAGATGGTATCAAGAATCATCCTTCATTTATCCTTCATTAGATTGGCAATGCTCCGCGTGAATTGTGTCGTCCCTTCCCCGTGGGTGTGAGAAAGGTAATTCCTGGAATTTTTCATATTTTCATATATTTTTATGTTTTTGTCTGAAAGAAAAACAGAAAAGTTAGTTCATAGCCAAAGTGGTTATTGAATCTTGAGTGATTTTCTTAGTACAAGTGCTCTCCTATTCCCAAGAGGGAAATGTGCATCACTATTCCGAAGTAGAAGGAGAATGTGCCGAATGCTTGGCCTCGTAATGTGGCCCTATCATGCATACTTTGGACTTGGGTAACTCAAGATGGGTGCAACTCGAATTACTTGATTGAGGCATACAGATTGTCTTGCCAGTCGGCATCCAAATCTGCTTTACTCCACTGGGACCGATTGTGTTTCCAGTATTCCTGGTAAATGTAGTGCCTGTCCTGTTGTACCTCAGGTTCGTCCGCTTTTTGACTCCTTGACTCATTTGTGTTGCATATCTCGGACCCTGTTGTGTCTTGTAGGCGTTCGTCTTCTATTGTTTCGCCTTTAGATCGTATTGATTCTCCTTTTGCCTTGGCTTGTCCTTTTTGATGTTTGTCATTTGAGCACATGATTTGGGAATCCATATTTATGTTTGGGCTGGCTGGGCAGCTACCACCTTCTTCGGAATACATACTCGAGCAATTCTTTGTGGAACTGGGTGTCCATCATGAGTTGGATTCTTATTCCGTTGTTGGATTCTTATTCCGTTGTTGTTTTCGATGTTGATAGTGACTCTATTGTTGAAGATAAACTATCACTTGATCTTTTCTGATCCAAGCTTGTTGGGTGTGAGGAATAGGGTATATTCTAATGTGTGCAGACTCATAATCGTCGTACTGACTATTCTCTCTTGTGCTTGGTTCCTCACTGAGGCTGTTATTGGATAGAGTACTACTCATGTGATTTACTGGATTAGAAGATTGTGTGCAATTGAGATTCGGTGTATCCTCACATGAATTACTCGATGAAGGGGATTCCATAGTGCGAGTGAACATACAGTCATCATCGGCCTGTCCATTGACTTGCGGGTCATATGGGGCTGATTTCTTATGAATTACTAAGAATTCATTTAGTAGGGCTTCTATCACTTCATTCACAAAATGCGTGCCTCTATCACTCACAATTTCTATAGGTAGTCCAAATCTAGTGAAAACGTTCTCAAAGAGAAACTTGGCCGTAGTCCTTGCATCATTTTTCTTGGTTGCTTTGGCTTCAACCCATTTGGTCAAACAGTCTGCGGCTACAATTATGTACTCGGCATGGGATCCTTTAGCTGGTGGGCTAATAGGTCTTATGAAGTCTATTCCCCATTTAGTAAAGGCTCTCGCACTCATCATGGGTTTTAGTGGCATTTCATCTCTTCTAATTGGATATTTCGTTCGTTGACAAGTATCACATCGTTGCACATATATTGCTGCATCTTGATGTAGAGTTGGCCACCACATTCCAACAAAGAGAATCATCTTTGTCATTTTATCTGCAGAGAAATGTCCTCCTATAGCTCCTGTATGTGCCATCTCTAGAACAGCCAGATATTTTGTTGGAAGTCAATGTCCTCATTGGCTTAACAAATATCTTCAACAAATAGTTCTCTATAATCTTCCAGGCGGACGCAATTCCAATATATAGATTCTATTCTATATCCCTCAAGGAATCGACGGCCGCAGCACGGATATACATTTGTGTTTGTAGATGAAGAAAGAGAAGCCGACGGGCGACTTGGTCTAGCCCATCACTTCTAAAAGCTATCACGGATTGACTCGGGTTCAATCCCCACGCTAAGCAGCAGCGAAAGATTTTTTTTAGAGTCTTCAAACTTAGCTTTTAGGAAACGCACGCGGACGGGCTGCGGATTTCTTTTCCGTTAGCGATCGCTTAGGATTTCGTAGCTTTAAGCTTTCTTTTAGCTTTTCATGGGTACACAAATACTATATAAACAAGGCCTTGGCTCCTTGTATACTCACTCACTCAAAGATCTAGAGCTTGGAGATCTTCTTGAAGACAGAGTGTTCTCACACTCTTGAAGGAGGTGAAGTTGTGGTGAAGGAGAGGCTACTCTCATTGCAGCAGGAAGTCTTCTACGAGGTGGTGGTAACTATCTTTTGTGAGTTAACCTTGTGGTTGATTTACAATTTTATTACACTATTTTGTTAGCTTCGTTGCTTCATTCTCTTCACACACACTTAGATTATTTCGACATAATCTAAATTTTGTATCATCATCTTCTTATTCTTCCATTAGTGAGTGCACCACTTTATATGGTTGAGTAGTACTCCCATGTTGTAATTTGGACATCTATTATTTTTAGTGAAGTAAGCATCCAGCTTACGTTCCCTATCCTTGTCTCAAGATCTCTTTCTTTCTCTATCTCACTTATCATCTTGTCAATTAAGTTGTGTATGCTCAAGAGGTTTTAGTATTGGAACGATCCTGGGGCCCCAAATTCCAACACTTGGTATCAGAGCTACATAATTGACATACACACTTAAGATAAGATGAGTGAGATTAGAATTGAGATTGAAGACAAGTTGGATGGATCTTCTAATTATCCCATGTGGAGTTTCATGATGATGAACTTGTTAGTGACAAAGGATTTATGGAGTATCGTCAATGGATCCTTAACAAGACCAAGACAAGAAGGCAAAGAAGGGTCTACAGCAGCTTCAACAGGTACTGGAATTGCTATTACAGAACCAACAGAAGAAGAGGTAACCACTTCGACATCCAGAGTCACTGCTAGGTCTTTACCTAGAGTTCCTCCTACTGAAGATCAGGCAAGATGGGATGCTAGAGATGCTTTAGCACTTTCATTCATAGCAATGAGCGTCAAAAAGCATATTCTACCACAGATCAGATCTTGCAGAAGTTCTAGTCAAGCTTGGTTAAAGCTCGAGAATCTTTTTCAGAGCAGAAATCCTGCTAGAAAAGCTCATTTGAGGAGACAACTAGCAAATACAAGGATGAAAGCTGGTGAGTCAATTCAAACCCACATTACGAGACTCGTTGACTTGAGAGATCAACTTCTAAATGTAGGAGTTGAGATATCAGATGAAGAAATGGTAAATACGCTGATTAATTCACTTCCTATTTCATATCGATCTTTCATAACCACTCTTACCCTTACCACAAGAGATAGAGAGGTTACATTTGAAGAATTAGAGTTCTTACTGATTCAAGATGAAGATCAGTTGAAGGGAATGGAAGAGAATGAAGAAGCACTTTCATCTTCATCAAAGGGTAAGAAGAAGAAGGATAAGAAGAAGGAACAAAAATCCAAGAAGGAAAGTAGGTCCCTCTCACCTTCTACTTCAGATTCTGTATCTACGACATCTAAAGAGAATTCTTCTAAGAAGAAGGTAAAAATATGTTCTTTTTGCAAGAAACGTGGACATATTCAGTCAGAATGTTATAAAAGGATTGCAGCAGAAAAGAAAAAGGCATCAGGTAATGTTGCAGAAGATGATAAAAAAGGGAAATCTCAAGGTGATTCTTATGCCTGTATCACTATTGAGGAAGTAGCTTTTGATCAAGCAGCTTTACAAGTTCTTTCAGGAAGTCCTTGGATATTCGACTCAGGTGCTACAAAGCATATGACAGGTTGTAGAGATGTATTTTCTTCTCTCTCCTATTCTTCAGGTAGAAGAGTTACTATTGCAGATGGCAATGATTTGGATGTTATGGGAATAGGTACAGTAACCCTAAAGTCAAGAGAAGGTAGTGTTTTTCAAATTTCAGATGTCCTTTATGTACCTGAAATGAAGAAGAATCTGCTATCTATATCTGCATTTTTAAGTGATGGTTTTAAAGTTGTATTTGAGAAAGATCTTTGTAAGATCTTATCACATAAAGAAGACAAGTGTCTTTTACAAGGTAAGAATAAAGGAGGGGTCTTTGTTTTGTCAAAAATCAGTCAAGCATATGCAGTCAAATCTTCGTCACCGGTGGAAGATATGAAGCTATGGCATGAAAGATTTGGACATATCAGTTTTGGAGCTCTCAAGAATATCAAAGACAGAGGTATGGTTGAGAGTTTACCCTCATTCAAGCTACCTGATGATTCAGATATATGTGAAGGTTGTCTTGAAGGTAAGATGCATAAACTACCTTTCAAGAAACATGGTCATATTACAGCTACCAGGAAATTGCAGATTATTCATTCAGATGTGAATGGACCTATGAGAGCAGACTCTATTCAAGGTTTCAGGTATTTTGTCCTATTTGTGGATGATTTTACAAGATACTCATGGATCTATGGTCTTAAGTCGAAGTCAGAAGTCTTTCCTATATTCAAGAAGTTTGTAGCTATGGTTGAAAATGAAAGTCAGGAAACTGTCCAGATTCTCAGAAGTGATAGAGGTGGAGAATACTTGTCAAAAGAGTTTCAGACATTTCTCGATGAGAAAGGTATTACTCGACATCTTACTATTGCTTATACTCCTCAGCAAAATGGTGTTGCAGAAAGAAAGAATAGAGTGCTTGTTGAAATGATGCGGAGCATGATGGCGTCCAAGAAGCTTTCACCGAAATTCTGGTTTGATGCAGTACATACAGCTAATCACATTTTGAACAGGTCATCTACAAAAGCTTTAAAGGTAATCACACCGTATGAGGCTTATTATGGTAGAAAACCTAATGTGAGTTACTTCAGAGTGTTTGGATCACTTTCTTATGTACATGTTGAGAAAAAGGACCGAGGCAAACTAGATGTAAAGGCAAAGAAAGCTGTTTTTATTGGATATCCTGTTGAAAGCAAAGGATACAGGTTTTATGTTCCAGAAACAGGTGAAGTTATTCTTTCACGTAATGCTTATATTGCTGAAGATAAGGTTTATGATAAAGAAGCAGAAATTCCGGAGTTCATTAGTGAAAATGACTATGGAATTTTTAGAAAGATTCTGGATGTACATGTTCAGCCATATCAAGAGGGAGTTAAACCTCAAATTCCTAGTATTCAAGAAAAAATTGAAGAAAGAGGAATTTCACAACCTTCTACAGAGTCAGTTCCACAAGAGACTTTGATTCCAGAAATGGAAGAAGTTAAAGGTCCAGAAAGTCCTAGTACATCGACAGGACAAGTTCCAGAACCTGTGGAAGCTGAAAGTTCAGAAAGAGTTTCACCACTATTCAAGGATACACCTACGTGGTTATATCAGACTTGGAAAGATAGTGGTATAAAGACTTTTACTGGAAGAACAAGGAGTCAGACTAGACAACAACAACAAGATCATGTAAGAACAAGAAGTCAAACTAGACAGCAAAAAGATCATGTAAGTTTTGCTGAAGACTTTGAGATTCATGATATTTTGGCACTTACGACTGTTGAAGATGAACCTGCGTGTGTTAAAGATGCACTTAACATTCCTATTTGGAGAAAAGCTATGCAAGAAGAGATTGATTCTATTCATAAGAATCAAACTTGGCAGCTATGTGAGTTACCAGAAGGAAAGAAGGCTATAGGTGTAAAATGGATCTTCAAAATCAAAAGGAAAGCAGATGGTACTATTGATAGATACAAGGCCAGGTTGGTTGTCAAAGGATATGCACAACAAAAAGGTATTGATTATGATGAGACATTTGCTCCTACATCTAGGATGACTGTTATTAGGTCAGTACTTGCTCTAGCAGCACATTTTGGTTGGCATATATATCAACTTGACATTAAGACTGCTTTTCTAAATGGTGATTTACACGAAGATGTGTATATTCAGCAGCCAGAAGGTTTTGAAGAGACAGGTAAAGAACACTTAGTGTGCAAGCTTATAAAAGCTTTGTATGGTTTAAAACAGGCACCTAGAGCATGGTATGAAAAGATACATACATATCTTTTATCCATTGGTTTCCATAACTCAGATGCGGCTCCAACTCTTTATGTCAAAGCTGAAACAGGTATGATGATTATAGCAATCATTTATGTGGATGATATTATAGTCACAGGTCCCAGAGATGAAGATTTGCAGATGTTCAAAGAAGAATTGAAGCAAACATTTGATGTGAATGATTTAGGCATTCTACATTATTATCTTGGGATTCAGTTTCTGTTTCGAGATGAGTGTATCTACATGACACAACAGAAGTACATTGAGAAACTTTTGGAAAGGTTTCAGATGGGTGATTCTAAACCTATGCAAACACCTATGGATCAGAACACGTCTTTACAAATGGTAGCAGATGCAGAGACATTTGATGCTACTCTATATAGTCAAGCAGTTGGTTGCTTGATTTATCTTTGTAATACACGTCCTGATATACAGTTTGCAGTTTCTCAAGTATCAAGGTTCATGCAAAATCCGACAGTGTTACATTGGAAAGCAGTAAAGCGGATCTTTCGTTATTTGAAGGGAACTTCAAATCATGCTATGGTATTTTCGAAATCTACACATTTGTTACTAAAAGGATTTTCAGATTCTGATTGGGCAGGTAATAGAGACACAAGAAGAAGTACTAGTGGATTTTGTTTTTATCTTGGAGATTGTCTTATCTCATGGTTTTCAAAAAGACAACCCACTATTGCCACTTCATCGTGTGAAGCTGAATATCGTGCAGCATTTACAGCTACTCTAGAGTCAGTATGGTTGCAGAAGATTTTCAGTTATCTTGATGTAAGAGTACATCAACCCATTCAGATATTTTCAGATAGCCAGAGTGCTATAGCTATAGCTAAAAATCCAGTGCATCATGCAAGGACAAAGCATATAGAGGTACACTACCACTATATTCGAGAGCAGATAGCTAAGAAGCACATTGAGCTGGTTTATGTTCCTTCTAGTGAGAATGTTGCAGATATATTTACCAAAGCATTGACTAGAGATAGTCATGAGAAGATTTGCAGGTTACTGAATCTCGTACCAATATGACATTGAAGGAGGGATTGTTGGAAGTCAATGTCCTCATTGGCTTAACAAATATCTTCAACAAATAGTTCTCTATAATCTTCCAGGCGGACGCAATTCCAATATATAGATTCTATTCTATATCCCTCAAGGAATCGACGGCCGCAGCACGGATATACATTTGTGTTTGTAGATGAAGAAAGAGAAGCCGACGGGCGACTTGGTCTAGCCCATCACTTCTAAAAGCTATCACGGATTGACTCGGGTTCAATCCCCACGCTAAGCAGCAGCGAAAGATTTTTTTTAGAGTCTTCAAACTTAGCTTTTAGGAAACGCACGCGGACGGGCTGCGGATTTCTTTTCCGTTAGCGATCGCTTAGGATTTCGTAGCTTTAAGCTTTCTTTTAGCTTTTCATGGGTACACAAATACTATATAAACAAGGCCTTGGCTCCTTGTATACTCACTCACTCAAAGATCTAGAGCTTGGAGATCTTCTTGAAGACAGAGTGTTCTCACACTCTTGAAGGAGGTGAAGTTGTGGTGAAGGAGAGGCTACTCTCATTGCAGCAGGAAGTCTTCTACGAGGTGGTGGTAACTATCTTTTGTGAGTTAACCTTGTGGTTGATTTACAATTTTATTACACTATTTTGTTAGCTTCGTTGCTTCATTCTCTTCACACACACTTAGATTATTTCGACATAATCTAAATTTTGTATCATCATCTTCTTATTCTTCCATTAGTGAGTGCACCACTTTATATGGTTGAGTAGTACTCCCATGTTGTAATTTGGACATCTATTATTTTTAGTGAAGTAAGCATCCAGCTTACGTTCCCTATCCTTGTCTCAAGATCTCTTTCTTTCTCTATCTCACTTATCATCTTGTCAATTAAGTTGTGTATGCTCAAGAGGTTTTAGTATTGGAACGATCCTGGGGCCCCAAATTCCAACATATTTGTCTTCATGAATGCACATTCGTAAATATCATCTCATAATTGCTAGCCCTTTCAAATTGACAGATCGCTAAGGTGTGCTCGAATTCAACTCCACAGGTAGTAAAGTTTACTCGTTCCAATAATCCCAAGGGTCGTTCAGTGTGTCCGTCTGCCATTTGTATCTTCATGCGTGTTGGTCTTAAGGCTGGTTTTCCCCATTTCTCCTAGATTTCTTTAGTTGCAATTCCTACTGCAGCTCCTGAATCTAAGATAGCTTTAGTGGTATAACCCCTATAGGTAATTGGAAGGCAAGTGTTTCCTTCATCTCCTTTGCTGAAATCTCCAACCTTATCGACTGGGATTTTGATTGTGGTCACCTCATCAGGCATTTCCTTCTCTTCAGCCTTTGTCTCCAATTGACTGGTTAATTTCTCCTTCAAATGTGGTTTGACCTTCAACATTTCTTCCAATGTTAGAGTAGAAGGGATTTTTAACTTTCTAAGGTGTTGTATGATGTCCGATGTTTGGATTGATGGGTTATGTTCTTTTTTTCTTATGGAGGGAATGCAGTATAATTCCGAATTATGTTTGTATTCTCCTGTGTAATTTGGCAAGACCTTTTCACTGTCATTCTCCTTTTCACTTTGGTCAAAGGGTACTAATCCTTCTAAATTCAGCTCAGGTATTGAATGTTCTAATTCACCTCCTACTTATAGCTCTTCAAAGGGTGGTTCTATTCCTTCCACTTTCTTCCATCTGTCTTCTTGGACTCTTGCCCACAAGTCTTTAGGCCATTCCCCATCTACTTCGGGGACAATGGATCCTTCTTTTTTATCCTCGCAGTAATTTCTATTATGTGTCTCGCCTTCTTTGGGTTTCTCGGGGTTAATAGGGAAGACACACTCTTGGAATTCCTTTTCGAGAATTCGTGAATTAGGCAATTGAAGAACATATTTTTCTAGGGTCTGTTGAGCTACTTCAATTAACTTTTTGCATATCTCCAACCTTTCTTTCTCTTAGTCACCTCTAGGATATTCTTTCTCATGTTGTTCAATGGTTGGTCCTGCTCTGATTCGTGCGTGGTATGCCTGAATCCACATGGCTAACTCTTCTGGCATGGGATCTGCTAAAACTGATCCTACCTCTTCTTTTTTAGACTTTCCTTTCCGAATTTCTACTTCCACTTCTTGTTTTTCCTTTTGATCTTGTTCATTTTTTTCTTTCTCCATCTGTTGTTGTAATTTCTTTTCCTTTATCCTATCTCTACGATTCTTCCATCTTTGTGTTCATTTACTTGTGATACTTTTTCTAGGTTCTTCCGAGACTTCAACTCTTTGAGGTGTAGGTATGTCCACTTTCCTGTCAGCTGGATCATTTGCTCCAGTCTTTTCTGGGGTCTCTCTAGCTTTGGCCCGTGTTATTGCTTTCAATGGTAAGGTGTATTCCTTATCACTCCCTGATGACTCTATCACTTCTATCACATTGATTTGCACGTTCGAGTTAACTTTGTTAGGATTTTTGGGGCAATCTCTAAAACGGTGTTATTTACCACAATCACTACAGTATCCTTCCCAGACTCGCTATGGTGGTGGTGGGTTTGGTAGTGTACATTCTCTGATATAATGATCACCTCTGCATCTATAACATGGTCCTCTAGGTACAGGCGGTCGGTTCATAGGTCGGGGAGGTATGGGTGCTCTGGGAGCTGTGTACATCAATGATACATAGTCCTGCTCATACCCGTAAGAATTATCTGGTGCTTCCATGCCATATGCACAGGGTTCGTACATTTGTCCATATTCTATCATAGAGCTCTCATAAGTGGAATAATCTCCTTGACTATGGTCATAAGACGGGTCATATGATTCGTTACTAGTCAAAGGTGTGGCTGGAACTATTGTTCTCTCAACGTTCTCTTCTTGTCGAGCTACTTTCACTGAGACAACATTTTGAGGGTGGGGTGGTTGTTGTCCTAACACTGGTTGTGGTTGAGCGTACCCTTGATAAGCATACGGTCATGGTACTGGTCCCTGCTGCTGATATGTGGGATATCTAAAGGCTTCTCCTCCTTGATCTCTCTGAGGGTATCCATAAGGTCTCATGACAGGTTGTACCAGTCTTGATTGCCTATTGTAAGGACAGTTTTCTGTGGTGTGATTTGTGTAGTTTTGTTCGATGCTGCAATATTGTAGAGGGCCCAGAATAGGTGGTCTATTGTAAGCATAAGCAGGTGGTGGGACTACTCCCCTAGTGCACAAATGAGAGGGATGATCTCCTCCACAATGCATACATCTTCTAAGCATGGGCACTCTCAGTGGGTTGTTGGGGTAGTTCTTCTGTCCTTGAACGTTCAATTTCTTTGCTACTAAGCCGGCTATTTCCTCCACATTATTCTTAGGGTTTGATGTGCTGCTGACGGAATCTTCACTTTTTATGCTACCTTGAGGTATTTTCAGATCTTTTGCTAGATTGTCCTCTAGGTCAATACATTCTTTCATATATTCTTGCAAAGTTTGAACTCTTTTCACATATACCAGAGATCTTAATGATCCATTCACTAACCCTTCCAAAAACAATGACACCATCTTGTTTTGAGTGGGTCTCTCTTCAATAGGGCATCTATCCACATATTGTTTGAATCTTCTTGCAGCCAATCTCACTGACTCTGTAGGAGCTTGCTTAAAGCTATGGATCAATGAGGAAGAGTTGTTTTTAATCCCAGATTTAGTGAATTCCTCAATCATTTCTTGATAGACTTGTTTCATGTTTTGAAAATTATTAAGATCTAATGGCTGGAACCACGCTAAAGCTGTGTCTGTCAGAGTTAGACCAAAGGATTCATATTGGATCAAGAAATCTTCCACTTGTTCAGCTCTAATAACTTGCTTGAATTCAGCTATATGATTGTAAGGTTCACTAGAGCCATCATAATGGTTTCTCATGCATTTGGCAACTTGAATAGGTCTTAATCTCCTTCCTACTTCAGGTGGTCTAGGCATCACAGGGAAAACTGGTCTTCCTATCGGTATACCAGGTCCTCTTACCACAGGTGGTCTATTTGGAACAGGGATTCTATTCCTTGGGTCAACAGGTGGCTGAGGCCGATAGTTAGGGTTATTTGCAGGCATAGCAAACTGCACATGGGGTCTAACCGGGATTTGTGTTTGTTGTGTTTGTCCAGACTATTGGTATGAATTATCCTGAAACATTCCTTGAGGGTTTTGCAAAGTAGTTGCTTGATCCCTAGAGGGGAACACTGGAATGTTCTGATATTTGAACCCTGCTCTTTCTAACTCCGTTAGAGGTCAGTACCTCCTTTCGTTTTTGTCCAAATATGTGATAATGGTGGGGAGTTCTGGATCTTGTAACTCATAGACGGTAATTGGGTTAGGGGCTACTTCCCATAATGAAGAGTGGGCTCTGAGGAGATGCTCCATTCCATTGATCAAATACACATCCATTAGGGAGTCATCTTGGGGAACTAGGTCTCCTCTCCAAACCCTAACAATAGTAGATCTCCCTCTTGGAGTGGTCACTTGCCCTTCTTGTCCCTCTTCATTAAGGTTGTGAGCATTGTCTTCTTCCCCATGTTCATTGATGTTTTTAGGGTATTCCGTAACAACATACTTGATATCTCTTTTGTCCATATAAAACCCTCCTGCATACTTAACTGTTGGCCTAGGCACTATGTAAGCATCTGAAGCTTTCTTTAGTCTGGCCACTGATAAGGTTAGACCATCTAGGTAGATAGGTATCTCATGTTGATTGGTGTTCACATATTCTAAAGATGTCCAATATTCACCCTCAATAATTGACATCATGCCAATCATTGGTACGGTATTTTGCATGTCCTCTGAAGCCATGGGAACTTCTTCCTCTGACTCACTAGAGGTTTCAGAGTATTGTGAACGACTACTCCCTACAGAGGAAATCACACTTCTTCGGCTTCCTAGGGTTCTTCCAAATCTTAGGTTCATTCACTTAAAAGCTCTGATTAACCTTAACCAACCTCCAGCTCCTAAAGTTCTTTACTGAGGGTCAGAATTCTAGAGAAAATTTGGTTGGAATAGTACTAATAGTGAATCCACAACTCACGATACTTGACCCAAACAAATCCACGATACTCAATATTTGATAGGCTGGGCCTTACCACAATACTCGATACTTGACAAGTATCACCTCAAAAATCTACGATAGTCGATACTTGACTCACTGCAAAAGGTCATGATACACGATACTTGATAAACTCGATACACGATACTCGATAGTTCGCAAGGAATATCTCCACGATAGTCGATATTCCACAGATATCGTTTTCTAATACCACGATACACGATACTACACCAGTATCGCGAGAAATTTTTTACGATACACGATTCAGGCTAAGAGGGGAGGGTAGATACACTCTAAGAACATGTGTATGTACTCAAGATCCAAAAAACACTTGCAAAAAATTGAAAAAGTGTCAAGTATCGTGTTCTCCCGCGGTTGAGGTATCGCGATACCTTGGTATCGTGAACTCCTGTGGTCGAGTATTGCGATACTTGCAAGTGGTCGAATATCGTGTATCGTTGAGAAATCCTCATGATACCAGCCACATATCGTGTATCGTGTATCACGGAAATCTGATAGCGATACCTGTCAAGTATCGTCTATCGTGAAATTTCGGTCGCGATACCTATACCATATCGTGTATCGTGGAAGAAGCTTTCGCGATACTTGGCGGATATCGAGTATCGTCGGGAATTTTCTCGCGATACATCTCAAATATCGTGTATCATGGAGGCCTGAAAACGATACTTTATGAATATCAGATATCGTGGAAATTCTAGATATCGTGTATCGTGAAGTTTTTTGCGATACTTGTGCAATATCGTGTATCGTGGACGAAGCCTTCGTGTGGATAAGAAAAAATAATCCTTCTCTACCCCGGGATGGCCTTCACGACATTTATCGCAGATCGTTTGGCTAAGTTAATTGGTTTTAACTGATGGTGATGAGTATCAGGCAGAAATGCTCACCTTGGAGTCTCTTTCCAAGCTCCTCTAACACTCACTCTTGCTCTGCGCGGCTCCAAGCTCTCTAATCTCCGATTGCGATACTCGACTGCTTGCTCTCTCTCTCGATACTTGCTCGAAGACAAGTGAAGTCTAGAAGACAAGTTTTTTGGGTTTTATATTTTTTGAAAAATTCTTCCTAATTAAAAGGTTGAAAAGAAAAAGAGAAAAGAGGTGGGAAACTATTCTATCTTCCTACTGCTCCCTTCTTCCCCCTACTCTACTCACTCCACTTACTTCCCTAGACTAATAATTCACTACACACACTTCAAGAGTGAGAAGTAGTAAGTGCGGATGAGTGTGACTTACCAAAGAAGCGAAATTCACAACTCCTCTACTCGCTTCAATGCTAGAGCTACTTACCATCACACGAATGCCTCGGTTTGATTCGACATTCCCCGGCAACGGCGCCAAAAAACGTGTGTACCTAAGGACAATCCTAGGGACTTGTGGAGAAAGAGACTATACCTCGATCCCCCTCAAGTGCATATAGTGGGGATTCACGCTTTATTTATCAATCCGAGGAGTATCTAAACCCAGCCGAGTGTATGAAGACATGCATGCAAACGACAATCAATGCAAATGAGCTTCCCAAAGAGTGCAAACAAGGCTAAGACTATTCCAAACAAGCTTCAACTATCAATCATGGTGTCACGATACTTGGAGTAGCATCCAACAGTAAATCAAGATTCTCTCCTAGCTCTGAGCTCTAAATATAGCAAATAGCATATGCATTTTGAAGCTCTTGCAAAGACGCATCCAATGGTTGTATTTTCACTCCATTTTGACACTTCTACTTCAAGTTATGAGCAAAATACTGAGTCATGGGAATGACCTTCCTACACTTCAGCACTTCCTACACTTCACGCACACCTTAACAACAGCAAACAAACACTTTCATGGATAGAAAACACTTCCTAACACTCTTTTCAAGCAACACACATGCATACAAGCTCACAAAGAAAAAGATACAAAGAGGAGAAGACACAAATTCGAAATTCTGTGGTCTTGATTCTCACAATGGCAAAAAGTCTTTACAAAGAGTCACAAATTGACTTATATACATGTGCCCTAAAAATGGTCCTTTCACACAAAAGACCGGCACTTTATTCACTAAAAGGCTAATTTCCTACTAATTTACATGGGTAAGCTATTAAATTCCATGGGTATCCATCTAGGGGACTCCTCTAGTGCATTTACAACGGAAAATATGTTACAAAAATGGTTATAATACAAAAATAGAGTGTCCAAATCGAAAAAATTTTAGGACCCCTTTTTTTCTGCCTTTTGCTCTTCTTCGCTTTGCAACAGCTATGATTTTCGAATTCTAGCATTCTTTTGAGAAAAGTTTTCAAAGATCTTGGAGTAATTAACTTTATATCAATTCTATGGTCTATGATCCTCTTTTGATTCTTCTCCAAATGTTTCACTTAAAGTAAACCTTGGAAATCCTTGTGTATATTCCATAATTAAGTATACAATTTATACTTAAATTTATGGAATACGTAAATGAAGAATCATGAACTTAATTGTTCTTCTAACTTATGTGGTAATTATGCCTATCTATCGCCAACAAATTATATGTGAACTCTAAAACTCTTTAGAGTCCTTAACTTCTCAAAACTTCATCTTCTCTTCCTATATCCATGTCTTAATATTTATAAGAACTGGACATAAGTAATAGATAATGATTTTATATGAACTAATCTAAGTTTACTTTGTAAATAAAGTCAGAATTGGCTTGCTTCCAATCTTGTTTTGAAGGCCTTCTTACATTCTTAATTAAACTCTACTCAGATTACAACATTAATTCTACATGCAATACCATGCATCTTTTTATACATGCATAATCTGTGTATGCAAAGAAGCAAAATGATGCCTTTTACTCATGCAAATGCATGTCGTTGCATGAAAAATTTGATGCAAGCATTTCTTTATACTAACATGCATGTTTTTGATGCATATCTTTTCCTTTCTTTTGATGAAAAATGTTATGAAAACATATACTTGGTGCAATAAAACGTAATATATAGAAAGGAAAACTAGATATGTACTATAAGAATCTTTGATGCACCAACAATATTTTAAAAGCATACTCTTATTGAATGCATGCTAGTGCTTGAAATGATAACTAAAATTCATCTTCTTGGTCTATAATTAACTTAATGTATTGAAATTTTTTCTTATTTAAAGAGTTGTCAGTCATTCGATGATTCACACAAGCATAGAGCCAGTGGGAGCTTTGCAAGAACTTCATCAGTTCTTGCATTAGTTAGATATGAGCTCGACTCTTATCAATATGAGTCGAGAGCAGTTTGAGGTTCATGGATACACCTTGTTCGAGGCAATTGATGTAGGCTGATCCATATGGGTTGAGATCAAGACTCTTCCTATACATTAGTATATAGTCCTACATCATTTCCACTTATGGTTGACCCTTAGTGGGAGATTGTAGGGGATGTAAGGGTCATGTGACCTTATATATATATATATATATATATATATATATATATATATATATATATATATATATATATATATATATATATATATATATATATATATATATATATATATATATATATATATATATATATATATATACATCATATATAGAGCATTGCCTCAACAGAGATCATTATGTGGGTTTCGAGGCTCCCACACATGTGTGTGCATATCTTCTCTCCTCTCTCTCCCTCCATCCAGTCCTCCTTGGCCCTCTTGTTCTACACACCAAAGCCCTTCAAATTCCAATGCTTGTTTGAGTTTGTTTTCATCATCTTGCACTTAACTTTAAATGGAATGCAAATGCTCCAATAGCAACTACAATATCTGGTCTCAATCATAACAACTCGCACAATAGAATCCTAAATGCTAATGAAACCTGTGCTATCCGAGCTAACCTAAGCATCTCAGCCATTCCTATATCTAAGGCATCCAAAGCACCATCATCAAGACCAACATGTCCTAAGAGTTCTATGTCAACATCTTGCATGAGCGAATCCAAGAATGACTGCATAACTCCTGAATCCTCAACATCCAAATCAATCACCCTATCAACCATGGATGTTTTTAGTTATGCATCTCGAGAGCTACTATGCTCTGGCATATACTGTGTATAATACGAGCTATCCCGCTCTACCACACCAAGTGTACCATCATGCTCCACATGAGCTAATTGCACAAGATCAACACCAAGATCAAACTGATGATCAAACTCTAACTAAGTATCATCACAATGCTCTACATGAGCATCCACATCATGCTCTAAAGCATCCAAATGATCATCCAAAGTGTGCTCCATGTGAGCATCTATATGATCAATAAAATCATGCTCTATATAAGCATCAGGAGCATCCAAAACATGCTCTACATATGCATCCATTAGACCATCTGAATCCTGCAATACATGTGCATCATGAATATTAATAGACCTATGTGTAGGTAGACAAAATGAGACATGACGAGTCTCACATTGCACATAATCCTGAACTCCCACTCAGACGAGATTCTCTCACATGAAGTATCTATAGTGGGTACATGTGCCCAATCCTAGCACCTATGACAAGCATAAGCTATCCCAACTGCAACTGAAAAAATGCATAACATCTTCTCTCTTATAATTGGCTAATTGAAATCAAGCTCATAGGGAATGAAGGCACATAGCGTACATGTCTGCGTATAAGTAATGCTCCAAGGTAGTATAAGGCATACATCTCTTGCACCCTCAATGTCAAATGTTGTACCATCAGCCATGTGCACATGTTGCTTTTGCACAATGGTAAACACCACGTTAAGAAGCTCCGCCTCCTTAATATCAATCTGCAGAAGAGATAGGAGTGATATGAAGATCGTGAATGCAAGAAGAAGTGAATGTGAAGGTGAGAAGCATGGAGATGTGCACACACATACACACACACAAGGAAGAGACAAGCAAGACTCAATGGAAGGTAGGAAGTAGACTCTATTGCTCAAGAACACTCTTACAAGCTCAAAGCTCACTCTAACTAATACAATCCAATATTAGCTAATGCTATCTAACATCTAAAATGAGCTCTCTAGCTCTTTTTATAGATTCTAGACTAGTTTTGACCAGTTTCACATCTAGTGTCTGGCATAGTTTAAAAAAATAGGTTCCCGATGTTATTTGGAGGTCTAAATGAGGTCTTAAAATATCCAAAATTGGTATGCTTGTTCTACCTAAGATCTTGAAGCTTGAGGACTCCTCAGCTTGCACAAAATGGAGCTACTAATTACAAAATTGGGTCTTTCTATAATACATATGTCACAAAAGTGATAAAAAACACTGTTTAGGGTTTTGAAAAAGTAATATAAAACATATTTCTTTGGAAAAATTGATTGCATGGCTCCCCACAACTCTTTGTAGTCTGCCTTTACATGCTTCCTCTGCATCTGTGCCTTTGACTACTGCCAACACTGCCTCCCTTTCGTGTCTGTGTAATATAGTTTTGCAAGAGGTCTTGTGTGAGGGTGTGCTCTGTGATGCGAATTCCTCGTGCGAGATCAGTTCGAGATTTTCCCTGTCTATGGCTTGAGGTTCATCATGAGGTGGAAGCCGGTAGTGTGTTGAATATACAAGTTGCTCGAAAGCGAATAATTGAAGCAGATGAGTAGGCTAGCTGATAAAAACTTCGGAGTGGTACTCCCAGAAGCTCATCATGAACATCTCTTCAAAAGTCATCTTATAACAGGCAGGTAAGTACTTTATACGGTAGTTCCATGCATAGCATACCCGTAGCAATGGCATGGTGCTCATATCATATGCCAAGTCTTGGTTTCCATACTCAAAGCCCGAGGTATTGACATGTGGTGTCTTGACCCGCTGAAAGATCTTGAAAATTGTTTGTATCATATCAAAGATCTTAATAGTCATATAGCAGCAACATCGTCCATGCGGTGTAATCAGGGGAGCCAGTGGTGAATTGTGGCCATCATATATCCTACAGTAGGAGGCCCACGGGGTGGAGTGAAGTACAGATAGTTGAGCCAGTCCTGGCACTGCTTATTATTTTGAACTTTAATGCGAAGGCAGTCTAGGAGCAGCGACATGGTACTTGCAAGATTATGACCACCACGTGCTAGAGAGATGACTCTCCTCCCAACCAAATGCCTCTATATATATCTCTCTCTAGGGGACTACCTTCTTGGGCAGGTGGATCCCCATGCATCCCATGGGGGTTGTGTAGAGAGTACACACGTGGAAGCAAAATGAAAAGTAAAGTACTCTCACAAAACAAAGACTGTGTGAGACACAAAATGAGTAGACCATGAAATGGGTAAACTCATGTGGATTAGAAATGAGCTTGCCAAGAGCATGGAGTAGGATCCTCAAGCTTCTAACCAAGTACAAATGAGGGGAGAGGCCCTCCTTATAAAGATTTGGGAGGGGCTCTCAAAAGTACATCATATGTGGGATAAGCCTCCTGAAAGGAGAATGAATACAACTTGGTAGAAGCACATGGCAAGGTACCCAAATACAAAGGAAATACTATATAAAATGGAAATAGACTAGAAATGGAGTGCCTCTTGGATACAAAATGGAGATGCACTCATGCAGATACAAATGTATATGAAGTAGGTGTCGTCAACACCCCCTCTGCAGCTCCATTTTGGAGCAGCTGAATGCGACAGAGGTCCACCAAGCGTTGAAGCGGAACCGAAGGTAGAGCCTATTGGAACATCAAGCTTACACTATGCTTGAGGTGGATTTGATCTACATCAAAGGCTATCGTGTCGAAAGAATATCCGTTGGAGAGTTCTTTTTCATATGCTGGATATGGCAGCAATAGAGGCAGAGGTGGACACAACTTCAACAATAACAATAGAAGCTATAATAGAAGGGACTACAACAATTATTCAGAAGATCAACCACATGAAGACTCATTACTTCTTATGAATCTAAGCCACAAAGAAGGTAAAGATGATGATCATTTGTTATACATAGATTCAGGATGTTCGAATCATGTTGCAGGCAACATTGCTCTTCTATCTGATTTGGAAAGTCCAAAGCATAGACATGAAGTGCAAACAGGGGATGACACAAAGCACAATGTGGAGAAGATTGGTAATGTCAAAGCCTCCAATGGCAGGACAAACATTCTGAGTAAGGTTCTCTATGTACCCACTATCACTAAAAACCTTATAAGTGTAGGCCAAATAGTTGAAAAAGGGTTGCAAGTTAGGTTCACCCAACATGGAGCTTTTGTGGAAGATCCATGTCAAGGCTTCAAGAAGATAGCCCGAGGTGAGAAGCATGGTAGGCTCTTTAATTTTGAAGTAGGAGAAACCAGGAACATAGCTCTATTCAACTTTGGGTCTCAAACCCTAAGTGAGCTTGAAGTGTGGCATAAGAGACTTGCTCATGTGAATGAAAGAACCTTGAAGGATATATGCAGGGATCAAAGTGTTCTAGGACTGCCGAACATATCAAAGCAACACATGATCAACAGGTGTGATGCATGTCAGATTGGGAAGGTACAAAGACAACCATTCAACCACAAAGGCTACATCCACAACAACTTATTGGACTTAGTACATACAAATGTATGGGGACCAAGTCAAGAACCTTCATTGGCAGGATCAAGGCATTATGTCTCATTTATTGACGACCATAGTAGATGGACTGTTCTATACTTTATCAAGAGTAAGAATGAAGTGTTTGATTGCTTCAAGAAGTATCTTGCATATGTGGAGAATCATACAGGTAGATCACTAAAGAAGCTCAGATCTGATGGATGGGGAGAATACTTCTTCAAAGAGTTTGATGAGTTCTTGCAGGACAAAGGTATCAAAAGGGAAGTGACTACTAGGTACTCTCCTCAACTAAATGGAATTGGAGAGAGGAGAAACAAGACATTGGTTGGATCAGCCCGAACAATGCTTGAAGAGAAGAAGTTGCCACATTATCTATGGGTAGAAGCTATTTCAACTGTTGTGTACCTTGTCAATAGACTACCATCCAAATCACTTGAAGGTATGACTCCTTATGAAGCATGGCATGGAAGAAAACCTAGTCTTGGACATTTCAAGGTTTTTGGTTGTTTAACTTATGTTCATGTACCATCACAAATAAGAGGTAAGCTAGATGAAAGGGCAACAAAGGCAGTGTTTATTGGATATGATTCAACTCAGATGGGTTACAAGTTCTTCAATCCTTCAACCAAGCAATTCACTACAAGTAGAGATGTTGTGTTTGAAGAACACAAGTCTTGGTATGATGAAAACAAACAAAAGGTACTACCATATGATCTTGATTCTGACTCTCATCAATTAGGAAGCAAGCATGATACACAGGTCCAAGATCCGAAAAGTGATACAAACGATGACCAAGATGAAAGGTAAAAGGACTACAAGCTATGGAAGTCAAGAGGCAAAGCAAAGATGCAAGAGATTCGAGAATGCTCCAAACAAGCACCTAGAAGATCAGCAAGAGAGAAGAAACAACCAGAAAGGTATGGATATGATTCCACATTTATTACGAAGCATTCAATCTACTTGGCAAAAGACTCTATTTCAGAGGAACCCTCAACCTATGAAGAGGCAAAGGGAAACCCTAATTGGGAAAAGGCCATGAAAGAAGAGATGGATGCATTGCAGGAAATGGACACTTGGGATTTGGTTCCAATGTCACCAAATCAAAAGGTAATTGGTTGCAGATGGGTATATAAAGTTAAAAGAAATTCAGATGGATCAGTCTACAGGTACAAGGCAAGATTAGTTGCCAAAGGATGCTCACAACAGGTTGGTTACATATCTTCAAGATCAAGGATTCAAAGCTAGCAGCTCAGATCCTTCTCTATTCATCAAAAGGGATCACAATGAGGTTATCTATCTATGTGTATATGTAGATGATATTATTGTGATAGGTGATGATCTAAATGGCATTCAAAGGATCAAGAGACACATGCAAGAGGAGTTCAAAATCAGTGACTTAGGTGAGCTCACATATTTCCTAGGTATGCAGGTGATATATACAGATGAAGGAATGTGTTTGACTCAAAGAAGATGCATTCAGGATCTTCTTCTCAAGTTCAAAATGGAGAACACTAAACCTGCAGGTACACCTTTGGAGATGAATCATAAACTTAGTGTTTATGAAGGTGAGAAAATTGAAGACATTAAAGATTATCAAAGCTTGGTAGGTAGCTTGATATATGCTACTCATACAAGGGCAGACATCTCATATAGTGTGGGAGTGCTTAGTCAGTTCATGCACTCACCGAGAAGACCACACATGGATGCGGCTAAGAGAGTAGTTAAGTATCTCAAAGGTACAATCAACGAAGGTATATTCTATCCTTACTCTTCAGATTTGGATATCAAAATCTACTCAGATGCAGATTGGGCAGGAGCTAAGGATGATAGAAAAAGTACATCTGGTTACTTAGCATTTGCAGGTTCGAAGCTAGTGTCATGGAGTTCCAAGAAGCAACCAACAGTTGCTTTATCTTCAACTGAAGCAGAGTACAGAGGCTTGACCATAGCAACTCAAGAGGCAATATGGTTAAAAGCATTGTATACAGATTTGGGACTTGTGAGTTCCAAACCTCACATATTTGGAGATAATGTAAGTTCCATGCATCTAGCGGCAAATCCTATTTTTCATGCAAGAACCAAGCTCATAGAAGTCCATTACCATTTCATCAGGGAGAAGCTCATGGCAAAGGAGATTGACATTTCTTTTGTTCCTACTGAAAAGCAAGTAGCAGATATGATGACGAAGGCACTTGATGGAATAAAGCTTTGTAGATTCAAAGCGATGGCAGGTATTCAACCTATCAGAGAATGAAGACTCAAGCATACTTTAGCTTGAGGGGGAGCTCTTGGAACATCAAGCTTACACTATGCTTGAGGTGGATTTGATCTACATCAAAGGCTATCGCGTCGAAAGAATATCCGTTGGAGAGTTCTTTTTCATATGCTCATTTATTGTATTTTTTTGAGAAATTTTTGATGGTTCATTTACCATTGTAAAAGCATTGAGCTTTACAAATGTAAAGGTAGAAAGATAGAGCCCAAATCCCACGAATTTGTGGTGGTTGAAGTTGCATTCAATCAAGCAATCAATCACCTAAAAGTAGATCAAACTAGATCTTCACTTTTCCTAGATTGTAGGAAAGTGAATTGATTCCCTCCAACAACCATTCCCACCTTCATTTGAATTCAAATTCAACTTGTAAAAGTCGTGGAACACTCCTAGAGTCTATATAAAGACTTGAAATCACTTGTACATTACATGGAAGCAATATACATACACTTGTGACCATCATTGTCTTGCTCCTTCAATTCTCTGCATCATCTTCTTCGCCAACAATAATCTTGCAGAGGCTGCTGCTCTCTCTCCAGAGATCCAAATTGCGTGCAACATGACTAATTGGAAAGCTATAAGTGTCTAGTTTATGCCTGTAAATTGTCATAGCATTTGGTTCAGTAGATTGGGAGAAATCTGCATTTTTTGGTCTCGGGGTCAATCTCTACGTATTCCTGAAAAATAGGAAGTGCCATCGGTGAATGTCGCATTCATTCCTATAGCATATTTTGCTTATTCCTTATACTTTTGTGCATTCCATACACTCGACCCTATATTTATCACTCCCATAAAAGGATTTTTTCTAGTTGTAATCACGCTGGTCGCTATGGGCATTTGAAGTTCATTGTCTCTTCCATAGATAGTAAGTTTTTTTAGCTAGTCGACCCGCGAAGCTATCTGTTTTGTATCGACTCATTCTCCTTGATGCTCCAAAGTACATAGTGTGTTTCTTTGCACTTATCACATGCCTATAAGGGCTATTTGAGTCTCCATAAGCTCAAGGGCTGGTCTTGTGCCTGTTGGCTTGACCAAAATTCGTCGCTTCGAAACGCACTTTTCTACCTTCTACAAGCTTCTCCAAGTTCTTTC
Source organism: Ceratopteris richardii (assembly GCA_020310875.1). NCBI lineage: Eukaryota > Viridiplantae > Streptophyta > Polypodiopsida > Polypodiales > Pteridaceae > Ceratopteris > Ceratopteris richardii. The sequence continues at coordinate 99,631,970 of CM035434.1, forward strand.
AGAGCCTTCGTGAACATGTCCGCTAGGTTCTCTTGAGAGGTACACTGCTCTAGAGTAATCTCCTGAGATATGAGCTTTTTGCGGATGAAGTGGTACTGGATCTCTATGTGCTTCGTCCGAGCGTGGAATACTGGATTCTTGGCTTTGGCCAAGGCTGACTGACTATTCGTGCGAATATATGTCGGAGTATCCTGCAAAACACCAATGGCAGATAATAAACGTCAAAGCCAGATGGCCTCACATGCTGCAAAGCTTGATGCTCGGTACTCAGCCTCTATGGATGATAGAGCAACTGTAGGCTGGTTCTTACTTGCCCAAGAGATAGGTCCTTAGCTAAGCAAGAATATATACCCAGAAGTAGACCGTCGAGAATCAGGATCACCAGGCCAATCTAAATCGGAATACCCTGTGAGTTCAATGCCCCCTTTGTACCAAAGACCATGATGTCGGGTGAGGGCAAGGTATCGAAGTAGTCTTTGAGCAGCATCCCAATGAGTCTGATGAGGCTTATGTGCAAACTGACTGAGTATACCAACTGCATAAGCAATATCTGGTCTAGTGTTGGCAAGATAGAGTAATGAGCCAACAAGCTGTCGATAGGTATGCACATCCACAAGTGATGATGAGTCCTCCAGTGTAAGCTTGATGTTGGGATCAAGTGGTGTAGAAATTGAGCAACACTGGTCCATGTTATATCTAGAAAGTAGATCAGAGCAATACTTCTTCTGTGATAGGAATATACCTTCTTTTGTTTGCCAAACTTCCATACCCAAGAAGTAGTGTAGTAATCCAAGATCTGTAATAGAGTACTCAAGGTGAAGCTGTGTGATGATAAACGGGATGTGTTCTTCGTCTAAGCCTGTCAAGATCAAGTCATCTACATAGAGAATGATGATGATGGCTACTAAAGACTCCTTTTGATAGATATAGAGATTAGCATCATCATTTCTTCTGTGAAATCCCTTGTCTTCAAAGAACTTGTGAATCTTTTCATACCAGGCCCTAGGAGCTTGCTTGAGTCCATAAAGCGCTTTGTGAAGTTTGTACACTTGATCTTCCTTTCCTTTGATCTTGAAGCCTTCAAGTTGTTCAACATATACTTCTTCTTGAAGATGTCCATTGAGGAATGCACTTTTGACGTCCAGCTGGTAAATGGGCCACTTAAAGTGAGCACTTAGTGCTAAGATGATTCTTATGGTTGTGAATCTTGCCGTAGGATCAAAGGTTTCTTCATAGTCAATGCCATGTTGTTGCTTGTATCCCTTAGCAACTAATCTTGCCTTATATTTATCTAGAGTGCCATCAGACTTGTATTTGATTTTGTATATCCACTTGACTCCTACGACTTGATGGTTGGTTGGTTTGGGAACTAATGTCCAATTCTTGTTCTTTGCTATTGCATCCAGTTCCTCTTTCATGGCTGCTTCCCACTTTGGTTGGCCTTGAGCTTCTTTGTAGTTGGATGGCTCTGGAATTTGCTGAATTTGGTGCATTAGAGCATAATTAACATAATGACTTTGTTCGCGTTGTCTCTTATCGAGAATCCTTTGAGATCGGTGTGGTTGTTGTGAAGTACTGGCTTCTAAGTTGGAGTTTGGAAATACTGAGTCCCCCTCTGTAGTGTAGATAGGTGGACCAAGACTTGTATTTGAATCTTTTCTTGAGTATGAGAAAGCTTCATTGAAGATCACATCCTTCGAAATGGTGATGGAGTGGTTTTCCATATCATCTAGATGGTATGCCTTTGATTGGTCATTGTACCCTATGAATATGTGTTTCTTGGACTTTGATTGTAACTTGTTTCTATCTTCTTTCGGTACATGGACAAAAGCTTCATTACCAAAGACTCGAAAGTAATTCACATTTGGTTTTCTTCCATAGTATGCTTCGATGGGTGTTTTGTTGTGTAATGCACTTGTAAATCCTCAATTAAGAATGTGAACGGCAGTATGCACGGCTTCTGCCCAGAACTTGTATGGTAGATCCTTGTGATGAAGCATAGATCCTTGTGATGAAGCATAGTTCTTGCCATTTCCATCACACTACGTATCTTTCTTTCAGTTACTCCATTCGGGGATGGAGTATGAGGCTGAGTGACTTGTCTTTTGATCCCTTTCTATTTGAGAAAGTTAGCAAAGTCATGATTGATAAACTCACCACCTCCATCTAATCTGATGGTTTTAACTTTAGTCAAAGCTTCATTCTCAACTTCCTTGATCCAAGTTTGAAACTTAGAGAATGTGTCTGCCTTTGACTTCAAAAAGTACACCCAAATATAGCGAGGGTGGTCATCTACTAGAAGATAAAAGTAGAGGGGTCCACTTAGGGATGGGGTGTTCATGGGTCCACATAAGTCCATGTGGATAAGGGCTAGAGGGTTCCTCGCTCATGTGGAAGCCTCCTTGGGAACTGGGGCCCTATGTTGCTTGCCTTCGGTGCAAGCTTGGCAGACATTAGTAAGTTGCCCTATCTTTGGCAATCCCTTCACAAGTTGGGATGAAGAGATTTTTGATAAGTAAGAAGTGTGGCCAAATCTTTGGTGCCACAAACTTGAGGTTGATTCTTTGGATACAAAACAAGATAGTTTGTAGAGGCCCTTTTCTTCAATACCTTGAGCAATGATATCCTTTGTATGGGGATCAACTACCTTAACTGAGGTGTTATCGAACCATACTTGTTTGTCCTAATCTGTAATGGCCTTGACGGAAAGTAGATTCATACATAAATTTGGAACAAAAAGAACATTGGATAAAGACTTGCATTCCCCCTGATTGTTGGTAATTTGAACTTTCCCTTTTCCTTTGATGGGTAAACTTTTGTTGTTGCCAAGATAGACTTCTCCTGTGTGCTCTTCGAGTTCTTGAAAGGAGTCCTTGTCTTTGCACATATGGGAGGTAGCTCGCTATCAGAGATCCACTCATGCGGGGAGCTAGAAGTAACTAGGGCATTGGCTTCTAAAGAGATGAAGAGTTCCTCACTAGAGCAGTGGGATCTATGTTGGGATCCATTGGATGCTTACCTAGACATAGAAGCCTTCGATGATTGTTTCTTTTTATAGAAAAACTTTTCTAAGTGTCCTGATTTTCCATAAAAATTACAGGTGAACTTCTTCGATGAATTATGCGATCCTTGCTTAGAGCCATTGCTAGCATGATGACTTGTGGATTTGGCCTTATTGAATGGGCCTTTGTCATTCATGGCAGACTCTTGGGAGGAAGTCGATTTGGCTCACGACTCGTGAAGGAGCAATAGTTGACGAACCTCTTCCCAAGTTAAGACTTGGCGGCGATTATACAAAGTTGTGACAAATGTCTTGTATGACTTAGGTAACTTGTTAAGAAGCCTAATGGCCATGTCTTCACTAGAGATCTGCCTACCACATAGTGCTAATTTACGCTGGTAGTCCTCAAATTGGGCTATGACCTTGGTAATTGTGTCATGTGGCCGAATGGTCAAATTATGAAACTCGGCCTCTAATGCATATATTTTCGAAGGGGTTTTGTCTTCATACAAAGCGGCTAATGTATCCCAAGCGTCCTTGGACGTCTTACAGGCCGTGATATGTCCTTTCGTAAGTTTGTCACAGGCAAGTAACAGTTGACCTAAAACTCATTTGTCCTTAACATTCCACACATGCCAATTGTCTAAGTTGGTATCCCTATTGGGTTCAGGGTCTGACTTGTCTACTACCTCATGAAGGAGATTCGTGTAGAGATATGCGCGCATGAAATCTTTCCATAGATTGTAATTTTATCCATTGAGGCATTCATCCTTAGGCACAAAAATAGGGGTGAAAGAGGGTAAGAAGTTAGCCATAGATAATGAGTGTTGCTCTAGCACAATGGTGAGAACCACGTTAAGAAGCTCCACCTCATTAATGTCAATCCGCGGAAAACATAGGAGTGATATGAAGATCATGAAGATGAGATGAAGTGAGAGTGAAGGTGAGAAGCATAGAGATGCACACACACATACACACACACAATGAAGAGACAAGCAAGACACAATGAAAGGTTGGAAATCCACTCTATTACTCAAGAACACTCTTACAAGCTCAAAATAGCTCTAAGCTCTTCTCTACTCAAACAAGCTAACCTCAAAAATGAGCTCTCTAGCTCTATTTATAGTTTTTAGACTAGTTTTGACCGGTTTCACATCTAATGACCGGCATAGTTAAAAAATAGGTTCTATGTGCTATTTGAAAGGGTAAACTGTATCTAAAAATAGCCAAAATTGGTAGGATCATTCTACCTAAGCTCCTCTAGCTTGAGCACTCCTCGACTTGCATAAAATGGAGCTACAATTTACTAAAAGGGTTTTTCTATGTTACATATGTTACAATAGTGATGAAAATCACTGTTGGAGATTTTTGAAAAGTATTTTAAAACATATTCGTTTGAAAAAATGATCTGATTGGCTCCCGACTACTTTTTTGTGCTCTATCTTCACATGCTTCTGTGTCTTCTATGCCTCTGGCGACTGCCAACACCCCCGTCCCTCTCGCTTCTGTCATCCTCGACAGAACCTTGTTGTGGGGTTTGTCGGATGTAATTCTGTGGAGGTCCTGAGCGAGGGTGTGCTCTGATATGTGAATTCCTTGGGCCAAATCTGCCTCGAGTTTCTCCCACTATTGGTTGCGGTTCATCTGATGGCAGGACTCTATAGTGTGTGGAGTTTACCATCTGTTCACAGGCAAATAATTGAAGCAAGTGCGTGGGCCTGCTGATGAACACTTCTGAGTGATATTCTATTGGCAGTAGCCAGAGGCATAGAAGACGCGAAAGCATGTGAAGACAGAGCACAAGGAAGTAGCAAGGAGTCAGTCGAATCATTTTTTCAAAGAATCATGTTTTATAAATACTTTTCAAAACCTCCAATAGTGATTTTCATCACTTTTGTACCATATGTAACATAGAGAAACCCTTTTTGTAATTTATAGCTCCATTTTGTGCAAGCCCAGGAGTCCTCGAGCTTGAGCATCTTAGGTAGAATGAGCGTACCAATTTTGGTTATTTTTAGACACCGTTTACCCTTTCAAATAGCACCTAGAACCTATTTTTTAACTATGCCGGTCACTAGATGTGAAATCGGTCAAAACTAGTCTAGAATCTATAAAAAGAGCTATAGAGCTCATTTTTGAAGTTAGCTTGTATGAGTAGAGAAGAGCTTAGAGCTATTTTGAGCTTGTAAGAGTGTTCTTGAGTAATAGAGTTGATTTCCTACCTTCCATTGTGTCTTGCTTGTCTCTTCATTATGTGTGTGTGCATCTTTATGCTTCTCACTATCACTCTCACTTCATCTCATATTCACGATCTTCATATGACTCCTATCTCTTCTGTGGATTGACATTAAGGAGGTGGAGCTTCTTAACGTGGTTCTCACCATTGTGCTAGAGCAACACCAAATTTGGCACTGTTGCCGGGGATCGAGTCTAGGACGAATGTGTGATGGTAAGAGTATAGCAAGAAGTGGCATTGGAAGGTAAAAATCTCAGTTTTTGTTGTTGTTTTTAGTTAGTTTTTGGTGTTTTTTACCTCCCCCACACTCCATCTTCATCACCACATCATCATCTTCCACTCCAAAAAAATCAAAAAATTCATCATATCCACCCATTCTCCTCATTTCCCCTCATTTGTGCATGCGAGAGAGAGAGAGAGCTTTTGTGCTTGTATGTGCTTTTGTATTTTTGAGTTTTCTTGCAGGTACAGAGCTCCAGAGCATCAAGAAAGCTTCCAAAAGGTAAAAATGGACTTTTTGGCAGAAATCGTGTGTGTCAGACCATCGCAATGGTCTATCAACCTCAACATTTTTGGTAAGCGACCACACCACGAGGTAGGCGACACCAGTGCATACACAGATCCACAAACGCTTTGCAAAAATTCATAGTTTGGTGGACCATCGCGATTGGCTCAGACCATCGCAATTGTGTCACACCATCGCGATTGGCTCACGCCATCGCGACGGCTCGGCCGGACCATCGCGACGGTCCTTGACCATCGTAACGATCCCGTCGACCCCACGCCATCGTGCCGATGCTGCCACATGGCAAGCTAGACCATCATGACGATACCCTTAGACCATCGCGACGCCTTGAAATTTCAACCATTGCGATTGGCTCAAGCCATCGTGCCTTGTGACCATCGCGATTGGTTCACGCCATCGCGATTGTCCCGTTGACTGTTGACTGATGCCATCGCGATTGCTCGTTGATTAGACCATCGCGACGGTTCATTCACACCATTGTGATCATTCACTCTAGACCATCGCGATGGTTCATTCACACCATCGTGATTGCTCACATTTACGCCATCGCGATAGTTCGCTCCTTCGGACCATCGTGATTGTGCCACGCCATCGCGACGGTTCATTTGCGCCATCGCGACAGTCCCAGACCATCGCGATTGTTGCAAACCATCGTGATTGTTGCAAACCATCGCGATTGTTGCAAACCATCGCGATTGTCCACCCCAAACGCAATTTTTAGGGTTTGATTTTCTAGGCAAATTTGGGGCTATTTTTTGAAAATTTTTGGATCATTAAGCTCATAGGAGACCCCTTAGCTCATATTTGGAGAAAAACCTGTTTGTCAGTTTTTACCCTCGAGGGCCTGAACGGTCATATCTTTTTCATCCAAAGTCCGTTTTTTGAGCTTTATAGCTCGTTAGAAAGCTCGTTAGAAGACGTTATTTTTTAGAGAGGATAAATTGAGGTTGACCATCTATGGGACTAGAAAGCTAGGGGGCATTGAAATTTTGGGCAAAAGGGAAAGGACTGAAAAGTGTATATACTCAAGTGCTTGATCATCCATTTGAGAATTGGTCTAATAGTGGATTTTTACAGGTCTAGCAAGGACAATCAAGGGCAAACAAAGCAAGGTAGTGAAGAACGCAAGGCTTGGGAAGCGCGGCTTCTTGGGCATCAAAGCACTCAAAGCAGCTGACTTGAGGTTGGAAGAATACTCAACCCCCTTAGTCAATTACTAGCTTAAGCTAATCGGTAGCATTATGGATTAGATTAACGACGATAGGAACGAATCAAGTTGAAGAGACTTAATTTTTCAAAGTCAAAGACTAAAGTAAAGGTGTGTGATACAAAAACCTAAAGGAAAGAACCTAAGTTTGACGGAACGAGAACTCAAAAGTACCACGGAAAGTCGATTCCTAACGCATACATCTAGACAAGAATCTAAAGAAATTCAAAAAGAAACAAGCAAATCACTAACAAGGAACCATTGACGATCAGAGAGTGCTGCGAAGTAAATTCATGAACCTTAGATCGGGCAAGCACATAGGTAAGTCAGACCGACGAAGCCTTAGATCATCAGAAGCGAGTGTAGGAACTACTGCATGATCGTGGGCACAACAATTGAATAATAGTTATCCCTACGAGTTAAGCTCAGATATGAGTGAATCAGAAATGGCTTTTAGCATAGAAAGACCAGAAGGAGGGTCAAATGTAGCTTATTTGGAAAGACCTGAAGGACCCTATAGAACTCAATTAGAATTTCTCCGAACCAACCACTTAGGTGCTCACATCTATGAGGATGGTTTGCGAAGACAAGTGGTGCAAATGCACAATCCTGATCAACCCATTGGATTGGAACATCCAGTGGTGAAATTTGAAAGAGATGCGTATATAGACAAAGAAGGAACGATGTACATCATAAGTACTCAGCCAAACAATACCAATGAGTTTGGTGTAATTCAGTTAGAGACTGAAGCGAGAGCCCAAGGTAAAGAACCATTAGAAGAACCTAGGACACCTAGAGGGAAATTTGTACTAACAAGAGTACTAATCCCAGAGTGGATCCCTCAGGATAACCGAAGCATAGAGTTGTTTGTGAATAAAGAAACTGATGAAGCATTTTGGAGGTACAGAACGGAACAACCTAGTGAGGTAGGCTCCATCACGATCTATGAATTTAAGGACCGAGATACACCTAGAAAGGTTGTATACCTGGATGAAACTTCAGAAAGAGTATTTGTGGTACCAGACCATGCAAGAAATACCTACACATGGAGAGGTGAGTTGGTATTCCCTCAATCTCAGACAAACATAAACGCTAGCCATCAGGGGGCAGGAACATCCTCAGCCCATGGCACTCAAAGAGAGAAAAACAAAGAAAGACCTGAAGTAAGTTTCAATCATCCCATAGGGAGAGATAGAACCACCATAGACACCAATAGAATGGAAAGACAAAGGGAACCTAGAATACCAGGTGGTAGAGATGATTTTCCTCTACCTAGACCATGTGAACACGCAAGGGTATTAAGACCCACTCAGCTAGTAAAATCCATGAAAAACTACTTTGATGGGATAGGAGATCCCTATGACCATGTTGCTGAATTTAAGCAAGTGCTAAGGGCAGAACAAGTCGAAGACATGTTCACGCAATATAGTGCATTTGGACTAACGTTAAAGAACACAGCTTTAACTTGGTTTCAACCATTGCAACAAAGGCAATTTAGAGACATCCATCACTTTTTAGAGTCATTCATCACAGAATTCTCTTAAAGTGGGATCAGACATGATACATCTTCGTTGATTCATAGTTTTAAACAAACCCCTCAGGAAACAGTTAGACTCGTAGGACGTAGGTTTAGACAATATGTTGAGAGATGTCCAATGCAAGAGCTACCCTCATAGGCCAAGCAAGTGTCATTGTTTTTAGATGGCTTGTTGAGCTCTAAACTATGCTCCTATGTATACTTGAAGGAACCCAGAACGCTAGAGCAGTGTGTAAGAATTTGCATACACATTGAGGACAACTTAGGAGATGAGTTGGAACTCTCAAAAGTCTATAAGGACTCAAATTCTTCATCTCTAGCATCTTCAAAACTGTCTAGCTCGATAGAAGACCTAGCAGAAAAAGTGGCCCAGAAACTAGGAGTCTCTAGTAAACAGATGCCTAGGTTAACAACAAACAAGCGTTGTTACACCTGTGGTGGTGATCATATGGCAAATGTGTGTCCCAATGCAACACAAACACAAGCCAACCCTAGTGGCCAGTACTGTACGATTGAGAGACGATACACGAATCATACGGCTCAAGACTGCCCATACAACAAACAAGCAGTAAGACAGAACTACCCGCAAGCATACGCACAACCAGGTAGGTATCAAGGTCAATACAATACTTAGCCTCATTACTATAGGCCTCCTCAGAACTATCCTTATTAGGCTCAACAGAGACCTCAACCTGTCTTAGCTCAGCAGCCACCCCCACCAGCTAATGTCATCTCAGTTAAATATGCTGCTATAGAAGAGAACCTAAATAGGGCTTTAGTGCCTTCTTCACCCTTGATCACGGAAAGTGACCCAAACTCAAATAGTTTTGACTCTACTCATGTAGATAGTCCACCCGCGTATTACACGGAGTCACCAGAACAGGTGGAGACATATCATTACGATAGTCCACCATTGGAACCTAGTTGGGAGCTCAACTATGCTAATATGATGTATACGAACCCTGATCCGCCGCCCCAATTGAGACAACAAAGACCACAGGGCCCGAGAGGACCATGCTTTAGGTGCCAAAGAGATCATTTCATATAGGATTGCCCACATCCTCCGATAGCAGGACAGTCTCAATATTATAACATACAAGGCTTTTGCGCCGATTGTGGTAAAGAACATATCATCAAAGAGTGTCCTAAGGACCCTGTAAATGCTTCAAATGTGACACCCATCAACGTGATAGGTATTGTGCACAATGCAGATGGATCCAACCCTACATACGTGCCTATCCAAGCTATAACAAGAGCCCAAGCACTCTTACAGAATCAACAACTTAATTAGGAGAAAATAGTCGAAACTAGTGAAGTTGGAGAATCTAGCAGTAAAAAGATGAAACCTTGGAAAGATTCCAGAGAAAGAATTAAGAGAGTGGAGTAAGAGGATAACAGAACTGGAAGGAAGTTTGAAGGAATCAAGAGCCAAAATCTTAGAATTGACTTCACAAGAATCAAACCAGGAGAACCCAGCTCGGAGATCAGGATCAATTTTAGCGAAACCCATACCGAAAAACCTAGACATGATGTTTCATGCATATCAGGCTAGATTAAAAGAAGGACCCCAAATAGCTGAAATGAGTAAGAACTACCAACGAGCAGATCTAAAAATTGAGAGAACTAAACTTTGCATGAAGATGGTAGAATTAGCACAAGCAATGTTTGAAGCCTCTAGATATCTTGATTGGAATAACATGGCAAAACCGGAATTACACTTTCAAGGATTGGAGAGGCTAGAATACTTGATTGATAGCAGGGAGAAAAAGAATCAGTATAGGAATCCTATTACCTCAGAGACACAGGAAAGAAATGCACCATCCCTGTCTCAAGTACCCAACACACAAGGTGAAGACAACCTGTCTTCCATACATAGATACTCACATGAATTTCTGAGAGAAATACAGGAAGAGAAATGGAGAAAAGAACAAGGAACCCATCCTCCTATTCAAGAAATAGATGACCTGCAAGAGCAATTTCCCCAAGACATCCCCTCTATTTACGATGATGTAGAGGAAGAACAACTGAGTGAACACACAAGTTTTGAATCCAATTCTTTGCATGAATTACCTCAGTTCATAGGACCTTGGGAAGCCAAGTCTATTAGCATGAGAGCACCCACGATAATAGTGAGGAATGAAGAATCAGTGATCCCTAGAAACACGGAAGTGGTAAAGAATACTAAGGTACAATGTCACCTCACTCTAGAGGAGTTGTTGAAGGTTAAACCAGAACTGTGGAAGCATGTAGCAAATCAATTCCCTGACCTTGCTACTGCTCCCTCACAGATAGGAACACACAAGAAGGTACCAGAAATACCCATAGAAAAGATTCGAGATGTAAGCGAAGGAGAGGAAGGTAACACTTATCTTCCAATAACCCATCAGGGCTACACCACCAAATCCATATTAGATTCAGGAGCCGGAGTAGCCATCGCTACCACCACTTTATGGAAATGTTGGGGTAAGCCAGCATTGAGACCTACCAGGATGAAGCTACAAATGGCTGATGGACATATAGAAAAACCATTAGGCTTACTAGAGGGCATACTTTCGCCATTTTTTATTTTAGTAAAAATCACGCTTATGAGATGCTATTAGGACGACCATTCATGCGTCAGTTGCAAATTATACAAGATTGGGGACCTAATTCTTTGTACTTGTAACATTTAGGAGTGACTACCAAAGTCAATCTTAAAGACTATTCACATCGAGACGTACCCCCAATACAATGGAACACCATCCATAAGACACAAGAAGAGACAGAATCGGTACACTCATTGGAATCAAACCCCTCATGGTTGCACGAGGATACTCATTTATGGATGTGTAAAGTAGCAAAACAAGAGGAAGAACGGTTAGAAGCCAGGACCTTAGGGTCAGAACAACATCCACGAACTCTTCAAGACCCAGCGTACGCACCTGTAGTATTTCTAGACGAAGAATTTGAACCCCATGGTTGGGCAGAAATCCTAGCAACCATGGATGTAGCCATCAATGAAGAACAATGGACACCCCACTGTGACGAGGATGGCTATGACACTTCAGTCTTCAAAATAGAGCCAATCATGTGTGATTCAATTATAGAACAATGTGAACCTAGCACTGATGCGTTTGAGGATGCGAGTGATTTCGATTTAGAGTCAATTATTATGGATCCGCCCTTTGCATCAGATAAGGAATATTTCTACGAAGTAGAAACTTACCCTCAGAGATACGAAGAAATTATGAATGAGGTGAGGTTAGCCACACAAGTGACTGCCAAAAGTGAAGGAAAGAAAAGAAAGAAGAAAGAAACCATGTCAGAAGAAGAGGAATCCTTGTTTGAGGTACTGGAGAACTTCAAGAAGTATGAAATAGAAGATAGATGAATCATGGTACGAATGCCTAACAGAAAAGCTGATGTTGGAGAAGTATATGATAATCGAGAGAAAACCAAAAAAATCATAGTCGCCATAGAAGGAGAAGAAGAAAAATGTACCTACATATGGCATGATTTGACGACTGAAGAAGAAGAAGAATTAGTTGCCCTATTGCGAGAATATAGAGATGTTTTCGCTTGGAGTTACAAAGATTTGAAAGGAGTAGACCCAGATATATGTTCCCATAGAATCCCTATGACGCTAGATGCAAAACCTACGAAACAGAAACTGTACACGTACAATGATAACTATGCTGCAAAGATTAAAGAAGAAATAGATCGTTTGATAGAAGCAGGATTCATTTATGAAATTGAGCATACCGAATGGGTATCCCCCATTGTGGTTGTGCCCAAGAAGAACGGAAAATTGCATGTGTGTATTAACCTTAAAAAAGTTAATGCCGCCACGATTAGTGATAGTTATCCTCTTCCTATCACAGAACATTTATTGGAAAGAGTTGCGGGCAAGGAAGTTTATAGCTTTCTTGATGGGTTCTCAGGCTATAATCAAGTAGCCATTGCTCCAGAAGATCAACACAAGACAGCTTTTGCTACAGAATGGGGCATATTTGCATTTCGTATGATGCCATTTGGCTTAACAAATGCACCTGCCACTTTCCAGTGACTCATGTATCATGTTTTTAAGGAATTCTTACGCAAGAATTTGGAAGTTTATGTCGATGAATTATGTGCACATTCGAATGTGAGACAGACACATATCCCCGAATTAAGGCAAGTATTTGACAAATGTCGAGAATATCAGGTCTGTTTGAACCCAGAAAAATGCGTTTTCATGGTCAGACAAGGCGAAATTCTAGGACACATTGTGTCAAAGAATGGAATCTCTACAAACGAAGAAAAAGTGAAAGTAATTGCCGATCTGCCTAGACCAAATAACGTAAAAGAAGTACAGGCTTTTATGTGCCATTGTGGTTATTACAGACGATTCATACACATGTATGCAATCATAGCCAAGCCTCTGTACTCTCTTTTGACCAAGTTTGAATGGACAGATGAATGTGAGAATTCATTTAATGAACTTAAATGACGTTTGTGCTCAACACCTATATTGACAACCCCAGATTGGAGCAAGCCATTCCATGTACATGTGGATGCATCCAACTATGCAATAGGATGTGTGTTGGCACAACCCATGAATGAAGGTAATATAGATCTCCCCATAGCTTATGCGAGCAGAGATTTGAACGCAGTAGAAAGAAATTACACCACTACGGAACGAGACAGATTAGGAATGATCTACGCAGTAAAGAAATTCAGACATTATTTGTTGGCAAACAAGTTCAAATTCTTTACAAATCATCAAGCATTATTGTACTTAGTCAATAAGCCATGTAACACAGGAAGATTAATACGTTGGTTTCTATTACTCATGGAGTATGACTTTGAAGTAGTAGTCAGGAAGGGAAAGACACATCTTAGAGCTCACCACCTTTCAAGATTAACCACAAGAGAAGCTCCTCAAGGAATAGCGGATGAATTACCCGATGCATATTTGTTTAACCTTGAGATAGTACTAGAATGGGCTAAGCCTATAGTCCCTATTCTCAAATATGGACCTAAGAATCCTAGGATACGGATCAAGGAAGGAGAGATTACCAAGTCGCAGAGATATCAAATAGTAGCAGGAAGTATATATAAACAGGATAATCAAAGATTCTTGCTTGTTGTGTAGATGAATCAGAACATGCGAATTGGTTGCAATTAGCACACATAGGTGCATTAAAACAACATCATTCAAAACATCGTACTTTGCAGACTCTGCATAGACTAGGAGTATATTGGCCTTCTATGGAAGTAGATGTCTACAAGTTGTGTAAAGAATGCCCTGTTTGTTGTGAAAGACCACCAGTAGAACATGCTACATTATATCACGTGTCTCTCACACCAGAATGGAGTGAACCTTTAGTGACATACTTGAGGACAAAAACATTCCCTCAAGGAATGACCTTAGCACGACAACGGAGTCTAGAGCAGGAAGCTCAAGACTATTCACTTATTGGCGACAATCTATACAAACGAGGACGAGATGGATACCTAAGACAATGTGTTCATGAAAGTGATTATTTGAGCGTACTAGAGACTGCACACCAAGGTGTTGCCGGAGGTCATTTTAGACCTGATAGGGTAATCAAAGCCATCGTCTTTGTAGGATTATGGTGGCCCACTCTTCACATGGATGCACATACCTATGTTAAGAGATGTGATGTGTGCCAGACAACTCAATTTCCTACTCGCAGAGATGAAATGCCATTGAAACCCATGATGGGAGGACGTGCATTTTCTAAGTGGGGTATAGACTTTGTAGGACCCATTAACCCCCCTGTAAAAGGTACACATGCTGAATACATTATTGTTGCGGCGAATTATCTAACCAAATGGGTAGAGGCAAAAGCCACGAAAAAGAATGATGCACACACGGCTGCAAAATTCTTATTTGAAAATGTCTTTACAAGATATGGATTGCCTATAGAGTTAGTGAGCGATCGAGGAAATCACTTTCTAAACCAAGTCATTGAATATTTGTTACAGGATTTTATGATGATTCACAAAAAAACCGCACCATATCATCCCCAGGCCAATGGTCAGGCTGAAAGCACTAACAAGATCCTTTGTAACGTATTGATGAAACTCGTGAACAACAAACATTCAGATTGGGACAAACAGTTACACCACGTTGTTTGGGCATATTGAGTGGCCTACAAGACCGTACTTAATGCAACTCCCTTTCAGATGGTTTTTGGTCAGAATGTTGTGCTTCCTTTGGACTTCTTGATACTGACCCTTAAGGTTGCACAAGAACATCAGTGGACCGGGCATGAATTATCATCTAGGATAATGGACTTGGAACAATTAGGAGAAACCAGGCTGAAAGCAACAGTAGGAATATACGCAGCAAAGAAGCGATAGAAAGCCTATTTAGATGCACATGTGAAAGATAAAGGCTTAAAAGAAGGAGATTTAGTCCTAGTATATACGTTGAAACAACACGCACGGAATTTAGAAAAGCGAGGTTATGGACCTATGATCATTAACAGACTCTCGACAAGTGGAGCAGTAAAATTAGCCACCTTAAAAGGAGACATAATTCCTAATTACATTAGTGGTTGTAGAGTCAAGCTTTATCAAGAACCTCTTACTGAGGATATGCTTAGACGACTCACGTTGGCAAAGAAGCGTAAGGAGGAAGAAAATAGAATACGTGCTGAAGCTCAGGCAGATTCTATAGAACGCATTAAGCGCATGAAGTTAAGAAGACAAGGACTAGGGAAAGAACATTATAACCATCTGGAAACAACACCCAGATACCCCATGGCCATGTGTCAAGTAAATTCAACCACTCATCCTAGCATAGTGGATAGGAGACCATTCATTACAGTCAGGCTAGAGCACGGCAACCCTTGCCAAGAGCTCAAGGCTTTAATTGACTCAGGAGCCGCGACTAGTGCGATTAGATGGTCCCACTATAAGGACTCAGGAATAGAAATGCGGCCAATTGAGGCATACCTCATAGGGCTAGGAGGCATGGAAACCCCTTGCATGGGTGAGGTGGACCTTCCTATCCTCATAAACGAAGTGACCATGACAGCAAAGCTACTAGTGTGCCATGATGATGACCTGATAGAACCCATAATCCTTGGACAAGATTGGCTATACGATCACTCTGTGGACCTAAATCTTAGACAAGGCTCCTTACAGATTGGAACCTTAGATCAGAAGTGAGTGATACCGCTTGCTTCCCTAACAACCCTCCGCCTGAGGTATGTAACCTTCGACCCTATGAAATGCTCACAATGGAGGACCGGAAGATATTTGGCCAAATCCCTCAGCTAAGCACGCTCCTTCCAAAGTCAATCCATGAGAGGTTGTTGATGGATAGGGGCTAGACCAAAGATTGTCAAGAGATTTTCCCCTGGTCTTCCAGTAGTGGACAAATGGGGACCATTGCAGGTCACGTGGGTTACATCAGCGATCAGGTGGACTGCTTCAGCAACCACATGGGCAAAACACCCTGCAGTGCCCATCCTTCCACACTTACCGCGGACTGGCCTAGATTTTTGCTACAAAACGAAGCACTTCCTAATGGGCAGGTTTCGCAAGTGTTGGAGCTCCCTTCTTTTCCAAAGCAGAGCGTCCATCAGACCTCTCAAACTCAACCACAAAGGAGTCATCCACAACGGAGGAACCCAGACCGATGACAATATTAGATGACACAAGGAAGAAAGCAGCAGTATCAGTATCACAACGCAAGAGGCACGAGACAAATACGGGTGCCAAAAGGACAGAAACCATCGACAGATTTCAACAATGCAGACAATGATAAGAAGAAGTCAAAGTAGAATCAGAGGCATTATCTAACATCTCCTCAATCTTCTTCTACGAGTACCAACATTCGACAAATTTGGATCGCCAAGAAGTACCTAACGAATCGACCCACACCCAGGCATATTTGGGTACCCAAACAATGTATTATAGCTCAACCCTCAAGCCATGTAATATATACCCCTCAGAAATCTCTTCACCCCACAATACCACCACATCCGATATCACCTTTTGTCTCTCAGTAGAAACACTCCACCCACTCAGAAACTCTTAAGAAGTGGATACAAAAACGTATCCTTGTAATAATTCACCCACACTTAAACCTTGTACAAATCCACACACTATAACCCAACATCACTTGTAATAACATCTCATCAAGAAATGTATGCATAGCATGTAGGTGTCTAGAGACCTGCATTAGTCTTGCAAAACATCATTCCATAAACCACATCACAACACTCAGCTACACGGGGTTACACATCGGTTATGGAAAAGGATTGTGGTCTCACTTTAATGGGATCATGATTAATTTCCATACTAATGTGTTAATCATTTGTAGCAGATCTGCTACACACTCGCATCACTCATCATGCAGGCAGAAGGACCATCTGAAGCTGGCCCCAGTGTACCCATGGCAAATATTGGCGAATTACTAGCTGAACCACATCCTACGGCTCAAACACCAGAATTTCAAGGATTTCCAGGACCTATGCCAATTCACGATCCTCCTAGGGGATACACTGAGAAGATTCATCGCAACTCTCATTGATTCCAAGGATTAGCAGGCCCATTGGCCGATGTAGATTTCCTTTTTGAGGCCAATTTGACTTTTGATACCCGCACGTGGCACAAGTACCAGTTTTTCTCAAGAGAGTTTGAAGCATTACAGAACACAGAAGACTTGAAGCATGTTTGGGCAAGAGCTGGCTTCACAAAATACTTCATTGATATGTTGCCTAAACCAGATTTCTACTGATGCTACTATTTGGTAACCACATTGACAGCTTCGGAGAACAAAGATTTGCCAGGAACATTCATTTTGTCATCATTAGTAAATGATCCACCGTTTAAGAAGTTTTATCTTTTCAAAGACCTGATTAGAGTTGCAATCAAGATACATGAAACTCACACGCCGACCGAGTGCGAAAGGCTAATTCCCGAGCCAATGAAACGTGGAGACGTCATTAAGTGGGAAGATATTTCAGCGATCACACATGAGCTCTCTAAACCATTACGGATATGTATGCAGCACTTCGCTTTCCCTGCTCAGGATCGATTCACTATGCCCCACAAGCACATTTGGTTTGGTTTATATTTAGCCTGTGTTGGGCCTCAGACAATCAATCTAGCAAGCTGGATTATTGATCAATTGTATCTAGCACAACACAGATGGGAGAGGAAGAAGGTAATCCATGGATGCTTCGCTCTCACGAAAATTATTTATATGTGTTTGGCCTACGACTTACCAATCAAGCGTGCAATGACAAGCGAGGAGTTGAAAGCATTCAAAGGGACAACAAAGAAAGCTAGGAAGGCTAGCAAAGGACAAGCAAGAAAGCGCATGAGAGGAACCATTCCATGCCTACAGGTCCCAGAATCACTGTCACCGCAACCCTCTCCAGAACAGTCTGTGACAGAAGCCACTCCAACGGTACAACCCATTCGCATACGGTTATCAAGACCGGTTGTAACGGACGACACCACCAGCACAGTCGCTCCTCAAGCAGCCACAACCCCAGGTCCTCCTACCACTATAGCAGAAGTTCTCACCACTATTGGTGTGGAAGCATTCTCTTTTCTGATACCCAACATGGAAGCAGAGCCACTGGATACAACCTTTGATTTTGAAATGCCAGATGCCTTTTCAAACAAATTTCAGTTTTCTAAAGGCCAGATTTTCTCTCAAGAATATGAACGTCCAAGCTACCTGACCACTCCCCCGGATCAACAATAAGGAAAAGTCTTATCCAGCTCAGAAGACGAAAGAACAGAAACAGATAATGACGAGGGCGATGATGAGGCTAGCCAGGGCACTCATGAATCCCAAGAGAATGTGCAGATAGAGGAGCAAGAACAGCAAACGGACACCTAGGGTGATACCAGTACGCATGAAGATGAAACCTTTGAAGCAGAAGCTTATACGCCGGCAATCAAAAAGTTATATTGCACCATGGAAAAAGTTTGGGTGCGTAAGAAGTTAACTGAGGAAGAGAGACAAGCACTCATAGAACAGGAACTCGTCACAGGTGGTTTCGAAGAAGTATACATCAAAGGTTTCAGGGAACTTGTTAAATCAGTGAGATCTAACGAAGCATTAAGATATTTGCAGAGAAAACCACTACCGCAATTTGACCCCCGACGAGTACAAGTATTATCAAAGCTAGGTCAGTACATTTGTGTACCCATAGGTGGCCAATCTTCAGAACAGGCCAGAGAAGCCCGTCTCATCCCCGAAGGCTCCGTAGCAGAAGACACCATTGTCATCGACTCCCCACCCCACACTACTATTGTACATACCACCGATGTGACTGAAGTACCCACCACCCCAACCACTCCTCTATCACCTCCCATCCATCCAGTCTCACCCGTACATCCTACTTCTCCCAGAACATCCACATCTTTGGATAGCGAGGTAGCAGAAGCCTTTGTTGCATCCATTCCTCTAACCCTTTCCGCACCTACACAACCTAGCTTACTTCCTCGAACATCAACTTTTCCATTCACTCCAATCTTCCCTCCATCCTTCCCTTCCTTCCCCACACCTACAAGACACCTTTTCCCATTCCCACCTCCATTGACCTTCTCCCTCGTCTCACCCCCTCGACCCACCGCAATTCCTCTTTCCCCTTTCCACCAAGCATTCCAAGAGAACCCCTCTGCAAATTACTCTTCAACCTTTGTAAATCCTGTATTTACACCCACGCATGCACCCACTATCACTCCATTATTCACAGTCACGGCACTTGACACCACGTCTAGTGACATGGACATCTCACCACCCACCGCACCAACACTCACCTCCTCTATTGCACCATCATATTTAGGCACCGCACATTTCTCCACTGTTACCACTGCATCCACATCCCCATCCCTATTCCCCCTTCCCACTACATTAACACCCACACCCACCGCATCTTCATTTAGCACACCATTGATATTATCACCCACTATAGACACCACATTTCGCCAGATGTTCACATGCATGGCTCAAGTGAGAGATGAATTTGCATCTCTTGGCAATAATTACCGGATGCTGCAGCAGACAACGCATGATTTACAATCGCAGCTCAATTCACTATCCATCGAGAATGCCTCAGTAAACACCCACTACCAAGAGCTACGAGAGGCTTATCATAAACTGGAACTAGAAAGTGAAGAAAAGACAAAAGAGGCCATCACTGACATAGATAACTTGTTAAGGGTGCAAACTATTCGCAACGTGACACTTACTAGGAACATGGGACTGCTCAGATGCCACTTGGCAGCATCAAAAGAAGAGAACCAGCGTTTACAAGAACAGAACAGAGAGAATTTAGAAGCTGCCCTAGATCAAACCGACCAACCATTAAGTCCCAGCCGTTTCAAAGATGTTCCCTCCGAATCTATGAAAATGTTGCTAGATGATCATGTCAGATTGTTAGATGAGTATGACAGCATGAACGAGGAATATCATAAGCTAAAAGAAGATCATAAACTACTCCAACTAAGAGCACCAATACAACAAGGACTACCAGACCCTGCGGACCCTTCTCCTCAAATCATCGAGGAACTCAATGCATTACGGGCCCAGGTATCAACTCTTCAATCATAGATAGCCGTATATGAAGCACCCCCCAGGCCAGACTCCCCATCGGAACTACCAGCAGAGGAAGAAATAGTAACTATTTTGGTGGAAGAAACTTTTGAAGAAGCATCTGAACCTCAACCCATCTCAGGCGGACGCGTCACGGCTGAAGGCCAGACAACTTTTGAACTTCCAACTGCCGCATGGATGAAGACGATTGAAGAGCTTGGAAGAGCCCACTCAGCACGGGTAGAGGCACAGTTACACGCAATGGCAATGATTGAAGAATGCATTTTATAGTCCCCCTACTTTGCTCATTTGGCCCCTCGCAGATACATATGTGGGCATGAGCTACAATACAAGCCTTATTTTATGTTAATGGCAGAATATCATTTGGCCATAGAAAAAGAAACAGGTAAGAAGCCCTCCCACGCAACTCAATTTGAGCTAGAAGATTTGCCACTAGATGCGCAGCGAGGAGAGATTTATCAACCAGATTGGCGCAAGGATTTATTACAAGCATATCTAGAGATGATGAGTACTTGGGTCAAGGCACGACTACACTTAAAGTACAACCCATGTTGGGGACCAGTGCCATGTCACTGCTCCTGGAAGGCATTTGCCATTAAAGTACAGAACAACAAGCAATGCCAGGATTGGCTTAATTACCCATACTTCGCCCCACCCACCGGACCACCAATAGTTGGATACATGATGGCAACAATTCGTCACTGGCTCCCTCGCTTAAAACATATGGACGATGTAGCAGCGCACATGACTGTCAAGATATTTGACATGATGCAGATGGTATTCAAAGTCTTCCGTCGCGTCAAGGCACCACATGTGAACACCCCGGGTTTCAAGCATGGCAATCTAGATCTATCATATGACATGAGTACAACACCATCGCTCCAGGTGTGTTATGCCTGGCATTGTCGAATTAAATACCTAATGGCGTGCTATAAGCAGACCTTCGAAGAAATGTTCACAACCGATTTCTGGGAATATCACTTAGAAGTGTTCATCAGCAGGCCCACGCATTTGCTTCAATTATTTGCCTATGAACAGACGGTATACTCCACACACTACAGACTCCCGCCATCAGATGAACCGCAGCCCATTGATTGGGAGAAACTCGAGGCAGATCTGGCTCGAGGAATTCGCATATCAGAACACAATCTCACTCAAGAACTACTCCAGAATTACATCCGACAGACCTCACAACAAGGTTCTGTCAAGGACGACAGAAGTGAGAGGGAGGGGGGTGTTGGCAGTAGCCAGAGGCATAGAAGACGGGGAAGCATGTGAAGACAGAGCACAACGAAGTAGCAAGGAGTCAGTCGAATCATTTTTTCAAAGAATTATGTTTTATAAATACTTTTCAAAACCTCCAACAGTGATTTTCATCACTTTTGTACCATATGTAACATAGAGAAACCCTTTTTGTAATTTATAGCTCCATTTTGTGGAAGCCGAGGAGTCCTCGTGAAGAGCTTAGGTAGAATGAGCCTACCAATTTTGGTTATTTTTAGACACCATTTACCCTTTCAAATAGCACCTAGAACCTATTTTTTAACTATGCCGGTCACTAGATGTGAAACAGGTCAAAACTATTCTAGAATCTATAAAAACAGCTAGAGATCTCATTTTTGAAGTTAGCTTGTATGAGTAGAGAAGAGCTTAGAGCTATTTTGAGCTTGTAAGAGTGTTCTTGAGTAATAGAGTTGATTTCCTACCTTCCATTGTGTCTTGCTTGTCTCTTCATTGTGTGTGTGTGTGCATCTTTATGCTTCTCACCATCACTCTCACTTCATCTCATATTCACGATCTTCATATCACTCCTATCTCTTCCGTGGATTGACATTAAGGAGGTGGAGCTTCTTAACGTGGTTCTCACCATTGTGCTAGAGCAACATATTCCCAGGAACCGGTTGTGAACATTTCTTTGAAGGTCTCCTTATAGCACACCGGTAAGTATTTGGTTCGACAGTGCCAGGCATAACACACCCGGAGTGACGGTGTCGTACTCATGTCATAGAAAAAATCTAGATTGCCATGCTCGAAACCCGGTGTGTTTACATGTGGTGCCTTGACGCGATGGAAGACTTTGAATACCATCTTCATCATGTCAAATATCTTGACAATCATATGCGTTGCTACATCGTCCATTCGACGTAAGCGAGGGAGCCAGTGGCAAATCGTTGCCATCACGTATCCAACTATTGGTGGTCCTGTGGGTGGCCTGAAATAAGGGTAATTGAGCCAATCATGGCATTGCTTGTTGTTCTGTACTTTAATGGCAACTGCCTTCCAGGAGCGGCGACGTGGCATGGGTCCCCAGCATGGGTTGTACTTCAAGTGGAGAGGTGCCTTGACCCAGGTGCTCATCATTTCAGGATATTCTTGTAATAGATCCTGGCGCCAAGTTGGTTGAAAGATGGCTCCTCTCTACGCTTCCGGTGGCAAGTCTTCAGGCTCAAACTAGGTAGCATGAGAGGGTTTCTTGCCTGTTTCTTTTTCTATGGCCAGCTGATATTCCACCATTAACATAAAATAAGGCTTGTATTGTAGTTCATGCCCAGATATATATCTACAAGGGGCCAAGTGAGCAAAATAAGGAGACTGTAAAATTCTTTCTTCTATCATTGCCATTGCGTGTAACTGCACCTCTACCCGTGCTGAGTGGGTTCTTCCAAGCTCTTCAACCGTCTTCATCCATGTGGGAGTGGGAAGTTCAAAAGTCGTCTGGCCTTTGGCTGTGACTCGTCCGCCTGGGATGGGTTGGGGTTCATATGCTTCTACAAAAGTTTCCTCCACCCGAATAGTCACTGTTTCTTCCTCTGCTCGTATTTTCGGTGGTGAGTCTGGCCTGGGGGTGCTTCATATACTGCTATCCGTGATTGAAGAGTTAATACCTAGGCCCGTAATGCGTTGAGTTCCTCTAGGATCTGAGGAGAAGGATCCGCAGGAGCTGGTGGTCCTTGCTCTATAGGTGCTCTTAATTGGAGCAATTTGTGGTCTTCTTTGAGCTTCTGGAACTCCTCGTTCATGTTGTCATATTCATCTAGCAATCTGACATGATCATCTAGTAACATTTTCATAGATTCTGAAGGAACAGCTTTAAAGCGACTGGGGCTCAACAATTGGTCTGGTTGATCTAGAGAAGCTTCCAAATTCTCTTTGCTTCGTTCTTGTAGACGTTGATTTTCTTCTTTAGCTACTGCCAAGTGGCGTCTGAGCAGTCCCATGTTCCTAGTAAGTGCCGCATTGCGAATGGTCTACACCCTTAACAAGTTGTCTATGTCAGTGATGGCCTCTTTTGTCTTTTCTTCACTTTCTAATTCCAGTTTATGATATGCCTCGCGTAGCTCTTGGTAGTGGGTGTTTAGTGAGGCATTCTCGATGGATAGGGAGTTGAGCTACGGTTGTAAATTGTTGGTTTTCTGCTGCAGCGTCCGGTAACTGGTTCCAAGAGATGCAAACTCATCTCTTACTTGTGTCATGCATGTGAACATCTGACGAAATGTGGTGTCTATAGTGGGTGATAATATTAATGGTGTGGTGAATGCAGATGTTGTGGGTGTGGGTGTTGATGCAAGGGAAAGGGGAAAGAGGGATGGGAAGCTGGGTGCAGTGGTCACAGTGGAAAAATGTGTGGTGCCTAATTGTGATGGTGCAATAGAGGAGGTGAGTGTTGGTGCGGTGGGTGGTGAGATGTCCATGTCACTGGGCATGGTGTCGAGTGCCGTGACTGTGAATAATGGAGTGATAGTGGCTGTGTGCATGGGTGTAAATACAAGACTTACAAAAGTGGTAGAGTAATGTACAGATGGGGTCTCTTGTACTGCTTGGTCAAAAGGGGAAATAGGAATCGCGGTGGGTCGGGGAGGTGAGACTGGGGAAAAACTCAATGGAGGTGGAAAGGGAAATAGGTGTCTTGGAGGTGTGGGGAAGGAAGGAAAGGATGGATGGAGAAATGGGCTCGATAGAAAGGTGGATGTTCGGGGAGGTAAGCTAGGTTGCATATGTGCAGAAAGGGTTAGAGGAATCGAAGCAACAAAGGCTTCTGCTACTGCACTGTCGAAGGATGTGGATGGTCTAGGAGAGGCAGGGTGTATAGGAGAGACTAGAGGGATGGGAGGTGAAGGAGGAGCGATTGGTGTGGTGGGCACTTCGGTAACAATGGTGGTATGTACAGTAGTAGTGTCGGGTGGGGGGTCGATGACAATGGTGTCTTCTGCCAATGAGCCTTCAGGGATGAGACGCGCTTCCCTGGCCTGTTCTGAAGATTGGGCACCCGTTGGTACGTGAATGTATTGACCAAGTTTGGTTAGTAAGCGAACTCGTTGGGGGTCAAACTGCGAAAGTGGTTTTCTCTGCAAATATCTTAATGCTTCACTAGATCCCACTGATTTAACAAGTTCCCTAAAACCTTTGATGTATACTTCTTCGAAGCCGCCTATGATGAGTTCTTGTTCTATGAGAGCCTGGCTTTCTTCCTCAGATAGCTTCTTACACGCCCAAACTTTTTCCATTGTGCAATATAACTTCTTGATTGCCAAGGTGTATGTTGCTGCTTCAAATGTTTCATCTTCATGCGTGCTTGTGTCACCTTGGGTGTCGGTTTGCTTCCCTTGTTCATCTGTCTGCACATTCTCTTGGGAGTCATGAGTGCCTTGGCTGGCTTCATCATCACCCTCGTCATCATCTATTTCTATTCTCTCTTCTTCTGAATTGGATACTACTTGTCCTTGTTGATTTGGGGGAGTGGTAGGGTAGCTTGGTCTTTCATATTCCTGAGAGAAAATCTGGCCTTCAGAAAACTGAAATTCATTTGAGAAAGCATCCGACATTTCGAAATCAAACGTTGTATCTATGGGTTCCGCTTCCAGGTTGGGTATCAAAAAGAAAATGCTTCTGCACCAATAGTGGTGGCAACTTCTACTGCAGTGGTGGTAGGTTCCTGAACTGATGTTGGTTGTGAGGTAATCGCACTAGTAGTGCCTTCTGTAACGATAGGTCGTGATAATCATATGCAAATAGGTTGTACAGTTACAGGGGCTTCTGTTGGAGACTGTTCTGGAGAGGGTTGCGATGACGGTGATTCCGGAACTTGTAGGCATGGAATGGTTCCTCTCATGCGCTTTCTTGCTCGTCCTTTGCTAGCCTTCCTAGCTTTCTTTGCTATCCCTTTGAATGCCTTCAAGTCCTCGCTTGTCATTGCATGCTCGATTGGCAAGTTGTATGCCAAACACATATATATAATTCTCGTAAGAGCACAACATCCATGTATTACCTTCTTCCTTTCGCATCTATTTTGTGCTAAGTACAACTGATCAATTACCCAACTTGCAAGATCAACTGTCTGGGGTCCAATACAAGACAAATATAGTCCAAACCAGATGCGCTTGTGGGGCATGGTGAATCGATCCTGAGCAGGGAATGCGAAATGTTGCATACATATCCTCAATGTTTTAGAGAGCTCACGTATGATCGCTGAAATATCTTCCCACTTAATGACATCTCCACGTTTCATTGGCTCATCCTTTCTTGCTCTGTTGGAGTGTGTGTTCCATGTATCTTGATTGCAGCTCTAATCAAATCTTTTGTCAAATAAAACATTTCAAATGGGGGGTCATTCACCAATGATGGCAAAATGAATGTGCCCGATAATTCCTTGTTCTCTGAAGCTGTCAAAGTGGTTACTAGATAATAGCATCTGTAGAAATCTAATTTAGGCAAAGGATCACTAAAGTATTCAGCGAAGCCAGCTCTAGCCCACACATGCTTTAAGTCTTCTGTGTTCTGTAATGCTTCAAACTCTCTTGAGAAAAACTGGTACTTGCCCCACATAGGGGTATCAAAAGTCAAATTGGCCTCAAAAATGAAATCTGCATCCGCCAATGGGCCTACTAGACCTTGGAACCAATGTGAATTGCGATGGATTTTTTCACTATATCCCCTAAGAGGATCGTCAATTGGCATAGGTCCTAGAAATCCCTGAAATTCTGGTGGTTGAGCAGTAGGATGTGGTTCAGCTAGTAATTCGCCAATATTTGCCATGGGTACACTGGGCCAGCTTCAGATGGTCCTTCTGCCTACATGATGAATGATGCAAGTGTGTAGCAGATCTGCTACAAAAGATTAACACATTAGTATGGAAATTAATCATGATCCCATTAAAGTGAGACCGTAATCCCTTTCCATAACCGATGTGTAACCTGTGTAGCCGAGTGTTGTGATGTGATTTATGGAATGATTGTTGCAAAACTAATGCAGGTCTCTAGACACCTACATGCTTCAGATGATGCATACATTTCTTGATGAGATGTTATTACAAGTGATGTTGGGTTAGAGTGTGTGGATTTGTACAAGGTTCAGTCGTGAATGAGTTATTACAAGGGTAGTGTTTAGTTGGGATGGGAGTAATGTTAGATAAGGAGGTCGGAGAGGGCGTCTGGATACGTTTCGGTATCCATTTCCTAAGAGTTTCTGAGCGGGTGATATGTTTCTGCTGAGGGACAAAAGGTGATATTGGATGTGGTGGTATTGAGGGGTGAAGAGATTTCTGAGGGTTATATATTACATGGCTTGAGGGTTGAGCTATAATACACTGTTTGGGTACCCAAATCTGTGTGGGTGTGGGTCAATTGATAAGGTACTTCTTTGGGATCCAAATTTGCCGAATGTCCAAACTTGTAGAAGAATTTCGTGGAGATGTTGGATACTGCCTCTGATTTGTCTTTAGCTTCTTCTTATCCTTGTTTGCATTGGTGAAATTTGTCGGTAATTTCTGTCCTTTTGGCACCCATATTTGTCTCGTGTTGCTTGCTTTGTGATACTGATACTGCTTTCCTCCTTGTGTCGTCTGAGATGGTCGTCAGTCTGGGTTCCTCTATTGTGGTTGACTCCTTAGTGGTTGACGTTGAGAGGTCGGATGGACACTCTGCTTTGGAAAAGAAGGGAGGTCCAACACTTGCGAAACCTGCCCATTAGGAAGTGCTCCGTTTTGTACTATTAATCTAAGCCAGTCCGTAGTAAGTGTGGAAGGATGGGCACCGTAGGGTATCTTGCCCATGTGGCTATTGATGCAGTCCACCTGACCACTGTCCCCATTTGTCCACTGCTAAAAGACCAAGGGAAAATCTCCTGACATCCTTTTGTCTGGCCCCTATCCATCGGCAAGCTCTCATGGGTTGACTTTGGAGGGAGCGTGCTTAGCCGAGGGATTTGGCCAAATATCTTCAGGTCCTCCGTCGCAAGCGTTTCATAGGGTCTAGGGTTACATTCCTCAGGTGGAGTGTTGTTAGGGAAGTCAAGCGGTATCACTCGCTGCTGATCTAATGTTCCAATCTGCAAGGAGCCTTTTCTAAGCTTTAGGTCCACTGAGTGATCGTATAGCCAATCTTGGCCAAGGATTAGGGGTTCTATCAGGTCCTCGTCATGGCACACTAGTAGCTTCGTTGTCATTGTCACATCATGTATGAGGATAGGAAGGTCCACCTCACCCATGCAAGGGGTTTCCATGCCTCCTAGCCCTATGAGGTATGCCTCAATTGGCCGCATTTCTATTCCTGAGTCCTTATAGTGGGACCATCTAATTGCACTAGTCGCAGCACCTGAGTCAATTAAATCCCTGAGCTCTTGGCAAGGGTTGTCGTGCTCTAGCCTGACTGTAACGAATGGTCTCCGATCCACTATGCTAGGATGAGTACTTGACTTTGCTTGACACATGGCCATGGGGTATCTGGGTGTTGTTTCCAGATGGTTATAATGTTCTCTCCCTAGTCCTTGTCTTCTTAGCTCCATGCGCTTAATGCGTTCTATAGCTTCTGCCTGAGCTTCAGCACGTATCCTATTTTCTTCCTCCTTACGCTTATTTGCCAACGTGAGTCGTCTAAGCATATCCTTAGTAAGAGGTTCCTGATATAACTTGACTCTACAGCCACTAATGTAATTAGGCATTATGTCTCCTTCTAAGGTGGCTAATTGTACTGCTCCACTTGTTGAGAGTCTATTAATGATCATCGGTCCATAACCTCACTTTTCTAATTTCCGTGCGTGTTGTTTCAGCGTATATACTAGGGCTAAATCTCCTTCTTTTAAGTCTATATCTTTCACATGTGCATCGAAATAGGCTTTCTGTCGTTTCTTTGCCGCATATATACCTGCTGCTGCTTTCAGCCTCGTTTCTCCTAATCGTTCCAAGTCCATTATTCTTGCTGATAATTCATGGCCGGTCCACTGATGTTCTTGTGCAACCTTAAGGGTCGGTATCAAGAATTCCAAAGGAAGCACAGCATTCTGACCAAAAACCATATGAAAGGGAGTTGCATTGAGTACGATCTTGTAGGCCACTCGATATGCCCAAACAACGTGATGTAACTGTTTGTCCCAATCTGAACATTTGTTGTTCACGAGTCTCGTCAATACGTTACAAAGGATCTTGTTAGTGCTTTCAGCCTGACCATTGGCCTTAGGATGATATGGTGCAGATTTCTTGTGAATCACCATAAAATCCTGTAACAAATATTCAACGACTTGGTTTAGAAAGTGAGTTCCTCGATCGCTCACTAACTTTATAGGCAATCCATATCTTGTAAAGACATTTTCAAATAAGAATTTTGCAGTCGTGTGTGCATCATTCCTTTTTGTGGCTTTTGTCTCTACCCATTTGGTAAGATAATATGTCGCAACAATAATGTATTCGGCATGGGTAACTTTTGTAGGGGGGTTAATGGGTCCTACAAAGTCTATACCCCGCTTAGAAAATGCACGTCCTCCCATCATGTTTCAATGGCATTTCATCTCTGCGAGTAGGAAATTGAGTTCTTTGGCACACATCACATCTCTTTACATAGGTATGTGCGTCCATGTGAAGAGTGGGCCACCATAATCCTGCAAAGAGGATGGCTTTTATTACCCTATCGGGTCCAAAATGACCTCCTGCAACACCTTGGTTTGCAGTCTCTAGTACGCTCAAATAATCGCTTTCATGAACACATTGCCTTAAGTACCCATGTTGGAAGCAGTCAGAGGCACAGTCAGAGGCACAGACGACATGGAAGCATGTAAAGACGGAGCAGGGAGCCAGGCGGATCATTTTTTCAAACAATTATGTTTTTATTACCTCTTCAAACATCCAACAGTGATTTTCATCACTCTTGTAACATATGTAATATAGACAAAACCCCATTTTGTAATTCATAGCTCCATTTTGTGCAAGCCGAGGAGTCCTCGAGCTTGAGGAGCTTAGGTAGAATATGCGTACCAATTTTCGTTATTTTTAGACATCGTTTACCCTTCCAAATAGCCTCTAGGACCTATTTCTTAACTATGCCGGTCACTAGATGTGAAACCGGTCAAAACTAGTCTAGAAACTATAAAAAGAGCTAGAGAGCTCATTTTTGAGGGTGGTTCATGTTGGCTAGTGTGAGCTTGTAAGAGTGTTCTTGAGTAATAGAGCTAATTTCCCACCTTCCATTGTGTCTTGCTTGTCTCTTCATTGTGTGTGTGTATGTGTGTGTGCACCTTTGTGCTTCTCACCTTCACTCTCACATCATCTCTCATTCACGATCTTCATATCACTCCTATCTCTTCCGCGGATTGACATTAAGGAGGTGAAGCTTCTTAACGTGGTTCTCACCATTGTGCTAGAGCAACACCAAATTTGGCGCCGTTGCCGGGGATCGAGTCTAGGACGAATGTGTGATGGTAAGAGTATAGCAAGAAGTGGCGTTGGAAGGTAAAAATTTCAGTTTTTGTTGTTGTTTTTACTTAGTTTTTAGTGTTTTTCACCTTCCCCATACTCCATCTTCATCATCGCATCATCATCTTCATTTCCAAAAAAATCAGAAAATTCACTATATCCACACATTCACCTCATTTCCCCTCATTTGTGCATGCGAGAGAGCGAGGGAGAACTTTTGTGCTTGTGTGTGCTTGTGTTTTCTTGAGTTTTCTTGCAGGTACAGAGCTCCAGTGCATCAGGAAAGCTTGGAAAAGGTAAAAATTTACTCTCTGTCAAAGATCTGCCGAGTGTGGCGGACCATCGCGATGGTCTGCAACCTTCGGAATTCTCGGTAGGCGACCACACCACGAGGTAGGCGACCCTTGCGCTTGCACGAATCCACAGGCGCATCTCAAAAATCATCAGTTTGGTGGACCATCGCGATTGGCTCGGACCATCGCGATTGTGTCGCACCATCGCGATAGGCTCACGCCATCGCGACGGCTCGGCCGGACCATCGCGACGGTCCACTTGGACCATCGCGATTGTTCAGCTGACCCCGGACCATCGCGATTGGCCCACGCCATCGCCACGACAGTGCCACGTGTCACGATAGACCATCGCGACGGTTCATTTTTTGGACCATCGCGACAGCCCAAAATCGGACCATCGCGATAGGCTCACGCCATCGCACTTGTGACCATCGCGACGGTTCAGTTCGGACCATCGCGATTGTCCACCTTTGACCGTTGACAGCGCCATCGCGATTGTCCGCCTGATCACGCCATCGCGACGGTTCATTTTTCGGACCATCGCGACGGTCCATTTCCACGCCATCGCGATCGTTCACTTCGGACCATCGCGACGGTCCATTTCCACGCCATCGCGATCGTTCACTTCGGGCCATCGCGACGGTTCATTTTTTGCGCCATCGCGATTGTCCAAATTCCACGCCATCGCGACGGTTCGCTTGGACCATCGCGACGGTCCCAGACCATCGCGATTGTCCACCCCCATCGCAAATTTCGGGTTCCATTTTTTGACCAATTTGGGGGTATTTTTGAGAAATTTTTGGACCATTAGACTCATAGGAGACCCCTTAGCTCATATTTGAAGGAAAACCTGATCGTCAGTTTTTACCCCCCAGGGCCTGAACGCTCATAACTTTTTCATCTGAAGTCCGTTTTTTGAGCTTAATAGCTCGTTAGAAAGCTCTCCACGAGTACTACGTGACCTCAACTGTTTTTTTTCTTAAAGGATACATCTATTTTTAGATAAACTATTTTGAGGTTCACCTAGTTTGGGACTAGGAAGCCAGGGGGCACACATTGAAAAATTGGGCAAAAAGGGAAGGGACTAAAAGGTGTATATGCTCAAGTGCTTGATCATTCAATTGTGAATTGGTCTAATATTTGAATTTTTCCAGGTCTAGCAAGGGCAATCAAAGGCAAGCAAGCAAGGCAGTGAAGACAGCAGAGCTTGGGAAGCGCGGCTTCTTGGGCAACAGGGCATCAGAGCAACCAGAAAAGCCGACTCGAGGTTGGAAGATTACTCAACCCCCTCAGTCAATTCTTAGCTTAGGCTAAACGGTAGTTGTGGATTAAAGACGATAGGAACGCCTCAAGTTCAAGATACTTAATTCTTTCAAGTTTAAGACTACAAGTAAAGGTGTGTGGGACGCGAAAACCTAAAGGAAAGAACATAAGTCTGACGGAACGGGAACTCAAAATTATAACAGAAAGTCGAATTCCTGACGCATACATTAAGACAAGAATCTAAAGAAATCTAAAAAGAATCAAGAAAGTAATAACAAAGAACCATTGACGATCTAAGTGTGTAATTGAATGAGCAAGGAAGGAAATTAATGAACCTTAGATCGGGCAAACATATAGGTAAGTCGGACCGACGAAGCCTTAGATCATCAGAGGCAAGTGTAAGGACTACTGCACGATCTTGGGCTCAGCAATTGAATAGTAGTTATCCCTACGAGTTGAGCTCAAAATCAAGTGAATCAGAAATGGCATTTAGCACAGACAGACCAGAAGGAGGGTCTAATGTAGCATATTTAGAAAAACCTGAAGGACCCTATAGAACACAATTAGAGTTTCTCCGAACCAACCGATTAGGTGCTTGCATCTATGAGGATGGTTTGCGAAGGCAAGTGGTGCAACTGCACAACCCTGATCAACCCATTGGATTGGAAAGACCAGTGGTGAAATTTGAGAGAGATGCTTACATAGACAAAGAAGGAACCATGTACGTCCTAAGTACACAGCCAAACGATACTAATGAGTTTGGCACAATTCAATTAGAGACGGAAGCGAAATTTCAAGGAAAAGAACCGTTAGAAGAACCTAGAACACCTAGAGGGAAATCCGTATTAACAAGAGTACTCATCCCAGAGTGGATTCCTCAAGATAACAGGAGCATCGAGTTGTTTGTAAATAAAGAGACAGATGAAGCCTTTTGGAGGTACAGAAAGGAACACCCTGGTGAGATAGGCATCATTACAATTTATGAATTCAAGGACCCAGATACACCTGGAAAGGTGGTATACCTGGATGAGACTTCAGAAAGAGTCTTTGTGGTGCCTGACCGCGCTAAAAACACATACACATGGAGAGGTGAATTGATATTCCCTCCATCTAGAACGAACATGAATACAAGTCAACAAGGGGCAGGAACATCCTCAGCCCATGGACATCAAAGAGAAGGAAATAAAGAGAGACCGGAAGTAAGCTTTAATCACCCCATAGGGAGAGATAGAACAACCACAGACACTAATAGAGCGGATAGACAAAGAGATCATGGAGTATTAGGTGGTAGAGATGATTTTCCTCTACCTAGACCACGCAAACACGCAAGAGTATTGAGACCCACTCAATTAGTAAAATCAATGAAAAATTATTTTGATGGGACAGGAGATCCCTATGACCATGTCGCAGAATTCAAGCAAGTACTAAGAGCAGAACAAGTCGAGGACATGTTCACGCAATACAATGCATTTGGACTAACGTTAAAGAATACCGCTTTAACTTGGTTCCAACCTTTGCAACAAAGGCAATTCAGAGACATCCATCACTTTTTAGAGTCATTCATCACTGAATTCTCTAAAAGTGGGATTAGACATGACACGTCTTCGTTGATTCATAGCTTTAAACAGACCCCTCAGGAAACAGTTAGACTGGCAGGACGTAGATTCAGACAATATGTCGAACGATGTCCAATGCAAGAGCTACCCTCACAAGCCAAACAAGTATCACTGTTCTTAGATGGCTTGTTGAGCGCTAAACTACGCTCCTATGTGTACCTAAAGGAACCCAAAACGCTAGAGGAGTGTGTAAGAATATGTATAGACATCGAGGACAACCTAGGAGATGAATTGGAACTCTCAAAGGTCTATAAAGACTCAGATTGTTCTTCTTTAGCATCCACAAAATTGTCTAATTCGATAGAGGACCTAGCAGAAAAAGTGGCCCAAAAACTAGGAGTTTCTAGTAAACAGGTGCCCAAGCTACCAACTAATGTACGTTGTTACACTTGTGGTGGAAATCATTTGGCAAACGTGTGTCCCAATGCACCACAACCTCAAGCCAACCCTAGTGGCCAATATTGCACAATTGAGAGAAGATACACGAATCATACGGCTCAGGACTGCCCATACAACAAACAAACCGTGAGACAGAACTACCCGCAAACATACCAGCAGCCAGGTAGGTATCAAGGCCAATACAATGCTCAGCCTTATTACTATAGGCCTCCTCAGAACTACCCACACCAGGCTCAACAGAGACCTCAACCCGTCTTAGCTCAGCAGCCACCCCCACCAGCGAATGTCATCTCAGTCAAATACGCTGCTGCAAAAGAGAACCTAAGTAGGGCCTTAGTGCCTTCTTCACCCTTGATCACAGAAAGTGACCCGAACTCAAACAGTTTTGACTCTACTCATGTAACTAGTCCACCCGCTTATTACACGGAGTCACCAGAACATGTGGAGACATATCATTATGATAGTCCACCAATGGAACCTAGTTGGGAGCTAGACTATGCTAATGTGATGTACGCAAACCCAAACCCACGGCCCCAATTGAAACAACAGAGATCACAGGGCCCTAGAGGACCATGCTTTAGGTGCCAAGGAGAACACTTCATAAAGGATTGTCCACATCCCCCAATAGCAAGGCAATCACAGTACTATAACATACAAGGCTTTTGTGCCGATTGTGGCAAAGAGCACATAATCAAAGATTGTCCTAAGAACCCAGTTAACGCTTCGAATGTGACACCGATCAATGTGATAGGTATTGTAAACAACACAGATGGATCCAACCCTACATACGTGCCTATCCAAGCTATAACCAGAGCCCAGGCGCTCTTACAAAACCAACAGCTTAATCTAGAGAAAGTAGCCGGAACTAGTGAAGTTGCAGAATCTAGCAGTAAAAAGACAAAATCTTGGAAAGATTCTAGGGAAAGAATCAAGAGAAAGTGGAGTAAAAAGATAAGTGAGTTGGAAGGAAGTTTGAAGGAATCTAGAGCCAAAATCCAAGAATTGACTTCACAAGAATTAAACCAAGAAATCCCAGCTCAGAAATCAGGATTAGTTTTGGCGGAACCCATACCAGAAGATCTAGACATGATGTTTCGTGCATATCAGGCTAGAATAAATGAGGGACCTCAAGTAACGGAAATGAGTAAAAACTACCCTCGAGCTGATCTAGAAATTGAGAGAACTAAACTTTGCATGAAAATGGTAGAATTAGCACAAGCTTTGTTCGAAGCCTCTAGATATCTTAATTGGAATAACATGGCAAAACCGGAATTACACTTTCAAGGACTAATGGAGAGGCTAGAATACTTGATTGAAAGCAAAGAGAAAAAGGATCAGCATAGGAACCCTATTGTCACAGAGACACAGGAAAGGAATGCACCATCCCTGTCTCAAGTACCCAATACAGAAAGCCAAGACAATTTGTCTTCCATACATAGGTACTCACATGAATTTTTGAGGGAAATCCAAGAAGAGAAATGGAGAAAAGAACAAGGAACCCATCCTCCTATTCAAGAAATAGACGACTTGCAGGAACAATTTCCCCAAGACATCCCCTCTATATATGACGATGTAGAGGTGGAACAACTGAGTGAACCCACAGGATTTGAATCTAATTCTTTACAAGAATTACCTCAGTTCACAGGACCTTGGGAAGCTAAGTCTATTAGTATGAGAACACCCACGATAATAGTGAGGAATGAAGAATCAGTGATCCCTAGGAACACGGAAGTGATCAAGAACACTAAAGTACAGTGTAATCTCACTCTGGAGGAATTGTTAAAGGTAAAACCAGAATTGTGGAAGCACGTAGCAAATCAATTCCCTGAGCTTGCTACCACACCCTCTCAGATAGGATCACGTAAGAAGGTACCAGAGATACCCGTGGAAAAGATTGGAGACGTAAGCGAAGGAGAGGAAGGTAACACATATCTTCCAATAACCCATCAGGGCTACACCACGAAAGCCATCCTAGATTCGGGAGCCGGAGTAGCCATCGCTACCACCGCTTTATGGAAACGTTGGGGTAAGCCAGCACTCAGACCCACCAGGATGAAACTACAAATGGCAGATGGACACATAGAAAAACCGTTAGGCCTACTAGAAGGCATATCCCTCACCACTTGTGGTGTGGAATTTGAGCATACCTTTGCCATTTGTGACTTTGCGAAAAACCGTGCTTATGAGATGATATTGGGACGGCCATTCATGCGTCAGTTGCAAATTGTACAAGATTGGGGATCTAATTCTTTGTACTTGCAACATTTAGGAGTGACTACCAAAGTCAATCTTAAAGACTATTCACATAGAGATGTGCCCCCAATACAATGGAATACCATCCATAAGACACCAGCAGAGACGGAATCCGTGCACTCATTAGAATCAGATCCTTCTTGGTTGCATGAGGATACCCATTTATGGATGTGTAAAGTAGCCAAACAAGAGGAAGAACGATTAGAAGCAAGGACCTTAGGTGCAGAACAACATCCACGAACCCTTCAAGATCCAGCCTACGCACCTGTAGTATTCCCAGATGAAGAGTTTGAACCCCATGGTTGGGCAGAAATACTAGCAACCATGGATGTAGCCATCAATGAAGAACAATGGACACCCCACTGTGATGAGGATGGCTATGACATTTCAGTTTTCACGATAGAGCCAATCATGTGCGATGCAGTTTTAGAAGAATGTGAAGCTAGCACTGATGCATTTGAGGATGCAAGCGATGTTGATTTAGAATCAATTATTATGGACTCTCCATTCGCATCAGAAGAAGAATATTTCTATGAAGTAGAGACGCACACTCAGAGACATGAGGAAATTACGAATGAAGTGAGGTTAGCCACGGAAGTGACTAACAAGAGTGAAGGCAAGAAAAGAAAGAAGAAAGATACCAGGACAGAAAAAGAAGAATCTTTATTTGAAGTACCCGAGAATTTCAAGAAATATGAAATCGAAGATAGAAGAATCATGGTACGAATGCCCAATAGAAAGGCGAATGACGGATAAGTATATGATAATCGAGAGAAAACCAAGAAAGTAATAGTTGCCATAGAAGGAGAAGAAGAAAAATGCACATACATAGGGCATGATTTGACGAAGGAAGAAGAAGAAGAATTAGTTGCCTTATTGCGCGAATATAGAGATGTTTTTGCTTGGAGTTATAAAGATTTGAAAGGAGTGGATCCAGATATATGTTCTCATAGAATCCCTATGACTCCAGATGCAAAACCGACAAAACAGAAACCTTACACGTATAATGATAACTACGCTGCGAAGATTAAAGAGGAGATAGATCGCTTGATAGAAGCAGGATTCATTTACGAAATTGAGCACACCGAATGGGTATCCCCCATTGTGGTTGTGCCCAAGAAGAATGGAAAATTGTGTGTGTGTATTAACCTTAAAAAAGTTAATGCCGCCACGATTAGAGATAGTTATCCTCTTCCTATCACGGAACACCTATTGGAAAGAGTTGCGGGCAAGGAAGTTTACAGCTTTCTTGATGGATTCTCAGGCTATAATCAAGTAGCCATTGCTCCAGAAGACCAACACAAGACGGCTTTTGCCACTGAATGGGGCATATTTGTGTAATGCCGTTTGGCTTAACAAATGCACCCGCCACTTTCCAGCGACTCATGTGTCATGTTTTTAAGGAATTCTTACGCAAGAGCTTGGAAGTTTACGTCGATGACTTATGTGCTCATTCAAATGTAAGACAGACACATATCCCAGAGTTAAGACAAATATTTGACAAATGTCGAGAATATCAGGTTTGTTTGAACCCAGAAAAATGTGTTTTCATGGTCAGACAAGGCAAAATTCTAGGACACATTGTGTCAAAAAATGGAATCTCTATGGACGAGGAAAAAGTGAAGGTAATTGCGGATCTACCTAGGCCGACGAACATCAAAGAGGTACAGGCATTTATGGGCCATTGCGGTTATTATAGGAGATTCATACACATGTATGCAATCATAGCCAAGCCTTTGTACTCTCTTTTAACCAATTTCGAATGGACAACTGAATGTGAAAATTCATTCAATGAACTTAAACGACGCTTGTGCTCAGCACCTATATTGACAACCCCAGATTGGAGTAAGCCATTCCATGTACATGTGGATGCATCCAATTACGCCATAGGATGTGTGTTAGCACAACCCACGAACGAAGGTAACATAGATCTCCCCATAGCTTACGCTAGCAGACAATTAAACGCAGCAGAAAGAAATTACACCACGACGGAATGAGAAGGACTAGGGATGATCTACGCAGTAAAGAAGTTTAGGCACTACTTGTTGGCCAACAAGTTCAAGTTCTTTACAGATCATCAAGCCCTATTATACTTAGTCAACAAACCATGTAACACAGGACGATTGATACGTTGGTTTCTATTACTCATGGAGTATGATTTTGAAGTAGTAGTCAGGAAAGGAAAGACGCATCTTAGAGCCGACCACCTTTCAAGATTAACCTCAGGAGAAGCTCCTCAAGGAGTAGCGGATGAATTACCAGATGCATACTTGTTTAACCTTGAGATAGCACCAGAATGGGCTAAGCCTATAGTCCCTATTTTGACATACGGACCCAAGAATCCTAAGATAAAGATCAAAGAGGGAGAGATTACCAAATCTCAGAGGTACCAAATAATGGCAGGAAGCATATATAAACAGGATAATCAAAAGATTCTTGCTTGTTGTGTAGATGAATCAGAACATGCGAATTGGTTGCAATTAGCACACATAGGTGCACTAAAGCAACATCATTCAAAACATCGAACATTACAGACTCTGCATAGATTGGGAGTATATTGGCCTACGATGGAAGCAGATGTCTACAAGTTGTGTAAGGAATGCAGTGTTTGTTGTGAAAGACCACCAGTAGAGCATGCGACACTCTACCACGTGTCTCTCACACCAGACTGGAGTGAACCTTTAGTGACATACTTGAGGACGAACGCATTCCCTCAAGGCATGACCTTAGCTCAACAACGCAGTCTAGAGCAGGAAGCTCAAGACTATTCACTTATTGGCGATAATTTATACAAAAGAGGACGAGATGGATATTTAAGACAGTGCGTTCATGAAAGCGATTATCTTAGCATACTAGAGACTGCACACCAAGGTGTTGCAGGAGGTCATTTTGGACCCGACAGGATAATCAAAGCCATTCTCTTTGCAGGATTATGGTGGTCCACTCTTCACATGGATGCACATACCTATGTAAAGAGATGTGACGTGTGCCAAAGAACTCAGTTTCCTACTCGCAGAGATGAAATTCCATTGAAACCCATGATGGGCGGACGTGCATTTTCAAAGTGGGGTATAGACTTTGTAGGACCCATTAACCCCCCTGCAAAAGGTACACATGCAGAATACATTATTGTTGCCACAGATTATCTAACCAAATGGGTAGAGGCAAAAGCCACAAAAAAGAATGATGCTCACACGACTGCGAAATTCTTATTTGAAAATGTCTTTACAAGATATGGATTGCCTATAGAGTTAGTGAGCGATCGAGGCACTCACTTTCTAAACCAAGTCATTGAATATTTGTTACAGGATTTTATGGTGATTCACAAGAAATCTGCACCATATCATCCTCAGGCCAATGGTCAGGCTGAAAGCACTAACAAGATACTTTGTAACGTACTGACGAAACTCGTGAACAACAAACGTTCAGATTGGGACAAACAGTTACACCACGCTGTTTGGGCATATCGAGTGGCCTACAAGACCGTACTCCATGCAACTCCCTTTCAGATGGTTTTTGGTCAGAATGCAGTGCTTCCTCTGGACTTCTTGATACCGACCCTTAAGGTTGCACAAGAACATCAGTGGACCGGCCATGAATTATCAGCGAGAATAATGGACTTGGAACGATTAGGAGAAACCAGGCTGAAAGCAGCAGCAGGAATATACGCAGCGAAGAAGCGACAGAAAGCATATTTTGATGCACATGTGAAAGATAAAGGCCTAAAAGAAGGAGATTTAGTTCTAGTATATACGCTAAAACAGCACGCACGGAAGTTAGAAAAGCGAGGTTATGGACCTATGATCATTAACAGACTTTCGACAAGTGGAGCAGTACAGTTAGCCACCTTAGAAGGAGATATAATGCCTAATTACATTAGTGGCTGTAGAGTCAAGCTATATCAGGAACCTCTTACGGAGGATATGCTTAGACGACTCACATTGGCAAAGAAGCGTAAGGAGGAAGAAAATAGAATACGAGCTGAAGCTCAGGCAGAAGCCATCGAACGCATTAAGCGCATGAAGCTAAGAAGACAAGGACTAGGGAGAGAACATTATAACCATCTGGAAACATCACCCAGATATCCCATGGCCATGTGTCAAGTAAAGTCAACCACTCATCCTAGCATAGTGGACAGGAGACCATTCATTACAGTTAGGCTAGGACACGGAAACCCTTGCCAAGAACTCAGGGCTTTAATTGACTCAGGTGCTGCGACTAGTGCGATTAGATGGTCCCACTATAAGGATTCAGGAATAGAAATGCGGCCAATTGAGGCATACCTCATAGGCTTAGGAGGCATGGAAACCCCTTGCATGGGTGAGGTGGACCTTCCTATCCTCATTAAGGATATGACCATGACAGCGAAGCTACTAGTGTGCCATGATGACGACCTGATAGAAGCCCTAATCCTTGGCCAAGATTGGCTATACGATCACTCAGTGGACCTAAATCTTAGACAAGGCTCCTTACAGATTGGAGCCTTAGAGCAGAAGCGAGTGATACCGCTTGACTTCCCTAACGGCATTCCGCCTGACGGTTGTGACCCTAGACCCTATGAAACACATGCAACGGAAGACCGGAAGATCTTTGATCAGCTCAGTCACGCTACGTCTACACCAACCCACTCTGGCTTGGCTATAGACAGTTGTCAATCAGAAGGACGACAGGAGATCTTCCCTGGGACTTCCTGCAAACTAGAAGAGGCAGTTACCCAACCACAAGGGCAGATGGACACAATCAGCGGTCAGGTGGGTTGCATCAGCGGCCAAATGAGCACGACACCCTGCGGTGCTCATCCTTCCAAACTTGTTGCGGACTGGCCTAGATTAAAGTTAAAGAACGCATCACTTCCTAATGGGCAGGTCACGCAAGTGTTGGATCTCCCTTCTTTTCCAAAGCAGAGCGTCCATCCGACCTCTCTACCTCCACCACGACAGAGTCAACCACGACGAAGGAACCCAGACCGACGGCAGTATCAGAAGACACAACAAGAGAAGCAGTCTAGGCCACCCAAAGGAAGCGGCACCAGACAAATATGGGTGCCAAAAGGACAAAAAGCACCGAAGAATTCCAACCAAGAAGAGATCGACAAGAAAAAGGCAAAACAGAAACAGAATCAGTATCCACCATCCCCTCGACCTTCTTCTACAGGTCCGAGCATTCGGCAAATTTGGATCGCCAAGAAATATCTTACCCATAGACCCACGCCCACACAGATTTGGGTACCCAAACCATGTATCATAGCTCAACCCTTAAGCCATGTAATATGTACCCCTCACAAATCTTTCTATCCCTCAATACCACCACACCCGATACTACCTTTTGCCCCTCAGCAGAAACCCACCACCCACTCAAGGACTCTTAGGAAATGGATACCAAAGCGTGTCCAATCGTCTTCCCCTAACCCATTGTCTAACTACTCCCCGACTAACATACAACCTTGTAATAAATCACTAACCTTTAAACCTTGTATAAATTCACCCACCATCATCACACATCACTCATAATCTCATCTCATCAAGAAATGTATGCATGATCTGAAACGTGTAGGTGTCTAGAGACCTGCACTAATGCTGCAAGAGGCATTGCATCCATCACATCACAGCACTTGGCTACACGGGTTACACATCAGTTATGGAAAGGGATTGCGGTCTCACTTTAATGGGATCATAATTAATTTCCATGCTAATGTGTTAATCTTTTGTAGCAGATCTTTCTCACTAGCGCACCAGTCATCATGCAAACTAACGCAGGACCATCAGGAGCAGGCCCCAGTGTAGCGGCAGTGCCCCTCAACGTGTTACGAGCAGAATCCCACCCAACTGCTCCACCGCCAGAATTCCAAGGATTTCCAGGGCCCATGCCGATCGACAACCCACCTATGGGCTACACAGAAAAGATACACCGTAACTCCCACTGGTTTCAAGGACTGGCAGGACCCTTAGCGGACGCGGATTTTATATTTGAATCTAATTTGACGTTTGACGACCGCACTTGGGGAAAGTACCAATTCTTAAGGCCTACAGAACACCCAGGACTTAACTCACGTTTGGGCCAGAGCCGGCTTCACGGAGTATTTCAGTGATCCTCTGCCCAAACCTGACTTTTACAAGTGTTATTATTTAATCACTACTTTGCTGGCCTCGGAGAATAAGGATATCCCAGGAACTTTTATTTTGCCCTCTTTAGTGGATGATCCACCTTACAAAAGGTTTTACCTCTCAAAGGATTTAATCAGAGCTGCCATCAAAGTTCATGGCACCCACACGCCCACAGATCGAGAAAGATTAATTCCAGACCCCATGAAACGTGGGGATGTCACTAAGTGGGAGGAGATCTCAGCAATTACACCTGAGCTGTCAAAGCCGCTACGAATATGCATGCAACACTTCGCATTCCCCGCTCAGGACAGATTCACCATGCCACATAAAAGAATATGGTTTGGATTGTACTTGGCATGTACGGGACCTCAGACGGTTGATCTGGCGAGCTGGATCATTGATCAAATGTATTTGGCACAACACAGATGGGAACGCAAGAAAGTGCTTAATGGATGTTGTGCGCTCACAAGAATTGTTTATATGTGCTTGGCCTATGATTTGCCAATTGAACGTGCATTAACAGGAGAAGAGCTGAAAGCATTCAAAGGAACGACGAAGAAAGCCAAGAAGCCCAGCAGAACACGGGCAGGTAAGCGCATGAGAGGCACCATTCCTTGCCTCCAAGTGCCAGAGTCACCATCACCACAACCCTCTCCAGCACAATCACCGACAGAAGCCGCTCCCACAGTGCAACCTATTCGCATAAGGTTGTCTAGACCAGTGGTCACGGAGGGCACTACTAGTACCGTTGCACCTCAGGCAGCTGCAACCACAGCACCCACCACCACGACAGCAGAAGCTCCCACCACTATTGGTGCGGAAGCCTTTTCTTTCCCATTACCACACATGGAGGCAGAACCAATAAACACAACATTCGATTTTGAGATGCCGGATGCATTCTCAAATGAGTTCCAGTTTTCAGAGGCACAAATGTTCTCTCAAGAATATGAACGCCCCAGCTACCCTACCACACCGCGGGATCTGCCACAGGGACAAGTTGTGTCTAGCTCTGATGATGAACGAACAGCCACAGATGACGAGGAAGGTGACGATGAAGCCAGCCAGGGCACGTATGATTCCCAAGAACAAGGACAGACAGACGGCCAAGGTCAACAAACCGATGCACACGGTGACACCAGCACGCATGAAGAGGAGACTTTCGAAGCAGCAGCTTACACGCTGGCAATCAAGAAATTATATCGTACGATGGAGAAAGTCTGGGCATGGAAGAAATTGACTGAAGAAGAGAGCCAGGCCCTAATCGAACAAGAACTAGTCTCCGGAGGGTTTGAAGAAGTCTACATCAGAGGGTTTAGAGAACTGGTCCAATCCATCGGCCCGGTCGAAGCATTGAGATATTTACAAAGGAAGCCACTTCCTCAATATGACCCTCGTAGAATTCGCCTGTTATCGAAGCCCGGTGAATATATTCGAGTTCCGGTAGGTGCTCAATCATCCCACCAGGCGCAAGATGCACGCTTACGTCCGGAAAGATCCGTCACCGAAGAAGCTATCCTAGTTGACTCCCCACCACGTACTACCGCTGTACATACTACCACTATCCTTGCAATAACATCCACGCCATCTACTCCTCTCTCACCTCATGTTTCACCAACCCATCCTGTATCCCCCGCACACCCACCTGCGCCTCCCACATCCACACCAGTTCACGGCAACATAGCCACAACCTTTGCCCTGCCCATTCATGCCACCATGCCCGTACCCACCCCACCTCGTCTACATGTTAACCCCTTCACCCCTTCATCCTTCCCTTCCTTTCCCCCACCTTTAAGACACCCTTTCACCTTTCTAACCCCACTAACCTTCTCACCAGTTTCACCTCCTCAACCCACCATAACCCCTATTTCCCCTTTTCACCAAGCTGCTCCAACCATTCCCCCTGTAAATTACTCTACATTTGTAAATCCCGTCTTCACACCTACACAACCACCCACATACACACCGCTTTTCACAGTCACCGCACTTGACACGTCCAATGACATGGACATATCACCATCCACCGCACCAGCACCCACTCCACGCACAGCACCATCATATTTAGGTACGTCAAAGTTTTCCACGATCACCACTGCATCCACCTTCCCAACCCCATTTCCCATCCCCGCTGCATCTACTTCCACCGCATCCTCACTTAGCACTCCATTACTATTATCGCCAACCATAGACACTGCACTTCAACAAATGTTCACATGCATGTCACAAGTACGAGATGAGTTTGCATCTCTTGGCAACAACTATCAACAGCTGCAGAGGACGACCAACAAATTACAGTCGCAGCTTAATTCATTATCAATCGAGAATGCCTCTTTAAATACACGATACCAAGAACTAAGAGAGGCATATCATAAGCTAGAGCTAGAAAGTGAAGAGAAAACAAAAGAAGCCACTGCTGATCTGGACAACCTGCTTCGAGCCCAAACAATTAGAAACGCGACGCTGACAAGGAATATGGGCCTACTCAGGAGACACCTAGCCGCAGCCAAGGAGGAGAACCAGAGACTCCAAGAGCAGAATAGAGAAAATTTGGAAGCGGCATTGGACCATCCAGAACAACCATTAAGTCCTAGCCGATTCAAGGCAATCCCATCTAAATCGATGCGGATGTTCCTAGATGATCATGTTTGACTGCTAGAGGACTATGATCGAATGAACGAAGAACATCAGAAGCTAAAAGAAGATCACAAGTTACTACAGCTCAGAGAACCGGCACCACAACAAGCACTAGTGGCAGCAGAAGTACCAGAACCTGTGGACCCCTCTCCTGAACTCATAGAGGAACTAAATGCATTACGGGCCCAGGTAACCACTCTCCAATCACGCATAGATGTATACGAAGCACCACCACGGCCTGATTCCCCACCGGAGATCCCAGCTGACGATGAGCACATAACCATTCCTGTGGAGGAAACGTTTGAAGAAGCATACGAGCCAATACCCATCCCAGGCGGACAAGTCACGGCCGAAGGTCAGATGACCTATGAACTTCCGACCCCCGCATGGATGAAGACTGTGGAGGAGATTGGAACAACGCACTCAGCTAGAGTCGGGGCCCAGCTACATGCTATGGCATGATCGAAGAACGAATTTTGCAATCTCCCTACTTTGCTCAATTGGCGCCACGCAGGTACATATCCGGGCATGAGCTTCAATACAAACCTTACTTCATGCTAATGGCCGAATACCAGCTGGCATAGAAAAGCGAACTGGCAAGAAGCCATCACATGCAACCCAGTTCGA
The DNA here is from genome assembly GCA_020310875.1 of Ceratopteris richardii. Lineage (NCBI taxonomy): Eukaryota > Viridiplantae > Streptophyta > Polypodiopsida > Polypodiales > Pteridaceae > Ceratopteris > Ceratopteris richardii. The sequence goes on from CM035434.1 coordinate 99,676,917, forward strand.
GCCTGAAGACTTGCCACTGGATGCGCAACAAGGCACTATTTATCAACCAGATTGGCGTACACGTCTTTTACAGGAGTACCCAGAAATGATGAGCACATGGGTGAAAGCGCCCTTACATTTAAAGTATAATCCTTGCTGGGGACCAGTACCACGACGCCGCTCCTGGACTGCATTCGCTATCAAAGTACAAAACAATAGGCAGTGTCAGGATTGGCTGAATTACCCCTACTTCAAGCCGCCCATCGAGTTGCCCACTGTTGGTTATATGATGGCTACAATCCGTCACTGGCTCCCTCGCCTGAAGCATATGGATGATATCGCCGCGCATATGACTGTCAAAATTTTTGACATGATGCAAATGATATTTAAAGTCTTCCGACGCGTCAAGGCATCGCATGTAAACACCCCGGGATTTGAGCATGGTAACTTTGATCTAGTATATGACATGAGCACAACGCCATCGCTCCGGGTGTGTTATGCCTGGCACTGTAGAATAAAATACCTCCCGGCATGCTACAAACAAACCTTTGAAGAGATGTTCACCACCGGGTTTTGGGAATACCATTCCGAGGTATTCATCAGCAGGCCCACACATTTATTGCAACTTTTTGCCTGTGAGCGAATGGTTTATTCCACGCATTATCAACTCCCGCCACCCGACGAACCGCAACCGATCGACTGGGAGAAGCTCGAGGCTGATCTGGCCCGAGGCATTCGAGTATCTGAGCACACCCTCGCTCACGACCTCCTACAAAACTACATCCGGCAGACCGCACAACAAGGTTCTGTCGAGGACGACAGAAGCGAGAGGGAGGGGGGTGTTGGAAGCAGTCAGAGGTACAGTCAGAGGCACAGACGACATGGAAGCATGTAAAGACGGAGCAGGGAGCCAGGCGGATCATTTTTTCAAACAATTATGTTTTTATTACCTCTTCAAACATCCAACGGTGATTTTCATCACTCTTGTAACATATGTAATATAGACAAAACCCCATTTTGTAATTCATAGCTCCATTTTGTGCAAGCCGAGGAGTCCTCGAGCTTGAGGAGCTTAGGTAGAATACGCGTACCAATTTTCGTTATTTTTAGACATCGTTTACCCTTCCAAATAGCCTCTAGGACCTATTTCTTAACTATGCCGGTCACTAGATGTGAAACCGGTCAAAACTAGTCTAGAAACTATAAAAAGAGCTAGAGAGCTCATTTTTGAGGGTGGTTCATGTTGGCTAGTGTGAGCTTAGAGCTAGTGTGAGCTTGTAAGAGTGTTCTTGAGTAATAGAGCTAATTTCCCACCTTCCATTGTGTCTTGCTTGTCTCTTCATTGTGTGTGTGTATGTGTGTGTGCACCTTTGTGCTTCTCACCTTCACTCTCACATCATCTCTCATTCACGATCTTCATATCACTCCTATCTCTTCCGCGGATTGACATTAAGGAGGTGAAGCTTCTTAACGTGGTTCTCACCATTGTGCTAGAGCAACAACCCATCTCATCCTCGTTTGTATAGATTGTCGCCAATAAGTGAATAGTCTTGAGCTTCCTGCCCTAGACTTTGTTGTCGTGCTAAGGTCCTTCCTTGAGGGAATGTTTTTGTCCTCAAGTATGTCACTAAAGGTTCACTCCATTGTGGTGTGAGAGACACGTGATATAATGTAGCATGTTCTACTGGTGGTCTTTCACAACAAACAGGGCATTCTTTACACAACTTGTAGACATCTGCTTCCATAGAAGGCCAATAGACTCCTAGTCTATGCAGAGTCTGCAATGTACGATGTTTCAAATGATGTTGCTTTAATGCACCTACATGTGCTAATTGCAACCAATTTTCATGTTCTGATTCATCTACACAACAAGCAAGAATCTTTTGATTATCTTGTTTATATATACTTCCTGCTATTATTTGATATCTTTGAGACTTGGTAATCTCTCCTTCCTTGATCCTTATCCTAGGGTTCTTGGGTCCATATGTGAGAATAGGGACTATCGGCTTAGCCCATTCTCGTGCTATCTCAAGGTTAAACAAATATGAATTGAGTAATTCATCCACTATCCCTTGAAGAGCGTCTCCTCTGGTTAGTCTTGAAAGATGGTCAGGTTTAAGGTGTGTCTTTCCCTTCCTGACTACTACTTCAAAGTCATACTCCATGAGTAATAGAAACCAATGTATTAATCGTCCCGTGTTACATGGCTTATTGACTAAGTACAATAACGCTTGATGATCTGAAAAGAATTTGATCTTGTTTGCCAACAAATAATGCCTGAATTTCTTTACTGTGTAGATCATTCCTAATCCTTCTCATTCCGTAGTGGTGTGATTTCTTTCTGCTGCGTTCAACTGTCTGCTCGTGTAAGCTATGGGGAGATCTATATTACCTTCATTCGTGGGTTGTGCTAACACACATCCGATGGCATAATTGGATGCATCCACATGTACATGGAATGGCTTGCTCCAATTTGGGTTTGTCAATATAGGTGCTGAGCACAAATGTCGTTTAAGTTCATTGAATGAACCCCCACACTCATTTGTCCATTCAAACTTGGTCAAAAGAGAGTACAGAGGCTTGGCTATGATTGCATACATGTGTATGAATTGTCTGTCATAACCACAATGGCCCATAAATGCTTGTACCTCTTTTACGTTATTTGGCCTAGGTAGATCTGCAACTACCTTCACTTTTTCTTCAACCATCGAAATTCCATTCTTTGACACAATGTGTCCTAGAATTTTGCCTTGTATGACCATGAAAACGCATTTTTCTGGGTTCAGACAAACTTGATATTCTCGACATTTGTCAAATACTTGTCTTAACTCTCGGATATGTGTCTGCCTGATATCGAATGAGCACATATGTCATCAACATAAACTTCCAAATTCTTGCGTAAGAATTCCTTAAAAACATGACACATAAGTCGTTGGAAGGTGTCGGATGCATTTGTCAAGCCAAATGGCATCATGCAAAATGAAAATATGCCCCATTTTGTGGCAAAAGCCGTCTTGTGTTGATCTTCTGGAGCAATGGCTACTTGATTATAGCCTGAAAATCCATCAAGAAAGCTATAAACTTCCTTGCCCGCAACTCTTTCCACTAAATGTTCTATGATAGGAAGGGGATAATTGTCTCTAATTGTGGTAGCATTAACGTTTTTAAGGTTAATACACACACACAATTTTCCATTCTTCTTGGGCACAACCACAATGGGGGATACCCATTCGGTATGCTCAATTTCGTAAATGAATCTTGCTTCCATCAAGCGGTCTATTTCTTTTTTAATCTTTGCAACGTAGTTATCATTGTAGGTGTATGGTTTGTGTTTCATAGGTTTTGCATCTGGAGTCATAGGGATTCTATGAGAACATATATCTGGGTCTACTCCTTTCAAATCTTTGTAGCTCCAAGCAAACACATCTCAATATTTGCACAATAGGGTAACTAACTCTTCTTCTTCTTCATTAGTCAAATCATGCCCAATGTATGTACATTTTTCTTCTTCTCCTTCTATGGCAACTATGATTTTTTTGGTTTTCTCTCGGTTATCATATACTTCTCCAACATCAGTTTTTCTTTTAAGCATTTGTACCATGATTCATCTATCTTCTATTTCATACTTCTTGAAGTGCTCGGGAACCTCAATCAAGGATTCTTCTTCTTCTGACATGGTTTCTTTCTTCTTTCTTTTCTTACCTTCACTTTTAGTGGTCACGTGTGTGGCTAATCTCACCTCATTCATAAGTTCTTCATGTCTCTGAGAGTGAGCTTCTACTTCGTAGAAATATTCTTCATCTGATGCAAAGGGTGGGTCCATAATAATTGACTCTAAATCAAAATCACTCGCATCCTCAAATGCATCAGTGCTAGGTTCACATTCTTCAATAATCGAATCGCACATGATTGGCTCTATCGTGAAAATTGAGATGTCATAGCCATCCTCGTCACAGTGGGGTGTCCATTGTTCTTCATTGATGGCTACATCCATGGTTGCTAGGATTTCTGCCCGACCATGAGGCTCGAATTCCTCGTCTGGAAAGACTACAGGTGCATAAGTTGGGTCTTGAAGGGTTCATGGGTGTTGTTATAAACCTAAATTCCTGGTTTCTAATCGTTCTTTCTCTTGTTTTCCTACTTTACACATCCATAGATGAGTGTCCTCGTGCAACCATGAGGAATCTGACTCCAATGAGTGTACTGACTCCGTTTCTATCTGTGTCTTATGGATGGTATTCCATTGTATTGGGGGTACATCTCGATGTGAATAGTCTTTAAGATTGACTTTATTAGTCACTCCTAAATGTTGCAAGTACAGAGAATTAGTTCCCCAATCTTGTACAATTTGCAACTGACGCATGAATGGTCATCCTAAAATCATCTCGTAAGCATGATTTTTCGCAAAATCACAAATGGCAAAAATATGCTCAAATTCCACACCACAAGTGGTGAGAGATATGCCCTCTAGTAAGCCTAATGGTTTTTCTATATGTCCATCAGCCATTTGTAGCTTCATCCTGGTAGGTATCAATGTTGGCTTACCCCAACGTTTCCATAAAGCGGTGGTAGCGATGGCTACTCCGGCTCCTGAATCTAAGATGGCTTTGGTAGTATAGCCCTGATGGGTTATTGGAAGATAAGTGTTACCTTCCTCTCCTTCGCTTACATATCCAATTCTCTCTACGGGTATCTCTGGTACCTTCTTGTGTGATCCTATTTGTGAGGGAGTATTAGCAAGCTCAGGGAATTGATTTGTTACATGTTTCCACAATTCTGCCTTAACCTTCAACAATTCCTCGAGAGTGAGGTGACATTGTACCTTGGTGTTCTTTATCACTTCCGTGTTTCTAGGGATCACTGATTCTTCATTCCTCATTATTATCGTGGGTGCTCTCATACTAATAGACTTAGCCTCCCAAGGTCCTGTGAACTGAGGTAATTCTTGCAAAGAATTGGATTCAAAACCTCTATGTTCACTCAGTTGCTCTTCCTCTACATCATCGTAAATAGAGGGGATGTCTTGGGGAAATTGCTCCTGCAAGTCATCTATTTCTTGAATAGGAGGATGGGTTCCTTGTTCTTTCCTCCACTTCTCTTCTTGGATTTCTCTTAGAAATTCATGTGAATACGTATGTATGGAAGACAGGTTGTCTTCACCCTCCGTATTGGGTGCTTGAGACAAGGATGGTGCATTTCTTTCCTGTGTCTCCGAGGCAATAGGGTTCCTTTGTAGATTCTTTTTCTCCCTGTTATCGATCAAGTATTCTAGCCTCTCCAGTAGTCCTTGAAAGTGTAATTCCAGTTTTGCCATGTTGTTCCAATTAAGATATCTAGAGGCTTCGAACATTGCTTGTGCTAATTCTACCATCTTCATGCAAAGTTTAGTCCTCTCAATTTCTAACTCTGCTCGAGGGTAGTTCTTACTCATTTCAACAATTTGAGGTCCTTCTTTTCATCTTGCTTGATACGCACGAAACATCATGTCTAGGTTTACTGGTATGGGTTCTACTGAAACTGATCTTGATCTCTGAGCTAGATTTTCTTGGTTTGATTCTTGGGAAGTCAATTCTAGGATTTTGGCTCTCGATTCCTTTAAACTTCCTTCCAACTCAGTTATCTTTCTACTCAATTTTCTCTTAATTCTTTTTCTGGAATCTTTCCATGACTTTTTTTTTTACTACTAGATTAAGCAGTTATTTTCTCCTGATTAAGCAGTTGTTTTTGTAAGAGTGCTTGGGCTCTTGTTATAGCTTGGATAGGCACGTATGTAGGGTCGGATCCATCTGCATTGTGTACAATACATATCACGTTGATGGGTGTCACATTTGAAGCATTAGTAGGGTTCTTAGGACAGTCTTTTATGATATGCTCCTTACCACAATCGGCACAAAAGCCTTGTATGTTATGATATTGTGACTGTCCTGTTATAGGAGGATGTGGACAATCCTTTATGAAATGATCTTGGCACCTAAAGCATGGTCCTCTAGGGCCCTATGGTCTTTGCTATCTTAATTGGGGCCGCGGATTAGGGTTGGCATACATCACATTAGCATAATTGGGCTCCCAACTGGGTTCCAATGGTGGACCATCATATTGATATGTTTCCACGTGTTCTGGTGACTCTGTGTAAGACGCGGGTGGGCTATCTACATGAGTAGAGTCAAAACTGTTTGAGTTCGGGCCACTTTCGGTGATCAAGGGTGATGAAGGCACTAAAGCCCTACTTAGGTTCTCTTCTGCAACAGCATATTTAACTGAGATGACATTAGCTCGTGGGGGTGGCCGCTAAGCTAAAACAGGTTGAGGTCTCTGTTGAGCCTGATAAGGATAGTTCTGTGGAGGCCTATAGTAATGAGGCTGAGTATTGTACTGACCTTGATACCTACCTGGTTGCGGGTATGCTTGTGGGTAGTTCTGTCTCATTGCTTGTTTATTGTATGGGCAGTCCTGAGCCGTGTGGTTTGTGTATCGTCTCTCAATTGTACAGTATTGGCCACTAGGGTTGGCTTGTGGTTGTGTTGCATTGGGACACACATTTGCCACATGATCACCACCATAGGTGTAACAACGCTTGTTTGTTGTTAACCTAGGCATCTGTTTACTAGAAACTCCTAGTTTCTTGGCCACCTTCTCTGTTAGGTCCTCTATCAAGCTAGAAAGTTTTGAAGATGCTAGAGAGGAACAATCTGAGTCCTTATAAACCTTTGAGAGGTCAACTTGTCTCCTAAGTTGTCCTCAATGTCGATACAAATTCTTACACATTGCTCTAACGTTCTCGGTTCCTTCAAGTACACATAGGAGCATAGCTTAGAGCTCAACAAGCCATCTAGAAACAATGACACTTGCTTGGCCTGTGAGGGTAACCTATGTCCTGCCAGTCTAACTGTTTCTTGAGGGGTCTGTTTGAAACTATGAATCAATGAAGATGTATCATGTATCACTCCACTTTTAGAGAATTCTATGATAAATGACTCTAAAAAGTGATGGATGTCTCTAAATTGCCTTTTTTGTAATGTTTGGAACCAAGTTAAAGCAGTATTCTTTAATCTTAGTCCAAATGCATTATATTGTGTGAACATATCTCCTACTTGCTCTGCTCGTAGTACTTGCTTAAATTCCGCAACATGGTCATAGGGATCTCCTGTCCCATCGAAGTAGTTTTTCATGGATTTTACTAACTGAGTGGGTCTTAATATTCTTGCGTGTTCACGTGGTCTAGGTAGAGGAAAATCATCTCTACCACCTGGTATTCTAGGTTCTCTTTGTCTATCCACTCTGTCCATGTCTATGGTGGTTCTATCTCTCCCTATGGGATGATTGAAACTTACTTCAGGTCTCTCTTTGTTCTTCTCTCTTTGATTACCATGGGTTGAGGATGTTTCAGCACCCTGATGGCTCGCATTTACGTTTGTTCTAGATGGAGGAAATACCAACTCACCTCTCCATGTGTAGGTATTTCTTGCGTGGTCTGGTACCACAAATACTCTTTTTGAAGTTTCATCCAGGTATACAACCTTTCCAGGTGTATCCGGGTCCTTGAGCTCGTAAACCATGATGGAGCCTACCTCACTAGGTTGTTCCATTTTGTACCTCCAAAATGCTTCATCTGTCTCTTTATTCACAAACAACTCTATGCTTCTGTTGTCCTAAGGGATCCACTTTGGGATTAGTACTCTTGTCAGTACAGATTTCCCACTAGGTATCCTAGGTTCTTCTAATGGTTCTTTTCCTTAGGCTCTTGCATCTGTCTCTAACTGAATTATGCCAAACTCATTGGTATTATTTGGCTGAGTACTTATGATGTGCATTGTTCCTTCTTTGTCGATGTATGCGTCTCTCTCAAATTTCACCACCAATCCAATGGGCTGATCAGGGTTGTGCATTTGCACCACTTGTCTTCGCAAACCATCCTCATAGATGGGAGCACCTAATCGGTTGGTTCGGAGAAATTCTAACTGAGTTCTATAGGGTCCTTCGGGTCTTTCTAAATATGCTACGTTTGACCCTCCTTCTGGTCTTTCCGTGCTAAAAGCCATTTCTGATTCACTCGTATCTGAGCTCAACTCGTAGGGATAACTATTATTCAATTGTTGTGCCCATGAACGTGCAGTAGTTCCTGCGCTTGCTTCTGATGATCTAAGGCTTCGTCGGTCTGACTTACCTATATGCTTGCCCGATCTAAGGTTCATGAGTTTTCTTCGCGGCACTCTCTGATCGTCAATGGTTCTTTGTTCTTTATTGCTTGTTTCTTTTTGAATGTCTTTAAGTTCTTGTCTTGTCTCAATGTATACATCAGGAATCGACTTTCTGTGGTACTTTTGAGTTCTCATTCCGTCAGACTTTAATTCTTTCCTTTAGGTTTTCGTATCATGCACCTTTACTTTAGTTTTGGACTTGAAAAATTAAATCTCTTGAACTTGATGCATTCCTCTCGTTGTTAATCCACAATGCTAACGTTTAGCTTAACCTAGTAATTGACTGAGTGGGTTGAGTATTCTTCCAACCTCAAGTCAGCTGCTTTGAGTGCTCTGATGCCCAAGAAGTTGCACTTCCCAAGCCTTGCGTTCTTCACTGCCTTCCCTTGATTGCCCTTGATTGTCCTTGCTAGACCTGTAAAAATTCACTATTAGACCAATTCTCAAATGGATGATCAAGCACTTGAATATATACACTTTTAAAGGTCCCTTCCATTTTGCCCAAAATTTCAATGCCCCCTGGCTTTATAGTCCCAAAGATGGTCAACCTCAATTTATCCACTCCAAAAAACAACTCCTTCTTGTAAAGAGCTTTCTAACGAGCTATAAAGCTCAAAAAATGGACTTCGGATGAAAAAGATATGAGCATTTAGGCCCTCAGGGGTGAAAACTGAAAAATAGGTTTTTCTTCAAATATGAGCTAAGGGGTCTCTTATGAGCTTAGTCACCCAAAAATTTGCTTACAATAGCCCCAAATTTGCTCAAAAAATCAAACCCTAAAAATTGCATTTGGGGTGGACAATCGCGATGGTATGAGACAATCGCGATGGTCCAGGACCGTCGTGATGGCTCATGTGAACCGTCGCGATGGCGTGGCACAATCGCAATGGTCCGAAGGTGCAAACTGTCGCGATGGTCTGAAGTGAACAATCGCGATGGTGTAAATGAACCGTCACGATGGTCTAATCGGCGAGCAATCGCGATGGCGTCAGTCAACGGTCAATGCGACAATTGCGATGGTGTGAGCCCGTCGCAATGGTCACGAGGCATGATGGTTTGAGCCAATCGTGATGGTTCAAATTTTGAGGCGTCGCGATGGTCTGAGGGTATCGTCGTGATGGTCTGAAGTGAACAATCGCGATGGTGTAAATGAACTGTCGTGATGGTCTAATCGGCGAGCAATCGCGATGGCGTCGATCAACGGTCAACATGACAATTGCGATGGCATGAGCCCGTCGCAATGGTCATGAGGCATGATGGCTTGATCCAATCGCGATGGTTCAAATTTTGAGGCGTCGCAATGGTCTGAGGGTATCGTCGCGATGGTCTAGCTTGCCACGTGGCAGCATCGGCACAATGACATGAGCCAATCACGATGGCGTGGGGTCGACGGGATCGTCACGATGGTCAAGGACTGTCGTGATGGTTCAAGTGAACCGTCGCGATGGCGTGAGTCCGTCGCGATGGTCCGGTCGAGCCATCGCAATGGCGTGAGCCAATCGCGATGGTGTGACACAATCGCGATGGCGTGAGCCAATCGTGATGGTCCACCAAAATGCAAATTTTTTAAATGCAACAATGGACTCGTGTATGTGCTTGTGTCGCCTACCTTGTGGTGTGGTCACTTACCAAAAATGCCGAAGTTGGCAGACCATCGCGATGGTCTAACACACACAGCAGATTTCTGACAGAAAGTGGTTTTTTACTTGTAGGAAGCCTTCCCGATGCTCTGGAGCACTGTACCTCCAAGAAAACTCAAAAGCACAAAAGCACATACAAGCACAAAAGCTCTCTCTCTCTCGCATGCACAAATGAGGGGAAATGAGGAGAATGGGTGGATATGGTGAATTTTCTGATTTTTTGAGAGTGGAAGAAGATGATGCGGTGATAAAGATGGAGTGTGGGAGAGGTGAAAAACACTAAAAACTAACTAAAAACAACAACAAAAGCTGAATTTTTTACCTTCCAATGCCACTTCTTGCTATACTCTTACCATCACACATTCGTCCTAGACTCGATCCCCGACAACGGTGCCAAATTTGGTGTTGCTCTAACGCAATGGTGAGAACCACGTCAAGAAGCTCCACCGCTTTAATGTCAATCCGCCGAAAAGATAGGAGTGATATGAAGATCGTGAATATGAGATGAAGTGAGAGTGAAGGTGAGAAGCATAGAGATGCACACACACATGCACACACACAATGAAGAGACAAGCAAGACAAAATGGAAGGTTGGAAATCCACTCTATTACTCAAGAACACTCTTACAAGCTCAAAATAGCTCTAAGCTCTTCTCTACTCAAACAAGCTAACCTCAAAAATGAGCTCTCTAGCTCTATTTATAGTTTTAGGACTAGTTTTGACCGGTTTCACATCTAGTGACCAGCATAGTTAAAAAATAGGTTCTATGCACTATTTGAAAGGGTAAACGGTATCTAAAAATAGCCAAAACTGGTAGGCTCGTTCTACCTAAGCTCCTCAAGCTCGAGGACTCCTCGGCTTGCACAAAATGGAGCTACAATTTACTAAAAGGGTTTTTCTATGTTACATATGTTACAATAGTGATGAAAATCATTGTTGGAGATTTTTGGAAAGTATTTTAAAACATATTTGTTTGAAAAAATGATCCGACTGGCTCCCGACTACTTCGTTGTACTCTGTCTTCACATGCTTCCGTGTCTTCTATGCCTCTAGCTACTGCCAACAATGAGCTACCTTCACTTTTGGTCATTACTAAGCTTTGAGGATAAAGTGTTTAGAAACACTATTAAAGACACTTGCCAAAAGTACCGCTTCAAAATAAGTGCAAAGCTTGAAATGAACAACTCGACACCACATGTAAAATTCTTGGGGAGGGGGGGGCTTAGAGTAGCCCTGCACTTGTACAACAGCAAGATGAGTCGACGCGAGAGGAGGGGGCTTAGATTAGCCCGTTGTACACCAATGGAGCCTTAGAGTAGGCTTAGACACTTGGAGAGAGTTTGGTGTGTGGGCTTAGACTAGCCTCCAACCCACACCTGCACACACAAAAGATTCTTCTTCTTATATTCTTGATGTACAAAGATGGAGGCACTTAATGCCTTGAGTGGGTCAAAATATGGTTGAAGCCCAAAAAAAAATGGAACCTTGGGAAATACAAAGATATGCATGTACTCACTCCCAAAAATATAAGGGATACAACTATATAAGAAAAAGGTTCTAATATAGTGCCAAAATGAAGCATGAGACCTTAGAAAATACAATTGAAGTTCATAGATGCAAACATTGATGTTATCGCAAATGTAGCCAAAAAAAATTGTAGGTTGGTACCCTAAATTCAATGTATCTGGATTCTGCACATTGATGTAGTTTTTACTACGCTCTTCAAAGGGTGCAGATGAATAGAGGTCACATATGATGGCAATTTCCGAGTACAATTCATATTAATCTCTATATCTATGGGGGCCCATTTGTCAGATGATGCAGTCCCTGAGAGTTCGTCACCACTAAGGGAATTTATACTCGGATCAGCTTGTACCAAAAGTGGAATATGGACGTGGTATTTGTCAGTGTCCAATTCAATAAGAATACAATAGCACCAAATACACTTTATCAAGACAGATTATGATCTACGATAATTAGTGGCTCGCCTCTTGCCAGGTATACAATGGTTGGTCAGATAATTCTGAGACAAAGCAGGATCGAGTACACAAGGTTATCAATTTATCAGCTAAGCAAATACACAAAATATCGGATGTGCACGTGATCGTGTTAGAAAATTGATGCGACCCACCACCATTGATGCCTATAATCAATTAGCACTATTTTTTTGCCACTACATGCTAATTTTTTTGCCACTGGTCTAATTGGTTTAGCGCCATACTGGGCACTGAATCACAAACGTGGAGAGTCCTCTGAGAGGCACCAAAGCTAGCGCCAGACTTGTGAGTCACAAAGGCCAAACAGAGATCATATCTCTCGCTGCATAGTGCTTTATCAAGGAAGGTGATACTAGTTAGAGAGCGCGGGAGACGAAGGGGATTCATCGCTCTTTTCTTTCTCTCTCTCTCTCTCTCTCTCTCTCTCTCTCTCTCTCTCTCTCTCTCTCTCTCTCTCTAGAACTTCAGCTACGTATTTGTTGTTCTTCCACAGAAAGCCCCGTGCTTCTTTACATGCTCATTGCCTCAGCTTCTTTCCTTGCTCCTTGCAGCATCATATTCTCCTTTGACTTCTCTCTCGTTCATTGGGCTCTTCTTCTTGCGTGCTTCTGAGCTCGTTCCCCTCTCAGCTATGGCTTGCACAGCAGTGGAGATTGGTTGTAGTTAGCACTCTATTCTGGCTCTCTTTCCATCTCTCTCGGAGAAGCTATATCACAAGCAGAGGTCTGCATTGTTTATGCTTGGAGAATGCCCATATCTGTCTCGGACGAGCATTAAGGTAGTAGAAACCGGCATCGCCTCGTACAGGAAGAGAATAAATCGAGCGGATTATATTAATCATGCAACCAAAAGTTGGTTATTTCTTCAGATTAAGGCAGAGAAATTCTTGTTCAAAACATAGGTTCGGAATTTCACATGAAGGGTATTACACTAGGACCGATGGTAGGACTACTTCAATATCAAAACAAACCCGGCTATGCCTTCATGGTACCTCTATTACAGGCAGACCCTTCTGATGCCCGAACAAAAGTGACGGCGCACAAGGTTAATGTTGGATCCCTTCCAAATCGGCAAGGAAGATGGGCCAGGAGGAGGCCAAATCAATTCCACAGAAGCATACATCTGGCTCTGTTCACAGCCTCTCTCATTCACCACACCATCTCTGTTGCCTTATGACGATCTTCCTACAAGTTTCTGAAATTGCACACGCTTCTTGAATCGTGCCACAATGAGGATACTTATAAAATGCTTTAAAAATTCTTATATGCATTGTTAAATGATGAACTTCATCACCAAAATAGAAGAGCATGGGTGGGAGGGTGGGAAAATACGGATAAAGGGTGGGGGGAGGGGAAACAGGGTACAAAATGAGGAATAAAGGGTGGGAGGGTGGGCAAACGGGTGAAATGAGGCCCAATAATTGATGGCAAAAGACTTTCGCAATGAGGAGAAAGCACACCACCAAAGCAAAAGCACCACCACCACCACCAAAATCTCCGCCAAACACACCACCAAGACCTCCACCTAGCGCTCTGATACCATGTAGAGAGTACACACACAGAAGCAAAATGAAAAGTAAAGTACTCTCACAAAACAAAGAATGTGGGAGACACAAAATGAGTAGACCATGAAATGGGTAAACTCATGTGGATTAGAAATGAGCTTGGCAAGAGCATGGAGTAGGCTCTTCAAGCTTCTAACGAAGTACAAATGAGGGGAGAGGCCCTCCTTATATACATTTGGGAGGGGCTCTCAGAAGTACATCATATGTGGGATAAGTCTCCTGAAAGGAGAATGAATACAACTGGTAGAAGCACATGGCAAGAATAGAAACAGTTTCTTCGTGAGCTAGAATTTCTGGTGGGGAACCTGGCCTAGGAGGCTCGAAGTGAGCTGCAATCTGTGCTTGAAGATCGAGCACACGCACCTGTAAAGTGCTGAGGTCATCGAGTTTTTTTGGGGGTGTGACTTCAAGAACAGGTTGTGGCTGTTGTGCAGGTGTCCATAACGGTAGAAGTTTATGATCGTTCTGGAGCTTTAGACATTCTTCATTGATCTTATCGTGATCCTCTAGTAGTCGTGCATGATCTTCTAATAGTATTTGCATGGAGGGTACGACTTTAAATCTGATGGGACTGAGGGGTTCATCAGGTCTATCTAAAGCCGCTTCTATATTCTCCTGATTCTGTTCCTGTAGTCTTAGGTTCTCCTCTTTAGCCATTGCCAGATTGCATCTTAATAGTCCCATATTGCATGTGAGCATGTCATTCCTTATTGTCTGAGCCTGTAAAAGATTCTCGATATCCGTGAGAGCTTCTTTAGTCTTTTGTTTTCTTTCTAGCTCTAGGGAATGGTAAGCCTCACGTAACTCCTGATGTTGTGCATTGAGGGAAGCGTTCTTGATGGTTAAAGAATTCAACTGCGCCTACAGCTGTGTAGTGGTGTGTTGGAATGCCTGGTAGTTTCTTCTGAGAGATGCAAATTCATCTCTAACTTGGGTCATACAAGCAAACATCTGCTAAAATGTGATGTCAATCGTAGGTGATATTAACAATGGTGTGGTGAGTGAAGATGATATCAGTGGGGGTGTAGATGCAGTGGGAAGGGGAAAGGGGAATGGGAGGGTGGATGTAGTGGTGACCATAGAAAATTGTGGTGTGCTAGATGTGATGGTGACATCGTGGATGTGAATGGTGGTGCGGTAGGTGGTGAAATTTCCATGTCACTAGACGTGGCATCTAGGGCAATGATGGTGAATACTGGTGTGATGGTGGATGCATGAGTGGGTGTGAACACAGGATTTACAAAAGTGGACGAATAAGTTACAGATTGCATCTCCTGGATGGCTTGATGGAGAGGGGAGGATAAAGGGGGTATAGTTGGGCAGGGAGGTGACACTGGTGAGGTCATTAGGGGTGGAAATGGGAACATAGTCTGTGGAGGAAGGTTAAAAGTGGGAAAAGGGTTCACGGGAAGAGGGTAAGTTATAGTGGAGAGGATAGGTGAAAGGGTTGTAGGTAGAATTTGGGGTGTGGGGGTGTTGAAGCTCAAAGTCAAGGACAAAGCATGGAAGCACATCAAAAGGTGGACACACAAGGAAAGGGAGCAAGTAGGGAGCTCCAAGAAGTGTATGTCAAATTTTCAGAAGAATCCCCTACAAAAATAGTGATTTTCATCACTAAAAACCATTGTAAATACCATTATCCATTTTTAGTAACTCCATTTTGTTCAAGCCGAGGAGTCCTCGAGCTTGAGGAGTATTAGAAGTACCATCGTACCAATTTTCATATTTTTTAGATCTCGTTTGAGCCCTCAAATAAGCCCTGGAACCTAATTTTTAACTAGGCCGGACACTAGGTCTGAACAGGGCCAAAGCTAGTCAAAAACTATAAAAGGAGCTAGAGAGCTCATTTTTGAGGTTAGATTGTAATTGAAACGAACTTGTAAGAGCATTTTGAAAGTAATTGAAGAACTCCATTGATTCTCACTCTTTGTCTTGCCGTGTGTGCGCGTGTGTGTGTATGTGTGTGCATGCTAGTGTGCTTCTCACTCACGCACTTGTGCCGCCACTTGCTCGAGGTCTTCATACCATCCTCACGTCTTCCCGGATTGACATTAAAGGAGGTGCTACTCATCATTGAGCTACACCAAATTTTGGCGCCGTTGCCGGGGATCGAGCTTTGAGGACGAGCGTGTGATGGTAAGACGTAGAGTTGACGCGTTGGAGTTGTAGGTATTTTCTTCACTCTCATCGAATTTCTTTTACTTTCTTCACCATCTTCATCACCATCATCATCATCACCATCTCCCACCTCCATCTCCATCATCGCGAAAATTTTCAGTTTTGATCATATCACCATCTCCACCTCATTTCCTCCATTCCACTTGTGAGAGAGAGCGAGAGAGCGATATTGCTTGCACTGTTTTTGCATGTTGTTGTGATTCTTGCAGGTACTGCCATCATCATCATCCCCAGCACGCTGCGCGCAGGTACGAAATTCGAAGAAACTGTCTCGCGGTCGCAGGCTTCTGTCGATCGCGACTGACAGAAATTTTTGGCTTTTCACAAAAGTGAGTGCACCATTAGCACAAGCACAAGGAGCACATCCTAAAACATTAAAAACAGTAGAAAAATCCCGAGGTTTTCTGTCAATCGCGACCGACAGCCTCTGTCAATCGCGACCGACAGACCCTGTCAATCGCGACCGACAGACCCCCGCGACCGACTGACTGCCACGTAGGACCCTGTCAATCGCGATTGATACTGTCGATCGCGACTGACAGCCACGACCGACACCCCTGTCGATCGCGATTGACACCGTCGATCGCGATTGACTGAAATTCCACGATTGATTGACTTTTACGCGTAGCCACGTGTCCATCGCGACTGATAGGCCCCCGATTGACTGAAATTTTGGCGGAAAACCCGGAAAACGTGTCGATCGCGATTGACACCGTCGATCGCGATTGACAGCCACGATCGACTCTGTCGATCGCGATTGACACTGTCAATCGCAACTGACAGCCCCGACGGACACCTCTGTCAATCGCGATTGACAAACCTGTCGATCGCGATTGACAGGCTTTTCGGCCAAAAAATTAGGGTTTTTTATTTCAAAATTTGGGGCAATTTTGGGGCACAATAGTCAATCCATTAGCATTTTTGAGGTTCCTACACTTATGAATTGGGAGAAAACTCTAGGATCTGTCAGCCAGTTTGAATCCTGTTTTAACCCCCTAAACCCTGAACAGTCATAACTTTTCCATACGAAACCCATTTTTTGAGCTCTTGGGCTTGTTGGAAAGCTCGTGGCATATACTACACGCCCTCAACTGTTTTTTATAAAGATAATGCATTGATTTTCAGATAGGGTATTTTGAAGTTGACCATACCCAGGGGGATCAAAGTCAGGGGTCTTTAGAATTGTTCTCTTAAAAATCACAATGCAAGCTAGTGTGTGTGCTACAGGAATGAAAATCATTGGTTCTGTCTCTGGAATTTAAATCTTTAAGTTAACTTTGGAACTTTTACAGATCTTTTGAGAGCATCCAAAGGTGTTCTAAGCAAGAGTAAGTGCAGACTTGGGAACACACTTCCTGGGCAGTCAAGGCAACCAAAAAGGAAACAAAAGGTTGGAAATTCTCAACTTCCTCTATCAATTCCTAGCGTAGGCTAAGAACGACGAGTGATAGGAGTCAGTCAGAGCGACGATAGGCAGTTATCAAGTTGAAGACTACCTAAAAACTCAAGTTCAAGCTAAAAACCTAATCTCGAGATTGTCTATAACATAAAGGAAAAGAACCTAACGTGGAACGATCAACCTGAAAGTACGAAGAACATTCAAGTATTCCTGACGACGTAATAGCAGACAAGACCTTAAACACGAGGAATAACCAAAAAGAATCAAGTGACTGGTACCAATTGATCGGCAACGAGGTTGTACTCTGGGCAAAAATTGGGCTAATCAGTTAGGCATATGAACCTTAGATCAGGACGACACCTAGTAAGAGAGAGACAAAGCCTTAGGTCTTCAGAGGCTAGTGTCAATCACACTGCAAGGTCTTGGGCCCAGCAGTTGAGTCACCACTCTCATTACCCTAGCTCTGATACCAGTGAATCAGGGATGTCTCAAGGTATGGACAGACCTATGGGAAGTTCAGGTGTGCCTTACCTGTACAGGGTAGAAGGCCCTTACAAAACACAGCTGGAGTACCTTAGGACCAACCGATTAGGTGCCAGCATCTATGAGGACGGCTTAGGAAGATCTGTGATACAGATTAAGAATCCTGATCAATCCATTGGACTAGAACACCCAGCTGTCAAGTTTGAAAATGGTGCATACCTGGACAAAGAAGGAACTATATATGTAGTCACTAGTCACCCGGATAGGACAGATGAATTTGGGAATGTAATCTCAGAAGCGGACTTAGGTGACTTGGAACAAGGGAACATGGGTGCGAAACCTAGAACCCCTTGAGGTAAATCAGTTCTCACTAGGATTGTCACACCTGAGT
Source organism: Ceratopteris richardii (assembly GCA_020310875.1). NCBI lineage: Eukaryota > Viridiplantae > Streptophyta > Polypodiopsida > Polypodiales > Pteridaceae > Ceratopteris > Ceratopteris richardii. The sequence goes on from CM035434.1 coordinate 99,694,746, forward strand.
GGATACCCCAAGACAACAAGAGCATAGAGTTGCTCCTCAATCGAGAAACCGACGAAGCCTTCTGGAGGTATAAATCTAATCAGCCAACTGATATAGGAAACATCATGATCTATGAGTTTAAGGATCCGGATAGCCCAGGTAGAGTGACCTATTTAGATCATGCTTCAGAGCGGATCTTTGCGGTTACGGAAAATGATCGGCATGCTTACACTTGGAAGGATGAATTTATTTTCCCCCAACCAAGATCAAATGTATCCTATGGTCACCCTGGGGCTGGAACTTCCCAAGCTCATGGTACGCAAAGAGACAGAAGTAGAGATAGACCAGAAGTAAGTTTTGCCAACCCAGTGGGCAGAGAAAGAACGAGAACGGAGACGAATAGGGTAGAATCTGAGATGCTTAGAGCCCACAGGAACCAAAGAAATGTAGATGGATTCCCTCTGCCGAGGCCTAGAGAGCACACAAGAACTTTGAGACCCACCCAGCTAGTTAAGTCCATGAAGAATTACTTTGACGGCACAGGAGATCCCTATGATCATGTGGCGGAGTTCAAGCAAGTCTTGAGAGCTGAACAAGTTGAGGATCTATTCACGCAGTACAATGCCTTCGGTCTAACCCTGAGGAACACGGCACTTACATGGTTTCAGCCATTGGATGAGCGGCAGTTCAGGTGCATAGACCAACTCCTAGAGGCTTTCATTGTAGATTTCTCTAAGAGCGGCATAAGACACAATACCTCCTCATTGATTCAGAGCTTCAAACAGACCCCCCAAGAGACTATCAGATTGGCCGGAAGAAGATTTAGACAATATCTGGAAAGGTGCCCTATTTCGGAGCTACCCACATCTGCTAAACAAGTAGCCCTATTCCTTGATGGATTGCTGAGTACGAAATTGAGATCCTATGTGTATCTGAAAGATCCTAGGACTATAGAAGAGTGTGTACGCATGTGCATTGACATTGAAGATAACCTAGGGGAAGAACTAGAGCTTTCCAAAATCTACAAAGATTCAGATAGTGCATCTAGTCAATCTTCCACACAATCCACATCAATTGAGGAACTCGCAGAGAAAGTGGCACAAAAACTAGGCGTCTCTAGCAAACAAATCCCAAGGCTTGCTCCTGTGAAAAGGTGCTATACATGCGGTGGTGACCACATGGCGAATGTCTGCCCCATTATGGCTCAGCCCCAAGTAAATCCTAGTAGCCAGTACTGCACTATAGAACGGAGATACACCAATCACACCGCACAAGATTGCCCATACAACAAGCAGGCAGTTAGGCAACCCTACCCTCAGCCATACCCGCAGCAAGGAAGATACCAAAACCCGTACCCTCCACAACCATATGGCAGGCCACAGCAACCTTATCAGCAACCCTATCAAAACCAGCAAAGGCCTCAGCCGGTGCTAGCTCAACAACCACCTGCCCCAGCTAATGTGATTCCGGTAAAGTATGCTGTTGCAGAAGAAAACCTGAATAGAGCGATAGTCCCTGTGACACCCTTGATCTCTGAAAATGACCTCAATGACCATAGCTTTGATTCTACACATGTCGATAGTCCCCCGGCGTACTACATGCAGTCTCCAGAACATGGTGAGTCCTATTACAGCAAAGAACCGAGTGAACCTAGTTGGGAGTCCGATTACACAAATGTCATGTATACAAACCCCAACCCTAGACCTCAACCTAGGCAAGTAAGACCTCCATTCCCAAGAGGACCGTGCTACAGGTGCCAAGGAGATCACCTCATTCGTGATTGTCCCTTGCCTTCACCTACACAACCCCAGTCAGTGACAATCCAAGGCTTTTGCCAAGACTGTGGAAAAGAGCATCTCTTACGAGATTGCCCAAAGAACCCCAATAACATGCCAAAAATCACTCCCATCAACGTTGTTGGGTTAGTGGTAGACTCCACAGGGAGCGTGACTTCCACTGCACCAGTACAGGTAGTCACTAGAGCTCAGGCATTGCAGCAAAACCAAGGGGCAAGCCAGGAAAAGAACCCAGAGGCTAGTGAAACCGAGAGCATAACAAAGAAAAGGACTAGAGCGTGGAAAGATAGTCGGGAAAGAATGAAAAGACAATGGGCTAAAAAGATGAGTGAACTTGAGGAAAGCATAAGAGAAACCAAAGCCAGGATAACTGAACTCACAACTCAAACTCCCTCTCACACGACTCCACCACCACCATTCCCATCTCCCTCCGACCAGCCACCTTCCAACCCGCCTCACCTAAACCCACCACCCCCTAGAGTAGGATCAGTCCTAGCAGATCCCACTCCCGAAGACCTTAATATGATGCTTAAAGCATATCAGGCTAGAATCCAAGAAGGGCCAACCATAACTGATCATGAAAAGTGCTACCCTAGAGCCGAGCTAGAGCTTGAACGAACTAAAATTTGTGCTAAGATGGTGGAATTGGCTCAAGCCATGTTCGAAGCTAGCCGCCTCTTTAATATCTCTAGCTCAGCTAAGACGCAGTTACACTTTGACGGACTGCTAGAAAGAATAGAGAGGCTAATTGCACAATCAGAAAGGGAACCTGCCCCTCAAAGGAAGGAAAGGGCAAGGGATCGGATAAGCCAGTCTCTTCAAGGAGCCCATGTGCCTCCTGAAGAAGCTTATCTTCCCCCCCAAAAGGCAGATGAGCCTCCCGCGAAAGCTTACGTACCTCCTCAGGTTGCCTACAGTCCTTCTCAGGGAGCGTATGAGCCTGTTCGGAAAAGTAATAGAAAAGGTAATCCTCCCCAGGAAGCTTGTGCTCCAAACATCTATGAGAGCGAGGAAAGAGCCAACAATAGAATAAACCCTCCTTCCCAAGTTGCTTATGCACCTAATTCTACAGAGCCAGACACTTCTTCTTCTATGAATCGGTTTGCACCAGACTTCCTACGAGAGATTCAAGAAGACAAATGGGATAACGAAAGTGAAGTCGCCCCTCCCTTTGAACTTGTGGATGATGCACACGACCAATTCCCACAAGACATCCCATCTATTTACGGGGAACATGAGAGTACTCAGTCTCATGAGAGATTGGACTTTGAGTCTAATTCCATACAGGAGCTACCCCACTTTACAGGCCCATGGGAAGCAAAGTCCACATGTATGAGAGCACCCACAGTCATGGTAAGGAACGACGACTCAGTCATACCTAGGAACACGGAGATAGTAAAGAACACCAAGGTGCAGCACGATCTCACTTTGGAAGAACTGCCTAAGGATAGACCAGAAGTGCGAAAATATGTAGCCAGTCAGGTAACTGAAGCTGCAAAACCTCATTCCAAGGTAGGATCCCATAGGACAGTGCCAGAAATCCCCTTGGACAAGATAGGAGATATATGTGAAGGTGAAGAAGGGAACACCTATCTTCCCATCACCTACCAGGAGTACACCACCAAGGCAATTTTGGACTCAGGTACAGGAGTTGCTATCGCTACCACCTCCTTATGGAAGCGTTGGGGCAAGCCGGCACTCAGGCCAACGAGAATGAAATTGCAAATGGCCGATGGTCATATAGAGAGGCCCTTGGGATTGCTAGAAGGCATAACTCTCACCACTTGTGGTGTTGAGTTTGAGCATAGCTTTGCTATATGTGACTTTAGCAAAAATCATGCCTATGAGATGATTTTGGGAAGACCATTTATGCGACAGTTGCAAGTGGTACAGGATTGGGGAACCAACTCCTTGTATTTGCAACACTTGGGCGTTACGACCAAAGTCAATCTCAAGGACTACTCTCATAGGGATGTACCTCCTATCCAGTGGAATCCCATCCATAGAGCTAAAGATGATACGGAATCTGTGCATTCCATAGGGTCTGGATCCTCGTGGATGCATGAAGACACTCACTTATGGATGTGCAAGGTAGCAGTAGAAGAAGAGAAGAGAGAGAAAGCCAGAGAAATAGGTGCAAACGAAACCCATAGACCCATTCAAGACCCAGCCTATGCACCTGTAGTTTTTCCTGAGGAGGAATTTGAACCCCATGGCTGGGCAGAAATTTTAGCAACAATGGACGTAGCCATCAATGAAGAACAATGGACACCTCACTGTGATGAGGATGGCTATGACATTTCAGTCTTCTCCATAGAGCCAATCATGGGAGAGGCAGTTCTAGAAGAATGCGAACCTAGCCCTGATGCATTTGAGGATGCAAGTGACTCCGATCTAGAGTCAATCATTATGGACCCACCATTTGCATCAGATGAAGAATACTTCCATGAAGTAGAATTTCAACCCCAGAGGCATGGAGAGGTTACAAATGATGTAAGATTAGCAACGCATATGACCCCGAAGGAAGAAGGAAAGAAACGAAAGAAGAAAGAAGTCTCACCGGAAGAGGAAGAATCTTTGTTTGAGGTCCCAGAAAATTTTAAGAAGTATGAGATAGACGACAGGAGAGTCATGATAAGAATGCCTAAACGAGAGGCACAGGTAGGAGAGGCCTATGATAACAAAGAAACCACCAAGAAAATAGTTGTGGCTATAGAAGAAGGAGAGGAGAGATGCACGTATATAGGCCATGACCTGACAGAAGAAGAAGAGCACGAATTGATTGCCTTGCTGAGAGAATACAGAGATGTATTCGCTTGGAGTTACAAGGATTTGAAAGGTGTTGACCCTGATATATGCTCACACACCATCCCCATGACTTCAGATGCCAAACCCTCTAAGCAAAAGCCTTATACATATAATGATAATTACGCTGCTAAGATCAAGGAAGAGATAGATAGATTGGTTGAAGCTGGATTTATTTATGAAATTGAGCACACTGAATGGGTATCCCCCATCGTAGTGGTGCCCAAGAAGAATGGCAAGCTGCGTGTGTGCATTAACTTGAAAAAGGTTAATGCAGCCACAATTCGAGATAACTATCCGCTTCCTATCACAGAACATCTCTTAGAAAGAGTGGCAGGCAAGGAAGTGTACAGTTTCCTTGATGGATTTTCGGGCTACAATCAAGTAGCCATAGCTCTAGAGGATCAGCATAAGACAGCCTTTGCCACAGAATGGGGCATTTTTGCCTTTAGAGTAATGCCATTTGGGCTTACCAATGCACCAGCTACCTTCCAGAGGCTGATGTGCCATGTTTTTAAGGAGTTCCTGAGGAAGAGTTTAGAAGTCTATGTTGATGATCTTTGTGCTCATTCCAATATTAGACAAATCCATATTCCTGAACTCAGACAAATCTTTGACAAATGTAGAGAATATCAAGTCTGCCTGAACCCAGAAAAGTGCGTTTTTATGGTCAGGCAAGGCAAGATTCTAGGACACATAGTGTCAAAGAATGGCATATCTACCGACGAAGAAAAAGTGAGAGCCATAGCAGAGCTACCTAGGCCAAAGAATGTCAAGGAAGTACAAGCTTTCATGGGGCATTGTGGTTATTACCAACGATTTATACACATGTATGCTGTCATTGCAAAGCCCATGTACGGGCTTCTGACTAACTTTGAGTGGACGGATGAATGTGAGAATTCCTTCCAGGAGCTTAAACGAAGATTATGTTCAGCACCAATCTTGACCACACCAGATTGGAATAAGCCATTCCATGTTCACGTGGATGCATCCAATTATGCTATTGGATGTGTGCTTGCACAACCTACTGGTGAAGGTAATATGGATCTTCCAATTGCCTATGCCAGTAGACAATTGAATGCGGCTGAACGGAATTACACCACTACAGAGCGAGAAGGTTTAGGCATGGTATATGCAGTTAAGAAATTTAGACATTATTTGCTTGCAAATAAGTTTAAATTTTTTACTGATCATCAGGCGTTGCTATACCTCGTAAACAAGCCTTGCAATACAGGAAGATTAGTGAGATGGTTTCTCTTGCTAATGGAATATGATTTTGAGGTTGTGGTAAGGAAAGGGAGGACTCACTTGAGAGCAGATCACCTCTCTAGGCTCACATCGGGAGAAGCCCCACAAGGAGTGTCAGATGACCTTCCTGATGCTTACTTGTTTAATTTGGAAGTTGTACCGCATTGGGCTAAGCCATTGGTACCAGTATTGACATACGGGCCTAACCATCCAGTGGTAAACACACGGAATAGAGAGGTTGTAAAAGCCCAAAAGTACCACATCATGGCAGGAAGTATGTACAAGCACACAGATCAAGGGGTCTTGGCTTGCTGCGTAGAAGAGGATGAGTACGCTAAATGGTTGCAATTAGCACATGTAGGTGCACTAGAGCAACACCATTCAAAACAACGAACTTTACAGACCCTAAAGAGACTCGGAGTACATTGGCCAACTATGGAAGCTGATGTCCAAAAGTTGTGCAAGGAATGCCCAATCTGCTGCACTAAACCACCTGTGGAACACGCTACTCTTTATCAAGTATCCATTGTGCCAGATTGGAGTGAACCACTAGTATCCTTCCTAAGGACGAAAGCATTCCCTCCAGACATGACTCTGGCTAGGAAAAGGAGTTTAGAACAAGAAGCCCTGGACTACTCACTCATTGGTGATAATCTATACAAGCGTGGTAAAGATGGTTACCTGAGGCTATGTGTCCATGAAAGTGAATATCTTAAGATCTTAGAAACTGCTCACCAAGGTGTAGCAGGAGGACACTTTGGACCGGATCGGGTGATCAAGGCAATACTATTTGCGGGTTTCTGGTGGCCTACCCTTCACATGGATGCACATACCTATGTGAAACGGTGTGATGTCTGTCAGAGGACTTAGTATCCTATACGCAAAGATGAGATGCCACTGAAACCTATGATGGGTGGACGTGCATTTTCTAAGTGGGGAATAGACTTCATAGGTCCTATTAATCCCCCAGCTAAGGGTTCTCATGCGGAATACATCATTGTTGCAACAGATTATCTCACCAAGTGGGTAGAGGTAAAGGCTACGACAAAGAACGATGCTCAAACAACTGCCAAATTCTTGTTTGAGAATGTATTCACGAGATATGGGCTACCTATAGAGCTTGTAAGTGATAGAGGCACTCATTTCTTGAACGAAGTGATTGAAAATCTACTCCAAGAATTCTTGGTAATACACAAGAAGTCTGCCCCCTATCACCCTCAAGCTAATGGACAAGCTGAGAGCACTAATAAGATCTTATGCAATGTACTGACAAAATTAGTGAACACAAAACGCTCTGATTGGGACAAACAGCTACACCATGCTGTTTGGGCATACCGAGTCGCCTACAAAACGGTACTTCAAGCCACCCCCTTTCAGATGGTATTCGGCCAAAACGCTGTGCTACCCTTGGATTTCCTGATTCCTACGTTGAAAGTAGCACAAGAGCACGAATGGACAGGTCATGAGCTCTCCTCTAGGATCTTTGACCTTGAACGATTAAGGGAAACAAGACTGAGAGCCGCTGCAGGAATATATGCAGCCAAGAAGAGACAGAAGGCATATTTCGATGCCCATGTGAAGGATAAGGGCTTGAAAGCAGGAGATCTAGTTTTAGTCTATGCATTGAAACAACACGCAAGGAAGCTAGAAAAGAGAGGCTACGGACCTATGATCATCAATAGGATCTCCACGAGTGGAGCAGTACAATTAGCCACGTTAGAGGGTGATATTCTCCCAAACTATATTAGCGGTTGCAAAGTCAAGTTGTATCAGGAACCCCTCACGGAGGAAATGCTCAGCCGACTCAACACTGCTAAGAAACGCAAAGAGGAAGAAAAGCGAATTCGAGAAGAGGCTCAAGCAGAAGCTTTAGAACGCATCAGAAGGATGAAGTTACGAAGGCAAGGTAGAGATCAGCCTCGAACGAATGACTATGCAGATCAAGGATATCCTATGGCCATGTGTGAAGTCGCAGGAACAAGCTCGCATAGGATAATTGATCGACGTCCTTTCATAACCCTAGATATAGGACAAGGAAAGAATGCAAGGACCGTAAGAGCCTTGATTGACTCAGGTGCAGCCACTAGTGCTGTTAAATTGTCTTACTGTCAAGAGTTGCAGTTAACTATCAATCCTGTGGAAGCATATCTCATAGGATTGGGAGGCGTGGAAACCCCTTGCATGGGCGAGGTGGAACTTCCCCTCTACATTCATGATGAGGCAATGATAGTTAAAGTACTAGTGTGTCAAGATGAGGATCTCACTGAACCTCTTATCTTGGGTCAAGACTGGATCTATGACCATGCAGTTAACTTAAACCTTAGAGGTCAAATTCTTCAAGTTTGGGTACATGAACAATGCATTACAATAGAATTAGAGAACTGCATGCTCCTAAATCATGGCACCACACACTCTCTTAGTTCTTCCAAGACTAATCATATGAAAGGAGATGTTGTATGTGTCAAAAGCTCTATGATGCAGAAGGAGTCAATCGTGGAAGACCAGGTTCGAAGGCGGGTGGATCTTTCTTACTCTTCAAAGAATCAAGTAGCCACTGTTGTGAGCCCACCACACAAGCAAACACAACCTTTCACGACAACTGCTACATCAAATAGAAAGACACCATTCGATAAAAAAGTGGTTCCGGGCATGAAGCAGATCTGGGTACGCAAAGGAGAGCAACCACCAGCCTTGCCCCCACAAATCCCATCCATGCACACTAACCAGGCCAGAAGACGAAGGAAGCAGCTCAGACAAGCTCAATCACAAGGTATCCAACAAGTTTGGGTGCCTAAGAAGTTAGCTGCAACTCAACAAGGGCAGTTACAGATGTGGGTACCTAAGAAGCTCCTACATCCACAACAACCTTTGTTCCCCCACATGCAAAAGATTTCAACAAAGAAGCCAAAAAGAGAAAAGGGTAAGAACCACGTACAGAGACCAAAGGAAGATCAAATCAGCTCTTCAACATTAGTACGAAGACATGCAAAAAGGAGAGGGGTTTGGAAGCCAAAAGTGCAAGTAGCCTCCACCGAACCAAAGCGTCAACCACACTGGATACCACAGTTCAGAAAGCATCCAAAGAGAAAGACGCCTGAAGTGACCTCTACAGTGCCAAATGATGTTCTAAAATGGACTCCAATAAGGAGGATCACATCAGTTTGAGACTCAATGGATACCTCCACCAAGGTCGGCATCAATCTCCGCAAATAACATCGAAAGCCTCGAACGAGCAACAACCATGTGCTCCTTGCACAACCCTGTCGTTTGCACCATTCAGGTCATGCATTTCCAAAGTATGCATTAATATAGGGCCACATTACACGGCCCTGCATAGACACTTGAAAATCCCATGCACAAGCGCACAGTGACATATGTCAAACATTTCTAGTGATACTAACCTTTGTGTTCTTGTTTTGTGATATCCTTTTTCTCTCAAAAAAAAAAAAAAAAAAAAAAAAAGTGGGCGAGAGCTTGTTCCCAGGTTTGGCTTATGAAACATAAATGAGTCATGCTTAGTGAAGGTGGAACTGTTGATTACTAGGCATCTATCAATTTGGACAGAAGTGTGTCTCGGCCAGCAGTGAGATTATTGCTACCTTATCTGGTAGATGACAAGCATTTGGCATGAACATGGCATCTACAACTATGATTCTCTCTTACCATGGTAGGAATGAAGAGCTTGAAGGTCCGCAACTTGAGGGATGCTTAACTACTTCATGTACCAGAGCATCCAAGGAGATATCTGCAAAAAGTAGTTCTGGAGGAGAAGACTCCTGCATATGGTGAGCTAAAGAGAATATGTGAAACTCAACTTGGTGTAGTTACCCGATGTTGCTTGCCAAGGAATATAAAGCAATTCAATTCTCAGTATTTCCTGAACTAGTATGGAACAGTAGTACTGGTGAATGGTCTATGTCAATCAGCATGGTAATCTCTTAGAAACCGGCACGTGTCCAATATTCCTCTGAGTGTCAAAATAGGGAAGTGAAAGTGCATGAGCCCAAGCTCAGAAATGCACATTGTTAGTGACAAATGTTGCTTCGAAAAGAGGAGAGGGGATCCACCACTCAAAAGATCTCATCAGTGGACAATCAACATGGACATTCATCAACAATGTTCCATCCCAAAGGCCGAGTGTACAACACGAAGAGACAAACATCCATCAACCTTCTCCATGGTAAGTATCTTTACTCTGGAAACACCATAACCATGATAGTTTAGGAAACCTCTTCGTCAGCATACCCTTGAGCACTTAGCTCAAGACCCGCAATTTTTGCACCATACTTCTTCCAATGCATTTTCCAAGTAAGCATGCGTAGGGCTACATTACCAGGCCTTGCACAAGGCACATACTTTTTTCAACCCAGGCACGAACACACTTACCCATCATTCATTATGGGTTATGAGTAGTTGGCATGACTGCTCTCAACATCATCTTTGGAAGAGTTAGCGGACGTCAGGGGAACAACATCCATATCTCGGAAGCAAATTGAAGCCAGTAGTTGCTCCAAATCACTCTTGACAACCTCTTTTGAGCAACTTGCAGTTTTGAAAGCTCACAAAGACATCTTCTTGCTGGAATCCAAGGAACCAGCTCATACAACGGATGGACACCACCTCTCAAAGCACTACATAGAACAGCCCTTCCAACAAGGGTCTGTCAGGGACGACAGACTCGAGAGGGGGGGGAGTGTTGAAGCTCAAAGTCAAGGACAAAGCATGGAAGCACATCAAAAGGTGGACACACAAGGAAAGGGAGCAAGTAGGGAGCTCCAAGAAGTGTATGTCAAATTTTCAGAAGAATCCCCTACAAAAATAGTGATTTTCATCACTAAAAACCATTGTAAATACCATTATCCATTTTTAGTAACTCCATTTTGTTCAAGCCGAGGAGTCCTCGAGCTTGAGGAGTATTAGAAGTACCATCGTACCAATTTTCATATTTTTTAGATCTCGTTTGAGCCCTCAAATAAGCCCTGGAACCTAATTTTTAACTAGGCCGGACACTAGGTCTGAACAGGGCCAAAGCTAGTCAAAAACTATAAAAGGAGCTAGAGAGCTCATTTTTGAGGTTAGATTGTAATTGAAACGAACTTGTAAGAGCATTTTGAAAGTAATTGAAGAACTCCATTGATTCTCACTCTTTGTCTTGCCGTGTGTGCGCGTGTGTGTGTATGTGTGTGCATGCTAGTGTGCTTCTCACTCACGCACTTGTGCCGCCACTTGCTCGAGGTCTTCATACCATCCTCACGTCTTCCCGGATTGACATTAAAGGAGGTGCTACTCATCATTGAGCTACAGGGGGCGACTATGGTTTCTACAAGAGTACTTGTTGTGAATGTGGACAGTCGAGGTGAGGTGGGGTGTACTGGGGAAACTTGATGTATGGGAGCTGAAAGAGGTTCAGACGATCTGATGGAGATCGCAATTGTGGTTGCCAGGATGGAGGTTGCGGATCGGGGTGGAGAGTCGATGATGACTGGGGCTTCTTCTATGGGTGATTTTGGTGGGGGTTCCACGATTAATTGTGCTTCTTTCGAATGTCTGGAGGATTGGTCTTCTATGGGCACATGGATATACTGATTTGGCTTGGACATTAAATAGATGTGTCAGGGGTCAAATTTTGGTAACGATTTTCTCTTCAAAAAGTGGAGTGCTTCCACGGTTCACACAAACTTTACTAATTCCTTAAAACCTTGAATGAAGGATTCTTCAAATCCTCCGCTAGCGAGTTCTTGCTTTAGTATTACCTGACTTTGTTCTTCAGATAATTGTCTTTGCACCCATACTGCTTCCATATTTTGATATAATTTCTGGATGACCAATGTATAGGTGGCAGCTTCAAATGTATCATCTTTGTGGGTGTTTGTGTCACCTTGAGCTTCCGTTTGTGGTTGTTGTTGTTCTTGTTGATCATCTTCTTGCAATTCAAGACTGGTTTGAGTAGCTTCACTGTCACCTTCTTCATCATCAATCACCATCCTATCTTCAGCATCTGAGCTGGATATTACATATTTTTGTGGTTGGTCAGGGGGTAGCAGGATAGCTGGGCCGTTTGTATTCTTGAGAGAAAAACTGACCTTTTGAAAATTCAAACTCACTAGAAAAGGTGTCATGCATTTCGAAATCAAATGTGGTGTCAGTGGGATTTGCTCGAGATTTGGGATGGGAAATAAAAGCATCAGAACCAATAGAGGTGGGAATTTCCCCGGCTTTAGTAGTAGCTGTGTGAATGGAGGTCCTTGGAGGAGTCATAGCACTAGTAGTTCCTTTTGTTATGACATGTCATGAGAGTCGAATGCGTATCAGTTGTACAAGTGCAGGAGGTTCCATTGGAGATTGTTGAGGAGATGGTTGTGGCAAGGGTGACTCCAGAATTTGAAGACATGGGATTGAACCTCACATGTGCTTGCCTGCTCTGATCTTGCTTGACTTCCTAGCCTTCTTGGTGGTTCCCTTAAATCTTTTCAATTCTTCATTAGTCATGGCCTGTTCGATGGGTAAGTTTAGGCCAAACACATGTAGACAGTTCTTGTGAGAGCATAACATCCATGGATGACGTGCTTGCGTTCCCATCTCTGTTGTGCTAAATACAATTGATCTATAATCTAGCTAGCGAGATCTATAGTCTCAGATCCTGTAGTGGCCAAATATAAAAAACCAAATGCATTTTTAAGGAATGGTGAAGCGATCCTGTGCGGGGAAAGCAAAATTCTTGATTATAGCCTGAGAATCCATCAAGGAAGTTGTAAACTTCCTTGCCCGCGACTCTTCCAATAAGTGTTCCATGATAGGAAGAGAATAATTGTCCCAAATTATGGCAGCATTAAATTTTTTAAGGTTAATACACACACACTATTTCCCATTTTTCTTGGGCACTACCACAATAGGGGATACCCATTATGTATGCTCAATTTCATAAATGAATCCTGCTTCTATCAATCGATCTATCTCTTCTTTGATCTTTGGTGCATAATTTATCGTTATACATGTATGGTTTCTGCTTAGAAGGTTTGGCCTTTGGGGTCATAGGGGTTCTATGAGAGCATATATCTTGGTCGACTCCTTTCAAATCTTTGTAATTCCAAGTGAACACATCTCTATACTCTTGCAATAGGGTGGTCAACTCTTCTTGTTCTTCTTACGTCAAATCATGACCTATGTATGTGCACTTTTCTTCTCCTTCTTCTATTGTGACTATGATTTTCTTGGTTTTCTCTTGATTATCATATGCTCCTCCAATGCCTGCTTCTCTCTTAGGCATCTGTACTATACTTCATCTATCTTCTATTTCATATATTTCTTGAAGTTCTCCGGTACTTCCATGAGTGGTTCTTCTTCTTTTTCTGACTTAGGTGATTTCTTTCTCTTCTTTTGCTTATTTTCTGTACATTCGGTGAGTGACTTGGGTTGTTCACTTTGACTTTCCTTGTCCATTTCGGGGGTTTTGGCTTCTACAAAGTAAAGATAATCCTCTTCTATCGAACAGAAGGGTTCCATGATACTGGATTCTAGATCGTCATCGCTACTCTCATCTGATTCTTGAACCAATTCCTCACATTCCTCTAGGATGGGTTCTTCTTCTAGGTGCTCTATCATAAAGATTGAAATGTTGTATCCATCCTCATCGCAATGAGGAGTCCATTGTCCTTCATTCACTGCTATATCCATCATAGCTAAGATCTCTACCCAACTATGAGGCTCAAATTCCTCGTCTAGAATCACTATAGGTGCACAGGTGGGGTCTTGAAGATTTCGTGGATGTTGTTCCAAACCTAAAGCTCTGGCTTCTAATCATTCTTCTTCTTTTTTTGCTACCTTACACATCCATAAATGAGTATCCTCGTGCAACCATGAAGGGTCTGATCCTAATGAATGCACGAACTCAATTTCTTCTGGCATCTTATGGATGGTATTCCACTGTATTGGGGTTACATCACGATGGGAATAACCCTTGGGATTAACTTTGGTTTTCACTCCTAAATGTTGCAAGTAAAAGGAATTAGTTCCTCAATCTTGTATGATTTGCAAATGATGCATGAACGGTCTTCCTAGTATCATCTCATATGCATGATTTTTCCCAAAATCACAAATAGCAAAAGTGTGCTCGAATTCTACACCACAAGTGGTGAGAGATATGCCTTCTAATAAGCCTAATGGTTTTTCTATATGAACATCATCCATTTGTAGCTTCATTTTGGTGGGTCTTAATGTTGTCTTACCCCAATGTTTCCATAGAGTAGTGGTAGTGATGGCTACTCCACTTCCTTAATCTAAGATGGCTTTCGTCGTGTAGCCTTTGTGGGTTATTGGAAGATAGGTATTACCTTCCTCTCCCTCGCTCACATCTCCAATTCTTTCCATAGCTATTTCTGGCACCTTCTTGTGTGAGCCTACTTGAGGCTGAGCGGTCATTGTCTCAGGGAATTGGTTCGCTACGTGCTTCCACAATTTTGCTTTAATTTTTAACAATTCTTCCAAGGTGAGATGACACTCTACTTTAGTGTTCTTGATCACTTTTGTGTCTCTGGGGATTACCAATTCTTCCTTTCTCACTATTATAGTGGATGCTCTCATGTTGATAGACTTAGCTTCCCATGGTCCTGTGAACTGAGATAACTCTTGTAGGGAGTTATATTCAAAAGTCGTTTGTTCACTAGGCTGCTCTTCATCTACATTGTCATAGATAGAAGGTATGTCTTGCAAAAATTGTTCATGCAAGTCATCTATCTCTTGAATAGGGGGATGGGTTTCTTGCTCTCACCTCCACTTCTCTTCTTGGATTTCTCTTCGAAATCCCTGTGAGTACTTATGTATGGAAAAAAGGTTTTCTTACACACCATGTCTAATACTTGAGACATGGGTGGTACATTACCTTCCTGTGTCTCTGGAACAATAGGGTCCTTTTGCAGATTCTTCTTCTCGTTGCTGGTGATTAAATATTCTAACCTCTCTAGTAATCCTTGGAAATGTAGCTCGAGTTTTGCTAGGTTACTCCAATTAATGTAACAAGAGGCTTCAAACATGGTCTTGGCTAGTTCTAACATCTTCATGCAAAGTTTAGTTCTCTCAATTTCTAAATTTGCTCTTGGATAGTTCTTACTCAATTCAACTACTTGAGGTCCTTCTTTTAGTCTTCCCTAGTATGTTTGAAACATCATGTCTAGGTTTTCAAGTATGGGTTCAGTTAGAATTGATCTTGATCTCTAAGCTAGGTTCTCCTTATTCGATTTTTATGAAGTCAATTCGAGGATTTTGGCTCTAGATTCCTTTAAACTTCCTTCCAATTTGTTTATCTTTTTACTCCATTTCCTCGATTCTCTCTCGTGATTCCTTCCATGATTTTGTCTTTCTACCACTAGATTCTCCAACTTCACTAGTCTTGGCTACTTTTTTAGGATTAGGCTGTTGATTTTATAGAAATGCTTGGGCTGTTGTTATAGCTTGGATAGGTACATATGTAGGGTTGGATCCGTCTAATGTATGCACAATACCTATCACGTTAATGGGTGTCACTTTTGAGGCATTAGCAGGGTTCTTAGGACAATCTCTTATAATATGCTCTTTACCACATTCAACACAAAAAACTTGAATGTTATAGTATTGATTTTGCCCTGCTATCGGAGGATGTGGGCAATCCTTTATGAAATGGTCTCCTTGGCACCTAAAGCATGGTCCTTTAGGGCCCTACGGTCTCGACTGTCTCAACTACAGTCATGGGTTGGAGTTGGTGTACATGACATTGGCATAGTCAGGCTCCCAATTGGGTCCCAGGGCTAGACTATCGTATTGATATATTTCCATATGTTCTAGATACTCAGTGTAATAAGTGGGTGGACTATCTACATGGGTAGAATCAAAACTTTTAGAATTAGGATCACTATCAGTGATAAGGGGTGAAGAAGGCACTAGTACCCTACTAAGGCTCTCTTCTGCGGTAGCATATTTGACTGAAATTACATCAGCTCGAGGAGGTGGCTGTTGAGCTAAAATGGGTTGTGGTCTCTATTGAGTCTGATAAGGGTAGTTTTGTGGAGGCCTATAGTAATGAGCTGAGCATTATAATGACCTTGATATCTACCTGGTTGAGGGTATACTTGTGGGTAGTTCTGTCATACTACTTGTTTGTTGTATGGACAATCTTGTCCTGTGTGATTTGTGTATCACCTCTCAATTGAGCAATATTGAACACTAGGGTTGGCTTGAGGTTGCATTCAGTTTGTGCATGATAGAGATGATAGCTTTTGTTTTCAAAACTATGCCCAACAAAACTACATTTCACTACTTTATCATCCAAGTTCATGCATTTTTGTTCAGGCACTAATGCATATGTTGGACAACCAAAGTCACACAAATGAGCAACAGATGGCTTGCGGCCTTGCGAAGCCTCATATGGAGTGATTGATTGTAGTGCTTTGGTGGGACATCTGTTAAGTACATATGTTGCACACATAACAGTCTCAAGCTAGAAGCTATGTGGTAAAGCCTTACTTTTCACCATTGTCCTTTCCATGTCCATGAGAGACTTGTTCTTTCTTTTAGCAACTCAATCTTTTTAAGGTGAATACAACATTGTACACTGATGTTTTATGCCACGCACATCCAAAAATGCATTAAAATTAGAAGACATGTATTTGCCCCTCGATCAAAATGGAGGGTCACCAATCCACATACTGAAAGATTTTCAACCATAACCATAAACTGTTTGAAGCACATAAACACTTCAAACTTTTCTTTCAATGGATACACTAATGCATGCATGGAGAAATCATTAAAAAAAGTCACAAAGTAAAGGTAGCTCCCAAAGAAGGCATTTGCATAGGACCACAAACATCACTATGAAGAAGCTACAATTTATGAGCAGCTCAAAGTGAAGCATCTTTAGGGAAGGAAGAACGCTACATTTTTTCCAAAATACAACCTTCACAGACATGTTTACAAGCTTCCTCAAGTTTGGGTAGAGGGGATGCCATTTTAGATTTTTGTAGGCATAGCAAACTATCATAGTTGACATGACCAAAGCGCGCATGCCAAGACTTTGCATCTGAAATCGCTTGAGAATCTTAAACTACAGATGCAAAATCATCCATAGATTTTGCATAGTCTATGATCTTATACAACCCATGACATAAGATTCCAAAAGCAATAATAACATAACCATTTGAGAGATCCTCAAGTCTATATTTGTCATCAACAAATTTGACAACCAAGCCAATCTTGGCTAATGCTAAAATCGCCAACAATAAATTTTTGAAATTTCACCATTTCTACTGAATACCGATGGTCTGAGAAGTTTGTATTTTCGTGAATGCATCATAGTGAGGTTGTAGAGGATCTTAGCGCATATCGGAATCTATAGTTGCATCCCAAAAATTTGTAATTTTTTGAACTATCATGATGGGCCTACACCATCACGATGAGGCATCACCATCGCAATTGGCACAAGCCATCGCGACGAGACCAGACCATCGCAAATGGTGATGATGTCTGACCATCACAATGACTCACACATGCCATCATGATGACCACCCCAACCATGCCATCACCATTGGTTCATACCATCATGACGCCTTCAGATCGCGATGACCACTAACCATCATGATTGGCTCAAGCCATCATGATTGTGCCCCACCATCATGACAGGCTCACACCATCGTGATGACTCACCCGACCATTGACCATCACGATGGGTTCATGCCATCGTGATGCCTTCAAACCATAGTGTCATTACAGACCATCTTGACGACCCTCCACACCATCACGATTGTCCCACATCATCACTATAGGCTCATGCCATCCACAATTGTCCTACACCCTCGTGTCTGGATGATGCCATCGTGATGGCTCGTGACCATCGCAATCCTACTAGACCATCACAATAGTTTGACTAAAGTGCAAAAAATAGGGTTTTGATTTTCTTGCAAATTTGGAGTCAATTTTGGGTGATTTTCCAAGTAATTAGTGCATCTTAGGGGTCTTCTAGCATATATCATAAGAAGTCACTATTTGCTTGTCAATTAAAGTTTGATCTAAACTTAAGATTTGTATAGGTCTATTAAGGGCATCCAGAGCAAGGTGAGGTGCAAAGCAAAGCAAGTCTTGGGAAGCACGTCTTCTTGGGCATAAGGACAATCAACGAAGTATCGAACTTAAGGTTGGAAGAACTCTCAACCCCTTAGTCAATTGCTAGTATAGGCTAAGCACGATTAGTGTCATTGATCAACTAGGATCACGTAAGGAACGATACAAGTGCAAGAAACCTTAATAACTCAAGTTCAAGCTCAAATTAGGATATTGAGGTGGTTAACCCTAAGGAAAAAGAGCTTAATTTCAACAATGCAATAACTTAAACACACAACAAAAAATGATATCTGATGTACATAAGTGGGCAAGAAAAAAGATTAAGAAAAATAAAAACCAATCAAGTTATTAAAAAAGAAAGAATCTATGTGATGGTAATTAACATCGAGCACCTAAAGGAGCTAAATTCATGAACCTCATATTAGGGAAGCACATAAGAAAGGCCAATCCATGTAGTCATGAGAGATGGTTAGCTCTAAGATGGTTCTTCCATTTTCTAGCTACAACTTCAAACATACTCCATTAATAGGATAAACCATCAAAGTAACCTTCCCATGTTACAAGGCTTGTAAACTAGGTATAAAAATGCTTGGTGATCAGTAAAGAATTCAAACTTGTTTGCCAGCACGTAATGTCTAATTTGTTTTACTATATAAACCATTCCTAATCCCTCTTTCTTGGTGGTGGTGTAGTTGCTTTCAGATCCATTTATTTGTCTACTTGCATATGCTATAGGAAGGTCTATGTTGCCTTCATTTGTAGGTTGTGCTAGCACACACCCAATAGCATGATTGGATGGATCCATGTGTACATGGAATGGCTTACTCCAATCCGATATCATCAAAATTGGTGCTAAATATAAGCATTGTTTAAGCTCATTAAATGATTTCTCATAGTTATATCTCCATATGAACTTAGTTAAAAGGTTGTATAGAGGCTTTGCAATGATTGCATACATGTGTATGAAGCATCGATAATAATAACAATGCCCCATGAAAGCTTGTAGTTCCTTGATGTTTTTTGGCCTAGGTAGCTTTGCAATTTCTCTAAATTTATCTTTGTCCATAGACATTCCATTTTTTGACACAATGTGTTTTAGAATCTTGCCTTTCTTGACCATGAAAACACACTTTTCTGGGTTCAAGCAGACTTGATATTCTCTACATTTGTCAAAAATTTGTCTCCGCTCAGGTATATGGGTTTGTCTAACATTGGAATGGGCACATAAATCATCAACATAGACTTCCAAGTTTTTGTGCAAAAACTCCTTAAATACATGGCACATCAACCTTCGAAAATGTAGCAAGAACATTTTTTAACCCAAATGGTATGACAAAAAATGAGAATATACCCCTGGAAAAATCCATCTTATTCCTCTAGGGTGATGGCTACTTGATTGTAACTCCAAAATCCATCAAGGAATCCGTAAACTTTCTTGCATGCTACTCTTTTTAACAGATGTTCAGTGATAGGAAGTTAATAAATACCCTTTCTAACAAGTTATGGGTATGCATTAACTTTCTTCAAGTTAATGCATACCCATAACTTGCCATTCTTTTTGGGCATCACCACAATGCATGAGACCCATTCAGTGTGCTCAATTTCATAGATGAATCTTGCTTCAATTAGTCGGTCAATTTCCTCCACTAGAACATATGAGGGGCATACCGATGCTACCCATATTGACGGTCACACCCTTCCATTGACATGAAAAGACCACATTAGCCATACCAATGGTAGCTTGACCATTGGTATAATTGTTGAAAGCTTATTACTTGTATAGGTGTCGAAAAACATTGTCGTTGGTATAAGCACTGGTATAGGCACATGTATAAGCATTGGTATAAGCGATGATATAAGCACCAGTATATTCTTGGGAATATCGATACTCATATCGATGTCTATATGGATGCTTATATCGATGACACGTTTTAATAACCTGAGAGCAAAAAGTCAACACTCGCCTCTGTTTTGAACTACGTATTGTTAGTGTCGAGTTTGCACGTATACATTGTGATCGTCTTGTGCACACACACACACATATCTCTCTCTCTATACACACATCTCTCTCTAGATCTCGCATTTTGGTAAGTGATGTGCATACTCTTTCACCCTCTCTCTTTCTCTATATTTTCTCTTTTCTAATTTCTCTTTTCTTTTGTTTTCCAGGAGCTTTTTGACATTGGTTCTCTGGAACTTGATAAGAGACAAAGTTGATTGGGCTTTGATGACCGTGATCCAAAGAATTACATCCATGTAAGTGATTTTTTTTTTTCAATTAGAAATAGAGATAATGAGTGTTGGAAGCAGTCAGAGGCACAGACGACGCGGAAGTATGTAAAGACGGCGCAGGGAGCCAGTCGGATCAATTTTCCAAACAAATATGTTTCTTATTATTTCTTCAAACATTCAACAGTGATTGTTATCACTAATTGTAACATATGTATCATAGAAAACCCCATTTTGTAATCCATAACTCCATTTTGTGCAAGCCGGGGAGTCCTCGAGCTTGAGGAGCTTAGGTAGAATGCACGCACCAATTTTCGTTATTTTTAGATACTGTTTACCCTTCCAAATAGCCTCTAGGACCTAGTTTTTAACTAGGCCGGTCACTAGATGTGAAACCGGTCAAAACTAGTCTAGAAACTATAAAAAGAGCTAGAGAGCTCATTTTTGAGGTGAGCTTGTTAGAGTAAAGAAGAGAGTAGAGCTAGTTTGAGCTTGTAAGAGTATTCTTGAGTAATAGAACTAATTTCCCACCTTCCATTGTGTCTCGCTTGTCTCTTCATTGTGTGTGTGTATGCGTGTGTGCATCTTTGTGCTTCTCACCTTCACTCTCACTTCATCTCACGTTCACGATCTTCATATCACTCCTACCTCTTCCGCGGATTGACATTAAGGAGGTGAAGCTTCTTAACGTGGTTCTCACCATTGTGCTAGAGCAACACCAAATTTGGCGCCGTTGCCGGGGATCGAGTCTAGGACGAATGTGTGATGGTAAGAGTATAGCAAGAAGTGGCGTTGGAAGGTAAAAATTTCAGTTTTTGTTGTTGTTTCTACTTAGTTTTTAGTGTTTTTCACCTTCCCCATACTCCATCTTCATCATCGCATCATCATCTCCTTTTCCAAAAAAATCAGAAAATTCACCATATCCACCCATTCACCTCATTTCCCCTCATTTGTGCATGCGAGAGAGCGAGAGAGAGTTTTTGTGCTTGTGTGTGCTTGTGTTTTCTTGAGTTTTCTTGCAGGTACAGAGCTTCAGAGCATCAGGAAAGCTTCCAAAAGGTAAAACATGTACTTTCTGTCAGAAATTTCCGAGTGTGGCGGACCATCGCGATGGTCTGCAACTTTCGGATTTTGAGGTAGGCGACCACACCACGAGGTAGGCGATCCTTGCGCATACACGGAACCACAGTTGCATTTCAAAAATTCGTTGTTTGGTGGACTGTAGCTCAAGCGTAAGCACCACCTCCTTTACTTGTCAATCCGCGGAGACGTGAGGACCGGTATGAAGACCACGAGCAAGTGAAGGCACAAGTGCGTGAGTGAAAGCACACAAACATGCACACACATACACACACACGCGCACAAAGTAAGGTCAAAGAGAGGAACAATGGAAAGCTTAGATTGCAAAAGAGTTCTCTTACAAAAGTTCTATTCTCTAACAAGCTAACCTCAAAAATGAGCTCTCTAGCTCTTTTTATAGTTTTTTGACTAGTTTTGGCCCTGTCCAGACCTAGTGTCCGGCCTAGTTAAAAATTAGGTTCCAGGGCTTATTTGAGGGCTCAAACGGAGTCTAAAAATTATGAAAATTGGTACGATGGTACTTCTAATACTCCTCAAGCTCGAGGACTCCTCGGCTTGAACAAAATGGAGTTACTAAAAATAGATAATGGTATTTACAATGGTTTCTAGTGATGAAAATCACTATTTTTGTAGGGGATTCTTCTGAAAATTTGACATACACTTCTTGGAGCTCCCTACTTGCTCTCTCTTCTTCTATGTCCACTTCTTTGATGTGCTTCCATGCTTTGTCCTTGACCTTGAGCTTCAACACTCCCCCCCCTCTCGAGTCTGTCGTCCCTGACAGACCCTTGTTGTAGTGATTGTTCCAAGTAGTGCCTTGAGAGGGAGTGTCCCTTCTGTATGAACACAAGTCGTCCGACGTTCTTCATCTATCACTTGTGAGTCTTTGCAGGTTGTAGTCTCTTGGTATGTGCTTCTGCCTTGTATTCCAGCATGACTGTGTCGTTGTGAGTCTCCGTTGATGTTTTCTAGATCTTCCAAAGTTGATCTTCATAGTAGTCAAGCCAAGTACTCATAACCCATATTGAGTGATGGGTAAGTGTGTTCGTGCATGGGTTGAAAAAAGTATGTGCCTTGTGCACGGCCTTGTAATGTAGCCCTACGCATGCTTATTTGGAAAATGCATTGGAAGAAGTATGGTGCAAAAATTGCGGGTCTTGAGCTAAGTGCTCAAGGGTATGCTGACGAAGAGGTTTCCTAAACTATCATGGTTATGGTGTTTCCAGAGTAAAGATACTTACCATGGCGAAGGTTGATGGATGTTTGCCTCTTCGTGTTGTACACTCGGCCTTTGGGATGGAACCTTGTTGATGAATGTCCATGTTGATTGTCCACTGATGAGATCTTTTGAGTGGTGGATCCCCTCTCCTCTTTTCAAAGCAACATTTGTCACTAACAATGTGCATCTCTGAGCTTGGGCTCATGCACGTTCACTTCCCTATATTGACACTCAGAGGAATATTGGACACGTGCCGGTTTCTAAGAGATTACCATGCTGATTGACATAGACCATTCACCAGTGCTACTGTTCCATACTGGTTCAGGAAATACTGAGAATTGAATTGCTTTATATTCCTTGGCAAGCAACATCGGGTAACTACACCAAGCTGTGTTTCACATATACTCTTTAGCTCACCATATGCAGGAGTCTTCTCCTCCAGAACTACCTTTTGCAGATATCTCCTTGGATGCTCTGGTACATGAAGTAGTTAAGCATCACGCAAGTTGCGGACCTTCAAGCTCTTCATTCCTACCATGGTAAGAGAAAATCATAGCTGTAGATGCCATGTTCATGCCAAATGCTTGTCCTCTACCAGATAAGGCAGCAATAATCTCACTGCTGGCCGAGACACACTGGGAACAAGCTCTCTCCCACTTCTCTCTCTCTTTTTTTTTTTTTTTTTTTTTTTTTTTTTTGAGGAACAGGATATCACAAAACAAGAACACAAAAGTTAGTATCAATAGAAATGTTCGACATATGTCACTGTGCTCTTGTGCATGGGATTCTCAAGTGTGTCTATGCACGGCCGTGTAATGTGGCCCTATATTAATGCATACTTTGGAAATGCATGACCTGAATGGTGCAAAAGACAGGGTTGTGCAAGGAGCACATGGTTGTCGCTCGTTCGAGGCTTTCGATGTTATTTGTGGAGGCTGATGCCGGCCTTAGTGGAGGTATCCATTGAGTCTCGAACTGATGTAATCCTCCTTATTGGAGTCCATTTTAGAACATCATTTGGCACTGTAGAGGTCACGTCAGGCGTCTTTCTCTTTGGATGCTTTCTGAACTGTGGTATCCAGTGTGGTTGATGCTTTGGTTCGGTGGAGGCTACTTGCACTTTTGGCTTCCAAACCCATATCCTTTTTGCATGTCTTCCTACTAATGTTGAAGAGCTGATTTGATCTTCCTTTGGTCTCTGTACGTGGTTCTTACCCTTTTCTCTTTTTGGCCTCTTTGTTGAAACCTTTTGCATGTGGGAGAACAAAGGTTGTTGTGGGTGTAGGATCTTCTTAGGTACCCACATCTGTAATTGCCCTTGTTGAGCTGCAGCTAACTTCTTAGGCACCCAAACTTGTTGGATATCTTGTGACGAAGCTTGTCTGAGCTGCTTCCTTCGTCTTCTGGCTTGGTTAGTGTGCATGGATGGGATTTGTGGGGGTAAGGCTGGTGGTTGCTCTCCTTTGCGTACCCAGATCTGCTTCATGCCCGGAACCGTTTTTTTACCGAATGGTGTCTTTCTATTTGATGTAGCAGTTGTCGTGAACGGTGGTGTTTGCTTGTGTGGTGGGCTCACTACTGTGGCTACTTGAGTCTTTGGAGAAGAAGAAAGATCCACCCGCCTTCGAACCTGGTCTTCCACAACTGACTCCTTCTGCATCATAGAGCTTTTGACACATACAACATCTTCTTTCATATGATTAGTCTTGGAAGAACTAAGATAATGTGTGGTGCCATGATCTAGGAGCATGCAGTTCTCTAATTCTAATGTAATGCATTGTTCATGTACCCAAACTTGAAGAATTTGACTTCTTAGGTTTAAGTTAACTGCATGGTCATAGATCCAATCTTGACCCAAGACAAGTGGTTCTGTAAGGTTCTCATCTTGACATACTAGCGCTTTGACTTTCATTGGAACATCTTGAAGGTAGATGGGAAGTTCCACCTCGCCCAAACAAGGGGTTTCCACACCTCCCAATCCTATGAGATAAGCTTCTATGGGATTGATGTTCAACCCCAAGTCTTGGCAGTAGGAAAGTTTAACTGCACTACTTGCTGCACCTGAGTCAATCAATGCTTTCACCGTCCTTGCACCTTTCCCTTGTCCTATCTCTATGGTCACAAAGGGTCTTCGGTCAATGACCTGAGAAGTCGCAATGCCTGACTTTTGACACATATCCATGTGATATTTTGGGGCTTTTGAGTTGACATCTAGGCCTAATCGCCTTAACTTATTTTGCCTAATACGCTCTCTGGCCTCTTCCTGTGCTTCTTCTCTCACTCTTAACTCTTCTTCTTTTCGCTTCTTCGCAGTGTTGAGTCTCATTAGCATATCCTCAGTAAGAGGTTCTTGATATAGCTTGACTCTACAGCCACTAATATAGTTTGGCAAGATATCTCCTTCTAGAGTGGCCAACTGAACTGCACCACTAGTGGAAATTCTATTAATGATCATGGGTCCATAACCTCTTTTTTCCAACTTACGGGCATGTTGTTTTAGTGTGTATACCAACACTAGATCTCCCTCTTTCAATCCCTTATCCTTGATGTGTGCATCAAAGTATGCCTTTTGCCTCTTCTTTGCAGCGTAGATGCCTGCTGCCGCTCGTAGCCTCGTTTCACCCAAGCGTTCGAGATCAAAGATCCTAGAGGACAATTCATGCCCATTCCACTCATACTCTTGTGCTACTTTTAAGGCAGGGATTAAGAAATCTAATGGTAGCACAGCGTTCTGTCCGAAGACCATCTGAAATGGGGTGGCGTTGAGTACCGTTTTGTAGGCAACTCGATAAGCCCAAACAGCATGATGAAGTTGTTTGTCCCAATCAGAGCGTTTATTATTTACCAATTTTGTCAATACGTTACAGAGGATCTTATTGGTACTCTCAGCTTGTCCGTTGGCTTGTGGATGATAGGGGGCGGATTTCTTATGTATCACCAAGAATTCTTGGAGAAGATTTTCAATGACTTCATTCAAGAAGTGTGTGCCTCTATCGCTCACCAACTCTATTGGTAGTCCATATCTCGTGAACACATTCTCGAATAAGAACTTAGCCGTAGTCTGAGCATCATTCTTTGTTGTGGCTTTGACTTCTACCCACTTTGTAAGGTAATCTGTGGCTACAATGATGTATTCTGCATGGGAGTTTCTAGCTGGGGGGTTAATAGGACCTATGAAGTCTATGCCCCACTTCGAAAATGCACGTCCTCCCATCATTGGCCTCAGGGGCATCTCGTCTTTTCTCACTGGATATTGTGCACGTTGGCATGTGTCACATTTCTTCACATAGGTATGTGCATCCATATGAAGAGTGGGCCACCAAAGTCCTGAGAATAGAATGGTTTTAATCACTCGGTCAGGGCCAAAATGTCCACCTGCAACACCACTGTGTGCAGTCTCTAAGACCCTTAAATAGTCTGATTCATGAACGCACAGTCTTAAGTAACCATCTTTACCTCTTCGGTATAGGTTTTCTCCTACTAAGGCATAGCCTTGAGCCTCTTGCTCCATATTTCGTCTTCTTGCTAGACTGGCCTCTTTGGGTAATCTTCCCGATCTCATAAACTCTACCAATGGAGTACTCCAATCTGGAATTAATGATACTTGATAAAGGGTCGCATGCTCCACTGGTGGTTTCTCTCTACACATTGGACAATTCTTGATCCACTCATGTATTTCTTTGTCCATGCTAGGCCAATACACTCCTAAACGTTTCAAATTCTGCAATGTTCGTTGTTTAGAATAGTGATTTCCTAGCAATCCCTCATGAGCTTGCTGCAACCAACTACTATGTTCATCATCCTCGACACAACAAGCTAATACACCCTCAGTATCTTGTTTGTACATGCTTCCTGCCAATATGTGATATTTTAGTGATTTTACAATTTCTTCTTGTGATGTTTTCACAGTCTTATTTGCAGGGCCGAAGGTTAGGACTGGTACCAACTTATTTGCCCATTTAGGAACAACTTCCAAATTGAACAGATAAGCATCAGGTAGTTCATCAGACACTCCTTGTGGTGACTCTCCTGAAGTAATGCGAGAAAGGTGATCTGCCCGAAGGTGGGTTCTACCTTTCCTGACAACAACTTCAAAGTCGTACTCCATTAGTAAGAGGAACCATCTTACTAAGCGTCCAGTATTGCAAGGTTTATTGACCAAATATAACAAAGCTTGATGATCAGTGAAGAACTTGAACTTGTTGGCCAATAAATAGTGTCTAAACTTCTTTACAGCATATACCATGCCTAACCCTTCTCGCTCGGTTGTGGTATAATTTCTTTCGGCTGGGTTTAGTTGTCTACTAGC
Source organism: Ceratopteris richardii (assembly GCA_020310875.1). NCBI lineage: Eukaryota > Viridiplantae > Streptophyta > Polypodiopsida > Polypodiales > Pteridaceae > Ceratopteris > Ceratopteris richardii. Next base: position 99,721,495 of record CM035434.1, read on the forward strand.
ATATGCTATGGGCAAATCTAAATTCCCTTCACCTGTGGGTTGTGCCAGCACACATCCTATGGCATGATTGGATGCATCCACATGGACATGGAATGGTTTATTCCAATCAGGAGTGGTCAGTATTGGTGCTGTGCACAAACGTTTCTTCAGTTCATTGAAAGAATTCTCGCATTCTTCGTTCCACTCAAAATTAGACAACAAGGCATAAAGGGGTCTAGCTATGATCGCGTACATGTGGATAAACCTACGGTAATATCCACAATGGCCCATAAAGGCTTGTACCTCTTTAACATTCCTTGGCCTTGGCAGCTCCGCTATGGCTCGTACCTTATCTTCATCCGTTGAGATTCCATTCTTAGAAACAATATGACCGAGGATTTTACCTTGACGCACCATGAACACACACTTTTCTGGGTTCAGACACACTCGATATTCTCTACATTTGTTGAAGATTTGTCTGAGTTCAGGGATGTGAACCCTTCTTTCTTGGGAATGAGCACATAAATCATCCACATACACTTCTAAGCTCTTTCGCAAGAACTCTTTGAAGACATGACACATGAGCCTTTGGAATGTTGCAGGTGCATTGGTGAGCCCAAATGGCATCACCCGAAATGCAAAGATTCCCCACTCTGTAGCAAAAGCTGTTTTGTGTTGATCTTCTGGGGCAATGGCTACTTGATTGTAACCTGAAAATCCATCAAGGAAGCTATAAACTTCCTTGCCTGCAACACGCTCCAATAGGTGTTCTGTGATTGGAAGTGGATAACTATCTCTAATCGTAGCGGCATTAACTTTTTTAAGGTTAATACACACTCGCAACTTCCCGTTCTTCTTGGGTACCACAACAATGGGGGACACCCATTCGGTATGCTCAATCTCATAGATGAATCCAGCCTCAATCAACCTATCAATTTCTTCTTTGATTTTGGCTGCATAGGTATCATTATATGTGTAGGGCTTCTGTTTGGTGGGCTTAGCATCAGCAGTCATGGGGATAGTATGAGAGCAAATTCTTGGATCTACCCCTTTCAAGTCTCTATAATGCCATGCAAACACATCCCTATATTCCCTTAATAGAGCTATGAGCTCCATTTCTTCTCGTGCACTTAGGTCATCTCCTATATATGTGCATCTCTCTTCGTTCTCTTCAATGGTCACTACAATCTTCTTGGTCTTTTCTTTATTATCATATGATTCTCCTATGATGGCCTCTCTCTTAGGCATTCGTACCAAAATTTTGCGGTCGTCAACTTCATATTTCTTGAAGTTTTCTGGTACTTCAAACAATGATTCCTCCTTTTCTTGTTTCACTGCTTTTCTTTTCTTTTTCTTTTGACTACTCTCACTTCCCTCCTTTGAGTTTACTGTTTTAATACTTGTGAAAGGTTCTTCTTCTTTCTGGGTGAACACTCCTATATCTTCTAGATAGTGCTGCTCTGAGTTAAAGCAACTATCCATCACAATAGACTCCAGATCATCGTCATTCTCTTCTTCTTCTATGACATCACTAGGGTCACATTCTTCTAGCAAGGGTTGACACATGAACACTGAGATATCATAACCCTCCTCATCACAATGAGGTGTCCACTGTTCCTCATTGACAGCAATGTCCATGGTGGCTAAGATTTCTGGCCAGCCATGAGGCTCAAACTCCTCATCTGGAAAGATCATCGGTGTGTAGGCTGGGTCTCTAACTGGTCTATCTCCTAGCGAAGTTCCTTCTTCTCTTGCCTTTAAACGTTTTTCCTCTTCCTTTGCGACCTTGCACATCCACAAATGAGTATCTTCATGCAGCCATGATGGATCAGGTGAACTTTCAGAATGCACAGAGATGGAATCTTCTTTCGCTTTGTGGATAGAATTCCACTGTAGGGGTGGTACATCTCTGAAGGTGTAATCCTTCAAATTGACCTTAGTGGTGACCCCTAAGTGCTGTAAGTACAAGGAGTTAGTTCCCCAATCCTGTACTATTTGCAATTGTCGTAGGAAGGGTCTCCCTAGGATCATCTCAAAGACATTATTTTTCTCGAAGTCACATATAGCAAATGTGTGCTCAAATTCTACACCACAAGTGGTTAGAGTGATCCCTTCTAGCAATCCTAGAGGTCTTTCAAAATGACCATCAGCCATTTGAAGCTTCATTCTAGTTGGTCTTAATGTGGGCTTGCCCCATTGCTTCCACAAGGAGGTGGTCGCAATAGCAACACCAGCACCTGAATCTATGATTGCTTTGGTTGTGTAACCTTGGTAGGTGATGGGAAGATAAGTATTACCTTCTTCACCCTCACACATGTCCCCTATTTTGTCTAGAGGTATCTCTGGTACCCTTTGCTTGGAGCCTGCTTTTGGCATGTTGGAATCAAGTTCTGGAACCTGATCCTTCACATGATTCCAGAGCTCAGGTTTTGCTTTGAGCAGCTCTTCTACAGTGAGATGACACTGAACCTTAGTGTTCTTCACGACATCAGTGTTCCTTGGAACCACTGAGTCTTCATTTCTTACCAGTATTGTGGGAGCTCTAATCTGGAGTGATTCAGATTCCCATGGGCCCGGAAATTGAGGCAGTTCTTCTAAGGTATTAGATTCAAAATCTAACCTTTCGTCCTCTTGTTGTTCTGCTTCATCTTCGTAAATAGATGGGATGTATTGGGGAAATTGATCATGAAGATCATCAATCTCAGGAATAGGAGGGGAATTACCCTTCTCCTTGGCCCATTTCTCTTCTTGTATTTCCCGCAAGAATTCTTGAGAGTACTGTTGAATAGAAGGAGGTATTCCAGCATCCGTGGAATTAGGAACATAAGCTCCCCTGGGTGGTGAGCTTCCTCTTTCAATAACTGGTTGAGCCTGTGGAGGTAAAGAAACTTGTGGTTTGTTTACCAACTGCTCTAATCGTTCTAGTAAGCCCTGGAAATGCAAATCCGATTTGATAGAGTTTGTCTGATTGAACTTTTGACTAGTCTCAAGTATGGCTTGAGCTTGTTCTACCATTTTCATGCACATTTTCATCCGTTCAATCTCTAAATCTGCTCTAGGGTAACTCTTGTCTAGGTTTGCCGCTGTAGGCCCTTCTTGAAGTCGAGCCTGGTAGGCCTTGAACATCATGTCCAAGCCTTCTGGGGTTGGATCTGCAAGAACAGACCCTGGTTGCGGTCTATTTACAATGGGTGGTGGGGTGGGATGAGGTGGAGTGGATGGAGTTTCGGCATGCGAGGGGCTTTGAGATGCAATGTCTTCTATTTTTGTTTTCGCTTCTTTTAAGCTTTCTTCTAGTTCCGATAACTTTTTATTCCACTTGCGATTGGCCTTCTCTCTGGTATCCTTCCATGTTCTTGTTTTCCTCTTGCTAGGCTCTCCCGATTCACTCGACTCTGATTGTTCTACTGGTTTATCCTGTTTTAAGGCTTGTGCTCTAGTGACAGCTTGTATAGGAGCCACATTGCTACTACTTGAACTTGGATCTGCCACTAAGCCTACCACATTAATGGGTGTAATCTTGGGTGCACTAGAGGGGTTTCTTGGACAATCTCTGGGGAGATGGTCTTTGCCACAATCAGGACAAAAAGCCTGTATTGTGATAGCCTGTCCTTGACTCGGAGATGGTGGGTGGGGACAGTCACGAATGAAATGGTCACCATGACATCTGAAACAAGATCCTCTAGGGGCTTGTGGTCTCATTTGTCTCAACTGGGGCCTAGGGTTAGGATTTGTGTACATGACATTGGAGTATTCTGGCTCCCAATTTTGCTCCATAGGCGGTGCCTCATATTGATACGAGTAAATCTCGCTATGTTCAGGTGACTCTGTGTAATAAGCATGTGGACTACCTTCATGGGAGTAGTCTGAACTATGAGCATGAGAGTCATTATCTGGTATCAATGGGGTTAGTGGCACCAAAGCTCTATTTGGATTTTCCTCTCCCACAGCATACTTGACTGGAATCACGTTGGCTGGAGCTGGTGGTTGGTTTACCAAGACAGGTTGTGGCCTATATGGTACCTGATATTGCTGTTGTGGTCTGTAATATGGCTGTTGGTATTGATTCTGATACCTACCTTGTGGGTAAGGTTGCTGATAATTTTGTCTAACAGCCTGCCTATTGTAGGGACAATCTTGAGCCGTGTGGTTTGTGTATTTTCTCTCAATAGTGCAATATGGAGCATTCCTTTCTCTAATGTTTTGGTTTTGCATTGGGCATACGTTAGCCATGTGGTCACCTCCGCAAGTATAGCACCGATTCAATGAAGTGACTCTCTGTGTTTGTTTATTTTGGACTCCCAGCTTCTTGGCAACTTGCTCAGCTATCTCTTCTATTTCTGTGGAGGTCTTTGAAGTATGACTAGTAGAACTATCCGAATCTTTGTAGAGTTTGGACAATCCTAACTCCTCACCCAAGTTATCTTCTATGTCTATGCACGTCCGCACACACTCTTCTATGGATCTAGGATCTTTCAAGTATACATAGGATCTTAACTTTGTGCTCAATAAGCCATCTAAAAACAAAGCCACTTGTTTGGCTGGTGTGGGTAGCTCTGGAGCAGGGCATCTTTCTAGGTACTGTCTGAACCTTCTACCTGCTAGTCGCACTGTTTCTTGGGGTGTCTGCTTGAAACTATGGATCAGGGACGATGTGTTATGCCTGATACCACTCTTGGAAAATTCTACAATGAATTCGTCTAGCAGTTGACCTATATCGCGATAGCTGCTTCTACTCAATGGTTGAAACCAAGCTAAGGCAGTGCCTTTAAGGGTCAAACCAAATGCCTCGTACTGGGTGAACCAGTCCTCGATTTGTTCGGCTCTCAGCACTTGTTTGTACTCGGCCACATGATCATAAGGATCCCCTGTCCCATCGAAATAGTTCTTCATTGCCTTGATCACGTGACTGGGTTTAAGGGTTCTTGGGTACTCCCGGGGTCTAAGCAATGGAAAATCCTGTTCATCTCTTTGTTGCCTATGTGCTTGATGTCTCTCTCTTTTAGGTCTTTCATTTTCAAATCCTGACCTATTCCTGCCCACGGTGTGTGCAAAACTTACCTCAGGTCTCTCTCTAGTTCTTTCTCTCTGGGCTTCATGAGCCTGGGATGATCCTACACCTTGGAGGCCATGGGAAACATTGGATCTTGGTGGGGGGAAAATCATGTCATTCTTCCATGTATATGCATGTCTATCATGTTCCGTTACCAAGAAAATTTTCTCTGATGTGTTATCCAGGTAGACAACTTTGCCTGGTATCTCAGGATCTTTGAATTCATAGATGATAACTATGCCCAATTGGCTAGGTTGATCTGGCTTGAACCTCCAAAAGGCTTCCTCTGTTTCTCTATTCAAAAATAGCTCTATGCTTTTGTTGTCTTGAGGGATCCAGTCCGGAGTGATCACTCGGGTCAAAACTGACTTACCTCTAGGAGTCTGGGGTCCTTGTCCTACGTTTCCTTGTTCTAGGTCTCCTATCTCATTCTCATGAATGATATTTCCAAACTCATCGGTCCTATCTGGTTGGTTGGTAACCACATACATGGTTCCTTCCTTATCAATGTATGAACCCTCTTCGAACTTGACCACCGGGTGTTCAAGTCCGAAGGATTGATCTGGATTTTTGAGTTGGACCACTGATCGCCTCAGACCATCCTCATAGATGCGAGCACCTAATTGGTTGGTCCGAATATATTCCAACTGTGTCTTATAGGGACCTTCCGGTGTTTGTAGATGGGCAGTCCCTGAGCCACCTGCAGGTTTTCCCATACTAAAAGACATTTCTGAATCACTTGTGTCCGATCTGAGTAAAAGATGACCACTTAGTTGTTGTGCCCAAGACTTGGATGTATGGTTGACACTAGCCTCAGAAGATCTAATGCTTTGTTTATCCTTGCCTAAGTGTCTACCAGATCTCAGGTTCATAAGCTTTAGTCAAGAGTCCAAATTTTCCCTTTGGTATGGTTCACAATTCTTTAGAGCCCCCTTGGTTCCCTAGTCCCACCTGAGGGTCAACTTCAAATTATCCTATCTCAAAATCAACGCATTATTCTTGAAAAAAACAGTTGAGATCGTGTAGGATTTGAAACGAGCTTTCCAACAAGCTATAGAGCTCAAAAAATGGACTTTGGATGAGAAAGTTATGTCAAATCAGGCTCCTGGGGGTCAAAACAGGCAAACAGGACCTTTGGAGAAAATCGCGATTTTGTGAACTTTCTGAAAATCGCGATGCTGTGAAGTAAAAAAAATCGCGATGTTGAGCACAGAATCGTGTTTTTGAAAATCGCGATTTTGAGCAGAAAATCGTGATTTGAAAATCGCGATGTTGAGCAGAAAATCGTGATTTGAAAATCGCGATGTTGAGCAAAAAATCGTGATTTGAAAATCGCGATGTTGATCACAAAATCGTGTTTCAGAGAATCGCGATGTTGATCACAAAATCGTGTTTCAGAGAATCGCGATGTTGATCACAAAATCGTGTTTCTGAAAATCGCGATGTTGATCACAAAATCGTGTTTCTAAAAATCGCGATGTTGATCACAAAATCGTGTTTTTGAAAATCGCGATGTTGATCACAAAATCGTGTTTCAGAGAATCGCGATGTTGATCACAAAATCGTGTTTCTGAAAATCGCGATGTTGATCACAAAATCGTGTTTCTGAGAATCGCGATGTTGATCACAAAATCGTGTTTCAGAGAATCGCGATGTTGATCACAAAATCGTGTTTCAGAGAATCGCGATGTTGATCACAAAATCGTGTTTCTGAAAATCGCGATGTTGATCACAAAATCGTGTTTCTGAGAATCGCGATGTTGATCACAAAATCGTGTTTCAGAGAATCGCGATGTTGATCACAAAATCGTGTTTCTGCTGAAAATCGTGTTTTCTCAGAATCGTGTTTTTGACATGAAAATCGCGATTTTGAGCAGAAAATCGTGAATTGAAAATCGCGATTTTGAGCAAAAATTCGTGTTTTCTCAAAATCGTGTTTTTGACTTGAAAATCGCGATTTTGTCCCACAGAATCGTGTTTTTCTCAAAATCGTGTTTTTGCTGAAAATCGTGATTGGTGAGAATCGCGATTTTGAGCAGAGAATCGTGTTTTTTTGAAAATCGCGATTTTGAGCAGAGAATCGTGTTTTTCACAAAATCGTGTTTTTGCTGAAAATCGTGATTGGTGAGAATCGCGATTTTGAGCAGAGAATCGTGTTTTTGCTGAAAATCGTGATTGGTGAGAATCGCGATTTTGAGCAGAAAGTCGTGTTTTTCACAAAATCGTGTTTTTGCTGAAAATCGTGATTGGTGAGAATCGCGATTTTGAGCAGAGAATCGTGTTTTTTTTTTTTGAAAAACACAGAATCGCGATTCTTTTCAACCAACTTTTAGGCGGGAAACTGAAAATCGTGATTTTTCAAAAAATTTTGAATTTTCACAAAATCGCGATTTTCATCACAGAATCGCGTTTTTTGGCGGGAAATTCAAATTTCTGAGCGCCGGCTATGGCGAGCTCCGTATGAGCAGAAAATCATGAAAAAAATACAGCGCTTGCTCTCCCTTGCACCTCCTAACTCCTTCACACACAATAATGCATGAAAAATGGAATGAAAATGGTGAAAATGCACTAAAAAACAAGAAATTTCTATGAAGAAGAAGATGGAAGAAGGTGGAGATGATGATGATGATGAAGATGAAGAGGAAAAAACAGAAAATGAACTGAAATGATAGTTTTTTTACCTTCCAACGTCGCAAATCTACGATCTTACCATCACAACGCTCGTCCTCGAAGCTCTCTCCCCGGCAACGGCGCCAAAATTTGGTGTAGCTCAAGCGTAAGCACCACCTCCTTTACTTGTCAATCCGCGGAGACGTGAGGACCGGTATGAAGACCACGAGCAAGTGAAGGCACAAGTGCGTGAGTGAAAGCACACAAACATGCACACACATACACACACACGCGCACAAAGTAAGGTCAAAGAGAGGAACAATGGAAAGCTTAGATTGCAAAAGAGTTCTCTTACAAAAGTTCTATTCTCTAACAAGCTAACCTCAAAAATGAGCTCTCTAGCTCTTTTTATAGTTTTTTGACTAGTTTTGGCCCTGTCCAGACCTAGTGTCCGGCCTAGTTAAAAATTAGGTTCCAGGGCTTATTTGAGGGCTCAAACGGAGTCTAAAAATTATGAAAATTGGTACGATGGTACTTCTAATACTCCTCAAGCTCGAGGACTCCTCGGCTTGAACAAAATGGAGTTACTAAAAATAGATAATGGTATTTACAATGGTTTCTAGTGATGAAAATCACTATTTTTGTAGGGGATTCTTCTGAAAATTTGACATACACTTCTTGGAGCTCCCTACTTGCTCTCTCTTCTTCTATGTCCACTTCTTTGATGTGCTTCCATGCTTTGTCCTTGACCTTGAGCTTCAACATGGACCATCGCGATTGGCTCGAACCATCGCGATTGTGTCGCACCATCGCGATAGGCTCATGCCATCGCGACGGCTCGGCCGGACCATCGCGACGGTCCGCTTTTTCGGACCATCGCGACGGTTCACTTGGACCATCACGACGGTCCACTTGGACCATCGCGACTGTTCAGCTGACCTCGCACCATCGCGATTGGCTCACGCCATCGCCACGACAGTGCCACGTGTCACGATAGACCATCGCGACGGTTCACTTTTTGGACCATCGCGACAGCCCAAGATCGGACCATCGCGATTGGCTCAAGCCATCGCATCGCGGACCATCGCGACGGTTCACTTCGGACCATCGCGATTGTCCACCATTGACCGTTGACCGCGCCATCGCGATTGTCCGCCTGATCACGCCATCGCGACGGTTCATTTTTTGGACCATCACGACAGTCCATTTCCACGCCATCGCGATCGTTCACTTCGGGCCATCGCGACGGTTCGCTTTATCGGACCATCGCGATTGTCCAAACCCCACGCCATCGCGACGGTTCGCTCGGACCATCGCGACGGTCCTAGACCATCGCGATTGCCCACCCCCATCGCAAATTTTGGACTTCAATTTTTGACCTATTTTGAGGGTATTTTTGAGAAATTTTTGGACCATTAGACTCATAGGAGACCCCTTAGCTCATATTTGAGGGAAAATTGGATTGTCAGTTTTTACCCCCCAGGGCCTGAACGCGTATAACTTTTTCATCCGAAGTCCGTTTTTTGAGCTTAATAGCTCGTTAGAAAGCTCGTGACGAGTACTACGTGACCTCAACTGTTTTTTTCTTAAAGAATACATCTATTTTTGGATAAGCTAATTTGAGGTTCACTTAGTTTGGGACTAGGAAGCCAGGGGGCACACATTGAAAATTTTGGCAAAAAGGGAAGGGATTTAAAAGGTGTATGTGCTCAAAGTGTTTGATCACCTTGTGAATTGGTCTAATAGTGGAATTTTTCCAGGTCTAGCAAAGGCAATCAAAGGCAAGCAAGCAAGGCAGTGAAGACAGCAGAGCTTGGGAAGCACGGTTTCTTGGGCAACAGGGCATCAGAGCAACCAGAAAAGCCGACTCGAGGTTGGAAGATTACTCAACCCCCTCAGTCAATTCTTAGCTTAGGCTAAACGGTAGTTGTGGATTACCGACGATAGGAACGCCTCAAGTTCAAGATACCTAATTCTATCAAGTTTAAGACTTAAAGTAAAGGTGTGTGTGGCAAAAACCTAAAGAAAAGAACTTAAGTCTGACGGAACGAGAACTCAAAATCATAACGAAAGTCGAATTCCTGACGCATATATTAAGACAAGAATCCAAAGAAAATCAAAAATAATCAAGAAAGTAATAACAAAGAACCATTGACGATCTAAGTGTGTAATTGAGTGAGCAAGGAAGGAAATTAATGAACCTTAGATCGGGCAAACATATAGGTAAGTCGGACCGACGAAGCCTTCGATCATCAGAGGCTAGTGTGAGAACTACCGCTCGATCTTGGGCTCAGCAATTGAATAGTAGTTATCCCTACGAGTTGAGCTCAGAATCAAGTGAATCAGAAATGGCATTTAGCACAGACAGACCAGACGGAGGGTCGAATGTAGCATACCTAGAAAAACCTGAAGGACCCTATAGAACGCAACTAGAGTTTCTCCGAACCAACCGATTAGGTGCTCGCATCTATGAGGATGGTTTGCAAAGGCAAGTGGTGCAACTGCACAACCCTGATCAACCCATTGGATTGGAAAGACCAGTGGTGAAATTTGAGAGAGACGCTTACATAGACAAAGAAGGAACCATGTACATCCTAAGTACGCAACCAAACGATACTAATGAGTTTGGCACAATTCAATTAGAGACGGAAGCGAAATTTCAAAGAAAAGAACCGTTAGAAGAACCTAGAACACCTAGAGGGAAATCCGTATTAACAAGAGTACTCATCCCAGAATGGATCCCTCAAGATAACAGGAGCACCGAGTTGTTTGTAAATAAAGAGACAGATGAAGCCTTTTGGAGGTACAGAAAGGAACACCCTGGTGAGATAGGCATCATTACAATCTATGAATTCAAGGACCCAGATACACCTGGAAAGGTTGTATACCTGGATGAGACTTCAGAAAGAGTCTTCGTGGTGCCTGAGCGCGCTAAAAACACATACACATGGAGAGGTGAATTGATATTCCCTCCATCTAGAACGAACATAAATACAAGTCAACAAGGGGCAGGAACATCCTCAGCCCATGGAAATCAAAGAGAAGGAAATAACGAAAGACCGGAAGTAAGCTTTAATCATCCCATAGGGAGAGATAGAACAACCACGAACACTAATAGAACGGATAGACAAAGAGATCATGGAATGTCAGGTGGTAGAGATGATTTTCCTCTACCTAGACCACGTGAACACGCAAGAGTATTGAGACCCACTCAATTAGTAAAATCAATGAAGAATTACTTTGATGGGACAGGAGATCCCTATGACCATGTCGCAGAATTCAAGCAAGTGCTGAGACCAGAACAAGTTGAAGACATGTTCACGCAGTACAACGCATTTGGACTAACGTTAAAGAATACCGCTTTAACTTGGTTCCAACCTTTGCAACAAAGGCAATTTAGAGACATCCATCACTTTTTAGAGTCATTCATCACTGAATTCTCTAAAAGTGGGATTAGACATGACACGTCTTCATTGATTCATAGCTTTAAACAGACCCCTCAGGAAACAGTAAGACTGGCAGGTCGTAGATTCAGACAATATGTCGAACGATGTCCAATGCAAGAGCTACCCTCACAAGCCAAACAAGTATCACTGTTCCTAGATGGCTTGTTGAGCGCTAAACTACGCTCCTATGTGTACCTAAAAGAACCCAGAACGCTAGAGGAGTGTGTAAGAATATGTATAGACATCGAGGACAACCTAGGAGATGAACTAGAACTCTCAAAGGTCTATAAGGACTCAGACTGTTCTTCTCTAGCATCCACAAAATTGTCTAATTCGATAGAGGACCTAGCAGAAAAAGTGGCCCAAAAACTAGGAGTTTCTAGTAAACAGGTGCCCAAGCTGCCAACCAATGTACGTTGTTACACTTGTGGTGGAAATCATTTGGCAAACGTGTGCCCCAATGCACCTCAACCTCAAGCCAATCCTAGTGGCCAATATTGCACAATTGAGAGAAGATATACGAATCATACGGCTCAGGACTGCCCATACAACAAACAAACCGTGAGACAGAACTACCCGCAAACATACCAGCAGACAGGTAGGTATCAAGGCCCATACAATGCTCAGCCTTATTACTATAGGCCTCCTCAGAACTACCCATACCAGGCTCAACAGAGACCTCAACCCGTCTTAGCTCAGCAGCCACCCCCACCAGCGAACGTCATCTCGGTCAAATACGCTGCTGCAGAAGAGAACCTAAGTAGGGCCTTAGTGCCTTCTTCACCCTTGATCACAGAAAGCGACCCGAACTCAAACAGTTTTGACTCTACTCATGTAACTAGTCCACCCGCTTATTACACGGAGTCACCAGAGCATGTGGAGACATATCATTATGATAGTCCACCAATGGAACCTAGTTGGGAGCCAGATTATACTAATGTGATGTACGCAAACCCAAACCCACGGCCCCAATTGAGACAACAGAGACCACAGGGCCCTAGAGGACCATGCTTTAGGTGCCAAGGAGATCACTTCATAAAGGATTGTCCACATCCCCCAATAGCAAGGCAATCACAGTACTATAGCATCCAAGGCTTTTGTGCCGATTGTGGCAAAGAGCACATAATCAAAGATTGTCCTAAGAACCCAGTTAACGCTTCGAATGTGACACCGATCAATGTGATAGGTATTATAAATAACGCAGATGGATCCAACCCTACATACGTGCCTATCCAAGCTATAACCAGAGCCCAGGCACTCTTACAAAACCAACAGCTTAATCAAGAGAAAGTAGCCGAAACTAGTGAAGTTGTAGAATCGAGTAGTAAAAAGACAAAATCTTGGAAAGATTCTAGAGAAAGGATAAAGAGAAAGTGGAGTAAAAAGATAAGTGAGTTGGAAGGAAGTTTAAGGGAATCAAGAGCCAAAATACAAGAATTGGCTGCACAAGAATTAAACCAAGAAAACCCAGCTCAAAAATCAGGATCAGTTTTAGCGGAACCCATACCAGAAGATCTAGACATGATGTTTCGTGCATATCAGGCTAGAATAAAAGAGGGACCTCAAGTAACGGAAATGAGTAAAAACTACCCTCGAGCTGATCTAGAAATTGAGAGAACTAAACTTTGCATGAAAATGGTAGAACTAGCACAAGCTTTGTTTGAAGCCTCTAGATATCTTAATTGGAATAACATTGCAAAACCAGAACTACACTTTCAAGGACTAATGGAGAGGCTAGAACACTTGATAGAAAGCAAAGAGAAAAAGGATCAGCATAAGAACACTATTGTCCCAGAGACACAGGAAAGGAATGCACCATCCCTGTCTCAAATACCTAATACAGAAAGTCAAGATAACCTATCCTCCATACATAGGTACTCACATGAATTTTTAAGAGAAATACAAGAAGAGAAATGGAGAAAAGAACAAGGATCTCATCCTCCTATTCAAGAAATAGATGACTTGCAGGAACAATTTCCCCAAGACATCCCCTCTATTTACGATGATGTAGAGGTGGAACGACTGAGCGAACCCACAGGATTTGAATCTAATTCTTTACAAGAATTACCTCAGTTCACAGGACCTTGGGAAGCAAAGTCTATTAGTATGAGAGCACCCACGATAATAGTGAGGAATGAAGAATCAGTGATCCCTAGGAACACGGAAGTGATCAAGAACACTAAAGTACAGTGTAATCTCACTCTGGAGGAATTGTTAAAGGTAAAACCAGAATTGTGGAAGCATGTAGCAAATCAATTCCCTGAGCTAGCTACCACACCCTCTCAGATAGGATCACATAAGAAGGTACCAGAGATACCTGTGGAAAAGATTGGAGACGTAAGCGAAGGAGAGGAAGGTAACACATATCTTCCAATAACCCATCAGGGCTACACCACGAAAGCCATCTTAGATTCGGGAGCCGGAGTAGCCATCGCTACCACCGCTTTATGGAAACGTTGGGGTAAGCCAGCACTCAGACCCACCAGGATGAAACTACAAATGGCTGATGGACACATAGAAAAACCATTAGGCTTACTAGAAGGCATATCTCTCACCACTTGTGGTGTAGAATTTGAGCATACTTTCGCCATTTGTGACTTTGCGAAAAATCGTGCTTATGAAATGATATTGGGACGACCATTCATGCGTCAGTTGCAAATTGTACAGGATTGGGGAACTAATTCTTTGTACTTGCAACATTTAGGAGTGACTACCAAAGTCGATCTTAAAGACTATTCACATAGAGATGTACCCCCAATACAATGGAATACCATCCATAAGACACCAGTAGAGACGAAATCCGTGCACTCATTAGAATCAGATCCTTCTTGGTTGCATGAGGATACCCATTTATGGATGTGTAAAGTAGCCAAGCAAGAGGAAGAACGATTAGAAGCAAGGACCTTAGGTGCAGAACAACATCCACGAACCCTTCAAGATCCAGCCTATGCACCTGTAGTATTCCCAGACGAAGAGTTTGAACCCCATGGTTGGGCAGAAATACTAGCAACCATGGACGTAGCCATCAATGAAGAACAATGGACACCCCACTGTGACGAGGATGGCTATGACATTTCAGTTTTCACGATAGAGCCAATCATGTGCGATGCAGTTTTAGAAGAATGTGAACCGGACACGGATGCATTTGAGGATGCAAGCGATTTTGATTTAGAATCAATTATCATGGACCCACCCTTTGCATCAGAGGAGGAATATTTCTACGAAGTAGAGACTCACACTCAGAGACACGAGGAAATTACAAATGAAGTGAGGTTAGCCACGGAAGTGACTACTAAAAGTGGAGGAAAGAAAAGAAAGCATAAAGAAACCATGTCGGAAAAAGAAGAATCTTTGTTTGAAGTACCCGAGAATTTCAAGAAATATGAAATCAAAGATAGAAGAATCATGGTACGAATGCCTAATAGAAAAGAGAATGATGGACAAGCATATGATAACCGAGAGAAAACCAAAAAAATAATAGTTGCCATAGAAGGAGAAGAAGAAAAATGCACATATATAGGGCATGATTTGACGACTGAAGAAGAAGAAGAGTTAGTTGCCCTATTGCGTGAATATAGAGATGTTTTTGCTTGGAGTTACAAAGATTTGAAGGGAGTAGATCCAGATATATGTTCTCATAGAATCCCTATGACTCCAGATGCAAAGCCGACAAAACAGAAACCGTACACGTACAATGATAACTACGCTGCGAAGATTAAAGAGGAGATAGATCGCTTGATAGAAGCAGGATTCATTTACGAAATTGAGCATACCGAATGGGTATCCCCCATTGTGGTTGTGCCCAAGAAGAATGGAAAATTGCGTGTGTGTATTAACCTTAAAAAAGTTAATGCCGCCACGATTAGAGATAGTTATCCTCTTCCTATCACAGAACACCTATTGGAAAGAGTCGCGGGCAAGGAAGTTTACAGCTTTCTTGATGGGTTCTCAGGCTATAACCAAGTAGCCATTGCTCCAGAAGATCAACACAAGACAGCTTTTGCCACAGAATGGGGCATATTCGCATTTCGTGTAATGCCATTTGGCCTAACAAATGCACCCGCCACTTTCCAGCGACTCATGTGTCATGTTTTTAAGGAATTCTTACGCAAGAGCTTGGAAGTTTATGTCGATGACTTATGTGCTCATTCAAATGTAAGACAGACACATATCCCAGAGCTAAGACAAGTATTTGACAAATGTCGAGAATATCAGGTTTGTTTGAACCCAGAAAAATGCGTTTTCATGGTCAGACAAGGCAAAATTCTAGGACACATTGTGTCAAAAAATGGAATCTCTACGGACGAGGAAAAGGTGAAGGTAATTGCAAAATTACCTAGACCAACTAATGTGAAAGAGGTACAGGCATTTATGGGCCATTGCGGTTATTATAGGAGATTCATACATATGTATGCAATCATAGCCAAGCCTCTGTACTCTCTTTTGACCAATTTTGAATGGACAGATGAATGTGAAAATTCATTCAATGAACTCAAACGACGCTTGTGCTCAGCACCTATATTGACAACCCCAGATTGGAGTAAGCCATTCCATGTACATGTGGATGCATCCAATTACGCCATAGGATGTGTGTTGGCACAACCCACGAATGAAGGTAACATAGATCTCCCCATAGCCTACGCGAGCAGACAATTGAACGCAGCAGAAAGAAATTACACCACGACGGAACGAGAAGGATTAGGGATGATTTACGCAGTAAAGAAGTTTAGGCACTACTTGTTGGCCAACAAATTCAAGTTCTTTACAGATCATCAAGCCCTATTATATTTAGTCAACAAACCATGTAACACAGGACGATTAATACGATGGTTTCTATTACTCATGGAGTACGATTTTGAAGTGGTAGTTAGGAAAGGAAAGACACATCTTAGAGCCGACCACCTTTCAAGATTAACCTCAGGAGAAGCTCCTCAAGGAATAGCCGATGAATTACCAGATGCATACTTGTTTAACCTTGAGATAGCACCAGAGTGGGCTAAGCCTATAGTCCCTATTCTCACATACGGACCCAAGAATCCTAAGATAAAGATCAAAGAAGGAGAGATTACCAAGTCTCAAAAATATCAAATAATGGCAGGAAGCATATATAAACAGGATAATCAAAAGATTCTTGCTTGTTGTGTAGATGAATCAGAACATGCGAATTGGTTGCAATTAGCACACATAGGTGCACTAAAGCAACATCATTCAAAACATCGAACATTACAGACTCTGCATAGATTAGGAGTATATTGGCCTTCTATGGAAGCAGATGTCTACAAGTTGTGTAAGGAATGTCAGGTTTGTTGTGATAGACCACCAGTAGAACATGCTACACTATATCACGTGTCTCTCACACCAGACTGGAGTGAACCTTTAGTGACATACTTGAGGACGAACACATTCCCTCAAGGCATGACCTTAGCTCGACAACGCAGTCTAGAGCAGGAAGCTCAAGACTATTCACTTATTGGCGATAATTTATACAAAAGAGGACGAGATGGATATTTAAGACAATGTGTTCATGAGAGCGATTATCTGAGCATACTAGAGACTGCACACCAAGGTGTTGCAGGAGGTCATTTTGGACCCGACAGGATAATCAAAGCCATTCTCTTTGCAGGATTATGGTGGCCCACTCTTCACATGGATGCTCATACCTATGTAACGAGATGTGATGTGTGCCAAAGAACTCAGTTTCCTACTCGCAGAGATGAAATGCCATTGAAACCCATGATGGGCGGACGTGCATTTTCTAAGTGGGGTATAGACTTTGTAGGACCCATTAATCCTCCTGCAAAAGGTACACATGCAGAATACATTATTGTTGCCACAGATTATCTAACCAAATGGGTAGATGCAAAAGCCACAAAAAAGAATGATTCACACACAACTGCAAAATTCTTATTTGAAAATGTCTTTACAAGATATGGATTGCCTATAGAGTTAGTGAGCGATCGAGGCACTCACTTTCTAAACCAAGTCATTGAATATTTGTTACAGGATTTTATGGTGATTCACAAGAAATCTGCACCATATCATCCTCAGGCCAATGGTCAGGCTGAAAGCACTAACAAGATACTTTGTACCGTACTGACGAAACTCGTGAACAATAAACGTTCAGATTGGGACAAACAGCTACACCACGCTGTTTGGGCATATCGAGTGGCCTACAAGACCGTACTCAATGCAACTCCCTTTCAGATGGTTTTTGGTCAGAATGCAGTGCTTCCTTTGGACTTCTTGATACCGACCCTTAAGGTTGCACAAGAACATCAGTGGACCGGCCATGAATTATCAGCGAGAATAATGGACTTGGAACGATTAGGAGAAACCAGGCTGAAAGCAGCAACAGGAATATACGCAGCGAAGAAGCGACAGAAAGCATATTTTGATGCACCTGTGAAAGATAAAGGCCTAAAAGAAGGAGATTTAGTTCTAGTATATACGCTGAAACAGCACGCACGGAAGTTAGAAAAGCGAGGTTATGGACCTATGATCATTAACAGACTTTCAACAAGTGGAGCAGTGCAGTTAGCCACCTTAGAAGGAGATATAATGCCTAATTACATTAGTGGCTGTAGAGTCAGGTTATATCAAGAACCTCTTACTGAGGATATGCTTAGACGACTCACGTTGGCAAAGAAGCGTAAGGAGGAAGAAAACAGAATACGAGCTGAAGCTCAGGCAGAAGCCATAGAACGCATTAAGCGCATGAAGCTAAGAAGACAAGGACTAGGGAAAGAACATTATAACCATCTGGAAACATCACCCAGATATCCCATGGCCATGTGTCAAGTAAAGTCAACCACTCATCCTAGCATAGTGGACAGGAGACCATTCGTTACAGTTAGGCTAGAGCACGGCAACCCTTGCCAAGAACTCAGGGCTTTAATTGACTCAGGTGCTGCGACTAGTGCGATTAGATGGTCCCACTATAAGGATTCAGGAATAGAAATGCGGTCAATTGAGGCATACCTCATAGGCCTAGGAGGCATGGAAACCCCTTGCATGGGTGAGGTGGACCTTCCTATCCTCATAAAGGATGTGACCATGACGGCGAAGCTACTAGTGTGCCATGATGACGACCTGATAGAACCCCTAATCCTTGGCCAAGATTGGCTATACGATCACTCAGTGGACCTAAATCTTAGACAAGGCTCCTTACAGATTGGAACCTTAGAGCAGATGCGAGTGATACCGCTTGACTTCCCTAACGGCATTCCGCTTGACGGTTGTGACCCTAGACCCTATGAAACGCATGCGACGGAAGACAGGAAGATCTCTGATCAGCTCAATCACGCGACGTCTACACCAACCCACTCGGGCTTGGCTATGGACAATTGTCAATCAGAAGGACGACAGGAGACCTTCCCTGGGACTTCCTGCAAACTAGAAGAGACAGTTACCCAACTGCAAGGGCAGATGGACACAATCAGCGGTCCGGTGGGTTGCATCAGCGAACAAATGAGCACGACAACCTGCGGTGCTCATCCTTCCAAACTTGTTGCGGACTGGCCTAGATTAAAGTTAAAGAACGAATCACTTCCTAATGGGCAGGTCACGCAAGTATTGGATCTCCCTTCTTTTCCAAAGCAGAGTGTCCATCCGACCTCTCAACCTCAACAACAACAGACTCAACCACGACGAAGGAACCCAGTCCGACTGCAGCATCAGAAGACACAACAAGAAAGACAGTTTAGGCCACCCAAAGGAAGCGGCACCAGACAAATATGGGTGCCAAAAGGACAAAAAGCACCAAAGAACTCCAACCAAGCAGAGATCGACAAGAAAAAGGCAGAACAGAAACAGAATTGATATTCACCATCCCCTCGACCTCCTTCTACAGGTCCGAGCATTCGACAAATGTGGATCGCCAAGAAGTACCTTACCCATAGACCCACGCCCACGCAGATTTGGGTACCCAAACCATGTATCGTAGCTCAACACATAAGCCATGTAATATATAACCCTCACAACTCGTTTCATCCCCCGACACCACCCTTTGCCCCTCAGCAGAAACCCACCACCCACTCCAAGATCCTTAGGAAATGGATACCGAAGCGTGTCCAACCGTCTCCCCCTAACCCCATGTCTGACAAAACTACACCCCCGACTAACATACAACCTTGTACTAAATCATTAACCCTTAAAACTTGTATAAATACACCCACCATCACCACACATCACTCATAATTTCATCTCACCAAGAAATATATGCATGATCTGAAACATGTAGGTGTCTAGAGACCTGCACTAGCGCTGCAAGAAGCATTGCATCCATCACATCACAGCACTTGGCTACACTGGTTACGCATCAGTTATGGAAAGGGATTGCGGTCTCACTTTAATGGGATCATAATTAATTTCCATGCTAATGTGTTAATCTTTTGTAGCAGATCTTTCTCATTAGCGCATCCGTCACCATGCAAACCGACGAAGGAACATCACGAGCAGGCCCCAGTGTAGCGGCTGTGCCCCTCAACGTGCTACGAGCAGAATCCCACCCGACTGCTCCACCGCCGGAATTCCAAGGGTTTCCAGGGCCCATGCCTATCGATAACCCACCTATGGGCTACACCGAAAAGATACACCGGAACTCTCATTGGTTTCAGGGACTTGCAGGACCCCTTGCGGACGCGGACTTTATATTTGAATCCTCTTTGACATTTGATGACCGCACATGGGGAAAATACCAGTTCTTCTCCAGAGAGTTCGAAGCCCTACAGAGCACCCAGGATTTAACTCACGTTTGGGCCAGAGCAGGCTTCACAGAGTATTTCAGTGATCCTCTGCCCAAACCGGACTTTTACAGGTGCTATTACTTAATTACTACGTTGCTGGCCTCCGAGAATAAGGATATCCCCGGAACCTTCATTTTACCTTCTTTAGTGGATGATCCACCTTACAAAAGATTTTACCTCTCAAAGGATTTAATCAGAGCGGCCATCAAAATTCATGGCACCCACACACCCACAGATCGAGAGAGATTAATTCCAGATCCTATGAAACGTGGGGATGTCACTAAGTGGGAGGAAATCTCAGCGATTACACCTGAGCTGTCAAAGCCACTAAGGATATGCATGCAACACTTCGCATTCCCCGCTCAGGATAGATTCACCATGCCACATAAAAGAATATGGTTTGGTTTGTACTTGGCATGTAACGGACCTCAAACTGTTGATCTGGCGAGCTGGATCATAGATCAAATGTATTTGGCACAGCACAGATGGGAGCGCAAGAAAGTGCTTAATGGATGTTGTGCGCTGACCAGAATTGTTTATATGTGCTTAGCTTATGACTTGCCCATTGAACGTGCATTAACCGGAGAAGAGTTGAAGGCATTCAAAGGAACGACGAAGAAAGCCAGAAAGCCCAGTAGAACACGGGCAGGTAAGCGCATGAGAGGCACCATTCCTTGCCTTCAAGTGCCAGAGTCGCCATCACCACAACCCTCTCCAGAGCGACCACAGACAGAAGTTGCTCCCACAGTACAACCTATTCGCATAAGGTTGTCTAGACCAGTGGTTACGGAGGGCACCACTAGTACCGCTGCACCTCAGGCAGCTGCCACCACAGAACCCACCACCACAACAGCAGAAGCTCCCACCACTATTGGTGCGGAGGCCTTTTCTTTTCCAATACCACACATGGAGGCAGAACCCATCAACACAACATTTGATTTTGAGATGCCGGATGCATTCTCAAATGAATTCCAGTTTTCAGAGGCACAGTTGTTCTCCCAGGAATATGAACGCCCCAGCTACCCTACCACACCGCGAGATTTGCCACAGGGACAAGCTGTGTCGAGCTCTGAAGAAGAAAGAACCGAAACAGACGACGATGAAGGCAACGATGAAGCCAGCCAGGGCTCACATGACGGACAGACAGATGGCCAAGGCCAACAAACCGACGCACACGGCGACACCAGCACATATGAAGATGAGACTTTCGAAGCCGCAGCATACACGCTGGCCATAAAGAAATTATATCGTACGATGGAGAAAGTCTGGGCACGGAAGAAGTTAACTGAAGAGGAGAGCCAGGCATTAATTGAACAGGAACTCATCTCCGGAGGATTCGAAGACGCATACATCAAAGGGTTCAGAGAGTTAGTCAAATCAGTAGGCTCCAATGAAGCACTCAGGTACTTACAAAGAAAGCAACTACCACAGTTTGATCCCCGCCGAGTGCGACTACTTTCAAAGCCGGAGAGTATATTCGCGTACCAACAGGCGCTCAGTCTTCAGCACAAGTCAGGGAGGCACGCCTCGTCCCCGAAAGTTCATTGACCGCAGAACCCATCCTTGTAGATTCCCCACCCCGTACTACCGTTGTACATACCACTACTATCCTCGAAATAACATCCACACCTTCTACTCCTCTCTCACCTCATCTTTCACCAACCCATCCTGTATCCCCCGCACACCCACCTGCTCCCCCCACATCCACACCAGTACAAGGCAACCTAGCCACACCCTTTGCCCTGCCCATTCATACCACCATGCCCACACCCAACCCTCCGCATCTACATGTTAACCCCTTCACCCCTTCATCCTTCCCAGCGTTTCCCCCAATTTTAAGACCCCCTTTCACTTTTCTAACCCCATTAACCTTCTCACCAGTTTCACCTCCCCAACCCACCATAACCCCTATACCCCCTTTTAACCAAGCTGCTCCAGCCATCCCCCCTGTAAATTACTCTACATTTGTAAATCCCGTATTCACGCCTACACAACCACCCACAATCACACCACTTTTCACAGTCACAACACTAAACACGTCCAGTGACATGGACATCTCACCACCCACGGCACCACCACTCACTTCACTCCCGGCACAAACATTTTTAGACACATCACAATTTTCCACGATCACCACTGCATCCACCTTCCCAACCCCATTTCCCATTCCCGCTGCATCTACTTCCACTGCATCCTCATTTAGCACTTCATTACTACTATCGCCCACCATAGACACCGCATTTCAACAAATGTTCACGTGCATGACACAAGTCCGCGATGAGTTTGCATCACTTGGCACCAACTATCAACAGCTGCAGAAAACGACGAATGAACTACAAACGCAGCTTAATTCATTATCAATTGAGAATGCCTCACTGAACAGCCGATACCAAGATTTACGAGAGGCCTATCACAAATTAGAACTAGAAAGTGAGGAGAAAACAAAAGAAGCCACTGCGGATTTGGACAACCTACTTCGAGCCCAAACGATTAGAAATGCAACGCTCACTAGAAATATGGGCTTACTAAGAAGACACCTAGCCGCAGCCCAGGAGGAGAACGTGAGACTCCAAGCGCAGAATAGAGAAAACTTGGAAGCGGCATTGGATCATCCAAAACAACCACTTAGTCCGAGCAGATTCAAGGCAATCCCATCCGAATCGATGAGGATGTTGCTAGATGACCATGTTCGATTGCTCGAGGACTATGATCGTATGAACGAAGAGCATCAAAAGTTGAAGGAAGATCACAAGCTACTACAGCTCAGAGAACCTGCAACACAACAAGTACAAGTAGCAGCAGAATTACCAGCACCTGTGGACCCTGCCCCTGAAATTTTAGAGGAACTCAACGCACTCCGGGCCCAGGTAACAAATCTTGAATCTAGAATTGCAGTCTATGAAGCACCACCAAGGCCAGACTCCCCACCTGAGCTACCCGCTGAGGAAGAAACCGTCACTATCCCGGTGGAGGAGACATTTGAAGAGGCATACGAGCCGATACCCATCCCAGGCGGACGTGTCACGGCCGAAGGCAAGATGACCTATGAATTACCTACCCCCGCGTGGATGAAGACAGTTGAAGAACTCGGAACGACACATTCGGCCAGAGTAGAGGCACAACTACATGCCATGGCCATGATTGAAGAGAGAATTTTACAGTCACCATTCTTTGCTCATTTGGCCCCGCGACGATACATATCTGGGCATGAGCTCCAATATAAACCGTACTTCATGTTAATGGCCGAATACCAGTTAGCCATAGAGAAAGAAACAGGTATGAAACCAACGCATGCCACTCAATTCGAGCCGGAGGACTTGCCACCAAGTGCGCAGAGAGGTGAAATCCATCAACCAGACTGGCGCAAAGATTTATTGCAAAACTATCCAGAGATGATGAGCACATGGGTGAAAGCGCCGCTGCACTTAAAATTTAACCCGTGCTGGGGACCAGTACCACGACGCCGCTCTTGGACTGCATTCGCTATTAAAGTACAAAACAATAAGCAGTGCCAAGACTGGTTGAACTATCCCTATTTCAAGCCACCAATCGAGTTACCCACAGTAGGCTACATGATGGCGAGGATCCGCCACTGGCTCCCTAGGTTAAAGCATATGGATGATATTGCCGCGCACATGACTGTCAAAATCTTTGACATGATGCAAATGATCTTTAAAGTCTTCCGACGCGTCAAGGCCCCCCATGTAAACACCCCGGGCTTTGAGCATGGCAACTTTGATTTAGTCTATGATATGAGCACAACGCCATCGCTACGGGTGTGTTATGCCTGGCACTGCAGAATCAAATACCTGCCGGCATGCTACAAGTAGACATTCGAAGAAATGTTCACCACCGGCTTTTGGGAGTACCATTCAGAGGTATTTATAAGCAGGCCCACACATTTATTGCAATTATTCGCCTGTGAACGAATGGTGTACTCCACACATTATCAGCTCCCACCACCTGACGAGCCGCAACCTATTGACTGGGAGAAACTCGAGGCTGATCTGGCCCGAGACATTCGTATCTCAGAGCACACCCTCGCTCAAGACCTCCTACAGAACTATATCCGGCAGACCTCACAACAAGGTTCTGTCAGGGACGACAGAAGCGAGAGGGAGGGGGGTGTTGGAAGCAGTCAGAGGCACAGACGATGCGGAAGTATGTAAAGACGGCGCAGGGAGCCAGTCGGATCAATTTTCCAAACAAATATGTTTCTTATTATTTCTTCAAACATTCAACAGTGATTGTTATCACTAATTGTAACATATGTATCATAGAAAACCCCATTTTGTAATCCATAACTCCATTTTGTGCAAGCCGGGGAGTCCTCGAGCTTGAGGAGCTTAGGTAGAATGCACGCACCAATTTTCGTTATTTTTAGATACTGTTTACCCTTCCAAATAGCCTCTAGGACCTATTTTTTAACTAGGCCGGTCACTAGATGTGAAACCGGTCAAAACTAGTCTAGAAACTATAAAAAGAGCTAGAGAGCTCATTTTTGAGGTGAGCTTGTTAGAGTAAAGAAGAGAGTAGAGCTAGTTTGAGCTTGTAAGAGTATTCTTGAGTAATAGAACTAATTTCCCACCTTCCATTGTGTCTCGCTTGTCTCTTCATTGTGTGTGTGTATGCGTGTGTGCATCTTTGTGCTTCTCACCTTCACTCTCACTTCATCTCACGTTCACGATCTTCATATCACTCCTACCTCTTCCGCAGATTGACATTAAGGAGGTGAAGCTTCTTAACGTGGTTCTCACCATTGTGCTAGAGCAACAATGAGAGAGAAAGAGAGAGAGAGAGAGAGAGAGAGAAAGAGACAGAGAGAGAGAGAGATAAAGAGAGAGATAGAGATACATGCACACACACTCATACTCATGTATACGCATGCATACATACACACACACACATATACACACATGCATATGCATACATACATACACACACATATACATACACACACGTGTACACACATACATACACATATGCATACATATACATATGCATATACATACACTCTCATATGCATACACATACACACATCTGCATACACACACATACATACACATATACATACACATATACATACACATATACATACACATATACATACACATATACATACACATATACATACACATATACATACACATATGCATACACACATAAGAGAGAAACCTATATATACACACACACTTTTTCACACATACACACATATATACATACATAAATACATGCATACATACATACATAGACACACACACTCACATACATATGACATACACACATGCATATTCATGCATATGCATGCATACACACACATATAGATATACACATGTACACACACCTATACATACACACATGCATATGCATACATACATACACACACATATGCATACACACATATACACACACATATGCATACACACATATGTACATACACACACATATACATACATGTTTTAGGTCTAGGTCTTTAGGATTAGAGTTTTAGGTTTTTTTACATACATACACATATGCATAGACACATATACACATACATACATACATACATACATACATATATACACACACACACACACACATATATATATATATATATATATATATATATATATATATATATATATATATATATATATATATATATATATATATATATATATATATATATATATATATGTATACACACACATACACATACACACACATCACATATACATACACACATACACACATATACATGTTTTATGGTTGGGGTTTTAGGATTAGGGATTTCGGCATTTACATACGTACACACATGCATACACAAATATACACATATTCACACATAATACATATACACATACACATATATATACACATGCATACACACATATACATGTTTTAGTTCTAGGTCTTTAGGATTAGGGTTTTAGGGTTTTTACACATGTATACACACATAATACATATACACATATACATATATATACACATGCATACACACATATACATGCTTTAGGTCTAGGTCTTTAGGATTAGGATTTTAGGGCTTTTACACATGCATACACATATGCATATTATGTATACACACACACAGACATATACACACACATATATATACACATATATATACACATACACACATATACGTAATTAAAATAAATATATATAATTAAATATATAAAAAATAAATATATATTATATTAAAAATTTAGTTTGAATATTAATATATATAATCAAATAAAATTTAGGAAAAAAATTTCAAAATATATAATAAAATCCTCTATGTATAATTAAATATATAAAAAATTAGTGTTTTTGAGTCAAATTAAATATATATAATTAAATATATAAAAAATAGGATTTTAGGTTTAATATTAATATATATGTAATAAAATTAAATTTAGGAAAAAAATATAATATATAATCAAATGTACTATGTATAACTAAATATATAAAAATTTAGGTCTGGGTCTTTAGGATTAGGGTGTTAGGGTTTTTACACATATATACAAATACACACACATAATACATATACATATACACACACATATATATATACACACATGCATACACATGTATTCATGTTTTAGGTCTAGGTCTTTAAGTTTAGGTTTTTAGGGTTTTTACACATGTTGTAGCTCAAGCGTAAGCACCACCTCCTTTACTTGTCAATCCGCGGAGACATGAGGACCGGTATGAAGACCACAAGCAAGTGAAGGCACAAGTGCATGAGTGAAAGCACACAAACATGCACACACACACACGTGCACAAAGTAAGATCAAAGAGAGGAACAATGGAAAGCTTAGATTGCAAAAGAGTTCTCTTACAAACGCTCTATTCTCTAACAAGCTAACCTCAAAAATGAGCTCTCTAGCTCTTTTTATAGTTTTTTGACTAGTTTTGGCCCTGTCCAGACCTAGTGTCCGGCCTAGTTAAAAATTAGGTTCCAGAGCTTATTTGAGGGCTCAAACGAAGTCTAAAAATTATGAAAATTGGTATGATGGTACTTCTAATGCTCCTCAAGCTCGAGGACTCCTCGGCTTGCACAAAATGGAGCTACAAAAATAGAAAATGGTATTTACAATGGTTTTAGTGATGGAAATCACTATTTTTGTAGGGGATTCTTCTGAAAAGTTGACATGTACTTCTGAGCTCCCTACTTGCTCCTTCTTCTTGTGTTTCCACCTCTTAGATGTGCTCCTATGCTTTGTCCTTGACCTTCACCTATGCTTTGTCCTTGACCTTTAGCTTCAACACTCCCTCCCCTCTCGAGTCTGTCGTCCCTGACAGACCCTTGTTGTAGTGGTTGTTCCAAGTAGTTCTTTGAGAGGGAGTGTCCCTTCACAAAAGTCGTCTCGCTCCCAGATGTGGTAGGGTTGGTTGTCCGATTCTTCATTTGTCACTGCGAGCTTTTGCAAGTTGTAGTGCCTTGGTATGTACTTCTTCATTGGATTCCAGCATGATTGTGTTGTTGTGAGTCTCTGTTGATGTCCTCTAGATCTTCCAAAGTGTGTTCGTGCATGGGTTGAGGAAAATATGTGCCTTGTGCACGGCCTTGTAATGTAGCCCTATGCATGCTTACTTGGAAAATGCATCGGAAGAAGTATGGTGCAAAAATTGGGGTTCCTGAGCTAAGTGCTCAAGGGTATGTCGACGAAGAGGTTTCCTAAGCTATCATGGTTATGATGTTTCCCAAGTAAAGATACTTACCATGGAGAAGGTGGATTGATGTTCATCTCTTCGGGTTGTACACTTGGCCTTTGCAATGGAACATTGTTGATGAATGTCCGTGTTGATGGTCCACTGATGAGATCTTTTGAGTGGCTGATCCTGTCTCCTCTTTTCAAAGCCTCATTTGCCAAATACAGAGAATTGAATTTCTTTATATTCCTTGACTAACAACATTTGATAACTACACCAAGCTTAGTTTCACATATTCTCTTTAGCGCACCATAAGCAGGAGTCTTCTTATCCAGTATACATACAAAGATTTGCAGGTTACCAAAACTACCCCTTGCAGATATCTCCCTGGATGCTCTCATACATGCAGTAGTTAAGCATCACTCAAGTTGCGGACCTTCAAGTTCTTTACTCCTACCATAGTAAGAGGAAACCATAGTTGTGGATGCCATGTTCATGCCAAGTTCTTGACATCTACCAGATAAGGCCGCAATAATAGCATCTACTGGCTGAGACCCACTTCTATCCATGCCCAGCAATCAATGGTTCCACTTTCAACTAAGCATGACTCATTCATGTCCCATGAGCCAAACCTGGGAACAAGCTCTCTCCCTCATTTCCTTTATTGCTCTTTCTCTCTTTTTTTTTCTTTTTTGTTGGAGGAACAATGTCACAAAACAAGAAGACAGAGTTTAGTATCAAAAATTGGTTTACATGTGTCAATGTGCTCTCGTGCATGGGACTCTCAATTGTGTCTATGCACGGCCATGTAATGTGGCCCTATATTAATGCATACTTTGGAAATGCATGACCTGAATGGTGCAACAGACAAGGTTGTGCAAGGAGCACATGGTTGTCGCTCGTCGAGGCTTTCGATGTTATTTGCAGAGGTTGATGCCGACCTTGGTGGAGGTATCCATTGAGTCTCGAACTGATGTAATCCTCCTTACTGGAGTCCATTTTAGAACAGCATTTGGCACTGTAGAGATCACTTCAGGCGTCTTCCTCTTTGGATGCTTTCTGAACTGTGGTATCCAATGTGGTTGGCGCTTTGGTTCAGTGGAGGCTACTTGTACTTTTGGCTTCCAAACCCATATACTTTTTGCACGTCTTCCTACTATTGTTGAAGAGCTGATTTGATCTTCTTTCGGTCTCTGTACGTGGTTCTTACCCTTTTCTCTTTTTGTCTTCTTTGTTGAGACCTTTTGCATGTTGGAGAACATAGGTTGTTGTGGATGTAAGAGCTTCTTAGGTACCCACATCTGTAATCGCCCTTGTTGAGCTGCAGCTAATTTCTTGGGCACCCAAACTTGTTGGATACCTTGTGATTGAGCTTGTCCGAGCTGCTTCCTTCGTCTTCTGGCCTGGTTGGCTTGCCTGGATGGGATTTGTGGGGGCAAGGCTGGTGGTTGCTCTCCTTTGCGTACCCAGATCTGTTTCATGCTCGGAACTGCTTTCTTGTCGAATGGTGTCTTTCTATTTGATGTAGCAGTTGTCGTGAACAATTGTGTTTGCCTGTGTGGTGGACTCACTACTGTGGCTACTTGATTCTTTGGAGAAGAAAAAAGATCCACCCGCCTTCGAACCTGTTCTTCCACGATTGACTCCTGCATCATAGAGCTTTTGACACATACAACATCTTCTTCCATATGATTAGTCTTAGAAGAACGAAGAGAGTGTGTGGTGCCATGATCTGGGAGCATGTAGTTCTCTAATTCTAATGTAATGCATTGTTCATGTACCCAAACTTGAAGAATTTGACTTCTTAAGTTTAGGTTGAATGCATTGTCATAAATCCAATCTTGTCCTAAGACAAGTGGTTCTGTAAGGTTCTCATCCTGACACACTAGCACTTTGACTTTCATTGGAACATCTTGAAGGTAGATGGGAAGTTCCACCTCGCCCAAACAAGGGGTTTCCACACCTCCCAATCCTATGAGATAAGCTTCTATGGGATTGATGTTCAAGTGCAAGTCTTGGTAGTAGGAAAGTCGAACTGCACTACTTGCTGCACCTGAGTCAATCAATGCTTTCACAGTCCTTGCACCCTTTCCTTGTCCTATCTCTATGGTCACAAAGGGACGTCGGTCAATAACTGGAGAAGTCGCTATGCCTGACTTTTGGCACTTATCCATGTGATATTTTGGGGCGTTTGAGTTGACATCTAGGCCTATTCGCCTTAACTTATTTTGCCTAATACGCTCTCTGGCCTCTGCCTGTGCCTCTTCTCTCACCCTTAACTCCTCTTCTTTTCGTTTCTTAGCAGTGTTGAGTCTCGTAAGCATATCCTCTGTAAGAGGTTCTTGGTATAACTTGACTCTACATCCACTAATATAGTTGGGCAAGATATCACCTTCTAAAGTAGCCAATTGAACTGCACCGCTAGTGGAAATTCTGTTAATGATCATGGGTCCATATCCTCGTTTTTCCAACTTACGGGCATGTTGTTTTAGTGTGTAAACCAACACTAGATATCCCTCTTTCAATCCTTTATCTTTGATGTGTGCATCAAAGTATGCCTTTTGCCTTTTCTTTGCAGCATAGATACCTGCCGCCGTGCGTAGCCTTGTCTCACCTAAGCGTTCTAGATCAACGATCCTAGAGGACAATTCATGTCCATTCCACTCATGCTCTTGTGCTACTTTTAATGCTGGGATTAGGAAATCTAAAGGTAGCACAGCATTCTGTCCAAAGAGCATCTGAAATGGGGTGGCATTGAGTACTGTTTTGTAGGCAACTCGGTAAGCCCAAACAGCATGATGAAGTTGTTTGTCCCAATCAGAGCGTTTATTATTTACCAATTTAGTCAAGACATTACATAGGATCTTATTTGTGCTCTTGGCCTGTCCGTTAGCTTGGGGATGATAGGGGGAAGACTTCTTATGTATCACCAAGAATTCTTGGAGAAGATTTTCAATGACTTCATTTAAGAAGTGGGTGCCTCTATCGCTTACTAACTCTATTGGTAGTCCATATCTAGTGAACACATTCTCGAATAAGAACTTAGCCGTCATCTGAGCATCATTCTTTGTTGTGGCTTTGACTTCTACCCATCTTGTAAGGTAATCTGTGGCTACAATGATGTACTCTGCATGGGAGTTTCTAGCTAGGGGGTTAATAGGACCTACAAAGTCTATACCCCACTTTGAGAATGCATGTCCTCCCATCATGGGCCTCAAAGGCATCTCATCTTTTCTGATAGGATATTGCGCACGTTGGCATGTGTCACATTTCTTCACATAGGTATGTGCATCCATATGAAGAGTTGGCCACCAAAGTCCTGAGAATAGAATGGTCTTGATTACTCGATCAGGACCAAAGTGTCCACCTGCAACACCGCTGTGTGCAGTCTCTAAGACCTTTAAATAGTCTGATTCATGAATGCACAGTCTTAAGTAACCATCTTTGCCTCTTCGGTATAGGTTCTCTCCTTCTAAGGCATAGCCTTGAGCCTCTTGCTCCATGCTTCGTCTTCTTGCTAGACTAGCCTCTTTGGGTAACCTCCCGGCCTCATAAACTCTACCAATGGAGCACTCCAATCTGGAATTAATGACACTTGATAAAGGGTCGCATGCTCCACTGGGGGTCTCTCTCTGCACATTGGACAATTCTTAATCCACTCATGTATTTCTTTGTCCATGCTAGGCCAATACACTCCTAAACGCTTCAGATTCTGCAATGTTCGTTGTTTAGAATAGTGATTTCCTAGCAATCCTTCATGAGCTTGCTGCAACCAACTACTATGTTCATCATCCTCGACACAACAAGCTAATACACCCTCAGTATCTTGTTTGTACTTGCTTCCTGCCAATATGTGATATTTTTGTGATTTTACAATTTCTTCTTGTGATGTTTTCACATTCTTATTTGCAGGGCCGAAGGTTAGGACTGGTACCAACTTATTTGCCCATTTAGGAACAACTTCTAAATTGAACAGATAAGCATCGGGTAATTCGTCAGACACTCCTTGCGGTGACTCTCCTGAAGTGATGCGAGAAAGGTGATCTGCCCGAAGGTGGGTTCTACCTTTCCTGACAACAACTTCAAAGTCATATTCCATTAGTAAGAGGAACCATCTTACTAAGCATCCAGTATTGCAAGGTTTATTGACCAAATATAACAAAGCTTGATGATCAGTGAAAAACTTGAACTTGTTGGCCAATAAATAGTGTCTAAACTTCTTCACAGCATATACCATGCCTAAGCCCTCTCGCTCAGTTGTGGTATAGTTTTGTTCCGCTGCGGTTAGCTGTCTGCTAGCATATGCTATGGGTAAATCTAAATTTCCTTCACCGGTGGGTTGTGCTAGCACACATCCTATGGCATGATTGGATGCATCCACATGGACATGGAATGGTTTATTCCAATCAAGAGTGGTCAGTATTGGTGTTGTGCACAAACGTTTCTTCAGTTCATTGAAAGAATTCTCACATTCGTCGTTCCACTCAAAATTAGACAACAAGGCATAAAGGGGTCTAGCTATGATCGCGTACATGTGGATAAACCTACGGTAATATCCACAATGGCCCATAAAGGCTTGTACCTCTTTAACATTCCTTGGTCGTGGTAGCTCTACTATGGCTCGTACCTTATCTTCATCTGTTGAGATTCCATTCTTAGAAACAATATGACCTAAGATTTTACCTTAACGCACCATGAACACACACTTTTCTGGGTTCAGACACACTCAATATTCTCTACACTTGTTAAAGATTTGTCTAAGTTCAGGGATGTGAAATCTTCTTTCTTGGGAATGAGCACATAAATCATCCACATATACTTCTAAGCTCTCTCGCAAGAACTCTTTGAAGACATGACACATGAGCCGTTGGAATGTTGCAGGTGCATTTGTGAGCCCGAATGGCATAACACGAAATGCAAAGATTCCCCACTCTGTGGCAAAAGCTGTTTTGTGTTGATCTTTTGGGGCAATGGCTACTTGATTGTAACCTGAAAATCCATCAAGGAAGCTATAAACTTCCTTGCCTGCAACACGCTCCAATAGGTGTTCTGTGATTGGAAGTGGATAACTATCTCTGATCGTAGCGGCATTAACTTTTTTAAGGTTAATACACACTCGCAACTTCCCGTTCTTCTTGGGTACCACTACAATGGGGGACACCCATTCAGTATGCTCAATCTCATAGATGAATCCAGCTTCAATCAGCCTATCAACTTCTTCTTTTATTTTGGCTGCATATGTATCATTATATGTGTAGGGCTTCTGTTTGGTGGGCTTGGCATCAGCAGTCATGGGGATAGTATGAGAACAAATTCTTGGATCTACCCCTTTCAAGTCTCTATAGTGCCATGCAAACACATCCCTATATTCCCTTAATAGAGTTACGAGCTCCATTTCTTCTCTTGCACTTAGGTCATCTCCTATGTATGTGCATCTCTCTTCGTTCTCTTCAATGGTCACTACAATTATCTTGGTCTTTTCTTTATTATCATATGATTCTCCTATGATTGCCTCTCTCTTAGGCATGCGTACCAAAATTTTGCGGTTGACAACTTCATATTTCTTGAAGTTTTCTGGTACTTCAAACAATGATTCCTCCTCTTCTGGTTTCACTGCTTTTCTTTTCTTTTTCTTTTGACTGCTCTCACTTCCATCCTTTGAATTTACCGTTTTAATACTTGTGAGAGGTTCTTCTTCTTTCTGGGTGAACACTCCTATATCTTCTAGATAGTGCTTCTCTGAGTTAAAGCAACTATCCATCACAATGGACTCTAGATCATCGTCATTCTCTTCTTCTTCTATGACATCACTAGGGTCACATTCTTCTAGCAAGGGCTGACACATGAACACTGAAATATCATAACCCTTCTCATCACAATGAGGTGTCCATTGTTCTTCATTAACAACAATGTCCATGGTAGCTAAGATTTCTGGCCAGCCATGAGGCTCAAATTCCTCATCTGGAAAGATCATCGGTGTATAAGCTGGGTCTTTAATTGGTCTCTCTCCTGGTGAATTTCCTTCTTCTCGCGCCTTCAAGCGTTTTTCCTCTTCCTCTACGACCTTGCACATCCCCAAACGAGTATCTTCATGCAGCCATGATGGATCAGGTGAACTTTCATAATTTACAGAGATTGAATCTTCTTTTGCTTTGTGGATAGGATTCCATTGTAGGGGTGGTACATCTATGAAGGAGTAATCCTTCAAATTGACCTTGGTGGTGACCCCTAAGTGCTGCAAGTACAAGGAGTTGGTTCCCCAATCCTGTACTATTTGCAATTGTCGTAGGAAGGGTCTTCCTAGGATCATCTCATAGACATTATTTTTCTCAAAGTCACATATAGCAAATGTGTGCTCAAACTCTACACCACAAGTGGTTAGAGTTATCCCTTCTAGCAATCCTAGAGGTCTTTCAAAATGACCATCAGCCATTTAAAGCTTCATTCTAGTTGGTCTTAATGTGGGCTTGCCCCATTGCTTCCACAAGGAGGTGGTCGCAATAGCAACACCAGCACCTGAATCTATGATTGCTTTGGTTGTGTAACCTTGGTAGGTGATTGGAAGATAAGTATTACCTTCTTCACCCTCACACATGTCCCCTATTTTGTCTAGAGGTATCTCTGGTACTTTTTGTTTAGAGCCTGCTTTTGGCATTTTGGAATCAAGTTCTGGAACTTGATCCTTCACATGATTCCAAAGCTCAGGTTTTGCTTTGAGCAGCTCTTCTACAGTGAGATGACACTGAACCTTAGTGTTCTTCACGACATCAGTGTTCCTTGGAACCACTGAGTCTTCATTTCTTACTAGTATTGTGGGAGCTCTAATCTGGAGAGATTCAGATTCCCATGGGCCTGGAAATTGAGGCAGCTCTTCTAGGGTATTAGAATCAAAATCTAATCTTTCATCTTCTTGTTGTTCTGCTTCATCTCCGTAAATAGATGGAATGTCTTGGGGAAATTGATCATGAAGATCATCAATCTCAGGAATAGGAGGGGAGTTATTGTTCTCCTTGGCCCATTTCTCCTCTTGTATTTCCCGCAAGAACTCTTGAGAGTGCTCCTGAATTGAAGGAGGTATTCCAGCATCCGTGGAATTTGAAACATAAGCTCCCATTGGTGGTGAGCTTCTTCTCTCAATAACTGGTTGAGCCTGTGGAGGTAAAGAAACTTGTGGTTTGTTTACCAATTGCTCTAATCTTTCTAGTAAGCCCTGGAAATGCAAATCCGGTTTGACAGAGTTTGTCTGATTGAACTTTTGACTAGTCTCCAGTATAGCTTGAGCTTGTTCTACCATTTTCATGCACATTTTCATCCGTTCAATCTCTAAGTCCACTCTAGGGTAACTCTTGTCTAGGTTTGCAGCTGTAGGCCCTTCTTGAAGTCGAGCCTGGTAGGCCTTGAACATCATGTCCAAGCCTTCTGGGGTTGGATCTGCAAGAACAGAACCTGGTTGCGGTCTATTTACAATGGGTGGTGGGGTGGGATGAGGTGGAGTGGATGGAGTTTCGGCATGCGAGGGGTTTTGAGATGCAATGTCTTCTATTTTTGTTTTTGCATCTTTCAAGCTTTCTTCTAGTTCCGAGAACTTTTTATTCCACTTACGATTGGCCTTTTCTCTGGTATCCTTCCATGTTCTTGTTTTCCTCTTACTAGGCTCTCCTTATTCACTCGACTCCGATTGTTCTGCTGGTTTATCTTGTTTTAATGCTTGTGCCCTAGTAACTGCCTGTACAGGTGCCACATTACTGCTACTTGAACTTGAATCCGCCACTAAGCCTACCACATTAATGGGTGTAATCTTGGGTGCACTGGAGGGGTTTCTTGGACAATCTCTGGGGAGATGGTCTTTTCCACAATCCGGACAAAAAGCTTGTATTGTGATAGCCTGTCCTTGACTCGGAGATGGTGGGTGGGGACAATCACGAAGGAAATGGTCGCCCTGACATCTAAAACATGGTCCTCTAGGAGCTTGTGGTCTTACTTGTCTCAGTTGGGGCCTAGGGTTAGCATTTGCGTACATGACATTGGAATATTCAGGCTCCCAATTTTGTTCCATAGGTTGTGCCTCATATTGATACGGGTAAATCTCACTATGTTCAGGTGACTCTGTGTAATAAGCATGTGGACTACCTTCATGGGAGTAGTCTGAACTATGAGCATGAGAGTCATTATCTGGTATCAATGGGGTTAGTGGGACCAATGCTCTATTTGGATTTTCCTCTCCCACGGCATACTTGACTGGAATCACGTTGGCAAGAGTTGGTGGTTGGTTTCCCAAGACTGGTTGTGGCCTATATTGTGCCTGATATTGCTGTTGTGGTCGATAATATGGCTGTTGGTATTGGTTCTGATATCTACCTTGTTGGAAAGGTTGCTGATAAGTTTGTCTAACAGCCTGCCTATTATAGGGACAATCTTGAGCCGTGTGGTTCGTGTATTTTCTCTCAATAGTGCAATATGGAGCATTCCTTTCTCTAATGTTTTGGTTTTGCATTGGGCATACGTTAGCCATGTGGTCCCCTTCGCAGGTATAACATCGATTCAATGAGGTGACTCTTGGTATTTGTCTATTTTGAACTCCTAGCTTCTTGGCAACTTGCTCAGCTATCTCATCTATTTCCGTGGAGATTTTCGAAGTATGACTAGTAGAACTATCAGAATCCTTATAGAGTTTGGACAATCCTAACTCCTCACCCAAGTTATCTTCTATGTCAATGCACGTCCGCACACACTCTTCTATGGATCTGGGCTCTTTCAAGTACACATATGATCTCAACTTTGTGCTCAGTAAGCCATCTAAGAAGAAAGCCACTTGTTTGGCTGGTGTGGGTAACTCAAGAGCAGGGCATCTCTCTAAATACTGTCTGAATCTTTTACCTGCTAGTCGCACTGTTTCTTGGGGTGTCTGCTTGAAACTGTGGATCAAGGATGATGTGTTATGCCTGATACCACTCTTGGAAAATTCTACAATGAATTCGTCTAGCAGCTGACCTATATCGCGATAGTTGCGACTACTCAATGGTTGAAACCAAGCCAAGGCAGTGCCCTTAAGAGTCAAACCAAATGCCTCGTACTGGGTGAATAAATCCTCAACCTGTTCAGCTCTTAACACTTGTTTGAACTCAGCCACATGATCATAAGGATCTCCTTATCCATCAAAATAATTCTTCATTGCCTTGATCACTTGAGTGGGTCTAAGGGTTCTTGGGTGCTCTCGAGGTCTAGGTAATGGAAAATCTTGTTCATCTATTTGTTGCCTATGTGCTTGATGTCTCTCTCTTTCAGGTCTTTCATTTTCAAATCCTGACCTATTCCTGCCCACGGTGTGTGCAAAACTCGGGTGAGGGATCCAATCCGGAGTGATCACTCGGGTCAAAATTGACTTACCTCTAGGAGTCTGGGGTCCTTGTCCTACATTTCCTTGTTCTAGGTCTCCTATTTCATTCTCAAGAATGACATTTCCAAACTCATCAGTCCTATCTGGTAGGTTGGTGACCACATACATGGTTCCTTCCTTATCAATGTATGAACCCTCTTCGAACTTGACCACCGGGTGTTCAAGTCCAAAGGGTTGATCTGGATTTTTGAGTTGGACCACTGATCGCCTCAGGCCATCCTCATAGATGCGAGCACCTAATCGGTTGGTCCGAATATATTCCAACTGTGTCTTATAGGGACCTTCTGGTGTTTGTAAATAATCAGTTCCTGAGCCACTTATAGGTTTCCCCATGCTAAAAGACATTTCTGAATCACTTGTGTCTGAACTTAGTCTGTAAGGATGACCACTTAGTTGTTGTGCCCAAGACTTAGCTGTATAGTTGACACTAGCCTCAGAAGATCTAATGCTTTGTTTATCCTTGCCTAGGTGTCTACCAGACCTTAGGTTCATAAGCTTTTTCTTCTAGTCCCAAAATTCCCCTTTGTATTGCTCAAAATCCCTTGGGGCCCCCTTGGTTTCCTAGTCCCACCGGAGGGTCAACTTCAAAATATCCTATCTGAAAATCAAAGCATTATTCTTATAAAAAATAGTGGAGGCCGTGTAGGATTTGAAACAAGCTTTCCAACGAGCTATAAAGCTCAAAAAATGGACTTTGGATGAAAAAGTTATGTCAAATCAGGCTCCTGGGGGTCAAAACAGGCAAATAGGACCTTTTGGAGAAAATCGCGATTTTGTGAAATCAGGGAATCGCGATTGTGTGAAATCAAAGAATCGCGATTGTGTGAAATCAGAGAATCGCGATGCTGTGAAGTCAAAGAATCGTGATTTTGAGCACTGAATCGTGTTTTTCAAAATTGCGATTTTGAGCACAAAATCGTGTTTCAGAGAATCGTGGTTCACAGGATCGTGTTTTAGAGAATCGTGTTCTAGAGAATCGTGTTTTTGTCTTAGAGAATCATGGTTTTCAAAATTTAGAGAATCGCGATTTTGAGTACAAGCACAGAATCGTGTTTTTTGAAAATCGCGATTTTGAGCACAGAATCGTGTTTTAGAGAATCGCGATTTTGTCTCAGAGAATCGTGTCTTCACAGAATCGTGTTTTAGAGAATCGTGTTCTAGAGAATCGCGATTTTGTCTCAGAGAATCGTGATTCACAAAATCGTGTTTTTCACAAAATCGTGGTTCTCAGAATCGTTTTTGTTTTACATGAAAATCGCGATTTTGTCTCAGAGAATCGTGTTTTCACAAAATCGTGTTTTTGGCTGAAAATCGTGATTTGTGAGAATCGCGATTTTGAGCACAACCACAGAATCGCGATTCTGAGAATGACCACAGAATTGTGATTCTTTCAGCAAGCTTTTAGGCGGGAAACAGAAAATCGTGATTTTCAAAAAAATTTGAATTTTCACAAAATCGCGATTTTCATCACAGAATCGCGTTTTTTGGTGGGAACTTCGAATTTTTGAGCGCCGAGCAATGACGAGCTCCGTATAAGCAGAAAATCATGAAAAACACAGGCGCTTGTTCTCCCTTGCACTTCCTAACTCCTTCCCACACAATAATGCATGAAAAATGGTATGAAAATGGTGAAAATGCACTAAAAAACAAGAAATTTCTATGAAGAAGAAGATGGAAGAAGGTGGAGATGATGATGATGAAGAAGATGAAGAAGAAAAATCAGAAAATGAACAAAAATGATAGTTTTTTTACCTTCCAACGTCGCAAATCTACGATCTTACCATCACAACGCTCGTCCTCGAAGCTCTCTCCCCGGCAACGGCGCCAAAATTTGGTGTAGCTCAAGCGTAA
Organism: Ceratopteris richardii; assembly: GCA_020310875.1. Taxonomy (NCBI): domain Eukaryota; kingdom Viridiplantae; phylum Streptophyta; class Polypodiopsida; order Polypodiales; family Pteridaceae; genus Ceratopteris; species Ceratopteris richardii. The sequence continues at coordinate 99,760,199 of CM035434.1, forward strand.
GCACCACCTCCTTTACTTGTCAATCCGCGGAGACGTGAGGACCGGTATGAAGACCACAAGCAAGTGAAGGCACAAGTGCGTGAGTGAAAGCACACACACATGCACACACACACGCACAAAGTAAGATCAAAGAGAGGAACAATGGAAAGCTTAGATTGCAAAAGAGTTCTCTTACAAAAGCTCTATTCTCTAACAAGCTAACCTCAAAAATGAGCTCTCTAGCTCTTTTTATAGTTTTTTGACTAGTTTTGGCCTTGTCCAGACTTAGTGTCCGGCCTAGTTAAAAATTAGGTTCCAGAGCTTATTTGAGGGCTCAAACGAAGTCTAAAAATTATGAAAATTGGTATGATGGTACTCCTAATGCTCCTCAAGCTCAAGGACTCCTCGGCTTGCACAAAATTGAGCTACAAAAATAGAAAATGGTATTTACAATGGTTTTAGTGATGGAAATCACTATTTTTGTAGGGGATTCTTCTGAAAAGTTGACATGTACTTCTTGGAGCTCCCTACTTGCTCCTTCTTCTTGTGTTTCCACCTCTTAGATGTGCTCCTATGCTTTGTCCTTGACCTTCACCTATGCTTTGTCCTTGACCTTCAACTTCAACACATGCATACACATATACACACATAATACATATACACACATAATACATATACACATACACATATATATACACATGCATACACACATATACATGTTTTAGGTCTAGGTCTTTAGGATGAGGGTTTTAGGGTTTTTACACAGGCATACATATATATACACATATACACACATAATACATATACACGTACACATATATATACACATGCATACACACATATACATGTTTTAGGTCTAGGTCTTTAGGATTAGGATTTTAGGGTTTTTATAGATGCATACACATATAAACACATAATACATATACACATACATATATTAGATTCAAATATAATATTATATTATACTATATGTATACAAATATTTACTCGATGATGGCAATGATTCTCTTATTAAGAATGGTAATATTCTTTGTACACATCATGGATAAGGTGTTTATCAATTGTAAGTTGAGGCTTTTTGAAATACTCTACCTCTTCATTTAGATACTGAGATGGTTGGATATTATCCATTACCAACTCGAGATCATCCGCTAGTGCAAACATATGATAGAAGATGATATGTATGATGGCATAGAGGACCACTTCCTTTATGCAGAGAGGTTTATAACTTTTGTGGAAATCGCTATATGATTGCTCCATCCACTATCACTGGGGTTTACCATGGTATCTTTATTGTAGAGGATTTGCATGTGCCTCCCAACTCTATAGTCACTTTTATGTCATTTTCTTGACCTATATATAGATGTTGATATTTGCAAGATCAACTTACGTGCTACATGGAAAGCATGGGTACTTATAAATTGTGTCTGAATGAATCTCTCTTGCTAGCAAAGGGATTATACATGTAGAAGATCAAATATTATATATTGACAAAAGACCTTGCTCTCATGAAAACGTAGCATCTTTAATAAATAGTAGTTGAGGATATAATAGTTTAAGGATTAATTTTGAAGAGCCTCTAATCGCACCTTTTAGATAGTATGAAAATTCATAGTGTTAACAAATGATCTAACTGGGACAAATATCTACATCTTGTTGTTTAGGCATATCGAGTTGCCTACAAAAAGATACTCAATGACATTCCCTTTCAGATGGTGTTTGGCTAGAATGTTGTTCTTCCATTAGACTCTTTGATAGCTACACTGAGGATGGCACAAGAGCATCAGTGGACTAATCATGAGCTATCATCTAAGATCTTTGACCTAGAAAGATTGGGTGAAACTAGATTTAGGTGCATTGGTAAGACTAAATGGCATCACACAACATGCAAAGATTCCTCACTCTGTGGCGAAGGCCATCTTGTGTTGATCCTTTGGGGCAATGCCTACTTGGCTGCAACCTGAAAATCCATCAAGGAAGCTATAAACTTCCTTCCCTGCAACACTCTCCAATAAATGTGGAAGTGGATAGCTATCTTTAATCGTAGCGGCATTAACTTTTTTAAGGTTAATACACACCCTCAACTTTTCGTTCTTCTTGGGCACCACTATAATGGGGTACAACCATTCAGTATGCTCAATCTCATAGATAAATCCAGCTTCAATCATTCTATCAATTTCTTCTTTTATTTTGGCTGCATAAGTGTCATTATATGTGTAGGGCTTTTGTTTGGTGGGCTTGGCATCAGCCATCACGGGGATCGTATGAGAGCATATTTTTGGATCCAGCCCCTTCAGGTCTCTATAGGTCCATGCAAACACATCCCTATATTGCCTTAATAAAGCTACAAGCTCTACTTCTTTTTTTGCACTTAGGTCTTCTCCTATGTACATACATTGCCCTTTGTTCTCTTCAATGGTTACTAAAATTTTTTTGGTTTTGTCTTTATTATCATACACTTCTCCTATGATGGCCTCTCTCTTAGGAATTCGTACCAAAATTTCTTGATCTACAACTTCATATTTCTTGAAATTATATGGTACTTTGAACAATGATTCCTCCTGTACTTGTTTGACTACCTTTTTTTTCTTTTTCTTTTGATTACCATCACTTTCCTCCCTTGAATTTAGTTTTAATGCTTGTGAGAGGTTCTTCTTCTTTTTGGGTAAATACTCGTACATTTTCTAGATAGTTCTCCTCTGAGTCAAAGCAACTATCCATCACAATGGACTCTAGATCGTCTCCTTCCTCTTCCTCTTCTATGAGCTCATTAGATTCACACTCTTCTAGCAAGGTTCCACACATGAACAAAGAGATATCATAACCCTCTTCATCACAATGAGGCTTCCATTGTTCCTCATTGACAGAAAAGTCCATGGTGGCTAAGATTTTTGCTCGACCATGAGGCTCAAATTCCTCATCTGGAAAGATCATCGGTGTGTAGGTTAGGTCTCTAACCGGTCTGGCTCCTTGAGAAGCTCCTTCTTCTCTCACTTTTAGGCATCTTTCCTCTTCCTCTGCGAGCTTGCACATCCACAAGTGAGTATCTTCATGCATCTAGGATGGATCAGAAGAACTTACAGAATGCATAGAGATTGAATCTTCTTGCACCTTGTGGATAGGATACTCTTGAGATCTAGGCAATGGAAAAACATGTGCATCTCTTTGATGACTATGTGTTCTATGTCTCTCTCTTTCAGGTCTTTCAATTTCAGGTCCCCATCTGTCTTTGCCCACAATGTGTGCAAAGCTTATCTCATATCCTCTCTGGTTCATTCTTGTTGTGCTTCTAGAACATGGGACAATCATACACCTCCTTGATCATGATAGTCAGTGGATGTATGTAAGGAAAACACTGGTTTACCCTTCCATGTGTAAACAAGCCTATTTTGATCTATCATCACAAATACTCCCTTTGAGGTGTTATCCATATAGATTACCTTTTTAGGGATCTCTCAATCCTTGAATTTGTAACTACAAACTCCTCTTAAATCATTGCATTTTTTCGATCTAACTCTCCAAAAAACTTCATCAGTTTCTTGGTTAACGAAGAATTCTATGGCTGAGTTATCTTAAGGAGTCCATTTTGGTGTGATTATTCTAGACAAGAAAGACTTTCCTCGAGGAGTTATAGGTTCCTGTCGTTGTTTTTCTAGATCAAGTTGTGGTAGGGGAATCAAGCAAGAAAAGAAGAAGAAGACGTTCAAAGTGGAAAACGGCTCAATAAAGAATGAAGATCATAATACAGAAGAACCACCCTCTGCCCAAAGCCCCGCAGGGGCACGCATCAGGCAACAATGTGAATCATCCAGGTCCTGAGGATTGCAATTAAAGATCAATCAGAACCAGGACATTTCATGGGAAGGATGGACCAGGGCCAGGAACCATACATGAAGAAGTGCAAGACAATATTTGGCAGGTAGTAATCCTTCCGTTGATGGCGTGCGTGGTCAACAAAGTAAACAGGCTCAGAACAATACAACAGGGTCAGATGTGTGCAACCAGGACAAATCAGAAGACCAAAAGCTAGAAAGAGGTGACTAAGAACAGCACATTCCTAGTCATTGGTGGCGTGTGTGGCAACCCGACTGAATGCAGCAACCCAGATTTGTGATGTACGGGATATCAAGGGGAAAACAGAAGCAAAGGACTTACATCGGATAAAATAACAAATTCTCTGACAGTTCTTGTTGCCGCTTCGACCGCTGGGTGCATGCATTCAGACCTCTTAAACAAGCTGAAGACAAGAAGTAAAGCCTGTCAAGGGACGACAGAGACAAAGAGGGGGAGAGTGTTGCAGAGTAAAGAAGCACAAGAGAAGAGTCCCAAAATTTTCAAATTAATGGGCATAATTTTTCTTCTTCGAGGTCTTAGAGAATTCCCTCATAGCCATGTAAATGCACTAGAGGAGTCCTCTAGTTGCATAATCCCAACTTGTTGTAAAATATCCCTTGTAAATTAGTAGGAAATTCACTTTTTTGGAATAAAGTGTCGGTCTCTTGTGTGAAAGGACCAAACTTAGGGCACATGTATATAAGTCACTTTGTGACTCTTTGTAGAGACTTTTTGCCATTGTGAAGAAGGAGCTATTGAATCTCGAATTTGCCTCTTTCCTGCAGATTTCCATCTTCTCTTTGATCTTGTATGTGTGTGTAATGCTTCGAATATGTGTGTAGGACTGTTGTCTACTCCTCCCCACTGTTTTTGAGCTACTGTAGTGTGTGTGTGTGTGAGCTTGTAGGAGTGTGGCGTGAGTGTGGGTGCTTCATGCCATTCACTATTTTAGTCATAACTTGAAGCAAGGTTGTCAGAATCAAGTGAAACTACTTCCAATAGATGCGTCTCATTGAGAGCTTCAAAATGAGTACATTATTGACTATATTTGGAGCCTGGAGATAAGAGAAATCCTTGATTTACTGAAAACTTCTGTAAGAGGTATCGCGACAGACACTTTCAGTCTTTCAGTGAGTTTGAGAGGTGGACTAGTCTTCTCTCATGCATATCAGCTGAACCACTTCATTTTCCATTATGTGTGCACATGTCTTCATACACTTGGTTAGGTCGTTTGATCGGATTGACATATAAGCGTGTGTCAATTTCCCACTATACGCACTTGTGTTGCAAATGAGGTTTAGTCTCTTTGGCACAAGTCCTTGAGTCTTCTTGACTTAAGTACACACATTTTTGGCACTGTTGCCAGGGAACACTCAGCCAAGGTGCCTTTGTGATGGTTATAGATCAAGTGTGACGGAATCGTACTTGTAGAAGTGAACTCGTTCCATGGCAAGTAGTCAATCACTTCAGCACTTGTTACTTCACATCCCGGAGGTGTGTGTAATGAGTTTTTAGGTTTAGAGTTAGTAGAAAGGGAGGGAAGGAGGAGTTAGGGTTAGGTCAAAAGGAGAGGAGAGGAGAAGAGAAGTGAAGTAGGAGTAGGGCAAGATCACCAAAAAACCCAAAAAATTTGCCAAAATTAGTGAAGTTCAATTTCTATCACAAAAAGTATAAAAACCAAAAAATTTGAACTCATTTGATACTTCCCTGCATTCTGGTATCGTGTGCGAGCAGTGACTGGTATCGTGAGTGTGGTATCACGTGCTACAGGTTGACAAGGCTAGGTATTGAGCTCAAGTTGCAATCAGGACACCACAAAGGTAAGTTTCAACAAGAATTCCTTGTCAAAAACACAATAAGAGTGCACCAACACGTGATTACTTGCACATTCGGTATCACGGGGGGGAAACAGTTTGTTTTTTGAGCTTTCTTGAAAGAGACAGTAGGCTAGGAGTGAAGAGGGGTGAGAGAAGAGCAAGGGGGTGTAAAAATTTTTGCATTTGGTGGTACCTTGGCTTAAGTATCACGATCGGTTGAGTTCTTGGTATCGCAATACCAAAAATTCCCTTGTATCGCGATACTGGCCGAAGTATCGTATCGTCGGTTACCAATCTTGGTATCGCGATACCCCTTTTGGTATCATATCGGCAAGTTGGTATCGCGATCTCACTTTACCCCCGGGGTATCGTATCGTGTGCCACCCGTGGTATCGTATCGTTTGCTGTCCCACCTAGTATCGTGATACCATACCTGTATTATATCGTGCAAGTTGGTGGTATCGTATCGCCACTTGCATTGGTATCGTATCGCACCCCACCCTAGTATCGTATCGTCTCATTGTCAGGAGTCATATCGCGATACCAAGTTGGTATCGTATTGGCCCTTTGCAAGTGGTGTCGTATCATCTGGATTTTCAGTGTCGTATCGCGAGGACCGTTGGTATCGTATCATCCCAGATTTTGGTATCGTATCGCCAACCCCTGAAGTATCGTATCGTGCCAGGTCTTAGTTCAGTATCGCGACACCATACCAAGTATCGTATCTTCCCTTCATTCTGATATCGTATCGTGCAAGCTGGTAATATCGTATCACCACTTGCATTGGTATCGTATCGTGTAAGGGGAGCAGTATCGTATCACCTCGGTTCTCAGGTATCGTATCGCGAGGACCGTTGGTATTGTATCGTCCCTAATCTTAGTATCGTATCGTGGGAAACTCGGGTATCGTATTGTTGAATTTTTTTCAGTATCGTATCGTCGGGTGCATTAAGTATCATATCGGCCAAGCGTTAAGTATCGTATCGTGCCCACGTGTAGTATCGTATCGTCTGATGCTACAAGTATCGTATCATCTAGGTTTCTAATATCGTATCGTGGCCAGTTTGGTATCGCCCAGAGCAGTATCGCTTAGTGCAATATCGCCTAGAAGTGGTATCGTCCAGAGCTTTTATAGCATTTTGTAGGGCAACCTTGAGGCATTGGAAGCACCACTCAAGGAGAGTTTAGAGACTTAGGGAGCCTCAGGAGGGTGAATGAACTTGAGGTCTGGGAGAGTGCTAAGTAGCCGAAGAAGTGTCATATCTTCTGTGGGAAGTGCTGCCCAGGTCAGTCACCACTTTGTCTATTCAGATACCTCTAGTGAATCAGAGGAGGAGATACCCATGGCTTCGGAAGACATGCAGGGTCCCGCTCCAAGTAGAAATTTCATGACTGCTATAGAGGGAGATTACCGCACTTCCTTACAGTATGTTTCTACTACTGCCCAGGAGATCCCTATCTACCTGGATGGCTTAAACAAATTTATGGCTAGAATGGTAACTTCCATGGATGCCACGATTGTGCCTAGACCTGCTGTTAAGTATGAAGGAGGAGCATATATCGACAAGATGGGTCACATCTACATAGTGACCGAATTTCCGGAGTTGATCAATGAAAGGGGAGATGTAGTGGAACCAGAAAACTCTGGGAGACCAAACCCTGAGGAACTAGTGACGACCCCTAGAGGCAGGTCCCAGGTCAAACAAATCTTGAGAGTAGATCTGATACCTCAAGATGACTACCTATTGGAAGTCTATATGATCCATGGATCAGATGTATTACTTCAAACAGACTTACCGGCTCCAAGAAGAGAAGAAAGCCCTATGACATTTTATGAACTGAAGGATCCAAAAGATGAAACTAGAATCACATACCTAGACAAAAATCAGAGAAGATATTGGTTGGTTAGTGCTTTGGACAGAGCTCGTCTGAAATACATGGGTTTGCCTGTATTTCCCCAGAGAGATCAGGCAACTACCTCGCAAAACCCCTTTGGAAACCAACAAGAGACAGAACACACCACGTCAGGACAAACTAGCCAATGGAGTGTTCAAAATCGTACTCATGTACAATTTGCGACTCCAGGAGTGCAAACAAACAATCAAGCCCACCCAATAGTAGGGAATCATTACCAACCACCAATGAGACCACGACCACCAGTAGGAGGGCAGCCTGGAATACCTCTGTGTTAGCTCAGAAAATGGTTGGTTTTGATGCACTAATGTGGTTCTATTTGGCAGGAAAATACGTTTGATTTCAGGTACTTGAAGAGTGGATTTGATGATTGATGAGAAGTATTTGGATGTAACACGACAACTTCTTGGTCAAAAAGGGAGGTTGTCAAGGGAGGCAATACTTGTAGACATGGTTTTTTGTCATGGTGGTCAATGTATATACAGATATTGGTAAAGGAAAACAGGGCTATCGACTATGAATTATAATGAGAAGTCAAGCATGGGCTGTTTGAACGGGAAAGGACAAGAACTCGAACAAGAAGAAACTGTGAAGAATGTTTCGATTTGGAGAATTTCGGTGATGGTGGGATCTTCTTATTGCAGATTGCAGGGATGTGGAGAAAAGGTTTCACTTGAAAAAGGCCATTGTGCTTTTGAAAATGGAGGATATTTTATCATCAAGGGTTCTGAGAAGTTGCTTCGCAAGGATTGAGCATGGAGAAGCCTCCTAAGAACATAGGAAATACTGACGTGCAGAGGAAATTAGAAGCGGCTTTGTTTCAGGGGGGGATGCTTTCTTATCAAACATCAAATACAATCGTTTGACCGATTTCTGGAATTTGATCTTCGACACCTCACCGAAAAAGAATTCGGAGATGTGGAGGTGTTCAGCCATTTCTTTGTTCTCATCCCAAAGGCTCGCTGTTTTAATTGTTAGAGAATAAAAAACCAAATTGGCAGCTTTCTGTTTTGTGCGCAGAAAAGAGAAGTTCTTTGATTTGTGTGGTAGCAAAGGTATGACAAGGGCGGCAGACCTTTATCTCTGACCGTTTTCGTTTGATCCGCAGAGAACGAGAGAAAAAAGACGAAGGCAGCAGCTTTGGGCACGTTTTCTTTCTTCTACTCAAGGAAGAAAAGGGGGGGTATGGACCCATTCGTAGAGGACAGGGGATTTCTTGAGAGGTCGCATAGAGAACAGAAAAAGGCACAGAGAGAGGAAAGGGGATCTCTGATTATCTGAGGAAGGAGGATACACGGGCTACTGTGTCACTGAATGGGGGTCCTCTTCTGGTGAAGCACGCCTAATTGCGTAGAGATCTGATGTAATAGTGCTGGTATGATCGCACTATACTAGGGAAAATGTGCATCTTATGAGAGAGAGGTACAGAGCTGTAGGTGGTGGTGCAGACTATTTCAGAGAGAAGATAAGGGAAAAAACTCTATCAAGGAGGGTGAATGTGATCTGTTGAAGGGCTCAAGTATATTGGACAACGAAGGGAAGTTCTGGGAAGCGTTTTGTTTCCTGGATTGCTGTGCTCTTTTCAGGTTTCTTCGATGGTGTAATCATTCAGTCATGATGATTTTTTTCGTATAAGAACAATGATCAAGATGGAATAGTGTTGTACATGAAGTTGATGATTAATATGCTCTGACATTTGTGCACGTGGAGGCAAAATGATTGATCTTGTGAGGAGGATGAATGCAAGGGGATCTTCTGTACATGATCTACTTTCGAGGCTTCATGGATGGCTGATGGAAAACAACCCTCATTGTGTCAATGATTGAAGATAGTTGTTCATCTTCGCCTATTCAAATTGAAAGCTCTGATGCGAACGATGCCAGAAATAATTTAACAAAGCTTTTATCTGAAGGAGTTTTTGTCTCACGCAAAAGCCAATGATGACGAGGATGACCGATTATTTCTATGGTAAGTCTGATTATGAAAGTCGCTACTGAATATTTATGCTCGTACGTTGTCTGAAAAGTTCTCTGATCTCTAAACAAAATCTGCTATATCTTATATGTATTCTGACTATCTCTGTCAACTCAAATCATATCAATCTACGATAAATTTTGGTGATTCATGGACTGAAGGATTGATAACGATGTTTGTTCTGAAGATCAACGTTTGATGAAATGATTGTTTTAAAGAAATGTTTTATATCCTTACGATATTGAACAAAGTGGAACTTGCATGTTGAGATTAAAGATGATTGTCTGAACGTCTGCATGAAAGCAAAAAGGTAAAAACGTTATTTTCAGTTAAGCATTTTGTTGAAAACGTTGGAAACAGCGCATGCAAAAACATCTGCTGGTCCACAAAATGAAAGAAATAGACATGAAAGTACAGACTTGATGTTATGAACACGCATGTTTTTGTTCCTATTGTGTCAGGTTTTGAACAGGCTAAATTAATCTTTGTTAGAAGACGAAGTTCAATTTACGTTCATCCTCTGTTTGTGGAAGATTTTGTTCTGAGGTATTTATGTTTAAATGCATTTTGCTTTTTTTAGATTTGCAAATCCAAGTTATTGATTTTATTTATACAAATATATACGTACAAAAAGGATTCGTTGTGTTTCCAAATGTTTGATGGATTAAAATCTCACATATGTTGTTATCTCAAGGATGCATCGTAAGTTTTGAATTGATTTCTATGCCTTGCACAGAAGGACACGAATTATTGTGTGCAATTCAGAAATTCATATCTTATATGAATCTGCTACACCTTTGCAACTATTTCTAGAACAAACAAACAGATAACTTGATTGTGTTTCAAGATTTCACACTTTAAATTTTGGTCTATAAGCTGAGCGCTTGCCTTTTGATTAGTCCATTCTTATATGTGCAATTGGATAAGGTGATTTAAAAAAAAAATTGTTCGAAGGGCATTGTTCTATGAAAGGTTGTTGAAGACTTAACAAATGTTATCCTCTCCGTATAAGTGCAAATCATGTAAATGTTTTTAGTTACTACTATTTCTTTGTCACTTATATCTTTCAGTTTTGAGAATTGAGCTACACGTATCACTTTGGATTTCATGTAAATTGTCTCAGATATTTGTTTGAAGCTGTATATGATAAGCATACATTAGATACTACTTACAGATGCTCGTACTTTATGCTTGTTGCTCTGGAATCGAAAGGTTTAACCATACTTGTCGCAGAAGTTTTTGCACGTTTGCTTGTTTTCTTAATGCATTGAAAAAGACACATCTCATCAGATAAGAAGAATAATAGATTATTTCATATGTACAGTAAATGTGCAAAGCAAACTATCATTCCAGATGTGCTTAGCAATCGTTTGGAAAAAGAATCACAAAAGGCTTGACTTAATGGTTCATAGTAAGGGAAGAGGCGATACATTTTGGTGCGTCTGTCGGGAATTTGCTTGGCACGTCTCTATAAGAGAGTGCCATAGGTTCGCCTAGTGCCACATGTTGGCCGAGCTTGCGGAATCCAGATCTAGTATATGAACGAGGGGAGCTCATCCTCAGGAGCAACACAAACGCAAAGAGAGGAACGCGCTCAGAGAAGAGCCCTTGAAAGAGAAAGGAAGAGGTGGGAGTTGTAGCGTGAGTCAACCTCGACTAGCTCGAAGAAATCTGCCAAAAACGTGTACTCCCGTTGAAGAGTCTCGAATCAAGTGCAAAAGTTTGAAGGAGGGATCCTGAAGCCGCGTGCACTAAATTTCTGGGATCGAAGTGATATTGACATCACACCTCTGTTCGAAATGGCTCAACGGATTTCGGTTCATTTGGGGGACTTTACCAAGTTCTCAGGTGCTTGGGACGAGGATCCTGATAGTTTTATCCAACTGTTTGAAGTTACTTGTGAGGCCAATGAGGTAGTTGACCAGGGTCAAAGGTTGAGAATTTTTCTAGCTATTCTCCGTGATGAGGCAGCCAATTGGTATGGGAATTTGACACCACAAGAGTGTGGAACTTATCAGATGCTAAAGGAAGCCTTCTTGGCAAAGTTTCGACGATAAGGCTTCCAAGATAGATTGGCCCAACAGATGGATTACCTGCGACAGGGAGTCAATGAGAGCATCGATAACTACATTCAGAGAATGGAAACTTTGGTAAGAAAGATGGGCGCGAATGCCCCGAACGACGAGACATTGAAAAGAAGATTCATTGCGGGATTGAGAGATCCTACGGCGCAGCAGCATATCAGCCTGACAAGACTTGCGACTTTAATAGATGCTAAGGAACAAGCAAGGCTTTGGGAGGAAGTACAATTATGTCAACAGAGGAAGATGGAGCTCTTATACGAGCCAATGGGAGGCCAAGGAAACATACCGATGAAAGATCCTGGCCAAGGAAGTCCCGCATTGACGACCCCAGCTTTTGTAGCTGCCACTAGTACGCCAGGCGAGGTAAAGCCTGCGCTAATTGAAGAACGAATATTGGAGTTGGTCACACAAGCTATAAAAGCTGCCACAATGACCCAGGAAACATACACAATAAAACCAGAGGTAGCTACAAACCCGAATCAAGTGTTTAGATCAAACACATGGTGTGGAAAGTGCCATGGTTACGGCCATTTGGCTTCAGAATGCCCTACAGTCTCAAGAGTATTCACAGATAGATCACCACCTAGAATGCGTTGCACTTTTTGTGGAAGGACAAATCACATGGAGGACCGATGTTACAACAAGAGGGCCTATGAAGAGAGGACCATGAAATCGGGAGATACAAGAGAAAGATCCTACATCGGATTGCCTGCTCAAAGTGTCCCGCCTACATCTCGTTGGGAAAATAGAAAAACTTATGGATATGGTGCTCAGGGTTAGGGAGGAGACTATCCGAGAGGAGTCGCACGTGATCAAAGGAGAGATGGTCCAATCCAGTGCTGGAGATGCCATGGCTTTGGCCATACTCAATCTAGATGTCCAAACGAAAAGAAACCAATTGATTATACCCCACTATGTAGGTATTGTAGTGGAGAGGGCCACTTTGATGAAGATTGTCCAAAACGAAGAGCTTCCACTGGCAAGGATAAGGGACGAGTAGGGTCCTCGAATTATGTTGATACTCAGATGCATTCCACAACGAGAGCTCAAGAGCATGTTCCTACGATCGGAGTAGTGTTCAAGACACCGAACCCTCAAGAAGGCTCTAGCTCGTCGATGCACTTCGTGGATGCTTATCAGGCCAAGAAACCACATAAAGAGCCCACTGTGGCAGTAGTCACAAGAACTCAAAAGTATTTGAAGAAAAATCCAGAAGGTGAACGCGGAAAAGCAAGCCAAGAGAAGATACCCGAACAGGAAGAGGTAGAAAACCAAGTTGGAGTAAATTGATTCGAATGCTCGAGCTGTGACAGTCGAAATTAAAGGATATGCAGTCCCAGGTGCTCAGTTAGATAGTGGAGCCGCAGTCAACTTAATGATTGAGTACATGATGAAAGCTTTGGACCTAAACCACATGGAGGAAACTCCAATGTCCTTGAGAATGGCAGATCAAACGCAAGTAAAGCCTGCGGGTCTTTTGAAGAATGTAAGCACAGTTGTGGGCGGTCTAGAGTTTAAAGTTGATTATCTGATAGTAAGACCAAGGACCTCAGAGGCTACCTTCTCAATCTTACTTGGACGGCCATGGCTGGTGTAAGCCGAATGTGTGCACAATTGGCGCACAAGATTTATCACAATTGGACCGAAGGCTGATCGAATACGACTTCAAGTGTCTCCAAACTTGACCAGCAAGAAATCGACAACAGCTGAGGAAAGGGAGCAGAAAGCAAAGGAAAAGGTTAGACAAGAAATGGCGCGGGTAAGATTTGCCTTGTACACGGAGACTTCCAAGGACCTTTCACAGGATGGATTTAATCTGCAATTGTCCAACCTCCAATATGCGAAAGTGGGCGAGTACAAAGATCCACTATGTTACAAGGATGACTCAGACCAAGAGTTGCTGGGATGGTTGACACATACAAGTGAATTTGAGTGCTACACGTTGAGTATAGATGCAAAGGAAAACAAAGCTACCCAATCCCTGGAGAAGGGAACTTCAAAAGAAGAGTTGAAGCTGGAGTTAGCTCCGACAATGGAAGTACAACAGTTGAGAGAAAGGGTTAGAGTGCTAGAAGCAGAGCTTCTAAGGAGAAGTCGAGAATCGAAAAAGGAAGCGAAGAGTAAAACTAAAGTGTCAGAAGCCATTGCAAAAGCTGAACTAAAGAAACTAGGTCCAATCAAAACAGAACAAAACAATGATTTACTGGCCAACCATGCACGCGTGATCGGGGAGCACTTTCCAATCATAGCGTCATCAAGGAATAAGGAATATTCGCGAGAAGCTCAGGTGGAAAAATGGGAAGTTTTTCCAGAAAAGTTCTTGAGTGTGGGGTCAGAGCTACCAGATGGAGTACGAGATTGCATTAAATTGGCACTCAAAAATTTCAGCAAGGCCTTTGCATGGTCATACAGTGATCTGAGAGGAATTGATCCCCGAATCTGCCAACATTATATAGATTTGGAGGAAGGCACCCGACCAATATGTCAACGACTTAGGCGAACAAATCTAATCTACTCGAAATTGATCAAGCTGGAATTGACTAAGTTATTGGAAGCAAGATTCATATATCCCATCGCATCCAGCGAATGGGTATCACCAATTGTAGTTGTTCCGAAAAAAAATAAGAAAATCCGCATTTGCATAGATTATCGGAAGTTGAACGAGCGCACAAAAAAGGATCACTTCCCTTTGTCGTTTACTGATCAAATCTTGGATAGAGTGGCTAGCCATAAAAACTACTTTCACCATGGAATGGGGCACATACGCATACCGTGTGATGCCATTTGGATTATGCAATGCACCGGCCACATTCCAAAGGGCAATGATAGCTGCATATCAAGACTATTTGCAGGATTGGATGGAAATATTCCTCGATGATTTTGCAATCAGAGGCAACGATGAAAACATGATAGAGAGGATTGAAGCTATTTTAAGAAGAAGCATTGAAAAAGGCATCGCATTAAATCGTGAAAAGTGTACATTTGGAGTACGAAGAGGATTGCTCTTGGGACATGTTATTTCTGAAAAAGGGATTGCGGTTGACGAGGATAAAGTAGAAAAAATCGGACAACTTCCACCTCCTCAAAACTTGCTGCAACTCAGAGGATTCTTGGGGCATGCTAATTATTATCGACGATTTATATTGAATTTTGCATCAATAGCAGCACCACTGACGAATCTTTTGAGGAAAGACCAACAATATCAATGGATTGGAGAGTGTCAAGTTGCATTCGACTTGATCAAAGAGAGATTGATAAATGCATCGATTTTGGTAGCACCCGACTGGACGAAAGAATTTCATGTGCACACAGATGCTTCTCATACTGCGGTTGGAGCAGTGCTATGCCAAGCCGATGAAAAGAAGTTGGACCACCCTATTTATTACGCAAGTCGAAACTTGAATAGCAGTGAGAGGAACTACACAACTACATAAAAGGAATGCCTCTCGATGATCTTTGCGGTAAACAAGTATCGGCATTACCTGATGGGAAAGCATTTCACGTTTTATGTGGATCATGAAGCCCTAAAGTATATCATTAATAAACCCGAGCTATCAGGGCGATTGATGAGGTGGATGCTACTCCTACAAGAATTTCAGTTCACAGTGGTAACCAAACCAGACAAAGCGCACATATTGGCCGACCATTTATCTCGAATTATTAATGAGGAGCCAATCTCTGGTGTGCCCGACGATGCTCCTGATGGACATCTATTTCAGGTTGATGCTAAGGTACCTTGGTATGCCGACTTGGTGAATTTCTTGTGCACCACTAAATACCCGTCGGGAGCAAGCAAGAGAGAGAAGCAAAAACTATTAGCACTGGCAAAACACCATAGCATCATTGGGGGGCAGCTCTATCGGTATTTTGTCCATGAGAGCATTTATCGGAGGTGTCTCGAGGAAGAAGAAGCAACCCTAGTTTTGAGGGCATTGCATGATGAACCCTGCGGTGGGCATTTTGCTGGTGAGTTGACAGCGAGAAAGATCTTATTGGCTGGGTATTGGTGGCCAATGCTGTTTAAAGACTCTCGCACATACTACAAGAAATGCGACAAATGCCAAAGAATGGGCAAACCAACATTAGCACATGCAGCTCCTCTTACGCCGGTGCTGGCTCTTAAGCCTTTCGAAAAATGGGGAATTGATTTTGTGGGGCCTATTGATCCTCCCTCAAGACATAGATCCAATAGGTATATCCTGGTCTGCACTGACTATGTTACCAAGTGGGTAGAAGCCAAAGCTCTGAAAACTGACCGAGCTATTGATGTAGCTAAATTTTTGTATGAACAAATTATCACCTGATTCGGATGCCCGTTGGAGATAGTGAGTGATAGAGGAACACATTTTGTCAACGAATTGATCCAGGAATTAATGGAATTGTATAAGATCAAACATAGGAAAAGCACTCCATATTACCCTAGGGCAAATGGACAAGTGGAGGTTACCAACAAGGTTCTTGAACAGATTCTGACAAAGACAGTAGCTGTGCATAGGCGAGACTGGGATGAGAGACTTTTGGAAGCTTTGTGGGCGTATCGAACATCCTACCGAGTGACGACTAAGAGCACTCCATTCTCCCTAGTATATGGCAAGGAAGCCATCTTTCCCATCGAAAAAGAAGTGCCGACATTAAGAGTGGCCATCGAGGCCAGGCTGGGAGAGGAAGAGTCATTGAAGGAGAGGTACATACAACTGGTCAAGCTAGAAGAAAAGAGACTCATTGCACAGCAAAGTCTGGAAGCTATTCAGAGAAGACGTAAGGAGAGGCACGACAAGAATCTCAAGACCTATGCGATTCAAGAAGGGGATTTGGTGCTAGTCTATGATAGCAAATATTATAAATTCCCGGGGAAGTTACAGACAAGATGGGCAGGACCATTTAAAGTGGTGGAACTCAACTCCAATGGTTCCATGCAAATTCAGGATTTAGGAGAAGAATGTGCTCCCGTGAAGGTTAACGCGCTTCGAGTCAAACCATATTTCAACTAGCATTAGGACAGAAGAAGCCAAACGAGATCCAAGCGGAAGGACGTAGTAGACTCCTTGTACATAGATGTATAGTTCTATATATATATATATATATATATATATATATATATATATATATATATATATATATATATATATATATATATATGCGCATATGTTAGCTATGATTTTTGTTGTCATAAATATTATCCCTTGTTAGCTCAAGAATTTTGGACTTCTAATTATTTTTTTTGGTGTTGTGCAGAGACTGTTAGGAGCTAAGTAAAAAAATGGCAGATCAAATAACTCAACTCTATTTGTACGAGCTGGGGATATATTTCTCAGACCAGACATTCGCCCGCATGGACATAGAGGTCGACGACTTTGAGACCGAATATGATGTGGAGCAAGCGCACTGGCTGGTATGCTTCATAAACCAGGGTTTGGATGTTATATTTCATATTGAGTGGTTTGAACATACCTAATCCAACATGTAGGATGGGCGGGGGATCGATATTACTATTTTGACCCTTCGAGGGAAATGCCTAACGAAGAGAACGATATCACTTGGGCTTGGGCAGATGTGTTAACGATAGGAAGTGATGACGGAGCTCCTGAAGTTGAGCCTGACTCGCCCTGGGGAAGTTGTCGGGATACGAGTATGAGGTGAGGCTACATGAGACATCCAGGAGACCCACATTCTAGATCATCTAAGGATAGGTATATGAGGGACCAAGGCATAGCCAGTTGTAGTTACCTAGTGAAAAGTCAAATCGATGAATACATATGCAGTGTTTGTAATTGAGAGAATGGAGTGAAGAGGTGGTTGATCTGTCAAAGGCTGGAGTGTGTATGTTTGCATGTGTGTGTGGGAAAAGTGGGGAAAATCCCTTTCTTCCTCTCCCTAATTCTCAGGACTGGGGCAAATTAATTAACTATGAAAAAAAAAAAGAAAAAAGAAAAGAAAAAAAACATTGTGTTGTTGTGATTGTACCAACGTGCTATGGTGGGCTAGTAGGTGGGTGGATTTATCCTAGCTGGGTGGTTAGGACCACGAGCTGCAGCTAGCTTCGCCATAGGCTTGGGATGTGTATGTTTGTGACTTAGCTACGCGCCATAACGGGTTGGTAGGTAGGTGGAGCCATCGTGGCTGGGTAGTCACGACCACGAGCCGCATCCAGCTTTGTTATGGGCTAGCTTTATATGTTATGTGTTATCATTTTGTGGTTGTGTGTTGTGCACTGCATTGCGTTGGTAGATGGGTGGAATCAACCTGGCCGGGTGGTCAGGGCCACGAATCGCATCCAATGTCAACGTAGGCCAACGTGTAAATACAAATAAAATTTATATATGAAATTATTCCCCACTCCTAAGGGGGAGAGAGAGAGAGAGGAGAAGGCAATGATCGCCTAGAAGGGAACGTTATTTGCTTGTGTGGTTGGTATATGGTAGCTTGCGACAGATCAGCTCACTCTGAATCAACATTCTCAAAGGCATGGATACTGTATATGTACTTATAGATGAGACCTTTAGCGAGGTAATGCAACGGTCTTGCTTTATAACTTGTGTGCTCTATCCGAGGGTTTTCCAGTGTGTGGAGCACTCTAGGTTATTTATATAGGTCTTGACTTGTACTCGAATCTCGATGGCTTTTGTAGGACGACGATGGAGATTCTTCGGGAGTGTCTAGTCATGGAATATGTGTACATAGTGAATAGTAGGTCAATAAAAGGGGTATGCATTTTGGGTATGTTGCATCTCCCGTTGAATTCATTTCAGTTGTTGTTGTTTATTTCGGTATTTCCGTTTCTGTTTTTTCGCAATGACAGTGCATGTGTAAAACATGGAAAGATATGCATGTGTTATTTTGGTTGAGACTATTTTCATAATGGAATGCATGAGCAATTTGATGCATGTTGGAATTGGAGTTGCATATATGTGCATGCTCTTGGACCATTTTGAAGTGAACGATTTGTATGTATTCATGAGTGATTTTTTTGAGCACTAATAGCTTCAATGAGTGCAGGTTCCGTTGGAGTAATGGCTCAATGGAAAGGTATGCAAACTAGTTGTACACTGATATTTTCATGGCTATTTTGATTATGTTACAGCGAGAGTGGCTCGTCGAGGACGACTTCGCAAATAAGAAGAGGGGAGTATTCAGGGGGGATGCTTTCTTATCAAACATCAAATACAATCGTGTGACCAATTTCTGGAATTTGATCTTCGACACCTCACCGAAAAAGAATTCAGAGATGTGGAGGTGTTCAGCCATTTCTTTGTTCTCATCCCAAAGGCTAGCTGTTTCAATTGTCAGAGAATACAAAACCAAATTGGCAGCTTTCTGTGCAGAAAAGAGAAGTTCTTCGATTTGTGTGGTAGCAAAGGTATGACAAGGGTGGCAGACCTTTATCTCTGACCGTTTTCGTTTGATCCGCAGAGAAGGAGAGAAAAAAGACGAAGGCAACAACTTTGGGCGCGTTTTTTTTCTTCTGCTCAAGGAAGAAAAGGGGGGGTCAGGACCCATTCGTAGAGGACAGGGGATTTCTTGAGAGGTCGCATAGAGAATAGAAAAAGGCACAGAGAGAGGAAAGGGGATCTCTGATTATCTGAGGAAGGAGGATACACGGGCTACTGTGTCACTGAATGGGGGTCCTCTTCTGGTGAAGCACGCCTAATTGCGTAGAGATCTGATGTAATAGTGCTGGTATGATCGCACTATACTAGGGAAAATGTGCATCTTATGAGAGAGAGGTACAGAGCTGTAGGCGGTGGCGCAGACTATTTCACAGAGAAGATAAGGGAAAAAACTCTATCAAGGAGGGTGAATGTGATCTGTTGAAGGGCTCAAGTATATTGGACAACGAAGGGAAGTTCTGGGAAGCGTTTTGTTTCCTGGATTGTTGTGCTCTTTTCAGGTTTCTTCGATGGTGTAATCATTCAGTCATGATGATTTTTTTCGTATAAGAACAATGATCAAGATGGAATAGTACTGTACATGAAGCTGATGATTAATATGCTCTGACATCTGTGCACGTGGAGGCAAAATGATTGATCTTGTGAGGAGGACGAATGCAAGGGGATCTTATGTACATGATCTGCTTTCGAGGCTTCATGGATGGCTGATGGAAAACAACCCTCATTGTGTCAACGATTGAAGATAGTTGTTCATCTTCACCTATTCAAATTCAAAGCTCTGATGTGAACGATGCCAGAAATAATTTAACAAAGCTTTTATCTGAAGGAGTTTTTGTCTCACGCAAAAGCCAATGATGACGAGGATGACCGATTATTTCTATGGTAAGTCTGATTATGAAAGTCGCTACTGAATATTTATGCTCGTACGTTGTCTGAAAAGTTCTCTGATCTCTGAACAAAATCTGTTGTATCTTATATGTATTCTGACTATCTCTGTCAACTCAAATCATATCAATCTATGATAGATTTTGGTGATTCATGGACTGAAGGATTGATAACGATGTTTGTTCTGAAGATCAACGTTTGATGAAATGACTGTTTTAAAGAAATGTTTTATATCCTTACGATATTGAACAAAGTGGAACTTGCATGTTGAGATTAAAGATGATTGTCTGAACGTCTGCATGAAAGCAAAAAGGTAAAAATGTTATTTTCAGTTAAGCATTTTGTTGAAAATGTTGGAAACAGCGCATGCAAAAACATCTGCTGGTCCACAAAATGAAAGAAATAGACATGAAAGTACAGACTTGATGTTATGAACATGCATGTTTTTGCTCCTATTGTGTCACGTTTTGAACAGGCTAAATTAATCTTTGTTAGAAGACGAAGTTCAATTTACGTTCATCCTCTGTTTGTGGGAGATTTTGTTCTGAGGTATTTATGTTTAAATGCATTTTGCTTTTTTCAGATTTGCAAATCCAAGTTATTGATTGTATTTATACAAATATATACGTACAAAAAGGATTCGCTGCGTTTCCGAATGTTTGATGGATTAAAATCTCACATATGTTGTTATCTCAAGGATGCATTGTAAGTTTTGAATTGATTTCTATGCCTTGCACAGAAGGGCACGAATTATTGTGTGCAATTCAGAAATTCATATCTTATATGAATCTGCTGCACCTTTGCAACTATTTCTAGAACAAACAGACAGATAACTTGATTGTGTTTCAAGATTTCACACTTTAAATTTTGGTCTATAAGCTGAGCGCTTGCCTTTTGATTAGTCAATTCTTATATGTGCAATTGGATAAGGTGATTTAAAAAAAAAAAAAATTGTTCGAAGGGCATTGTTCTACGAAAGGTTGTTGAAGACTTAACAAATGTTATCCTCTCCGTATAAGTGCAAATCATGTAAATGTTTTTAGTTACTACTATTTCTTTGTCACTTATATCTTTCAGTTTTGAGAATTGAGCTACACGTATCACTTTGGATTTCATGTAAATTGTCTCATATATTTGTTTGAAGCTATATATGATAAGCATACATTAAATATTGCTTACAGATGCTCGTACTTTATGCTTGTTGCTCTGGAATCGAAAGGTTTAACCATACTTGTCGCAGAAGTTTTTGCACGTTTGCTTGTTTTCTTAATGCATTGAAAAAGACACATCTCATCAGATAAGAAGAATAATAGATTATTTCATATGTACAATAAATGTGCAAAGCAAACTATCATTCCAGATGTGCTTAGCAATCGTTTGGAAAAAGAATCACAAAAGGCTTGACTTAATGGTTCATAGTAAGGGAAGAGGCGATACACTCCGGTTAGACCAGCTGTCTCAGTCTTTCCTGTTATGCCTAGACCGCCAGAACCAATGAGAAGAATGAGACCTATCCAAGTGGCCAAGTGTGTAAGAAATCATTACGATGGATTAGGAGAACCCTACGATCACATTGTTGAATTTAAACAAGTACTAAGGGCACAACAAGTAGATGACTTCTTTGTGCAGTATGAGTCTTTTGGACTCACCCTCACAGGAACGGCTCTAACTTGGTTCCAGCCGTTAGATCCTAATCAGTTTGGAAACATGGAGCAATTTTTTCAAGAATTCATTGGGGAATTCACTAAGAGAGGGATTAAACACAATTCTGCGTCTTTAATCCATAGTTTTAAACAAAACCCTAATGAAACAGTGAAGACAGCTGCTCGGAGATTCAATCAGTATGTGGATAGATGCCCAGTTGCTGAGAGACCCACTCAGCAAAAAATGATTTCATTATTTTTGGACGGGCTCACAAACGGAACCCTAAGAATGCTAGTTTACGTGAAGAGGCTACAAACCCTAAGTGAGTGTCTTCAAGAATGCATTGATTTAGAAGACAATCTAGCTGAGGACCTCAAGAGCACGCCTAGCCCCACTAAATCAGAAGACTCTCGGAGTACCATTACATCCAACTCCAGTAATATGGAAGAATTAGTGGAGTTATTAGCAAAGAAACTAGGAGTCCAGGGGCAAAGAACTTACCAACACCCAGCCCTAAGAGTGCCAATGTTACGAAGGTGTAGCCTATGTGGAGGAGATCACCCCACACACATGTGTGTGCAAGGAGGGACTGGCGCACATCCGACATATCCTTACAACAGACCGCTCCAACAAGGGACTGCCCTGTACTGCCACATAGAACAAAAATACACCAACCACACTATAGAAAACTGTCCATTCAATAGGCAGTCGCGCCCTGTTGGCAGCAGCCAGAGGCATAGAAGACGCGGAAGCATGTAAAGACAGAGCAGGGAGCCAGCCGAATCAATTTTTCAAAGATTTATGTTTTATAAATATTCTTCAAAACCTCCAACAGTGATTTTCATCACTATTGTAACATATGTAACATAGAAAAACCCTTTTTGTAATCCATAGCTCCATTTTGTGCAAGCCGAGGAGTTCCCAAGCTTGAGGAGCTTAGGTAGAATGAGCATACCAATTTTGGTTATTTTTAGACACCGTTTACCCTCTCAAATAGCGCATAGGACCTATTTTTTAACTATGCCGGTCACTAGATGTGAAACCGGTCAAAACTAGTCTAGAATCTATAAAAAGAACTAGAGAGCTCATTTTTGGGGTTACTTAGTGTTAGCTTGTTTGAGTAGAGAAGAGCTTAGAGCTATTTTGAGCTTGTAAGAGTGTTCTTGAGCAATAGAGCTGATTTCTCACCTTCCATTGTGTCTTGCTTGTCTCTTCGTAGTGTGTGTGTATGTGTGTGTGCATCTCTATGCTTCTCACCTTCACTCTCACTTCATCTCACATTCACGATCTTCATATCACTCCTATCTCTTCCGCGGATTGACATTAAGGAGGTGGAGCTTCTTAACGTGGTTCTCACCATTGTGCTAGAGCAACACCAAATTTGGCGCCGTTGCTGGGGATCGAGTATAGGACGAATGTGTGATGGTAAGAGTATAGCAAGAAGTGGCGTTGGAAGGTAAAAATTTCAGTTTTTGTTGTTGTTTTTAGTTAGTTTTTTGTGTTTTTCACCTCCCCCACACTCCATCTTCATCACCGCATCATCATCTCCAACTCCAAAAAAATCAGAAAAATCACCATATCCACCAATTCTCCTCATTTCCCCTCATTTGTGCATGTGCAAGAGAGAGAGAGAGCTTTTGTGCTTGTGTGTACTTGTGTGTTTTTGAGTTTTCTTGCAGGTACAGAGCTCTAGAGCATCAGGAAAGCTGCAGAAAGGTAAGAAATGTACTCTCTGTCAGAAATTGCCGATTGTGTCACACAATCGCGATGGTCTGCAAAGTTTGGAATTTGAGGTAGGCGACCACACTAGCGTGTAGAGCACACTTGCGCACATAGGAATCCACAGATGCATCTTGGAAATTTGCATTTTGGTGGACCATCGCGATTGGCTCAGACCATTGCGATTGTGTCACAGCATCGCGATTGGCTCACGCCATCGCGACGGTCTCACACCATCGCGACGGCTCACTTGAGCCATCATGACGGTTCACTTGGACCATCGCGACGATCCCGTCGACCCAACGCCATCGCAATTGGCCCATGCCATCGCCTCGATAGTGCCACGTGTCAAATTAGACCATCACGATTGCTCACTAGCCACGCCATCGCGACGAGACCCTTACACCATCGCGACAGCTCAAAATTTGGACCATCGCGATTGGCTCACGCCATCGCATCTGTGACCATCGCGACGGTTCACTTCGGACCATCACTACGGTTCACGTTGACCGTTGACTGACGCCATCGCGATTGTTCACTCAATCGGACCATCGCGATGCCTCACCCCGACCATCGCGATTGCTCACATTTAGACCATCGCGACCGTGCACTTCAAACCATCGCGACGGTTCGCGCACACGCCATCGTGACGGTTCGCCTGGACCATCGCGACGGTCCCAGACCATCGCGATCATCTCAGACCATCGTGATTGCTCACCCAAACGCAAATTTTAGGGTTTGATTTTTTGACCAATTTTGGGGCTATTTTTTGAAAATTTTTGGATCATTGCACTCATAGGAGACCCCTTAGCTCATATTTGGAGAAGAACCTGTTTGTCAGTTTTCACCCCCCAGGGCCTGAACAGTCATATCTTTTTCATCCGAAGTCCGTATTTTGAGCTTTATAGCTCGTTAGAAAGCTCTTTACAAGTACTACGTGACCTCAACTGTTTTTTCATAAAGAATACGTTGATTTTTAGATAAGCTAGTTTGAGGTTGACCTAGTTTGGGACTAGGAAGCTAGGGGCAATCATTGGAATTTTGGGCAAAAGGGAAAGGACCTTTAAAAGTGTATATACTCAAGTGCTTAATCATCCATTTGTGAAATTGGTCTAATATTGGATTTTTCTAGGTCTAGCAAGGGCAATCAAGGGCAAACAAAGCAAGGCAAAGCAAGGCAGTGAAGAACGCAAAGCTTGGGAAGCACGGCTTCTTGGGCAATCAGAGCAACCAACAAAGCTGACTCAAGGTTGGAAGATTACTCAACCCCCTCAGTCAATTCTGAGCTTAGGATAAACGTTAGCATTGTGGATTCAAGACGATAGGAACGCACCAAGCTCAAGAGAATTAAAGTTATCAAGTTCAAGACTAAAGTAAAGGTGTGTGATACGTAAACCTAAAGGGAAAGAACTTAAGTCTGACGGAACGAGAACTCAAAGTACCACAGAAAGTCGAATTCCTGACGCATACATCTAGACAAGAACTTAAAGAGACTTAAAAAAGAACCAAGCAATTAAAAACAAAGAATCATTGACGATCTGAGCGTGTACTGAGTGTGCAAGGAAGTAAATTAATGAACCTTAGATCGGGCAAACATATAGGTAAGTCTGACCGATGAAGCATTAGATCATCAGAAGCAAGTGTAGGCACTACTGCTCGATCGTGGGCTCAGCAACTGAATAGTAATTACCCCTACGAGAACTCAGACACAAGTGAAGCAGAAATGGCATTTAGCACTGAAAGACCAGAAGTAGGGTCGAATGTAGCTTACTTGGAAAAGCCTGAAGGACCCTATAGGACTCAATTGGAGTTTCTTCAAACCAACCGCTTAGGTGCTCGCATCTATGAGGATGGTTTGCGAAGACAAGTGGTGCAAATGCACAACCCTGATCAACCCATTGGATTGGAACGTCCAGTGGTGAAATTCGAGAGAGACGCGTACATAGACAAAGAAGGAACGATGTATATTTTAAGCACGCAGCCAAACAATACGAATGAGTTTGGCATAATTCAGTTGGAAACGGAAGCGAGATCCCAAGGAAAGGAACCATTAGAAGAACCTAGAACACCTAGAGGGAAATCTGTACTGACATGAGTACTAGCTCCAGATTGGACCCCTCAGGACAACAGAAGTATAGAGTTGTTTGTAAATAAAGAAACTGATGAAGCATTTTGGAGGTATAGAATGGAACAACCTAGTGAGGTAGACTCCATCATAATCTACGAATTTAAAGACCCGGATACACCTGGAAAGGTTGTATACCTGGATGAAACTTCAGAAAGAGTATTTGTGGTGCCAGACCACGCTAGAAATACATACACATGGAGAGGTGAATTGCTATTCCCTCCATCACGAGCAAACGTAAATGCAAGCCAACAAGGGGAAGGAACATCCTCAGCCCACGCTAATCAAAGGGAGAAAAATAAAGAGAGACCCGAAGTAAGCTTCAACCATCCCATAGGGAGAGATAGAACAACCACGGACACTAATAGAGCTGATAGACAAAGGGAACATGGAATACTAGGTGGCAGAGATGATTTTCCTCTACCGAGACCACGTGAACACGCAAGAATACTAAGACCCACCCAGTTAGTAAAGTCCATGAAAAATTATTTTGATGGGATAGGAGATCCCTATGACCATGTTGCGGAGTTTAAGCAAGTGCTAAGAGCAGAGCAAGTAGAAGACCATGTTCATGCAATACAATGCTTTTGGACTAACGTTAAAGAATACCACTTTAACTTGGTTCCAACCATTGCAACAAAGGCAATTTAGAGACATCCATCACTTTTTAGAGTCATTCATCACTGAATTCTCTAAAAGTGGAATCAGACATGACAGGTCTTCATTGATTCATAGTTTCAAACAGACCCCTCAGGAAACAGTTAGACTCGCAGGACGTAGGTTTAGACAATATGTTGAAAGATGTCCTATGCAAGAGCTACCCTCACAAGCCAAACAAGTGTCATTGTTTCTAGACGGCTTGTTGAGCTCTAAACTACGCTCCTATGTATACTTGAAGGAACCCAGAACGCTAGAGCAGTGTGTAAGGATTTGCATAGACATTAAGGATAACTTAGGAGATGAGTTGGAACTCTCAAAGGTCTATAAGGACTCAGATTGTTCATCTCTAGCATCCACAAAATTTTCTAACTCGATAGAGGACCTAGCAGAAAAAGTGGCTCAGAAACTAGGAGTTTCTAGTAAACAGATGCCCAAGTTAACAACTAACGTACGTTGTTACACATGTGGTGGAAATCATTTGGCAAATGTGTGCCCCAATGCGACACAACCTCAAGCCAACCCTAGTGGCCAATACTGTACAATTGAGAGAAGATACACAAATCACACCGCTCAAGACTGCCCATATAACAAACAAGCAGTGAGACAGAACTACCCACAAGCATACCCGCAGCCAGGTAGGTATCAAGGCCAATACAATACTCAGCCTCATTATTATAGGCCTCCTCAGAACTACCCATATCAGGCTCAACAGAGACCTCAACCTGTCTTGCTCAGCAGCCACCCCCACCAGCGAATGTCATCTCAGTCAAATATGTTGCTGCAGAAGAGAACCTAAGTAGGGCCTTAGTGCCTTCTTCACCTTTGATCACAGAGAGTGACCCAAACTCAAACATTTTTTACTCCACTCATGTAGATAGTCCACCCGCTTATTACACGGAGTCACCAGAACATGTGGAGACATATCATTACGATAGTCCACCAGTGGAACCTAGTTGGGAGCCCGAATACGCTAACATGATGTACACAAATCCAAACCCACGGCCCCAAGTAAGACAACAGAGACCACAGGGCCCTAGAGGACCATGCTTTAGGTGCCAAGGAGATCACTTCATAAAAGATTGTCCACATCCTCCGATAGCAAGACAATCACAATATTATAACATACAAGGATTTTGTGCCAATTGTGATAAAGAGCATGTCATAAAAGATTGTCCTAAGAACCCAGCTAATGCTTCAAATGTGACACCGATCAACGTGATAGGTATTGTAAACAACGCAGATGGATCCAACCCTACATACGTGCCTATCCAAGCTATAACAAGAGCCCAGGCGCTCTTACAGAACCAACAGCTTAATCAAGAGAAAATAACCGGAAGTAGTGAAGTTGTAGAATCTAGCAGTAAAAAGACAAAATCTTGGAAAGATTCCAGAGAAAGAATTAAGAGAAAATGGAGTAAAAAAATAACTGAGTTGGAAGGAAGTCTTAAGGAATCTAGAGCCGAAATCTTAGAATTGACTTCACAGGAATCGAATCAAGAGAACCTAGCGCAAAAATCAGGATCAGTTCTAGCGGAACCCATACCAGAAAACCTAGACATGATGTTCCGTGTATATCAAGCTAGAATAAAGGAAGGACCTCAAGTAGCTGAAATGAGTAAGAACTACCCTCGAGCAGACTTAGAAATAGAGAGGACTAAACTTTGCATGAAGATGGTAGAATTAGCACAAGCTTTGTTCGAAGCCTCTAGATATCTTAATTGTAATAACATGGCAAAACCTGAACTACACTTTTAAGGTCTAATGGAGAGGCTAGAATACTTGATAGAAAGCAAAGAGAAAAAGGATCAGCATAGGAATCTTAGTGTCCCAGAGACACAGGAAAGGAATGCACCATCCCTATCTCAAGTGCCAAACACAGAAGGGGAAGACAACCTGTCTTCTATACATAGATGTTCACATGAATTTTTGAGAGAAATCCAAGAAGAGAAATGGAGAAAAGAACAAGGAACCCATCCTCCTATTCAAGAAATAAACGACTTGCAGGAACAATTTCCCCAAGACATTCCATCTATTTACGACAATGTAGAGGAAGAACAACTGAGTGAACACACTGGATTTGAATCTAATTCTTTACAAGAATTACCTCAGTTCACAGGACCTTGGGAAGACAAGTCTATTAGCATGAGAGCACCCACGATAATAGTGAGGAATGAAGAATCAGTAATCCCAAGAAACACGGAAGTGATCAAGAACACTAAAGTACAGTGTAATCGCACTCTAGAAGAGTTGTTAAAGGTAAAACTAGAACTGTGGAAACATGTAGCAAATCAATTCCCTGAGCTTGCTACAACTTCCTCTCAGTTAGGAACACACAAGAAGGTACCAGAGATACCCGTAGAAAGGATAGGAGATGTAAGCGAAGGAGAGGAAGGTAACACGTATCTTCCAATAACCCATCAGGGCTACACCACGAAAGCCATCTTAGACTGAGGAGCCGGAGTAGCCATTGCTACCACTGCTTTATGGAAACGTTGGGGTAAGCCAGCATTAAGACCTACCAGGATGAAGCTACAAATGGCTGACGGACACATAGAAAAACCATTAGGCTTACTAGAAGGCATATCTCTCACCACTTGTGGTGTGGAGTTTGAGCATACCTTTGCCATTTGTGATTTTAGTAAAAATCATGCTTATGAGATGATATTGGGACGACCATTCATGCGTCAGTTGCAAATTGTACAAGATTGGGGAACTAATTCTTTGTACTTGCAACATTTAGGAGTGACTATTAAAGTCAATCTTAAAGACTATTCCCATAGGGATGTACCCCCAATACAATGGAACACCATCCATAAGACACAGGAAAAAACGGAATCGGTACACTCTTTAGAAACAGAGCCCTCATGGTTGCACGAGGACACTCATTTATGGATGTGTAAAGTTGCAAAACAAGAGGAAGAACGGTTAGAAGCTAGGACCTTAGGTGCAGAACAACACCACGAACCCTTCAAGACCCAGCATACGCACCTATAGTGTTTCCAGATGAAGAATTTGAACCCCATGGTTGGGTAGAAATCCTAGCAACCATGGATGTAGCCATCAATGAAGAACAATGGACACCCCACTGTGACGAGGATGGCTATGACATATCAGTTTTTACGATAGAGCCAATCATGTGTGATGCAATTTTGGAAGAATGTGAACTTAGCACTGATGCATTTGAGGATGCGAGTGATTTCGATTTAGAATCAATTATTATGGACCCTCCATTTGCATCAGAGGAAGAATATTTTTACGAAGTACAAACTCATCCTCAGAGACACGAAGAAATCATGAATGAGGTGAGGATAGCTACACAAGTGACCACTAAAAGTGAAGGGAAGAAAAGAAAGAAGAAAGAAACCATGTCAGAAGAAGAAGAATCCTTGTTTGAAGTTCCCGAGAACTTCAAGAAATATGAAATAGAAGATAGACGAATCATGGTACGAATGCCTAACAGAAAAGCTGACATTGGAGAAGTATATGATAATCGAGAGAAAACCAAGAAAATCATAGTAGCCATAGAATGAGAAGAAGAAAAGTGTACATACATTGGGCATGATTTGACGAAGGAAGAAGAAGAAGAGTTAGTTGCCCTATTGCGCGAATATAGAGATGTGTTCGCTTGGAGTTACAAAGACTTGAAAGGAGTAGATCCAGACATATGTTCTCATAGAATCCCTATGACTCCAGATGCAAAGCCGACGAAACAAAAACCATACACGTACAATGATAATTACGCTGCGAAGATTAAAGAGGAGATAGATCGTTTGATAGAAGCAAGATTTATTTACGAAATTGAGCATACCGAATGGGTATCCCCCATTGTGGTTGTGCCCAAGAAAAATGGAAAATTGTGTGTGTGTATTAACCTTAAAAAAGTTAATGCCGCCACGATTAGAGATAGTTATCCTCTTCCTATCACAGAACACTTATTGGAAAGAGTTGCGGGCAAGGAATTTTATAGCTTCCTTGATGGTTTCTCAGGCTATAATCAAGTAGCCATTGCTCCAGAAGATCAACACAAGACGGCTTTTGCCACTGAATGGGGCATATTTGCATTTTGTGTAATGCCATTTGGCTTAACAAATGCACCTGCTACTTTCCAGTGACTCATGTGTCATGTGTTCAAGGAATTCTTACGCAAGAATTTGGAAGTTTATGTTGATGACCTATGTGCACACTCAAATGTAAGACAGACACATATCCCAGAACTAAGACAAGTATTTGACAAATGTCGAGAATATCAGGTTTGTTTGAACCCAGAAAAATGTGTTTTCATGGTCAGACAAGGCAAAATTTTAGGATACATTGTGTCAAAGAATGGAATCTCTACGGACGAAGAAAAGGTGAAAGTAATTGCAGAATTACCTAGACCAACTAACATAAAAGAAGTACAGGCATTTATGGGCCATTGCGGTTATTATAGATGATTCATACACATGTATGCAATCATAGCCAAGCCTTTGTACTCTCTTTTGACCCATTTTGAATGGATAGAGGAGTGTGAGAATTCATTCAATGAACTTAAACGACGTTTGTGCTCAGCACCTATATTAACAACCCCGGATTGGAGTAAGCCATTCCATGTACATGTGGATGCATCCAATTATGCCATAGGATGTGTGTTAGCACAACCCACGAATGAAGGTAATATAGATCTCCCCATAGCGTATGCGAGCAGACAGTTGAACGCAGCAGAAAGAAATTACACCACGACGGAACGAGAAGGATTAGGAATGATCTACGCAGAAAAGAAATTCAGGCATTACTTGTTGGCAAACAAGTTCAAGTTCTTTACAGATCATCAAGCACTATTGTACTTAGTCAATAAGCCATGTAATACGGGAAGGCTAATACGTTGGTTTCTATTACTCATGGAGTACGATTTTGAAGTAGTAGTCAGGAAAGGAAAGACACATCTTAGAGCTGACCACCTTTCAAGATTAACCATAGGAGAAGCTCCTCAAGGAATAGTGGATGAATTACACGATGCATACTTGTTTAACCTTGAGATAGCACCAGAATGGGCTAAGCCTATTGTTCCTATTCTCACATATGGACCCAAGAATCCTAGGATAAGGATCAAAGAAGGAGAGATTACCAAGTCTCAAAGATATCAAATAATAGCAGGAAGTATATAATTACAGGATAATCAAAAGATTCTTGCTTGTTGTGTAGATGAATCAGAACATGCGAATTGGTTGCAATTAGCACATGTAGGTGCCTTAAAGCAACATCACTCAAAACATCGAACATTGCAGACTCTGCATAGACTAGGAGTATATTGGCCTACGATGGAAGCAGATGTCTACAAATTGTGTAAAGAGTGCCCTGTTTGTTGTGAAAGACCACCAGTAGAGCATGCTACATTATATCATGTGTCTCTCACGCCAGACTGAAGTGAACCTTTAGTGACGTACTTGAGGACGAACACATTCCCTCAAGGAATGACTTTAGCACAGCAACACAATCTAAAGCAGGAAGCTCAAGACTATTCACTTATTGGTGAAAATTTGTACAAACGAGGACGAGACGGATACCTAAGACAGTGTGTTCATGAAAGCGATTATCTGAGCATACTAGAGACTTCACACCAAGGTGTTGCAGGAGGTCATTTTGGACCAGATAGGATAATCAAAGCCATCCTCTTTGCAGGATTATGGTGGCCCACTCTTCACATGGATGCACATACCTATGTCAAGAGATGTGATGTGTGCCAAAGAACTCAGTTTCCTACTCACAGAGATGAAATGCCATTGAAACCCATGATGGGTGGACGTGCATTTTCTAAGTGGGGTATAGACTTTGTAGGACCCATTAACCCCCCTGCAAAAGGTACACATGCGGAATACATTATCATTGCCACAGATTATCTTACCAAATGGGTAGAGGCAAAAGCCACAAAAAAGAATGATGCACACACGACTGCAAAATTCTTATTTGAAAATGTCTTTACAAGATATGGATTGCCTATAGAGTTAGTGAGCGATCGAAAAACTCACTTTCTAAACCAAGTCATTGAATATTTGTTACAGGATTTTATGGTGTTTCACAAGAAATCTGCACCATATCATCCTCAGGCCAACGGTCAGGCTGAAAGCACTAACAAGATTCTATGTAATGTACTGACGAAACTCGTGAACAACAAACGTTCAGATTGGGACAAACAGTTACACAATGCTGTTTGGGCATATCGAGTGGCCCAAGACCGTACTCAATGCAACTCCCTTTCAGATGGTTTTTGGTCAGAATGTTGTGCTTCCTTTGGACTTCTTGATACCGACCCTTAAGGTTGCACAAGAACATCAGTGGACCGGCCATGAATTATCAGCGAGAATAATGGACTTGGAACGATTAGGAGAAACCAGGCTGAAAGCAGCAGCAGGAAGATATGCGGCAAAGAAGTGATAGAAAGCATATTTTGATGCACATGTGAAAGATAAAGGCTTAAAAGAAGGAGATTTAGTCCTAGTATATACGCTGAAACAGCACGCACGGAAGTTAGAAAAGCGAGGTTATGGACCTATGATCATTAACAGACTCTCAACAAGTGGAGCAGTACAATTAGCCACCTTAGAAGGAGACATAATGCCTAATTACATTAGTGGCTGTAGAGTCAAGTTATATCAGGAACCTCTTACCGAGGATATGCTGAGACGACTCACGTTGGCGAAGAAGCGTAAGGAGGAAGAAAATAGAATACGCACAGAAGCTCATGTAGAAGCTATAGAACGCATTAAGCGCATGAAGTTAAGAAGACAAGGACTAGGGAGAGAACATTATAACCATCTGGAAACAACACCCAGATACCCCATGGCCATGTGTCAAGCAAAGTCAAGTACTCATCCTAGCATAGTGGACAGGAGACCATTCATTACAGTCAGGCTAGAGCACGGCAACCGTTGCCAAGAGCTCAGGGCTTTAATTGATTCAGGTGTTGCGACTAGTGCGATTAGATGGTCCCACTATAAGGATTCAGGAATAGAAATGCGGCCAATTGAGGCATACCTCTGTGAAATGTTAAATGTTTAATGTGTTAAATGTATCTCTTAGATTGTAACGTCTCTGACTATCCGAAAGTCGTTACCAGACCAACGTGGGTTCTTGGGAGTGGTAGGGGTCTATTAGACAGAGGCCCTGTACTTATTTCCCAAATCTTCGTCACAACAACAAAAGCACTAATACGCGTCTTAGCTCAGTTACTAACATCAATTGGACAATACTCGATTTCTGTGTCTTGGGTGCCGAACTTCTTCAGACTGACCTGCGATTGAAACAGAGAAGTAGTCCGATCTACAGACTCAACAGTATGTAGTAAATCAACCAAAGATAACACTATAGCCGACAGATTCATTCGTCACAACACTTTACAGTGATCTTCAGATAAAAGGTTCACGTTACCCGAGGGTACTAGTTCTTCCTCGTATTCGGAGTTAACAGATAATAACACCGAATGCAATGAATCAGGTAGAACAAACAGGATACACTACAACAACGCTTCAAGTCGCCTATTCAAACTCACACCGTAATATCGCTACTCAGAGTGACTCAGAGTACTTAAACAACTGAAGAACACACAACAACGCAACACGACGACAGTAATCAGACACACAATCCGTTACTCAAACACTCGTTACGGTGAACTACAGTATGAGCAGACGATGCAGAACATACTCAACACCAGCAGTACTCAAGACTTCACGACAGTGTTAAACAATGCTCTCACACATATTCAGACGACCAGTCTGGCAATTCCAGAAAAAAAAACGTCTCTCTTGACCATTCTCTTTACATTGCTTTATATAGATTTTACAAGATGCGCGTACCAACTTTTCGCGCGTATTTCAAAAAACTCCGTTACGTCTGGCATCCGTTACATCTGTCCCACTCCGGCGGCCACTAACATTGGCACACACGGTGGACTCGAACCCGCAAGCTTTTTACTGTTCGGCTACTAATCCTTCTAAGTACATGTTACGGGCTAGCCTAAAAGTTCGGGTAATTTTCTTCTTAAGTGTTTCTAACATCTGTACTAAGATACTAGGCTCTACTAATTGGGCATCGGTTCTAGCCGAGCTTAACGCTATTGCTTCGGTTAATAAAATCTCGGCTTGTGTTTGCAAAAAGGCCTCCTGTAAATAAAAATCGTTGGACAGGGCAGCATCTCGTGCAATCTTTAGATCTTCTAACTGTTTTTGCATGTTGAGCAATCGTTCTTTTTTATTTGCGCACTGGTTCTCTCTTTGTTCGATTTCCTGATTCCAATACTGGATTGTCCTTGAGTAGGCATCACGTTCTCTTTTGATATCTTTGATTAATTCCTGTGTTTGAGCCTCTTGTGCTAGCTTTCTTCGTAATATGTCATTGACTTGGTCAAAATCTATCTTGAATCTCTGTATTCTTCAATACTCTTCATTGCTAAATCGTGTTGCTCTTGTCCTTGTTTGACCACTTCATCCAGCTACTGTCTTGTCTCTTCTAACAAATTGCCGAGTGCAATCCTTGCATCCTCCTTGTCTTGTATCTCTATCTTCATTTGCTGGATTGCAGTCTGTGCTTCGGTTAGTAATCTGTCCTTTGCGGCCAGTTGTTCCAGCGCTATGTCTTTTTGTTGGATTAACAGTTGTTGTTCTACCAACTGAGCCTGGAACTGGGAGACCTGCGCCTGGAGCTGGTGGTTTTCGGCCCTGATGGCGTCAACCTCCTCCTGGAGTGGTGTGATATCTGCTTCCAGTAAATCTACTTTGTGTTGCAGGTCATGTCGAATAGTGTCTGTGACTTCGCGAATTTGGACAGGGAGCTGCTGGGAGAGATTAATGAGCAATTGCCCCATTGAAGCAAGCTCAGAGAATACCGATATTGAGGGGAGGAGAAGAGGGTGCCGTGGTGGTGAAGAGGATGAGGTGTGAATATGTTGGGAGGTCGGTGGATTGTATTACCTTTTGTTGTGTTGTTTCAGCGTTGTCTACGGCGGATAGTAGTAGCGATAGATTGTATTACCTTTTGTTGTGAGTGATAGTAGTAGCGACAGATTGTATTACCTTTTGTTGTGTTGTTTCAGCGTTGTCTACGGCGGATTTTACGGCTTTGAGCAGTCTGTCAAAAGCTTCATGTTCCTCAGTTTGCTGTTCGTGCTCGGTATGTTGCTGAGAGACTTCTTCGGTCGAGATGGGTTCTGTTTCTGTTTGTCGTTCTTGTTCCTGGTGCTCGGATGATGTGGATTGCGTTGTCGAGTCGTGTTGTATGGACGTGGCAGTGTCGTGGAAAGTTTCATCTTCGGCTTCCTTGTCTTGTCCGGCGGATTTCTGTACATCACTTTCAGAGGAGCTGATTCTAATGCGTTTTTGGCGGAAAAGCTGTTGGATCTCCTCTTCATCTTCTTCTTCGTTGTCTGCTAAGGGTTGGACAGATTCTTCGTGTCGTAGGATGGGGCCTCTGGATGGTGGTTCAGCTGCTAGAATGGTCGGAAAGAGAAAGGAAAGGATGTGGGGTAATCGAGACCGAGGGGTAGTTCCTTTATTAACCTGTTTCACTATGGCTACACATTCTTTATGGATCCGGTGAAAGAAATAGGAGACGAAGTTAACGAGTTCTCGGGAAGCTAGGCCGATGGCGGAGTAGAAAGGGCAGGATATGCCATAGGTGCGTTTCTGGAGGTTCAAGATGGCGACTAAGAACTGGAGTGCAGTTCTTTCGGGTTCACGGCGGCAGAGGATGGCGTACTCGTTCGATGAATAGCGGGGGAAGAGTTCTATCATGCGGGCTACGGGGATGCTTGGGCCATTCTCGCGGCCTTGTGTAGTGAGGCGGAAGGATTCGGCAAAGGCTTGGAAGGTTACTACGGTTCGAAATGGCAGGGAGAGGAAGATCCATTTTCGCTCAGTGATGGGGGATTGGGCGATGGAAGGTATGATCTGCGCGAAAAAGGGATGGGCTTCCACTGAGTGCCAAGGCAGCTCAGCGAAGTTGGCCAACCCACGGGTGCGCAGGTATTCTCCTACCTCGGTAGGGATACCATCACGGAAGGCTGCATAATTCGCCAGTGCTTCCATGCCGCACACGAAAACAGAACACAGAACACGGATACACAGAGCACAGTGGGCGCACAGATTACAAACACAAAAACACAATAGCGATTTTTGGTGCAACAGAAGAGATTAAGTAGAGACATTACGGTGGGGGGGTAGGAAGTGATGGTTATCATTGTGCGGTGTTGGAATGATACTGCTTTCAATTTGACGTGCATGCTCGAGTAACTGGTGAGGAGGGCGGCTTATGTCATAAAGATTTTCGTGCTTTTAAAAACGTGGCTATTTACAAAAAGAAAAGGAAAGAACAAAAGGAAAAGTAAAGTAAAACCAAAAAACGTGGTCCACCGCCGAATGTTTTAATGCGGGCTAGCAGCGTGTTGATACGGCCGCAGCTTCGAACCGTTGATTGCTTTTGGAAGTGGGTTTCCGGTCAACGTAGTCAACCGAAAAGTTGCTGGACCGATTTGCTCTGAGATCTTGTAAGGGCCGAACCACCGTAATTTGAATTTGCCTGCGGATCTATTTGACTTTGCATTATAGAAAAGTACAAGCTGTCCGACCAAAAAAACTGGAGTCTTCAAGTGTCGATCGTGCATCCTAGCCTGTCTTAGTTGGACTTCGTGCATGGTTAAAAAACTGAGCCATCGGTGCTCATCTAACTCTCTGAGTGTGTCCAACCGAAATGACAGTGAGTCTTTCGGTAGCAGTTTCTTGGTAATGGCTACACGCAGACTTGGTATAACTACTTCCATTGGTGCTATTGCTTCTAAGCCATAAGCTAGTTTGAAAGGTGTCAATCCTGTTGTTACCTTGTAGGTAGTCCGGTATGCCCATAACACTGCATGTAGCAGTTGATCCCATCTTTCCGGTGCTTCCATGATCAATTTTCGAAGCATATTCAGCAGAGATTTGTTTGTGCTTTCGGCCAAACCATTAGCACGAGGATAATAAGGAGAACTAAATTTATGTGTGACCTAGAACGACTGTGTAAGTGCCTTCATTAAATTGTTTACAAAATGAGTACCTTGATATGAGACAAGTTCCAGTGGTAAACCAAAACGTGGAAAGACATCGGTTAGCAGACATTTTGCTACCGCAACTGCTGTAGCAGACCGTAAAGCCCAAGCTTCTGCCCATCTGGTTGCATAGTCTGTACAGGTCAGTATGTAACGGTTGTTACTGAAGACTACTGGAGGTGTAATCGGACCGATGAAATCTAGACCCACTTCTGAAAAGGTTCCAATGGTAAGATGGGTTGCAGAGGAAAAAGGTGACGTTGCAAGGGCTGTCCAGATCTTTGACAAGTATCACATTGTTTGACAAACTGTGATATATCTCTGTACATAGTTGGCCACCAGAGACCACTCTGCAGAATTTTCCGGTGAGTTAAGTCTGCTGCAAAATGGCCACCGGAAGGAATCGAGTGAGCCAAAGTAATAACTGAGTTAGCTTCATGTGGTGGAATACAGCAAAGTAGGATTCCGGTATGATCTACATAATATAGTTCTCCAACAATTAACCGAAATCGGCGGTTAAAGACTGCAAGTTTCTTGCGTACTGCCGTAGAAGTCTGAGATGGAAGACAACCTTCGATGAGAAAATTCAGGATCTGATCATAATATGTAGATGGTGTATGTGGGTCTGTAATCTCATCATTCATTAGTTCAGAGCTATAGATCGCTGGAGTTGTGTCATCTATACCTACCGGAGCTTCACCGGAATCTAAGCGGGATAAGAAATATGCTAAGGCATGTGAACTGCCTGGCCGGTGAATGACTTCATAGTCGAATTCCTGCAAGAGTAAGACCCATCGCGCTAATCGACCACCTAGATGTTGTTGCCGAACCAGATAGACAAGTGCAGCATGATCTATGTGAAATGTGAATTTTCGGCCCAGCAAGTAATGTCTGTATTTCTTGACAGATTATTCTAGCCCTAGACATTCTCTTTCTGTTACAGAGTAATTCTTCTCAGCAGGGGCTAATCTTCGACTTGCATAATACACTAGTCTGAACCACTTATCAATTTGTTGCATCAACACACTTCCTATTGCTATATCTGAAGCATCAACAAATACATGAAATGGGTGATCCCAGTTCGGCGGCTGTAAGATAGGAACTTGTGTTAATAGACTCTTTAAACGATCAAATGCTATCTGGCATTCCTGGGTCCATTCAAATTATCGAGGAGTCTTGGTGATTAGCTTGTTCAGTGGTATTGCCAAATGAGCAAGCCACCGTAAGTGTCTTCCATGCCATCGTACTTGGCCCATAAAGCGCATCACTTCTTTTGGAGTAGCGGGCACCGGAGCTTCTAAAATTGCTGAAATCTTATCTGGATCTACTTGGATACCTTGTGCAGATACAACGTGGCCAAGTAACTTGCCACACGAAACCGCAAACACCGATTTGTTTGGATTCAAACAAAGTCTATACTCTCTGCATTTCTGAAAGCAGCACCGTAAATGGAACAGGTGTGCTATCATCTTACCGAAAACTGAGAAATCATCAAGGTAAACTTGCATAAAAGAGGTGAGGTAAGGAGAAAATATTTCCTGCATACATCTTTGAAATGTGCTTGGTGCATTTCTCAATCCAAACCACATTACAGTACAAGCAAATACACCCCAGTTGGTAATGAATGCAGTTTTCGGTATATCCTGTTCAGCCATTCTAACTTGATTATAGCCACTGTATCCATCTAGGAATGAATATATCTCGTGGCTTGCTACTCTATCCAACATAGTATCTAAAAAGGGGATTGGAAAGGGATCTGATATGGTTGCTGCGTTTAATTTTCGGTAATCTACACAGATTCGCAGTTGCTTGTTTTTCTTTGGCACAATCACAATCGGAGAGATCCATTCAGCATGCTCTACTGGCATGATGAATCCGACTTTTAATAACCTGTCAAGTTCTGCCTTTACCTGAGATGCATAATGGGGATTCATCCGGTAGCTGGGTTGCTTTATCGGTCTTGCTTTTGGCTTCAGCATGACCCTGTGCTGGTAGATGCGGGGGTCCAATCCTTTCATGTCCTTGTAGTCCCATGCAAACACATCGAAAAATTCGCGGAGTAGTTGGATTAGATCAGCTTCAAATAATTCCGGTAAGTTTTGCTTTATCTTTACAGGACGCGGGTGATCTTCATCTCCTAAATTGTAAGTGATCAGCTGATCTTCGGGGACATAGAACTATTGAGGTTTCTCTGTGTCGTCTGTTGGTTTAAGAAGTTGCTGCAGTTCATCATCATGTGTCGAAACAGTATCTTCCTTCTTAGCCTCTTCTGTGATGGGTATTACTGTACAGACTGAAGCGTTCCAATTATCTACAACGGGCTGTAGATCAACAGTCCCTAAGGAAATTAAGTCAGCGTTACTCTTTAGAAACTCTTCTTCTTCATCATCTGACAATCCATCTAGCATATGGATTGGTTCAACAAAATACGGTCTAGCGTGTAGCTCGC
This sequence comes from Ceratopteris richardii, assembly GCA_020310875.1. Classification (NCBI taxonomy): domain Eukaryota; kingdom Viridiplantae; phylum Streptophyta; class Polypodiopsida; order Polypodiales; family Pteridaceae; genus Ceratopteris; species Ceratopteris richardii. Next base: position 99,799,721 of record CM035434.1, read on the forward strand.
AAGGTTGTATAGCATCTAATTTTACCACATATCTACGATTGGCATCTTTAAACGTAAGCTCTTGTGCAGACCAGTCCTGTATTACCTTCGCATGCTTCAGCCAAGGTCGGCCGAAAAGAAGGTTGTAATCCAAAGTGGATTCCGGCAGATCTAGTATAACAAAGGTCATTTTAAAGGTCGTACCTTGTAAAGTGATGGGTACATTCCGCACAAGTCCTAAGGGATGGACTCTTGATTGATCTGCCATTCTGACAAAAAATTGAACTGGTTCGATTTCGGTCCATCCTAATGTAAGGGATTGAACTCACAACCTCTTGGTTAGGAATGTGATGGGCTAACCACTTGCCCCAAAAGCCATGGTTGAGGATTACTTCCTAATCCTCTCTCTTAGGGTGTAGTTCAACCATCTCCTACCAGGATTATGTTACACCTAACCTTTTGCATAATGCCGCAGTCGTAATGTTAACACCAAAGCCTCCATCAATTAGTACCTGCGTAATCTTATGATTCTTATACCATACTGTAATCAAGGGAACTGAATGATCCACCGTAGAATCAGTTTCCGGTTGAACTGCTGTTGTCGCTGGAATACAAGAAGGCACCGAACTGAACTATTGTTGGAACTGTTGTCGAATTCCAGGTACTAATGCCAGTAGTTGGCCCAGAGGCAGGGTGATAGATGCCTTATATAAGATTTCCCAGGCCTGTTGAGATTGGTTGACAGGCTCCACCGATGTTGAAGTTGATGCCTCTGCTGATGCGGAGGTGTCTACTGTTGGTAATGTGTCTGCTGCTGATGATGTTCCCGCTGCTGACTCCCATGGTTGTGTTCCTTCCTTTGTTAACGAGGGCTGGGTTACCGAAATAAGCTCTGGGAAGACTGGTGGTTCTGCTGTGGTCCATTGACTAGCCTTGTTGTACATTCTGTGTTGTTCACGTATCCCTGGTTCAAATATTTCTGCTGCCGGCTGCAGTTGTTTACCGGATCGGGTCTGGACTGTAGCAGCCTGTGTTTCCACCGGTGTGATTTGTACCATGTTGGCCATTGGATTTTGACGCTCCTTCTTCCTTTGATCATACTCAGCTGCATCCTTGTAAAATCTCCTAATATGTCCATACTCACCACAAAAATGGCAACGCGGTGGTGGTAAATTGGGATTTTCCGGTGGTGGGCCGTTCTGCCAGCGGTTTGTATTATAGTTGTTATTCCTTTGTCCTCTGTAATTTCGATATCCTTGCTGCTGGTTGTTTCTCATTTGCAAAGGCATATAGTGGTTGGCTGGCTGCCCTTGTTCCTGGATAATTGCATTGACAGTCGCTGTTCCCTGTACTCTAGCGTTGTATGCGCAGTTTTCGGTGGTGTGTCCGGCAATGTTGCAAATAGCGCAGAATGTCTGATTAAGTGCACAATTGGCACTAGTATGTCCTGAATTTTTGCATGTGATGCAGTATACTTGTCTGGTCATATCTTCGGCAACATTTTTGTTTGTTTTTAACCACTCCAGATCTTCTGTAAATCCGCCGACTTTGTTTTCCAGTTGCAGAGTCATTGCGATGACTGCATCGAGTGTCATAGCTCCGACACATCTTATGATCATAATCTGCTTAAGTTGTGGAGTCAAGCCATTGATGAACCACTGAGTGATAACGTCATCTGGTAAGTTAGCATGGGCCGGTGGTAGCTGCCTTAAGTGCGTTCTGAAGAGGGTAGCATACTCCTGTACGGTTTGATTTGCCTTCTGTCTGTTGTTCTGTAGATAGTCAAAAATTTTGGCTGGATTCTTTTTTAGCCTAAATCACTGCAGAAAAGCATCTCGTACTGCTTCATAGGTGCCGACGTGATTAATATCATATTCTGTAAGCCATCTAGCTGCTTCATTGACCAGTGTAGCTTGAAAGATAATAGCCTTATAGGCCTGATCCGGTGGATGGTTGAGAACTGCGTAGCTTATCTCGAAAGTGCGTACGTTAGCATCCGGATCATCTCTTGGTAATCCACCGAATTTCGTGTATGTCACACCTGTTGGAGGCGGCCTGGGTGGACATAACTGTTGTTGTTGTTGTTGTTGTTGTTGCCCGTTCATCGTGAGTGTATTATACCTTCCTTCTGTATCTCGGGGCTGAATATCTGAACTATCGAAATCTGTATCGTCGGATGGTGCACTTTTCGGTGCGATGATCTTGCTTAATATGCTTCGAATCTCTGTCTCGAACAGCTTTCCTTCCTTCTTGATGTCCAGTGTAGGGGAATTCACTTCAAAAAGTGGTGGCTAGGCTGAAGATTCACCAAAAAATTGTAAACCGTCGCCGGAATGTACCGAAATATCACCGGAATGTACCGAAATATCGCCAAAATAAGGTGTTTTTTCGCTTTCGCCGATTTCTTTGGCTAATGTGTTTCTAATCGTAAACAGATTCGAATCTTTATCCAAGATTGTTAAACTAACTTCCGACTGCGTTCTGGTAGATTCTGGAGTTACTATATCTCCGACAGATTGTGCCGAAATAGTACCGGAATGTACCAGAGGCGTAACAAGTTCCACCGGAATATGACCGGAATTAGTTCTAACGTTCTTAACTTTCTTGACAACTGGGTCAGACCTAGTTGTACTTCTACTTCCCCGAGTTGTCTTTAGTATATTAAGTACTCCAGACTGATGGTTCTTGGGGTACGTTTCACCGGATCGAGTAACCGGCATGTATCATCTTTTGTACTAATCGCGTAGTATTACTATCGAAACAGTTTGCAACAATCTGGTTCTGTTGCTACTTCCAATCGAACGATAATCTGGATGTTCGATTTTGACAGACGACTGGCAATCTTGATGCCACCTTCCCACAGACGGCGCCAAGTGTGAAATGTTAAATGTTTAATGTGTTAAACGTATCTCTTAGATTGTAACGTCTCTGACTATCCGAAAGTCGTTACCAGACCAACATAGGTTCTTGGGAGTGGTAGGGGTCTGTTAGACAAAGGCCTTGTACTTATTTCCCAAATCTTCGTCACAACAACAAAAGCACTAATACGCGTCTTAGCTCAGTTACTAACATCAATTGGACAATACTCGATTTCTATGTCCTGGGTGCCGAACTTCTTCAGACTGACCTGCTATTGAAACAGAGCAGTAGTCTGATCTACAGACTCAACAGTATGTAGTAAATCAACCAAAGATAACACTATGGCCGACAGATTCATTCGTCACAACACTTTACAGTGATCTTCAGATAAAAGGTTCACGTTACCCGAGGGTACTAGTTCTTCCTCGTATTCGGAGTTAACAGATAATAACACCGAATGCAATGAATCAGGTAGAACAAACAGGATACACTACAACAACGCTTCAAGTCACCTATTCAAACTCACACCGTAATATCGCTACTCAGACTGACTCAGAGTACTTAAACAATTGAAGAACACACAACAACGCAACACGACGACAGTAATCAGACACACAATCCGTTACTCAAACACTCGTTACGGTGAACTACAGTATGAGCAGACGATGCAGAACGTACTCAACACCAACAGTACTCAAGACTTCACGACAGTGTTAAACAATGCTCTCACACATATTCAGACGACCAGTCTGGCAATTCCAGAAAAAAAAACATCTCTCTTGACCATTCTCTTTACATTGCTTTATATAGATTTTACAAGATGCGCGTACCAACTTTTCGCACGTATTTCAAAAAACTCCGTTACGTCTGGCATCCGTTACATCTGTCCCACTCAGACGGCCACTAACACCTCATAGGGCTAGGAGGCATGGAAACCCCTTGCATGGGTGAGGTGGACCTTCCTATCCTCATACACGATGTGACTATGACCACAAAGCTACTAGTGTGCCATGATGACGATCTGATAGAACCCCTAATCCTTGGCCAAGATTGGCTATACGATCACTCAGTGGACCTAAATCTTAGACAAGGCTCCTTGCAGATTGGAACCTTAGATCAGAAGCGAGTGATACCGCTTGACTTCCCTAATGGCATTCGGACTGAGGTTTGTAGCTCTAGACCCTATGAAATGCATGTGACGGAAGACCGGAAGATCTTTGGTCAGATCAGTCACGTTACGTCTACACCAACCCATGCGGGCTTGGCGATGGACAATTGTCAATCTAAAGGTCGTAAGGAGATTTTCCCTTGGGCTTCCTGCAAACTAGAAGGGGTAACCACCCAACAGATGGGTCAGGAGGGTTACATCAGCGGACAAATGGACACTATCACCTGCGGTGCCCATCCTTCCACACTTACTGCGGACTGGCCTAGATTAAAAGTACAAAATGGAGCACTTCCTAATGGGCAAGTTTCACAAGTGTTGGACCTCCCTTCTTTTCCAAAGCAGAGTGTCCATTTGACCTCTCAACCTCAACCACAAAAGAGTCAACCACGACGAAGGAACCCAGACCGACGACAACATCAGACGACACAAGGAAGAAAGCTTCAGTCTCAATATCATAAAGCAAGAGGCACAAGACAAATATGGGTGCCAAAAGGATAGAAACCACCAACAGATTTCAACAACGCAAACAATGACAAGAAGAAGTCAAGGCAGAAGCAGAGTCAATATTCAACACCTCCTCGACCTTCTTCTATGACTACAAACATTCGACAAATTTGGATCGCCAAGAAGTACCTTATGAACCGACCCACAACCACGCAGATTTGGGTATCCAAACAGTGTATTATAGCTCAACCCTCAAGCCTTGTAATATACACCCCTCAGAAATCTCTTCAACCCTCAATACCACCACGTCCGATCTCAACTTTTGTCCCTCCGCAGCGACCTATCACCCGATCACAAACTCTTAGGAAGTGGATACCGAAACGTATCCAGAAGTCTTCTCCTAACCCTTTGTCTAACATAACTACCACCCCGACTAATCTACAACCTTGTAATAACTCATTCATGACTGAACCTTGTATAAATCCACACACTATAACCCAACATCACCTGTAATAACATCTCATCAAAGAACTGCATGCAATATCTGAAAACATATAGGTGTCTAGAGACCTTCACTAGTTCTGCAAGAAGCATTGCATCAATCACATCACAACACTTGGCTACACGGGTTACACATCGGCTATGGAAAGGGATTGCGGTCTCACCTTAATGGGATCATAATTAATTTCCATACTAATGTGTTAATCTTTTGTAGCAGATCTTTTCCATTAGCACGTCAATCATCATGCAAACTGAAGAAGGACCATCTGAAGCTGGAACCAGTATACCCAGGGCTACTATTAGTGATTTACTCGCTGAGCCCCATCCGACGGCTCCACCGCCAGAATTTCAAGGTTTCCCAGGACCGATGCCTATTGACGATCCTCCTAAAGGGTATACTGAGAAGATTCATCGTAATTCTAACTGGTTTCAAGGGCTAGCAGGACCCTTGGCGGATGCTGAGTTTATAATTGAGGCTAATTTGACTTTTGATGACCGTACCTGGGGCAAATATCAGTTTCTCTCAAGAGAGTTCAAAGGGCTACAGAACACACAAGACTTAACACATGTTTGGGCAAGAGCCGGCTTCACAGAGTATTTCAGTGACCCTTTGCCTAAACCTGACTTCTACAGATGCTATTACTTAATCACCACTTTGTTAGCTTCGGAGAACGAGGATCTGCCAGGCACCTTCATCCTGCCATCCTTAGTGAACGATCCACCATATAAAAGATTTTATCTTTCTAAAGATTTGATTCGAGCTTCCATCAAGATTCATGGAACCCACACGCCACAGAGCGAGAAAGGTTAGTTCCAGACCCTATGAAACGTGGGGATGTTACAAAGTGGGAATAAATTTCGGCGATCACACCTGAGCTTTCAAAACCACTGCAGATATGTATGCAGCATTTTGCTTTCCCAGCTCAGGACAGATTCACAATGCCTCACAAACGAATATGGTTTGGTTTGTATTTATCTTGTATTGGACCCCAGATAGTTGATCTAGCTAGCTGGATCATTGATCAGATGTATTTAGCACAACATAGATGGGAAAGAAAGAAAGTCATCAATGGATGCTGCGCGCTGACTAGAATTGTATATATGTGCTTAGCATATGACTTGCCAATCGAACGTGCATTGACAAGTGAGGAGCTGAAAGCATTTAAAGGAACCAAAAAGAAAGCTAGGAAGGCTAGCAAAGGAAGAGCAAGAAAGCGAATGAGAGGAGCTATCCCCTGCCTTCAGGTGCCAGAATCACCCTCACCACAACCCTCTCCTGAACAGTCTCCTACTGAACCCCTGTACAACCCATTCGCATAAGGTTATCAAGACCAGTTACAACGGAGGGCACTACCAGCATAGTCACTACTCAAGCAGCCACAGTCCCAGGACCTACCACCACTACAGCAGAAGTTCCCACCACTATTGGTGCGGAAGCTTTCTCTTTTCCGATACCCCATTTAGAAGCAGAACAAGGAGACACCACATTTGATTTTGAGATGCAGGATGTATTTTCAAATGAATTTCAGTTTTCAGAATGCCAGATCTTCTCTCAGGAATATGAAAGGCCCAGCTACCCTACCACACCGCGAGATCAACCACAAGGACAAGTAGTGTCTAGATCCGAGGAAGAAAGAACGGAAACCGACGAAGATGAAGGCAATGATGAAGCCAGCCAGGGCACTCACGAATCCCAAGAGCATGGAGAAACAGATGAACAAGGACAACAAACCGACACCCAAGGTGACACGAGCACACACGAAGAAGAAACCTTCGAAGCAGCAGCTTATACACTGGCCATCAAAAAGTTATACCGTACTATGGAAAAGGTTTGGGCGCGTAAGAAGTTGACTGACGAAGAGAGCCAAACATTTATAGAACAGGAGCTTGTCTCGGGCGGGTTCGAAGAAGTATATATCAGAGGTTTCAGAGAGCTTGTCAAATCAGTTGGACCCATTGAAGCCTTAAGATATTTGCAGAGAAAACCGCTACCGTAGTATGATCCTCGCAGAATCCGCCTACTAACCAAACCAGGTGAATACATTCGAGTACCCACCGGTGGTCAGTCTTCAGAACAGGCCAGGGAAGCACGTCTCATCCCTGAAAGCTCATTGGCAGAGGACACCATTATCGTCGACTCCCCACCCCGTACTACCACTGTACATACCACCACAGTCGTCAAAGTACCGACCACCCCAATCGCTCCTCCATCACCTCCCATCCATCCAGTCTCCCCCATACACCCTCCTTCTCCCAGAACAACATCCTCCTTCTCCGACGAAGTAGCAGAAGTCGTCCTTACTCCCATTCAGCCCACAATTCCCGCACCCACTCAACCTAGTCTACCTCCTAGCACACCCACCTTTCTATCCAACCCATTTCTCCATCCATCTTTTCCATCCTTCCCCACACCTTCAAGACCCCTTTTTCCATTCCCACCTCCATTAACCTTCTCCCCAGTCTCACCTCCCCGACCCACCATAACTCCCCAAGCTGTCCAAGACAACCCCTCTGTAAATTACTCCTCAACCTTTGTAAATCCTGTATTTACTCCCACACACTTACCCACGATCACACCACTATTCACAGTCACCGCACTCGACACCACATCCAGCGATATGGATATATCACCCCCCACTGCACCTCCACTCACTTCATTTGTGGCACCACAATATTTAAGCACACCACAATTTTCCACAATCACCACAGCATCCACTTTCCCACCCCCATTCCCCGTTGCCTTTGCATCTACACCCACTGCATCTTCACTTAGCACACCATTAATATTATCACCCACCATAGACACAGCATTTTGATAGATGTTCACGTGTATGACGCAAGCAAGAGATGAGTTCACATCTCTTGGAAATAATTATCAGCAGCTGCAGAGGACAACCAACAACTTACAGTCGCAGCTTAATTCATTGTCAATTGAGAATGCCTCATTGAATACTCGATACCAAGAATTACACGAGGCATACCACAAACTGGAAGTAGAAAGTGAAGAGAAAGCCAAAGAGGCCACTACTGATCTTGACAATTTGTTAAGGGCCCAGACAGTTCGCAATGCGACGCTTACACGGAACATGGGCTCACTCAGAAGACACCTAGCAGCAGCAAAGGAAGAGAACCAGCGGCTACAAGAGCAGAACAGAGAAAATTTAGAAGCTGCTCTGGATCATCCAGACCAACCATTAAGTCCTAGCCGGTTCAAAGCAGTGCCCTCCGAATCAATGAAAATGTTGCTCGATGATCACATCAGATTGCTCGATGAATACGATTGAATGAACGAAGAATATCAGAAGCTAAAAGATGATCATAAGCTACTCCAGCTCAGAGCACCTGCAACACAAGGACTCCCAGCTCCTGCAGACCCATCTCCTGACATCCTAAAGGAACTCAACTCATTATGGGCCCAGGTATCTACTCTTGAATCACGGATAGCTATATATGAAGCACCACCAAGGCCAGATTCCCCACCAGAGCTCCCAACTGATGAAAAAACTGTAACTATTCCGGTGGAGGAAACCTTTGAAGAAGCCTATGAGCCACAACCCATCCCAGGCGGACGAGTCACGGCTGAAGGCCAGACAACTTACGAACTCCTACTCCCGCATGGATGAAGACAATTGAAGAGCTTGGAACCACCCACTCTGCACGAGTAGAGGTGCAGTTGCACGCAATGGCAATGATTGAGGAAAGAATTTTACAGTCACCCTACTTTGCTCATTTGGCCCCGCGCAGATACATATCAGGGCATGAGTTACAGTACAAACCGTATTTCATGTTAATGGCCGAATATCAGTTGGCCATAGAGAAAGAAACAAGCAAGAAACCATCTCACGCTACTCAATTTGAACCTGAGGATTTGCCACTGGATGCGCGGCAAGGCGAGATCTATCAACAAGATTGGCGTAAAGATCTTTTACAAGAATATCCTGAGATGATGAGTACTTGGGTTAAGGCACCTTTACATTTAAAATACAACCCATGTTGGGGACCAGTGCCACATTGCCGTTCCTGGAAGGCATTTGCGATTAAGATACAAAACAACAAGCAATGCCAGGATTGGCTAAATTACCCATACTTCAGGCCATCTACAGGACCACCCACAATTGGATACATGATGGCCATGATTCGCCACTGGATCCCTCGCTTGAAACACATGGACGATATAGCAGCGCACATGACTGTCAAAATCTTTGACATGATGCAAATGGTTTTTAAAGTCTTCAGACGCGTGAAGGCACCCCATGTAAACACCCCGGGCTTCGAGCATGGCAATCTAGATCTTGCATACGATATGAGTACAACGCCATCGCTACGGGTGTGTTATGTCTGGCATTGCAGAGTTAAATACCTACCGGCGTGCTACAAGCAGACCTTCGAAGAAATGTTCACAACCGGTTCCTAGGAATACCATTCGGAAGTGTTCATCAGCAGACCAACCCACCTATTGCAACTATTTGCCTGTGAACAGATGGTATATTCCACGCACTATCGACTCCCACCACCTGATGAACCGCAGCCAATTGATTGGGAGAAACTCGAGGCAGATTTGGCCCGAGGCATTCGGATATCAGAACACACCCTCGCTCACGAACTACTACAGAACTACATCCGACAGACTGCACAACAAGGTTTTGTCGAGGACGACAGAAGCGAGAGGGAGGGGGGTGTTGGCAGCAGCTAGAGGCATAGAAGACGCGGAAGCATGTAAAGACAGAGCAGGGAGCCAGCCGAATCAATTTTTCAAAGATTTATGTTTTATAAATATTCTTCAAAACCTCCAACATTGATTTTCATCACTATTGTAACATATGTAACATAAAAAAACCCTTTTTGTAATCCATAGCTCCATTTTGTGCAAGCTGAGGAGTCCTCGAGCTTGAGGAGCTTAGGTAGAATGAGCATACCGATTTTGGTTATTTTTAGACACTGTTTACCCTCTCAAATAGCGCATACGACCTATTTTTTAACTATGCCGGTCACTAGATGTGAAACCGGTCAAAACTAGTCTAGAATCTATAAAAAGAGCTATAGAGCTCATTTTTGGGGTTACTTAGTGTTAGCTTGTTTGAGTAGAGAAGAGCTTAGAGCTATTTTGAGCTTGTAAGAGTGTTCTTGAGCAATAGAGTTGATTTCTCACCTTCCATTGTGTCTTGCTTGTCTCTTCGTAGTGTGTGTGTATGTGTGTGTGCATCTCTACGCTTCTCACCTTCACTCTCACTTCATCTCACATTCACGATCTTCATATCACTCCTATCTCTTCCGCGGATTGACATTAAGGAGGTGGAGCTTCTTAACGTGGTTCTCACCATTGTGCTAGAGCAACACGCCCCTTACAACCACCACAGTATCGACCATATGTGTATCCACCTAGAGAGCCAGGCAGAGAGATGCCCAGATACAACCCCTATCCAACACCAGCAAGAGCACCGAGACCTTATGAACAAGCACCATATCCACCACCCCAACCAGTGTTAGGACCACAACTATCACAACCTCAACAAGTGGTACCTGTGAAGTATGCTCAGCCATAAGAAAATTTGGAAAGAGCCATAGTGCCAGTGTCGACGACGATCACTGTAGAATCAGCAAACCCTGGATATGAGCTAACCTCTGGAGATTATTATCCCTATGAAGCCAACGTGTTAGAATATGAATCAGCATATGATTCGCCTTACTCTGGATATGATGGTTATGATCAGGCTTATGGAACGGAGGTAGCAACTTTGATGTATGCTGCACCTAAAGCACAACCACCCATGAAACCAACCATTAGACCACCTGTGCCAAGAGGACCGTGTTATAGATGCGGAGGAGACCATTTTATTAGAGAGTGCCCTCGACCTTACAATCCACCATCACCTAGGACTTGGGAAGGATATTGCAATGATTGCGAAAAGGAACATCTTTTCAGGGACTGTCCTAAGAATCCAACCAAAGTCCAAGATACTACACCAATCAACGTAATTGAAGTAATAGAAGCATCTGGAAGTGATAAGGAATACACCGTGCCTTTAAAGGCCATCACGCAAGCTCAAATGAAAGAACAAAAAGGAAACCAGCCAGATCGGAAACAAGAAGACACTAGGAAGGAAAGTCTCAAAAACCGAATGATGGAAGATTCGAAGAACCCATGTGAGAACACCCAAAACATTAAAGTACAGAAATGGAAGGAAAGAAGAGAAAAACTCAATGACAAATGGATGAAAAACAAAAGTCAAGATAATAAGAAACAAACCGGAAGTATGAAAGAACAAGAAAAAGAGGAAATTCAAAAGGGAGTACCCATTCCACCTATTCAAGAAGTAGAGAAACTAGAATCCATTTTAGCTGACCCAAAATCTGACGATCTAGACATGTGGCTGAAGGCCTACCAAGCTAGAATTAAGACTGGACCGAATGTAGAGCAACATGGAAGACTTTACCCACAAGGGGAATTAGAACAAGAGAGGCTTGCAATATGTCGAAAGCTTATAGAGGTTGCACAAACTACTCTAGAAAAGACTATTCCAGCCCTACCAGAGACGAGAATACCAGATGAACAATATAAAGAACACGTCGGGGCCTTGGATAAAGAACTTAGAGGGAAGGATGACAAGCGCGAGCGAACTAGAACCCAGGATGAACCATTGTCAACCATACGGGACTTAGAGGCAGAATGGCCAAAGGAGTTATGGAATAGAATCCGAGAAGAACAATGGAAGAAAAATGGAGTATCGAAGCCTCCTTTTGAGGAAATAGACGTGGCAGTCTATCAACCAAACCCCAACCTAGAAGAAGTATATGAAGAAATATCAAGACTCGACAGAAATAGAGAAGAAACCCAGAGCATTTCAACATTGCCTAATTACATGGGAGAATACGAAAAGGAATCCATGATAATACGAGCACCCACAGTGCATGGAAAAGGAAAAGAAAACTCAAAAAGAGTTCACACAATCTAACGGAACTAAAGAAGACAAAAGTACAATGCAAACTGACCGTGGAAGAACTACTTCGAATTAAGCCACATTTATGGAAGCAAATAGCAAGCCAAATGGAATTAGGGCAAGAAAAGGAAGAGGAAGAAGTTAAGGGAAAAGAAAACACTTCTAAAATACAAATCCCAATTGATAAAGTGGGAGAGTTTAGTGAAGGAGACGAAGGTAATACATGTCTACATGTCACTTACAATGGGTACATGACCAAGGCTATCCTAGACGGGAGCCGGGGTAGGAATTGCCACCAAGGAGATTTGAGAGAAATGGGGAAAACTTACCTTACGACCCACACGCATGAAACTCCAATTAGCAGACGGTCATGTGGAGAAACCCTTAGGAATACTGGAAAAAGTCAAATTGACTACCTGTGGGGTTGAATTTGAACACACATTAGCCATTTGTAAATTCGAAAAGGCTAATAATTACGAGACGATATTAGGACGACCCTTTATGAGACAAATGCGGGTAGTACAAGATTGGGGAAGAGATTCATTGTACCTACAACATCAAGGAAATACCACTAAAATAAACTTGCCCACCTTTTCCTATAGAGATGTCCCTCCACTACAATGGAATCCCATACACAAGGAGGAAGATGACCTATCCATTCACAGTGCTTGATCAAGTGATCAATTATGGATGCACGAGGACGCTCAGTTATGGATGTGCAAAGAAGCCAAGAAAGAGGACAGTAAAGGACAAATGTGGCCTATCGGACATCCTAACTATAGACCTGTGGAGGACCCAAGGTACATACCTCAAATCTTTCCAGATGAGACCTTTGAACCGCGTGGATGGATGGAGATTCTAGCAACCTTAGACGTGTGCGTAAATGAGGACGTCTTGACAATGAACGAGTGCATAGACGAGGAAGGCTATGATGTAAATCTTTATATGGTTGTCCTTCAAGAAGTGGAAGAAGGGGAAATCTTGGAAAAAGAGTGGAAGGAGGAATATGAGAGTATCGAAATGGAACCTGAATTTGATTCAGAAGAGAGCTATCTAGACACCATTCGAACCAAAGTGAAACAGGAACCGACAAAGATCTTAGCAATAGAAGCCGCCCCCAGAGCACAAAAACAAGAAACCAACATGAGTAAGACAGAACCGGACCCAGATCTTTTTGAAGTTCCTAAACATTTCAAAAGATATGAAGTAGAAGAGAGAAAGGTAGCCATTCAAATGCCTAAACGAGAGGCTATAGACGGAGAAGCGTACGACAACAAAGAACAAACAAAAAAAATTATAGTAACAGTGGAAGACGGAGAAGAACGATGCACATACATAGGCAAAGGTGTATCAGTAGAGGAGGAAGAGGAACTAATACAACTAATCCAAGAATATCGAGACGTGTTCGCATGGACATATAAGGATCTCAAGGGCATGGAACCTTCGATTTGTTCTCATAGGATACCAATGACGGCAGATGCAAAACCATCAAAACAACGCCCATATACATATAACGAGGTTACGCTGCTAAAATTAAGGAAGAAATAGACAAACTATTAGCAGCAAGATTCATATACGAGATAGAACACACCGAGTGGGTATCGCCATTAGTAGTTGTGCCTAAGAAAAATGGAAAATTGAGGGTGTGCATTAACTTGAAAAAAGTCAATGCAGCCACCATACATGATAGCTACCTATTACCCATCATGGACCATCTATTGGAAAGAGTAGCAGGAAAGGAAGTCTATAGCTTCTTAGATGGATTCTCCGGATACAACCAAGTAGCTATTGCTACTGAGGATCAACATAAGACCGTGTTCGCGACCGAATGGGGAGTCTATGCTTTCAGGGTGATGCCTTTTGGACTCACTAATGCACCTGCTACTTTCCAACGATTGATGTGTCATGTTTTCAAGGAATTCCTAAAAAAGAGCACGGAAGTGTATGTAGATGACCTATGTACATAATCTAATCAAAGACGAGATCATATTCTCGAGTTGAGAAAAATATTTAATAAATGCCGCCAGTATCGAGTTTGTCTAAACCCAGAAAAGTGTGTCTTCATGGTGAGACAAGGAAAGATCCTAGGACACATAGTCTCCAGAAATGGAATATCCACGGATGAGGACAAGATTAAGGTCATCTTAGAGCTACCAAGACCTAAGAATGCGAAGGAAGTACAAGCATTTATGGGACATTGTGGATATTATCGTCGATTTATCCACATGTATGCCATAATCGCCAAACCCTTGTATGGCCTCCTAACTCAATTCACTTGGACAGAAGAGTGCGAGGAAGCATTCAATGAGTTAAAAAAGAGACTTAGCACTGCCCCAATTCTAAAAACGCCAAATTGGAACAAGCCTTTTCATATTCATGTTGATGCCTCGAATTATGCAATAGGATGTATCTTAGCCCAACCAGCTGATGAAGGAAAGCTAGATCATCCAATTGCCTATGCGAGTAGAAAACTGAATCAAGCTGAAAAGAATTATACCACTACCGAATGAGAAGGATTAGGAATGGTCTACGCAGTGAAGAAATTTAGACACTATCTTTTAGCCAACAAATTCAAGTTCTTCATAGACCATCAGGCTTTACTGTACTTAGTCAATAAACCTTGTAACACGGGAAGATTAGTAAGATGGTTCTTACTATTAATGGAGTTCGACTTTGAAGTGGTAGTAAAAAAAGGAAATACACATGTAAGAGCAGACCACCTTTCTAGGTTAACACACGGAGAACCACCAAGCAGAGTACCCGATGATCTGCCAGACACGTATTTGTTCAATCTGGAAGTTTGTCCAAAGTGGGCAGAGAAATTAATTCCTATACTCACCCATGGCCCACAACACTCAATCAATAAGGTTAGCAAAAAGGAAATTCTCCAATCGAGAAATTTGCACATTATTGCTGGAAGCGTGTACTATAAGGAACCCAATGGAGTTTTGCTAAGATGTGACGAGAAGGATGAACAAAAGAAGCTAATCGAACAAGCACATGTGAACAAATGGAGAACACATCAAGGGATTCATGGAACCATCCAAGAATTAAAAAAATTAGGAGTGTACTGGCCTGGCATACCCAAGGATGTCCATGATTATGTAAGTAATTGTGCAGAATGCTAGGAGACAATCCCAGAGGATCATATGACCATACCTTTCTCAACCATAGCACCCAATTGGAGCAAAACATTAGTGAAATTCCTAAAGACAAGAGAACATGAGGAAGGAGTTAGCTTGGCTAGAAAAGGATTCCTAGAGGAGATGAGCAAAGACATGTTCTCATAGGAAGAAACTTGTTTAGAAGAGGAAAAGACAACCAATTACGATTATGTGTTCATGAGGGAGAATATTTGCCCATATTAGAGACGGCACATGCCGGTGCAGCAGGAGGTCATTTTTTAACCAGAACAACAAAAATGATTCTCTTCGCAGGCTTGTGGTGGCCAACTTTACATATGGACACTGAAACATATGTGCGAAGTTGTGAAACATGCCAACGGGCTAAATACCCAATTCGGAGAGATGACATGCCATTAAGACCTATGGTGTGTGCGAGAGCATTCTCCACATGGGGTATTGACTTCATAGGGCCCATCAAGCCACCAGCCAAAGGATCACATGCTGAGTACATCATAGTAGCCACAAATTACTTGACCAAATGGGTAGAAGCAAAAGCTACGAGAAAGAACGATGCTCAAACCACTGCTAAGTTCCTTTTTGAGCATATATTCACCCATTTCGGGTTACCACTTGAGATTAAGAGTGACCGAGGAACTCATTTCCTTAACGAAGTGATATAATCCCTAATGAATGAACTTTTAGTGATCCACAAAAAATCAGCCCCATACCATCCCCAAGCCAATGGTCAAGCGGAAAGTTCCAACAAGGTATTATGTACAGTATTGACAAAGATTGTCAATAATGGGAGGTCTGATTGGGACAAACAATTGCATCATGCAATTTGGGCCTTCCGAGTAGCATACAAGACTGCCATTGGAAGCACCCCATTCAATTTAGTGTACTGACAGAACACAATTTTGCCAATTGATTTTTTAATCCCAACATTGAGAGTAGCCCAACAGTATGAATGGAACGGACATGAGTTATCCCAACAACTAGACCAAATCGAGAAGTTACATGAAACTAGGTTACAAGCGGTGGCAGGAATCTATGCAGCCAAGAGAAGACAAAAGGCATATTATGATGCACATATAAAAGACAAAGGACTTAAAGAGGGAGACTTAGTCTTGGTGTACACCTTAAAGCAACATGCCAAGAAGTTACGAAAACGCGGATATGGACCTCTGATCATCAATAGGATCTCTACTAGTGGAGCAGTTAATTTAGCCACTCTAGATGGAGACATTCTTCCTAACTACATAAGTGGATGCAGAGTTAAAAGGTTCATGGAGCCATTGACGGATCAAATGCTAGCACGCTTAGTAGGTGCTCAAAATAGGAAGAAAGAAGAAGAACGGATTAGAGAGGAGGCACGACAAGAAGCCCTAGAACGCATCAAGAAGAGGAAAGAGTGGATTAGGCAAAGAGATGAACAATATCTCCAAGGAGGGGAACCTATCCCTATGGCTAACTATCAAGTCCATACATGTGATGCAATTGGAGCTTACAGGTCACAACCTTACCTAAACCTAGGGATTGGAACGACAGAGTACAAATTGATAGATGCATTGATAGACTCAGGAGCAGGAGTTAGTTGCATACGTAATACGGTCATAAAAGACTTTCAACTGAGGATGACGCCCACAGAAGCTCAAATGGTAGGAATTGGAGGTCAAATCATAGAATGCATGGGAACCACTAACGTATCCCTCCACCTAGGAAATTCTTCCATGGAACAACGAATCTTAGTGTGCAGAGATGAGGATTTAATAGAAGATTTGATCCTAGGACAGGATTGGATCATTGAGAATGAAGTGGGCATCAACCTAGCTCAAGGCTATATTTCAGCCAAAATAGGGCTCAAGGAAATTTTTAGTTTATTAAGAGAGAAGCCTTCACTCCAACCAACAACCATCAAGAATGCGGAAGGATGCAAAAAAGAGCTACTGGAACCTGATTACAATCCTAATATCTCAAAAACCAATCTAGAAGAAGCAGAAAGTGCAAACCCTAAAATGTCCAAAGAAGAGGTGACATCACCTCATTCAGCTGAGGAATAGCCACATGCTAAGAAAACCAATCCTCATGGAGCTTCACACCCAGCCAAAGGATCACCAATGTGGAGGACGACATTCAAAAATTTACATCAAGGAAAGAACAAATTCAAATGGGTACACAAAGATCGAGCGAAGAAATCAGATAAATCATCACCAAATCATTGGGAGAATAAGACGAATAACAAGTCAACATCGCGACCATCTGACACAACACTACTCTTGCAAGTATGGATTCCTAAGTCTTTGATTGACGCTCAGAAAGCACGACAGCAAATATGGATCCCCAAGACGGTCAGGCAGGCCGCCAAGCAAGAAATAAGCAATCTAGAGGATACACTACTTGGAAACAGTCGAACGACAAAGCAAAGGTAGACTCATCCTAAAAACATGAAGAGCAACAATTCTATTGCTCAGCTACCCAAAGATACAAAAGGAACACACGAAGATCAACGGACCAGAGAGAAGACAAGGGATATCATGACAACAAAATGGATTTGGAAACCCAAGCAACTGCAAGGAGTGGACCATCGAGATGATAAAGATTCCAATTGCACTCATAGAATATCAAATGCACCTAAAGTATGCATGATAGGGCCACATTACAAGGCCAAGCATTGGGCACATGATGTACATGATAAAATTAGTGGTGCACACTCTCCAATTGAGATAAGATCATAGCTTCAACTTTCTTAGGAATGGACCTACTATGTACATAAATATATGCTTCGGCTACACTAATGATTGTTTTCTTTCAGGACAGAAATAAAAAGATGTGGTAAGATATCTCACCTATAGAACCATGGGAACGGAGTGATGGAATGACAACAAATCACTGCAATGCACTACACAACTTCTATACTTTTACTTGAAGCTAATGCGCTTTTCCTTACAAGTGCAGATGGCTTCTGAAGATTCTGAAGCAACGGTACAAGAGGAAGTACTGGAATTTCCACTCCAGAGTATCACCAAGGCAAAGGGACACTGGTTCAGGGACGATCAACCGGCTAGGGAGTATCTCTTCCTGGCAACGATAAAAATCATGGATACCGATCATCAATTTCCAATCATGTCCCAAGACTTCAGAGTGTTGCATGGACTCCCGTCTACAATAGACATAATGAAGAAAGCAGGCATACATAAATATTTTGAACTGCCAATCTATAAGCCCGACTTTCAAAGATGCACACAGGTCATGAATACATTACAGCCAGCTTTGCATGATCCCTTAGTGCCAAAGGCTAAAGTGATGGATAAAGTAGGTGAATGGGTCGTTATTCAATTCACACATGACTTGATTAAGGAAGCTTTTGGATGAGAAAAAGATGGAACTACAATAGTGAAAGAAGAGAGTCGAGGCGCAAAAACACGAACATTCCTGGATATCAATAGAATTGACATAGAAGAGGAAGTAAGGCTTATTCACCAGCACTTTTGCTTCCCAAATATGCATCGGTAGACGGCCCCTCAAAAGATTATTGTTCAATTGCTCTCACACACCATCAAGCAGATTGGCAATCAAATTAATCTGTCTCCTTACATCCAAGAAAGTTTATTAGAGGCAAAAAAGCAATTGAATAATAAGAAGTTCCTCAATGGCAGCGTGGCTCTGACTATATTGATTTACCATGCTTTAGGCATTAGAGAGCATCTGCAAGAAATGCCATCAGCAACGGCCATGGCCAAATATGTCAAAGTCGTGACGGTACCAAGAAAGAAAAGAGCGGTCCAACTTGTTGAAGAAGCAAAAACTAGCTCTCAACCCAGAATGAGAGGCACGAAGAGACTCAGGGAAGTCAAGCAAGTAGAAGAGGAAGTTCCAGCCACCAAAAGGACACACGTACTTCCAAAGACAACGATTGAAGAGCAAAGGCCAATTACAGAGGAAGACTTAAATAAGGCCCTGGAAGAAACGCACCAATATAGCGAAGGGCAAGTCAATTTACCCGTGCAAGGGCATCATTATCAGCAGGCCTACCATGAGATGCAGGTGAAAAAGAAACTCACAAAAGTAGACCGTTACAGAGAAATCGGGTTGGATAATTCAAGCTCATCTTTAGATATACAAGAGGAACCCGACACTTCATTATTGAATGTGGATATTCAAAGTGAATCAAAGGATGATGGACAATGGGTGGAATTAAATGCAGTAAATTACAATGAAGAAGAGGACATAAAAGTGGATAACAGCTCTACCCACCAAGAGCTGAACACCGAAGGCATATTCGCCAACAAAGAAGGAACGCATGTGATTAAACTTAATGAAAGTTCCACTCTTCAGATCCGGGAGGCAACACTTTCAAGGGAAGAGTCAATCAAAATACCAAAGACAGAGCGTCACGAAGCGACAGTAGAAGAAGAACCCTTCACCCCAATAAGGGTCGTGGCAGAACCCTTCCCCATGGATGTCACATTTCAAGGGAGTGCCACAAAATCTATTGATTTGAATAAAGAAGAAAACGAACCAAAAATACACCTACAAATTAGACAACCACACAACGAAACCATCCATGTGGAGCAGGGAAAAGATGTGCAAACCGGCGAAGCTCGGAGCATACCAAGGACATGGTTGAATGTCGACATCGCTCAATTCAAGCCTGTCGTACAAGACATGATTAGAACCGCACTGGACACACAACAATTAATGCTTGAGGCTGATGAAGATTATGATCAAGCGATGCAAGACAAGAATGAACTTCAACAAATTGGTAAGAATCTCTCGACTGAGTTAAAGACAGCAAAGGAATAGATCTTAAAGAAAGAAAATGAAGTTCAAGAAGTCAAAACGCAGTACAAAATTCTAGAGGCGGAGAATGCCAGATTGAAAGAACAACTTCAGGAATTCACAAAGAGATATGAAGCTAACGAGGCTGAGAAAGCACGAATGAACGCGAGGAGCAAAATACTGGAATCACAGATCAAGGTATACATGGAGGAAGCAAAAACCTAAGGAACCGAAACAAGGAGCTCATGACCGCCCTTCTCAGTGATCAGCCAATGGAAGTTCAAGAAAGACCAGAAAAAGATATCAAAGAATTGGAGGCAAAGATAGCTAAGTATGAAGATCAGCTAAAGAAGGAGCAACTCACCATTGCCGAATGGGAAAAGAGGTACATGGATGACACTGTAGCTCTCAAAACTAAATGGAAAAAAGCTGAGAATCGTTATCTCCTGCAATGTAAAGAAGACACAGATCATCTTGATATCGTTGCTAAAGAACTTCTTGAACACAAGGATACTATTGCACAGGCTACTGAAGAAATAAAGCAGAAAGATGAATTGATTAAACAGCTTCAAGAGCAATTAGCACAGCAAACAATTGAGGGAACACCAGTAGTTCCACAATCCGTTGCGGCTACTGAGGAGACTGAGGTACGTCCTCTCTCTCCCCCCTCACATCATTCACCGATAAGGGAGGAACAGGAGGTCCAATGTACATAGTAGCATTTTCCAATGGTTCAGCTGATGTAGTATCCAACTTCAAATTCTGATCTAATGGCATAGAAATTGGCTTACAATCAGCCATAACATACTTGTGTAGAATATTCAAGGCATCTTGTTTTTGTGACATCCATATACATGTTTCTGTATGTATAAACCCAATGCCCAAGAAATAACACAACACACCAAGATCTTTCATGTCAAATTCTTGCATAAGAAGATGCTTTACCTCTTTGATGCTTTCTTCTATATCACCACCTACAATCAAGTCATCAACATAAATAGCCACAATCATGATGCCATCATCACCCTTTCTTGCATATAGTGAATGATCTGCATCACACATAGAAAACCCAATGGTGGTTAAGTAATTAGCAATCCTTGCATGAGAAGAATTGGGAAACATTGAATTTGAAATTTTTTTCTAGAAAGTAGACCTAGAATTAGACCCAAAATTTGACACCGAGTAATAGATAGTGAGAGAATGCAACCAACAAAGTACTCATACAGAGCAACAAGAGTGACAAGAACAAGATGAGGAAGAAGAAGAGAAAGGAGACCCAACATATGTAAGAAAATAATAGCACAACGGAATAGACCTGTAGACAGAGTTGAGAGAAAAACGCAGACAAAGATAGACGTAGACTGAGAGATAGAGAACTCAAATTCTCAGATTGCCGATCATAATGCAGTTACAATGATGGTGTTGTTTACCCGTGCGCTCCCACTATGGAGCTTAGATGGAAATCTAGACAGACTCTAGATGAAGGGCTTACTAGTGCACAATGCTCTGTAAAGCTCAACTTGGGTCGTGCACGACAAGAAGTCCTACCATCTCGGCCCTACGGGCCGGGGGGATAGGCCCCCTAGACCCCGCAGAAGGGGACAAGCCCCCCTTTGCACTCCCCCCATTAAGGTTCTATGGGGAAACTGTGTGACACCACAGGGCCTTTATTTTCACCTTAAATGGCAACCTAATGACTTGGAAGTTTATGCCCTACCTAACCTAACGGCTAGGCTCACAAAGATCATCTACAACCATCAATGGTCACACATAGACCTCGTCTAACTTGGAAGTTAGGGTTCCACAAATATCCAGGCTCTCATAATGGCTTCTCCTCAGAATGGGGGCCTTACAACTTAGAGCACCATGGATCATTTGTGGTCACATGAGGGTGGAGTATTGAGCATATTTAACAACATATACATATGAACTCTGTAGACTACATGACACTATGGAAAGTGTTCAATATGAAGGAAGGCTTTCAGTGCATAACAACCATATGCTGACCGATTAGATCCTAGAAGATGAAGGGGTAGACCCATAGTTTATTGAATCATTACGAATCTTAACAAAGACTTGTGGGATTGTCGATGCAATTGATCACATGTTACAGAGGCGCTAGGTTCAATACTATGAGAGATGCATCCATGAAAGGAAAAGGACCGGCAAGACTATCCAAATACCAATAACACAATCTGAAGTGACCACATCATCTCAAGAAGTAGTCACCACTACCACGAACCCAACCTCTATAACAACCATTAACCCAATCATCAAAACCCTTTTATAGAATCCCCTAGTCTCCCCACTTCCCCCTCCATCTATTGGACACTAACCCACAACCACTGCCAAATTCATCTCCCAACAAGAAGAACTAGTCTTCCACACCTCGCCTCGCTCACCCCCTAGGACAAAGGACATTGTAACTATCACCAAAGTAACTGCAAGAACACCCACATTTCCTTTTCATGCACCCATTTCCCATTTCCAAATCTTCTCCACTATAACTAACCCCTTGTATCATACCACATACCCTATAGGATTCCTACACAAACCTGCAATCAGTCTTCGTGCCACTCATCATAGGTTACCCTCACCCTTGCTCCATCATCATTGGATACCTCGCCTCACAGTCAACCCAAAATTTCATCCAACCACTACCCAACTCATCCCATTTGTTGATATATTTAGGTAGTGATGTGTGTGAACACACTCGGACCGTAGGGGCACTTTTTTCCCTCTTTAGAAGTTTTTTTCCCCTGGCTTGTATATACGCCTATTGCCCTAATGGGCTACTTATCTTTGTACATTCTGGTGGTAATACATTAGTATTGTGTGTTGTGCTCCAAGCTTCTTCTTCTTCCTTGTGTTGTTCGCATGCTTCCGCAGATGTCTAACTCCAACAATTGGTATCAGAGCAGGTCGCCACTTCATCTAGGGCGTCATCAACACCTCTCCGGTTGCAGTCTCAGGATCGCACGAATTTTGGTGAGCATACTCAGCGTGTTTTCAAGATAAAAATTGCTTCGCTCTATGGTGCCAAAATCGCGATCGGAGCTCATCTCGGCCTCCGAACGCACTATCATAGCGCTTGTGCAAGCTATTTTGTCTTTTTGTGCCAAAGATATATACTAGTTTTGGTTTGCCAATATAAGCATCTTCTGCTACAGGTCTAGCAGAATTTGTTTTGGCACTTATGTTCAACTTTTTGAGATACAATCAATTTTCTGCATCAAGGTATTTTAGTCACCGGCCATTTCTCAAAGCAGTGATGTATCCTGTATGTTGGCTATTGAGGATAAGCTGGATGGTACCAACTACTCGTTATGGGCTTATATAATGCGACATGTATTGGTTGCAAAAAGACTGTGGAACATTGTGCAGGGTGTTGAAAAACGTCCTATCACACCTGCAACTATTACAACAGTAGGTACTGAAGCTGATGCAGAAGGTGTCGAAGATGATGATATTTTGCATATTCCTGTTCATGCTGCGGTTTTTGCTTCACCTACTATAGAGAAAATTCATTGGGATGGCACAGATACCCAAGCACATGCATTGATAGCTTTGTCTATCAAACGTGCCATTATTCCTCACATTCACTCTTGCAGAACAGCGAAGGATGCTTGGGATACACTTACCACATTGTACCATGCTAGGAATGAGGCTCGTGTTGCTTATCGCCAAAAACAGTTGGAGAGTGAGCACGTGAATGAAGGTGATTCTATGGAGAATTTTCTAACAAAGATCAAAGACTTGAAGGAACAGTTGTTTTCTGTTGATGAGGTTATACCAGATAGCTCACTTGTGCAGACTGTTCTGAATGGTCATCCTGATTCATATAAGAGTTTTGCTTCTACTCTTCAGTTGATGATGAAAGGCAATCCAGATGCCTTGTCTTTTGAGGAGTTAGTCTCTGTTTTGTTGCAAGAGGATCAGTCCAGGCAAAATAGGTCCATTATGCATGTTGCAAATCAAGCTTTCCTGGCTAGTCAAAAGGACAAAGGAAAATGGAGCTCTTCAACTAGTAAGCAGAAATCTGCTAATTCTGGACAATCGAAGAGGGAAGACAAAGATTAAAAGAAATCGAAAAAGCAAATATTGTTTTGCAAGTACTGTAAAGGAAATGATCATATCATAAAGAACTGTCCAAAACTAGCAGCTAAAGAGGCAAAGAAGAAAGAGGCTGGAATGGTTGTTGCAGAAGCCTCTACACCAAAAACAGAGTCTGCTAATCTGGTGCAGGAAGAAGAATGGGTGTTTACTACTGTTTGTAGTTTTGACCCATCTTCTCATGAGCAGTGCATGTCTACAGTAGATTCAAATGTTTGGTACTTTGACAATGGGGCGACCAAACATATTACCTCACAGCGCAGTTTCTTCTCTTCACTCGAGCCTGCCCCTATAGGGAATACTATTACATGCGCCAACAACTCCTCTTATCCTATTATGGGAGTAGGTAAGATCATTTTGACTACTGCTGATGGTAGTTCTTTCACTTTGTCAGATGCTTTGTTTGTGCCAGGGATCAAGAAAAAATTGTTATCAGTTTCTGCATTAGCCAAGATTGGCCTGGTTGGCTACACTTAATGGAAACGAAACATGGAAGCTGGTTCCATTGCCACAAGGAAAGAAAGCCATAGGCCACAAGTCAGTTTACAAGGTAAAGCACAATGCTAATGGTAGCATAAGCAGGTATAAAGCATGATTGGTAGCAAAAGGATATGCAGAGACATATGGCATTGATTATGCAGAAACATTCCGTCCTAAAATGTCAATTGTTAGAACACTTGTTGCATTAGTTACAACAAAAGGATGGACTTTGCATCAGATGGATGTGAAGAATGCCTTTCTACATGGTGAATTACATGAAGAAGTATACATGGACCAACCACCAAGATATGAAGATTCAAAGCACCCAGAATATGTTTGCAGGTTGCAAAAGGCTTTGTATGGGCTTAGGCAAGCTCCTTCTCCTCATCCATAGCTTTTTCCCAATTTGCATTTCCAATTGCATCTTCAAAACAAGAAAGTTTAGCATCTTGTATTACCTTGGTCATGTAGGCACAATGACGAGCCATATAACTATCATATGTTAATCGTTGCATTGAATTCCACATCCTCCCAAATCTTCTTGGTCCTAGATCATTTCTCCTTGTATCATCTACATGTGCCTTTTTAACTCTTGGAGTCTTCACTGAGGGCAATCCAAGTTCCTCATCAAGGCTCTTTTCTAAACCGCTTGAATCTCCATCAATGTCTTCAAAACTTGTAGATATTTTACTACCAACAGAAAGCTTTTCTTTACCTTTCTTTGATGTAGTTGATGAATTGCTGGATTGAAATTCCAACTCAATCTTCCACTCCATGGATTTGAGTTTGCATCCGGTTCACTCAAAACTTGAGATTCTGCACTTGATTTTTTAGCATTTTCGTTGTCATTTGATTCAAGATTAAGTCCATCTTTGGCATCTGCATAGAAACTTGACATTTCATCAAACACGACATCTCTGCTCACCTTCACCTATCATGTGAGTGCATTATAATATTTATATCCCTTTTCCTCAAGGGAGTACCCAATGAAGATACATTTTTCTGCTTTTGGATCAAGCTTCGTCCTCAACTCATCTGGAACATGTACATATGCAATACAACCAAATACTTTCATATGTGATAAGTTTGGCTTTTTACCTGTAAACTTCTCTTCAAGTGTAACTTGATGTACAACAACAGTCGGAGTTCTGTTCATGATATATACAACAGTATGCACAGCTTCTGCCAAATAACAATGAGGCATATTCTTTTCAGACATCAATGCTCTTGCTATTTCTACAATATGTCTATTTTTGCATTCAACAATGCCATTCTGTTGTGGTGTGTACCTGCATGAAAATTGACATCAAATTCCATGATTTTTAAGAAAGTTGTTGAACTCATTTGACATGTATTCACCTCCTTCATCATATCTTAATGTCTGAATATACTTTCCTATCTCCTTTTCCACCATGGCCTTAAAATGTTGGAAGTGAGTGAACACCTCACTCTTCTCTTTCATGAAATATACCCATACTTTCTATGTATGGAAATCAATGAAAGTAACATAAAACCTACAGCTGCCCATAGATGTGGTCTTTGTAGGACCCCAAACATCTGTATGTACTCACTAACTTGCTTGTCATGCGAAAATGATGCTCTTGACTGTTTACCAAATTGACATGCTACACATACCTTTTGCATTTCTGCAACTTTGAAATTTGGTAGTCCATTGACAATCTCCTTTGACTGCATCAATTTCAGCCTCTACAAGTTTACATGCCCAATTCGTTTGTGCCAAATCTCTATATCAGAAATAACTCATGCACCTTTTTCAAACATTGCTACATTCATTTTAGCTATTTTCACATTTAAGGTGAACATCCTACCCAGTTTGTTTCCTTTGGAGATCAATCTTCAATTTTGTTTGTACTCTTTTACATATAGCCCATCAGCATTGAACCTGACTTATAATCCTTGGTCAACCATTTGTCCAACAAAAACCAGATTCTTTGGTATATTTGCAACATGCAGCACATCAACAAGATGTTTTACCTTTCCATCCTCCATAGACAATGCTACTTTTCTTGTATGCTCGATAGGGTGTGATGTGTCATCATCTGTTTCAACATATCTAGGAACAAGCAATTTTTGCAAAGTACTAAACCATTTTGCATAACTGGTCATGTGATTTGAAGCACCTGAATCAACATACCAAACATTATCATTTGATTTTGAAACATCAGTAGACATTGTATTCATCATGTGATGTTGAACCATGAATAGCTTCTCAGAATCATCTACACTTGTGGATGCATAGTTGTTTTGTTGTCTTCTATTAGTTTGATTCTTCAACCTACAATTACGTTCAAAGTGTCTAGGTTTACCACAATCCTAGCATCCTTTATGGTCATTACTTGAATCATTTCTTTGGAAATTTATGCGGCCTCTTTGGCTCCCCCTACCTCGAAATCGTCCTCTACCTCCTGCATGATTCTATTGTTGACTTTGGTCTTGGTTATTGTGTCCTCTTCCACTTCTGAAGCCTCTACCTCTGCCTCTTCCTTTGCCAGAGCAGAATACCTGCTGAGAACTAGATTTTTCTTGGGAGTTCGCATCCTCACCAAGATTCTTTTCTTCAATAATCAACATGGACACCAGATCATCAAAATTTGAAATATTTTCCCATGTCTGAATAGATGTTCTGAACTGTTTATATACATCTCCTAAACCATGAAGGCATACTTCCACCTTATCATCATCATCTACATTCACACCAATAGATGCAAGTGACTCACATATGCTTTTAATTTTCAAGGTGTAGTCATTTACCAACATGCCCTTTTTCTCTAGTGTATGTAGCTCGTTCTTGAGTTGCAATTCTCGTGCCTTTGTGTTGGTCTCATACAATGTGACCAGACTATTCCAAGCCTCTTTCGGAGTCTTGACATCCTATATGTGCCCAATCATGCTATCGTGTATACTTATAGATAGCCAATACATTACCTTTTGTGCTCCTTGATTCCATTCTTCATACGATCTTAACTAGTCTACAGTCTGATTCCTCTCTTGTAACTGTGGAGCGTTTTCATTCTCTCCTTTGATGTACTTCCAATAGCCTTTCCCATCAAGAAATTCATCATTCTGAATCTCCAAGCATGGAAGTTGTTCTTGTCTAGCTTATCGCTCATACGATGACTCGTTCCATCTTCGTTTGCCATTTTTGCAGCAATTCACAACACTGCAAAACAAGCATCACTTCTGCTTGATCACTTTCGCACTATGACGTGATAGTTTGATCTTAGAAAAACACAGTTTTTGTGTATCAACAATATATGGAATCATTTGAAATTTTGGATCTCGAATATATGAGTATTGCCAAACAAGTTATAGTTTTGCAAACTGATTTGGTTTTTTTGTGGGCCCCACCTTGCGGGTTCAAAACGGAGGTCAAGATGGCTCCAAAATAGAAATCTAACAAAAGCAAGTGACCCTAAGGGATAACTCCCCAAAAATATTTTGAGGCCTTCTACCTTCACGCCATTGTCCCAGCAATCTGAGGTCATTTGTGAATCGCACTTTCTCCATGCCTTCTTGCATACTCTTCACTCTCGGCCTTCTCCACGAGCTCTCTACAGCCACACTAGCTCTGATACCATGTCACGAGGAAGGAGATAAGGAAGAGAGCTCACACACACACACTCACTCTCAAAGAGAAGCACATACATAGATTTAGGCAAGGAAGAATGATCTTCTTCTTCTTCTTCTTCTTCTTCTTCTTCTTCTTCTTCTATTACATAAAAGGAATGTACAAGAATGACCTAAAAACAACAATACAACAAATGCCATATATAAAGAAAAGTACATGAGGAAAATCCTAATGTCCGTGAATGAGTGAGCTGGCAAGAAACAGATGTGTCATCACTCTCAGTAGATAAATCTAGTAAAGCTCAATGAAGTATCCCTGAGATATACTGACGTGACCACTATACTTGTTAGAGAAATGAAAAAGGTGATACGTGTCATCCTAGATCATCTATGACATGTTGAGCTTGATATCTCAACACTTTTTTCCCTCTTTACGAGGTTTTTTCCCTAGCTTGTATATATGCCTATAGCCCTAAAAGGTTACTTATCTTTGTACATTCTAGTGGTAATACATTCAGTATTGTGTGTTGTGCTCCAAGCTTCTCCTTCTTCCTTGTGTTGTTCACGTGCTTTTGCATACGTCTAACTCCAAAAATTGGTATGAGAGCAGGTCACCGCTTCATCTAGGGCATCGTCAACACGCCTCCAGTTGCAGTCTCAGAATCGCACAAAATTTGGTGAGCATACTCATGGTGATTAGAAGATCAAAACCGCTTTGCTCTGTGGTGCCGAAATTGCCATCTCAACTCGTTTAGGCCTCCGAACGCACTATCACAGTGCTTGTGCAAGTTCTTTTGTCTTTTTGTGCCAAAGATATATACAGTTTTTGGTTCGCCAATATGTGTCTCAAAGACTACTACAGGTTTAGCAGAACTCGTCAGGGTAGTTCTGTTCAATTTTTTCAAATACAGTCATTTTTTTGCATCAGGGTATTTTGGTCAGTGGTCATGGCTGAAAACAGTGATGTATTTTGTATGTTGGCTATTGAGGATAAGTTGGATGGTACGAATTACCCATTGTGGCCTTATATGATGCATCATGTATTGGTCGCAAAAGGACTATGGAATATTGTGCAAGGTGTTGGAAAACATCCTATTACACCTGCAAATACAAGTATTGCAGCTGATGCAGATGGCATCAAAGATGGTGATATTCTATAGATTCCTGTTCGTGCTTCGGTTCCTGATGCACCTACTACAGAGCAAATTCATTGCGATGGCAAAGATGCTTAGGCACATTATTCATAGCCTTGTCTATCAAACATGCCATTACTCACATTCGCTCTTGTAGAACAGCTAAGGATGCTTGGGATACACTTACCACATTGTACCAGGCTAGGAATGAGGCTCGTGTTGCTTACCTCTGAAAACAGTTGGAGAGTGAGCATGTGAATGAAGGTGATTCTATGGATATTTTTCTGACAAAGATCAAGGATTTGAAGGAGCAGTTGATTTCTACTGATGAAGTCCTTCCAGACAGTTCGCTTGTGCGGATTATTCTGAATGGTCTTCTCGACTCATATCAGAGTTTTGCTTCTACTCTTTGTTTGATGATGAAAGACAATCCAGATGTCGTAACATTTGAAGAGTTAGTTTTTGTTCTCTTGCAAGAAGATAAGCCTAGGGAGAACAGGTCTATTATGCGTGTTGCAGATCAAGCTTCCCTGGCTAGTTAGAAGGGCAAAGGTAAATGGAGCTCATCTACTAGTAAGCAGGAATCTGCAAATGCTGCACATTTGAAGAAGGAAGACAAAGATGAGAAGATATAAAAAAAGTAGAAATTGTTTTGCAAATATTGTAAAGCAAATGATCATGTCATTAAGAGTTGTCCAAAACTAGCTGCTAAAGAGGCAAAGAAGAAAGAGTCCGGAATGGTGGTTGCAGAGGACGCTACACAAAAAATAGAGTCTGTTAATCTTGTGCAGAATGAAGAATGGGCATTTGCTACTATTTGTAGTTTTGACCCATATTCTCATGAGCAGTGTATGTCTGCAGTAGACTCAGATGTTTGATATTTTGATATTGTGGCAACCAAACATATTACCTTGCAGTGTAGTTTCCTCACTTCACTTGAGCTTGCCCCTACATGGAATAATGTCACATGTGCCAACAACTCCTCGTACCATGTCATGGGAGTTGGTTAGATCATTCTGACTATTGCTGATGGTAGTTCTTTCACTTTTGTCAGATGCTTTATTTGTGCCAGGGATCAAGAAGAATCTATTATCAGTTTCAGTTTTAGCCAAGATTGGCTTGGTTGTGAAACTTGTCGATGACAGATGTACACTTCATGATTTGTCAAATGGTGATGTCATTATTACTTATGGCATTTTATGTCGTGGGCTATATAAGCTCATAGACTATGAAAGATCTGTGAAAGATTCAGCATGTGCAGTACATGATTCTCAGGCTATGTCAGATGCAAAGCTTTGGCATGCACACTTTGGTCATCTGAATTTCGCTAGTTTGCTACGCCTACTAGCCCAAACTGGAATCATCCCGGAAACATGTCTCTGAAGGCTGTATTTTGAGCAAAATGCAGCATTCCTCCTTTCCAAAAGATGCTTCAGTTCGAGCTACTCAGAAATTGTAGCTTGTTCACAGTGATGTCTATGGTCCTATGCAAACACCCTCTTGTGGAAATTAACTTTACTTCATGACTTTCATTGATGATTTTTCCAGGCATGCATGGGTATATCCACTGAAAGCAAAGTCCAAGGTGTCTATGTGCTTCAAACAATTTTTGGTTTTGGCTAAAAATCTATCATCATGTAAAATGGATACCCTTCATTCTGATCAAGAGGGGGAATATATGTCTTCTGACTTTAATGCATTTCTAGCTAAACATGGGATAAAACATCAGTGTACAATGTCATATACACATCAAGAGAATGGAGTTGCTGAACGAAAGAACAGGTCACTCATGGAGATGGCGAGGTGTATGGTCAAGAGTCAAGCTTTACCACATAGTTTCTGGCTTGAGGTTGTCACGTGTGTAACATATGTACTTAACAGGTGTCCCACTAAAGCACTATAGTCTATCACTCCATATGAGGCTTGGCATGGTTGCATGTTTTTGGTTGTCTGGCATATGCATTACTGCCTGAATAACATCGTAGGAAATAAGATGATAAAGTAGTAAAATGTATGTTTGTTGGGTACAATTCTGAAAGCAAAGGCTATCGTCTGTATCATCCAAAGACTAAATGCATTTTGGTTAGCCGTGATATTGTTTTTGTGGAGGATGTTATTTAGCCTTTACTTTCATGTATGAAGGAGACATCTATTAGCTTCAAAGACATGTATGATACTTTGCTACCTCTTTTTACAGGTGGATAGTCTAGTGCTAGTCCTAATGAGGCAACTTCTCAGCCTTTGCAAGTTTCATGCGATGATGCAGATCATTCCATTTCTGATGCACATTTACATGATGCACTTGTTGATGAGAGAGTTGATATTGAGGAGGCAAAAACTATGCCAAAATGGTTGGTGTAGACTTTGTATGACAACAAATTAGATGCACCTCTATCAAACCATACTCATTTAGGGTATCATAAGACCTCTTTTGCATCATATTGCTATGTTATGGCGGGATCTAGTCTCTGTGATGAGAATGAACCTGTTTCGTTTGATGAAGCACAAAATTCTGAAAATTGGATGGCTTCTATGCAATCAAAATATGATGTTATCATGAAAAATGGTACTTGTTCTTTATGTGACTTGCCTCTTGGCGAGAAGGCCATTGGCACTAAGTTGGTATACAAGATGAAGCGTAAGCCTGATGGAACTGTTGCCAGGTATAAGGCTAGGCTTGTTGCAAAGGGTTATGCATAGGAAAGAGGCATTGATTTTGATGAGACCTTTGCACCTACATGCCGAATGACTACTATTCATAGCATTTGTGCACTTGCAGCTGATCATGGTTGGAATGTACATCAGTTGGACATTAAAACTACATTTTTGAATGGTGACTTGCATGAAGAAGTGAATGTTTTTCAACCCCGTGGCTTTGTGCAAAAAGGGAATGAAGACCAGGTGTGCAATTTGAAAAAGGCTTTATATGGTTTGAAACAAGCACCACGTGCTTGGTATGAAAAGATACATGCCTATCTGGTTGCACTTGGTTTTGAGAATCGTCCAACTGAAAGCACCTTATATGTTAAGCGTGCTAATGATGTGATCCTAATCATTGTTGTGTATGTTGATGACATGCTGCTCAATGTTCCTCATGACAAGCATATTGCAGATTTTAAGGCTGATTTGCATGCCTCATTTGAGATGTCTGATTTGGGGCATTTGCATCATTATTTGGGCATTCAACTTATGCAAATTGGTGGTGGAATGGCTTTGTGTCAAATGAAATATATTGACACATCATTGGAGCATTTTGGCCTTGAAGATTGTAAACCTATTGCCACTCCTATGGAGACAGGTTTACGATTGAGTCTTCATGATGTCGGAGATGCATTTGATGTTGTTCTCTATTAGCAAGCTATTGGATGCTTGATTTACTTATGCATTACTTGGCAAGATGTTCAGTTTGTTGTCTCACAGATGAGCAGGCTTATGCATTGCCCAGGTGTCAAGCATTGCCAGGCAGTTAAGTGCATCTTACACTACTTGAGTGGTACCCGGCTACTTGGATTGTTTTATCCTAAGGGGGGGATCACTACAACTAGATTTGCATGCTTTTTTTGACAGTGATTGGGCTGGTTGCTATGACACTCGTGTGTCCACTAGTGGCTTTTGCTTCATGCTTGGTAGCTCATGTATATCTTGGGTGAGCAAGAAGTAGCCTATTGTGGCCACTTCCAATTGTGAGGCTGAATATAGGGTAGCTTTCATAGTGACTACGGAGTGTGTGTGGCTCAGACACCTTATGGCTGATTTGGGTGTTGGTTAGTCTTCTGCCACCACCATCTTCACTAACAGTCAAAGCACATTGGCAGTTGCGAGAAACCCTATGTTCCATGCTCGCACTAAGCACATTGAGTTGCATTATCATTATGTCAGGGAGAGGTTCTCTGCTAGAGAGATCAGCTTGGCATATGTGCCCATTTAGGAGAACATTGTAGACCTTTTCACAAAGGCTCTACCTAGGGCAAATTTTGAAGCTTTTTGCAAAGCTTTGGGCTTACTTCCTTTTGTGGATTGATTCCACATAGCTTGGCACTTCCTTATACATGGGTGCCAGCTCCTTGTTCACCACAGCACTCCCAGGGGGTATTTGTTCATATATTTAGGTAGTGATTTGTGGACCATCAAGGCACTTTTCTCCCTCTTTAGGAGGTTTTTTTTCCCTGGCTTGTATATATGCCTATAGCCCTAATGGGTTACCTAACTTTGTACATTCTAGTGGTAATACATTCAATATTGTGTACTATCTCCAGGCATATCAACAACCCAATAGATACCTTGGTCAATACAATGCTCAACCTCATTATTATAGGACCCAATAGAACTATCAAGTACCATACCAAACACAACTTAGACCTCAATGTATCCTAGGCTAGTAGCCATCACCCCCAGCCAATGTAATCTCTGTCAAGTATGTTGTTCTACAAGAGAATCTCAGTAGGGCATTAGTACCCTCATCCCTATTGATCACAAAAAATGATTCTAACTCCAATAGTTTTGATTCTACACATGTTGATAGCCCCCTACATACTACATTGGGTCAACTAAACATATGGAAACATATCAATATGAAAGCCCATCGATGGAACCTAGCTGGGAGCCAGACTATGCTAATGTCATGTATGCCAATCCCAAACCATGGCCTTAGTTGAGACATACAAGACCATAGGGCCCTAAAGGACCATGTTTTAGGTGCCAGGGAGATCACTATATAAGGGAGTGCCAACACCCTCCACTAGCGGGACAACCACAATATTATAACTTTCAAGGTTTTTGTTTTGACTACGATAAAGAACATGTCATATGAGAATGTCCTAAAAACCCTACCAATGCCTCTAAAGTAACCCCCGTTAATGTGGTAGGCATTGTTCACGCTTTAGGTGGATCCACATCAACCTATGTACCTATCAAACCTGTGATGAGAGCTCAAGCATTGCTACAAAATGAGTATCCAAACCCTGAGGATATACAAATTAAATCCAAGGTATGCTAAAATTTTCTATAGAGAGATACAAAAGATGGAGGATGTTGGAAATATTATTCATTCAAATGGCCTTATAACATGGTCATTATGCCCAAAAAGAAGACAAAAAAAAATGATGTGTGGTGTCGTTAGAGACTTGTAGGCTCAAGGTTTATCATCAAGAAAATTGAAGTCTTTTGGATCACATGGAACTTGCAAAATCTGTCGAGGTTATACATAATTCCTCTCAAACACTTTTCTTTGCTTAGTTTTCTTAGTTTCATCAATTTTGCTTCTTTAAGTTTTTTATGCAGA
Organism: Ceratopteris richardii; assembly: GCA_020310875.1. Lineage (NCBI taxonomy): Eukaryota > Viridiplantae > Streptophyta > Polypodiopsida > Polypodiales > Pteridaceae > Ceratopteris > Ceratopteris richardii. The sequence continues at coordinate 99,834,109 of CM035434.1, forward strand.
TTGGAGGTCGTTGTATTGGCAAAGTCATGAGAATCCTATTGAATATTCTTAGGAATTTTCTAGAATTCTTTAGACTTTTTTAGGATTTTATTGGGAATTTATATTTTCTTAGTGCTCTTTTTCTTATTAAAATAGAAGAAAACTGGATGCTCTCTGTGGTTTTGAGTGTGGAAAGATTTCTAAAAGTTGTGGAAATTTTTGCAATTTTTTATTTTTTTGGATTTTGTTTGGAATTTTTTCAAATTGATTTGCATTTTTTTCCTATTTTCCCCTTTAAAATATAGTAAAAAAACAGCCACCTTGCTTTCTTTTGTTCTTATTAAAAAACTCCACTCTTTCTCTACCTGTCTCTATATTCTCCCTCTACTTTTCTCATCCTCTCTCTGCTCTTTCCCCTCTCTCTCTCTCTCTCTCCCCCTCCATCCCCACACCATAGGATAAATTTTATCCCATGGTGTGGTTCATTTTTTTTTTGTTAACAAAATCCATACTTTTCTCCTTCTTTTGGGCAAAACTCATATGGTTTGTGCACACTTAACATGTTATTTTTATTTTGCACTTGGTTCACATGGTCTATTCCCTCCTTCTTCTTCCACATGTTCCACATCTTGCATTTGTATCACATGTATCTTCCATGTTTTGGCATTTTTTACTATCAACAGTCCCAACTCATACTCCTTGACCTTCCCTTTATGCCTAAACCCAACCCTCACCCTGCCCCCTCTGTGCCCTATCCTTGTTAGCCCCTAAACACTCCGTAACCTTTTCTTCCTATCCTCCAAAATTATGCTTCTTCTTCACTAATCTGGTGCCCAATTTTGGTAATTCCCTCCTAGTGGACTTGATGGATTGCTCATATGTCATTTTGAAGGTTTTACACAAAAGGTGTTGAGGTGACACATCTCTCCCCATGAATTGGTTGTTCACTCTCTAGGGCAGAGAGCCCATTAGGTGGTGGTAAATTTTTGAGCTAGTCATATGTGTATGTGTGTGTATGTGTGTGTGTGTATATATATATATATATATATATATATATATATATATATATATATATATATATATGCATATGTGTATTCATGTGTATATGTATGCATGTGCATCTGTATGATATATGCATGTGTGTTTTATATATATGTACATTTATCTGCATGATGTGTATATATCTATATATGTATTATGGTCCTCGTTGATTTGAGTAGCTTTATATAGAGAGGTATAAGGTTGGGAGGAGAGTCATCTCTCTAGCAAGTGGTGGAATATTTTCTCAAATAAACGCACAATGAAATCTACATCATAGCATAGTACATTTGTATATATGTATATTTGTATACACTTTTCTTGTATATTTGTATAACTAGAATCCTATTATATTTACTCTTATTTTCAGATTTTATTATTATATGCTCCTCATTGATTCGAGCAATCAATGATTTGTGTTCAATGTAGGTGATGTGTCTGCACTTGAAGATGAGGTTATTGAAATCAACATATACAATGATAAGAAGAGGACTAGATGCAATGTTTGTTCTTTACATGATATTGGTCCTTCTCTAAATGATATTCTTAAACCTAGATACACACACGCACACATACATACATACATACATACATACATACACACATACACACACACAGACACACACACACACACACACACACATATATATATATATATATATATATATATATATATATATATATATATATATATATATATATATATATATATATATATATATATATATATATATACACACACACCTAGAACTTTATAAGTGTGTATGTATATATATGTATGTGTATGTGTGTATATATATACGTGTGTGTGTGTATATATATATATGTGTGTGTGTGTATTCCTAGAATTATATGTATGTATGTGTATCTACATGATGTGCATATATCTATATATGTATTATGGTCCTCATTGATTCGAGTAGCTAATGATTTGTGTTGAATGTAAGTGATGCATCTGCACTTGAAGATGAGGCTATTGAAATCAACATATACAATAATAAGAAGATGACTAGACACAATGTTTCTTCTTTGCATGATATTGGTCCTTCTCTTAATGATATTCTTGAACCTACACACACACACACACACACACACATATATATATATATATATATATATATATATATATATATATATATATATATATATATATATATATATATATATATATATATATATATATATATATATATATAGAGAGAGAGAGAGAGAGAGCTTTATGTGTGTGTGTGTGTGTATATATATATATATATATATATATATATATATATATATATATATATATATATATATATATATATATATATATATATATATATATATATATATATATATATAATCAATGCATACCATGCATTGCCACGACGATGTGACATAAGTATCTCCATCTCTTTCAGGCACCACTTGTGAGACCATCCATTGTTGTATTCTATCTCTACTGAACTAAATATGTATTTTTTTTCTCTCTCATCAAACTCACTAAAAACAAAAGATCATATAAGTAAAACGTAAAATAAATATTTCAATTTATATGTAAAAATTATACTTATGCCCATTTTAAGTGAACAAATTGCAAGTAGGAGTCACAAAAATCTCTCATTCTTTTTTTAAAATCCAAACCATGCTTGTTGTATATTATACTCCCATCATGTGATATGCAACCCTAGGCTACCCATGCATGTCTGCATAGGTACCTCTGTTGTGCTCTCATGAGTTGGAGTTCGTAAAGGTGTCCTAAAAATTAAAAAATATAAAACGAATAAAAATATTTGTGTTATAATATGATTAAAAATAATAAATTATAATAAGAAAATATATCTATGTGCAAACAGCTCTCTTCCTTGCAAATGGAGTGGCAACAGAACCTTCCTCTAGTTGTTGGGTAAGCATCTAGATCGTGAAATCTAATTCCTCATCAGGCACACCTACATACTTATGCATGAAATCCACTAAGGAATAAAGCAAAACTTTTCCTCTCATAAGATTATTTATGAGAGTAAGTTTCACCTTTCACTCTCTACTACAATCCATAATATATGTACATATAAAACAATAAATAAATATATATATATATATATATATATATATATATATATATATATATATATATATATATATATATATATATATATATATATATATATATATATATATATATATATATATGTGTGTGTGTGTGTGTGTGTGTGTGCATGATGTATATGTATGTATGTGTATGCATATGTGATATATACTTGTGCGTGTATGCATATATGTGTATGTGTGTATATGTGTATGTGTGTATGTGTGTATCCATGTACGTGTATGTGTGTATATGTGTATGTGTGTATGCATATGTCTGTGTGTATGCATGTGTATGCATGTATGCATGTATGTGTATGTGTGTGCACGTGTGTATGCAATTGTATGTGTGTATGAAATTCTATGTGTATGCATGGGTATGCATGTATGTGTATGTGTGTGCATGTGTTTGTGCATGTGTGTATGCATGTGCATGTGTGTGTATGTGCATGCATGTATATGTGTGCATATGTGTGTATGTGTATGTGAGTGTATGTGTGTGTATGTGTGCGTATGTGTTTGTGTATGTATGTGTGTGTATGTGAATGTTTGTGTTTGTTATGTATGCGTATGTATGTGTGTGTATGTGTATGTATGTGTATGTATGTGTATGTGTGTGTATATGTGTATGTGTGTATGTATATGTGTGTATGTGTATGTGTATGTGTATGTGTGTATGCATGTGTGTATGTATGCATGTATGTGTTTGTATGTATATGTGTGTATGTATATGTGTGTATGTGATTGTATGTGTGATGGTGTATATGTGTCTGTGTGAGAGTAGGAAGATATGCAACATGTCAAAGGCTAGACTTTGAATCCAATTCCTTGCAGATATTATCTCACTTTACAGGCCCATGGGAGTCCAAGTCTATTCACATGAGAGTTCCCATATTTATGGTAAGGAACGAGGAATCAGTTCTAGCAAGGAATGCGGAAGTAGTGAAAAACACTAAAGTACAATGCCACCTCACTTTAGAGGAGCTACTAAAAGTTAAGTGTGAATTGTGGAAACGCATAGCCAATCAAGTGCCAGAAGTAGCTAGACCACATTCTCAGGTTGGATCACATAAGATGGTGCCAGAGATTCCCTTGGATAAGATAGGAGACATGAGCAAAGGAGAAGAAGGAAACAGATATCTTCCTAGCACTTATCAAGGCTATACAACCAACGAAATTTTGTATTCACAATTTGGATTTGTTATTGCTACCACTTCCTTATGGAAGTGTTAGGGCAAGCCAACACTCAGACCAACAAGAATGAAATTGCAAATGGCAAATGGACATATTGAGAAACCTCTAGGCTTGCTAGAAAGGATAACTCTCACTACCTATAGTGTGGAGTTTGAACATACATTTGCCATATGTAACTTTGGCAAGAATCACATCTATGAGATTATTTTAGTTAGACCCTTCATGAGACAATTGCATATAGTGCAAGATTAGGGAACCAATTCCTTGTACTTATAGCAGTTAGGGGTAACAACTAAATTCAATCTCAAGGATTCTTCTCACATAGATGTACCACCCTTGTAGTGGAACCCAGACCATAGGACATTGGATGAAATAGAGGAGGTGCACTCCATAGAATCAGGATCCTAATGGTGCATGAAGACACTCATGTGTGGATGTGTAAAGTTGCAACAGAAGAAGAGCAGAGAATAACATCTAGAAGCATAGGAACTAATGAAAACCCTAGATCAGTTCAAGATCCAACATGTGCATCTATGGTATTTCTAGAAGAAGAGTTTGAATCCCATCGTTGGGTAGAGATCCTAACCATGATGGATATAGTGGTCAACAAAGAGCAATGGACTCCCCATTGTGATGAAGAGAGTTGTGATATCTCAATCTTCACCATAGAACCACTTATGTGTGAGTTGGTTATAGAGGAATGTGAGCTTTGCACATCTGCACTCACAAAAATCAGCAATGAGGACGAGGAATCCATCATCATGGAACCTTGCTACACCTCTGAAGAAGAGTACATTTACCTAATAGAATCTAGGACTCAAGAAGATGAACAATATAAATGAGAAAAGAATTTGACATTAAGAAAGGACAACCAAAATGAGAAAAAAAAGGAAACAAAGCTATCACCAAGCTAGTAGAAGAAGAAGAAGAAGCACTATCTATAGTGCCAATGAACTTCAAGAAGTGCGAGGTAGAAGAAAGAAAATCATGATATGAATGCCAAAAAGATGGATGTATGTACATAGGACGTGATTTAAGTGAAGAAGAATGTGAGTTGATAAATCTACTAAGATAATATAGAATGTCTTAGCTTGGAGTTATAAGGATTTGAAGGGAGTGGATCCAGATATTTGTTCTCACAAAATCCCAATGTCCTTAGAAGCGAAGCCTACCAAGCAAAAACCTTATAGATACAATGATAATTATGCAGCCAAAATCAAAGAAGAAATCAATCGCTTGATAGAAGCAAGATTTATATATGAAATTGAGCATATCAAATGGGTATCCCCCATTGTTTTTATGCCAAAAAAGAATGGAAAGCAATGTGTTTGTATTAACTTGAAAAGGGTTAATGCAACCACCATAAGAGATAGTTATCCTCTTCCTATCACCAAACATCTTTTGGAACGAGTAGCAGGTAACGAAGTATGCAGCTTCCTTGACAGATTCTCTGGTTACAATCAAGTATCCATTTCCCCTGACGACCAACACAAAACAGCTTTCACCACGTAGTGGAGAATCATTGCATTTTGTGTGATGCCATTTGGGTTCACCAATGCTCTTGCTACATTCCAAAGGTTGATGTATCATGTGTTTAAGGCATTCTTGAAATGAACTTAGAGGTTTATGGTGATGAATTAGGTGCTCATTCCAACATCATACAAATGCATATCCTTGAATTGAAACAAATCTTTGACAAATGTAGAGAGTACGAGGTCTGCTTGAACCCAGAAAAGTGTGTTTTCATGGTCAAGCAAGGCAAAAATTTAGGACACATAGTGTCAAAGAATGGGATTTCAACTGGCAAAGGGAACACTATGGATATTACCGACGTTTTTTCCACATGTGATAATTGCAAAGGACTTGTACAATATTAAGACCAATTTTGAGTGGAATGAAGAGTGCAAAAACTCTTTCAATGAGCTCAAATGACGATCATGTTCAATAGCAATTTTGACAACACCAGATTGGAACAATCCGTTCCATGTTCACATGGATGCTTCCAATTACGCTATTGGTTGTGTGTTGGCACAACCCACAAGTGAAGGAAACATTGATCTTCCCATAACTTATGCAAGTAGATAGTTGAACACAATGGAAAGAAATTATACCACCACACAGAGAGAAGGATTAGCCATGGTATATGCAGTCAAGAAGTTTAGACATTATTTGCTCGCAATTAAGTTTAAATTCTTTACGAATTACCAAGCATTACTCTACCTTGCGAACAAACCTTGCAACACATGAAGGTTAGTAAGATGGTTTCTCTTACTAATGGAATATGATTTTGAAGTAGTTGTTTGTAAGGGCAAGGCTCATCTTAGAGTGGATCAGCTTTCTCAACTTCCTTCAGAAGACTCTCCGCAAGGAGTATCAAATGAACTTCTTGATGCTTACCTATTCAACTTAGAAGTAGTACCTAAGTGGGCAAAAACTATAGTGCCTATTCTTACTTTTGGACCCAAAGGCCCCATAGTAAAGACAAAGGGCAAAGAGATTGTCAAAACTCTAAAATTCCATATATTGGACGGAAGCATGTACAATCATACTGATCAGGTGTAACATGGAGTATCCTTCATTGGATTTGAGTAAAAGGTGTGAACCACCTCTTAGACATCTAAAGTAGGATACCCAGATGAGTGCCAAGTGGCACTCATGTGAGAGGCCATGAGTAATTGCCCCTTTTGTGGGTGATTAGAAAGAGAGAGAGAGAGAGAGATAAAACATATGGAAGTTTACACACGGCGGGGTAGCAGAGAATTGGATGGATCTCCCTATGTCTTCACCTTGTGAATTGTGTAGAGAAAGGACAAAAAAGTAAGGGGCTTCATTGGGTCTATCACACTGGTATCGAAGCAGCAGTTAGCATGCAGATCAAGGCCTTAACAATGCAGAATGACAGCACCACAGGTGTGTGGAAGACAACAGCCACGTACACCAGCAGCCGTCGCCCCTCAAGTGGCGGAGGGAGCTCTTCCCTAGCCCCTTCTCTTGGATGGGAAGGCCATGAAGATATCCTTCCTTTTATACCCAATATACACGGCCCAAACACCCCATGTGAGATAATTAGCATGCTATGCGCGCATTCAAGAGCTACGAGTTGAATGAAGAGAGAAGGTAAAGTCAAGCTAAAATTCGTTTTTTTTCTTTGAGATTTTGGGAGATAAGGCCATGCTAGGGGTCATGTGATTTTATATAAGTTCATGTGATTGCTTAACTTAGAAATCCATGTTAAAAACCCTTCTTGGGAAACCATATGACTAGGACACATGGCAAACCTAAACCCCTTGGGCTAGAGGTATTTATATGGCTGAAGTTAAAAGGGAGGATATGCACTCTCACTCTCAAAAATGTGGCAATTATCTTCAATGTTTGGGGAGCCTTACAACAATAACCATTCATAATTTTACAAACTTCCCAAACTTGAGTCACATTCTCTTAACCATTGATTAAATGATAGCATCTTGTTTCTATTGGAAAGATTTTTCACAATATGTGAGACTATTGTCATTTTATTTTGGGGTGAAATGTTGGGGTTGGTCTTTCCTTGATTTTCTATTGTTCATGTTGATTCTTCATATTTGACAGTTCCACATTCATTGTTCATGTTGTTTCTTCATATTTTACAATTCTACTTGAATTATTGTTTATTGGGGGGTTTCCACTGAATTCTCTTTCTCCTTTGACAAACCCAAAATACCAATCTATTTCGTCATTTTGCTTCATAAGTGCTCAAATTTTACATCACTATTACTTTCAATTTATGTAAACTACTTCATTATTTTCTCTTTCTTTGTAAGAGGCAATTGTCGGGCTTCAATTGATAAGACAAAAAATCATCAAGAGAATGCAATCATTGACCTCTAGTATCCACAAAACAAGACATACGATCAATTCAAAGACCAAAAAATTACCAATTTTATGTTGTAAAAATTAGATTAGGAAAAGCTACATTAGAGACCATCAAGTGACATAAGCATTGTAAGAAGATACAACACAATAAAATGCACCAAAATACATCATGAAAACCAATAGATGAGAGAAAATGCAAAAAAAGAACCACCAAAAGTAATAAAATGATGGTGTCATCCACCCAAGCGCTCCCACATTTAGAGCTTGGATAGTGAGCTAGATGAACTCTGAATGAAGGTAGGTGGAGAGTCTAGCTCAACTAATCAAGGAGAGAGAGAGAGAGAGAGAAAAAAAAAAATGAAAAACGGCAAGATCAATTGTTAACTATCTTCGAAATATCAAATCAACTTAGGTCATTTTAGCCAACCTTAGGTCAGTTTTCTCCACCTTCAGTCGGTTCTAATAAAGTAAAAAATGTGAAACCAACTTTAGTGGGACAAGAAATAACACACCAATGTGACCGTTACTCTACTTAGAATAATCTATCACCACAGTTACTGTTCAAACACATATCATCACTTTGCACCACAATCACTGACTAATTCACTATCGACGAATCACAGAACTATATCGTTTATCTTTAACACATCACCCGATACGGTTTAATTAATCATCACCAAGAAGAATTAAGAACTTATCTGACAATCAACGACACCATACTGAATAGCAAAGAACAAGAGTTTGAGAAAAGATCGGCCCGCACACGCTCACTCCACCACACGTAGTCTAGCGGACTCGCCGTGCATCTCCCACCGAATGACACGAGTACAACCCCTTTTGTATTAATGTTGGAAAAAGGTTACAACAGTTAGGCCATTATGATGCTTCATTGAAATATATGAGAAATTACAATAGTAATCCGGTGGCCTAACACATGTAATGAATTGACAAAGGGTCACATCATTGCATGTAAGGCTTCAAAAGAAGCTTGGGATACTCTCGCCAATCTAAATGAGGATAAAACATGTTCTAAGATTTATACTTTAGAAGCCAAGTTTCACAATTTCACTACATGTCCACAAGACACTATCACAAAAGTGATAGCCCAATTTGAAGATTATCAATTTCGTCGACTTTTGCTCCTTGATGACTCACGAGCAAAGTGAGCTCCCTCACAAGAGACATCCATGAAGGTTAAAGGACCCTTCCACAAGGGCAAACATTCTAGTCATAATACTAGCAACACACCCAAGCAAGGCTCCAACACTTCATCGAAGAAATTTAGTTGCAATTTCTGTGGAAAAACAGGGCAGGTGGAAAAATTTTGCTATAAGAAGAAGTGTACATCGAAGCCGTCTAGCTCCAAGAACCCATCAAAAACATCTCAACATAGGTCTCATTGTTCTAGTGAAGACCTGTTTATTTCCATAGAGTACAATGCCCTCATAACTTCCAGTTCTTCTCAGGAATGGATCTTTGACAATGGAGAGACATCAGACGTGTGTAAGGATCGAGATTCTTTTCAAGAGATTGAGGACCATACTTAAGAAGTTTACCTAGGCAACAACAAGAGCCTAGAAGGGAAAGGCAAAGTACAAATCACCAATAACCGAGGGGAGTGAAAATCATTATCCAATGTCTTATTTGTTCCTGGTTTGTGCATGAATTTATGATCAGTCAAGGCCATCACCGATCACGATAAACAAGTGTTATTTATAGCACTTCAGTTAAGGTGATTGACCCTAAAACCAAAGACATCATCGCACAAGGAGTAGAAGAAAAAGGGCTCTACAAACTCTCTTGCTTTCTAGCTAAGGAGTCACTTTCCAGTCTGTGGCATCAAAGGTATGGCCATACTTCATATTTACCAAGGATTTCCTCCTCTCAGATAGTTAGAGGATTGCCCAAGATCGGGCAAGTCAATGATGTTTGCCAAGCTTGCAACCAAGGCAAGCAACGCAGGGCTCCTGCTCCCAAGGAGGCTTCCATAAGAGATAGAAACTTTTTAGCCCTCATCCACATGGACCTTTGTGGACTTATGAATACCCCTTCTCTTAGTAGTTCACTCTGCTTCTTTCTTTTAGTATATGACCACTCCCGATACACTTGGGTATATTTTTTGAAGTCAAAGGAAGACACTTTCTCTAAGTTTCGAGAATGGATCAACCAAGTGGAGAATGAAGCATCAAAGATAATCAAGACTATTCGATTCAATGGCAGTGGTTCTTAAAATGAAAGGGGATAAAACGACAAGTCACTCAACCTCACACTCCATCCCATAATGGAGTAGCTGAGAGAAAGATCCGGAGTGTGATGGAAATGGCAAGAACAATGCTTCACAACAAAGATTTACCCTACAAGTTTTGGGCAAAAGCAGTGCATACTACCGTGCACATACTCAATCGAGGCTTCACTAGTGCATTGCACACCAAGACACCCTTTGAAGCCTACTATGGAAGAAAGCCTAATGTCAATTACTTTCGAGTATTTAGAAGTGAAGCATTTGTCCACGTACCAAAAGAAGATCGCAACAAGTTACAGTCCAAGTCTAAGAAGCATATATTCATCAGCTACAACTATCAGCGAACAACCAAAAGCATATAGAGTGTATGATCTTGAGAACCACTCCATCACAATTTCAAAAGATGTAATCTTTGATGAAGCTTCAAGATACTCAACCAAAGATTCAAATACAAGTCTCAGTTCACCCATCTACACTTCAGAGGGGGATGCAGTCTTTTCAAAGCAAGTACTTCACATCAACCCAGAAGATCACAAAGTCTCATTGAAAAGCAACAACAAGAAAAAATTCATTATGTAAATTATGCATTTATGCATCAAATCAAATAAATTACAAAGCCTTCCAACTACAAAGAAGCTCAAGGCCAACGTGAGTGGGAAGAAGCTATGCAAGTGGAAATGGATGCAATTGAGAAGAACAAGACTTGGACCCTTATTCCTAAGCCCACAAATAATCAAGTCATAGGAGTTAAGTGGCTTTATAAAGTTAAGTACAAATCAGATGGCACATTAGACAAGTACAAAGCAAGACTTGTAGCCAAAGGATATAAGCAACAACATGGCATTGACCATGAAGAAACCTTTGCCCCTACTGCAAGGTTTACCACCATAAGGATCATTCTAGCATGAAGTGCACATTTCAAGTGAACCATCTACCAACTGGACATCAAAAGTGCTTTTCTCAATGGAGATCTTCAAGAAGAAGGATATGTTGAAAAACTTGAAGGTTTCAAGATCAAAGGAAAGGAAGATCAAGTCTAGAAAATTCACAAAGCACTTTACAAACTTAAGCAAGCACCTAGGGCCTGGTATGAAAAGATTCACAAGCTCTTCGAAGATAAAGGATTTCAAAGAAGCAGTGTAGATGCAAACTTATACATCTATCAAAATGAGTCCTTAGTGGCCCTCATCATCCTCTATATAGATGACTTGATCTTGACAGGCTTAGATGAAGAATGCATCCAATTCATCATCACACAGCTTCACCTTGAGTACTCTATGACAGATCTTGGACTACTTCACTACTTCTTGGGTATGGAAGTTTGGCAAACAAAAGAAGGCATATTCCTATCACAAAAGAAGTACTACTCTAATCTTCTTTCCAGATATAACATGGACTAAAGTCGCTTAGTATCTACAAAGGCATATTCCTATCACAAAAGAAGTACTGCTCTAATCTTTCTTCCAGATATAACATGGACTAAAGTCGCTTAGTATCTACACCACTTGATCCAAACATCAAGCTCACACTAGAGGATTCATCATCACTTGTGGATGTGCATACTTATCGATAACTTGTTGGCTCATTACTTTACCTTGCCAACACTAGACTAGATATTGCCTATGCAGTTGGTATACTGAGTCAGTTTGCACATCAGCCTCATCACACTCATTGGGATGCTGCTCAGAGACTACTTCGGTACCTTACCCTCACTCAACATCATGGGCTTTGGTACAGAGGGGGCATCGAACTCACTGGATGTTCAGATTCAGATTGGGCTAGTGATCCTGATTCTCAATGGTCCACTTCTGGGTACATTTTCTTGCTTGGTTCATGACCTATCTCTTGGGAAAGTAAGAAGTATCCTACAGTTGCTCTGTCATTCACTGAGGTCGAGTATCGAGCATCCAACTTCGCAACATGTGAGGCCATCTCGCTTCGAAGTTTATTATCTTACATTGGTGTTTTGCAGGTTACTTTGACACGCATCTGCACGGACAACTAGTCAGCCTTGGACATCGCCAAGAATCCAGTGTTTCATGCTCGGATGAACACACTGAGATCTAGTACCATTTCATTCACGAGAAGCTAGTCTCTCAGGAGATTACTCTAGAGTAGTGTACCTCTTAGGAGAACCTGGCAGACATGTTCACAAAGGCTCTACCTCCAATTCCGTTCCAGTGCTTGGTGGACCTCTGCAGCATTCAACTGCTCCAAAATGGAGCTACAGAGGAGGTGTTGACGACATGATTGCTCCTACATCATCTATATTTATATCCGCATGAGTGCATCTCCATTTTGTATCCAAGCGGCACTCCATTTCCAGTTTATTTCTATTTTTTTGTATTTGGGTACCTTGCCATTTGATTCTACCATTGTATTCATTCTCCTTTGAGCGGAATTATCCCACATGAGATGTACTTTGGAGATCCCCTCCCAAATCTATATAAGGAGGGCCTCTCCCCCCATTTGTACTTGGTTAGAAGCTTGAGGAGCCTACTCCATGCTCTTGGTAAGATCATTTCTAATCCATGTAAGTTTACCCATTTTTCGGTCTACTCATGTTGAGTCTCTCACACTTTCTTTTGTGAGTACACTCTTCTTATCATTTTGCTTCTGCATGTGTACTCTCTACACTTTGGACCTCATTTGCCCTCAAAATCAAGAACCTACCAATGTCTAACACTCCCACATGGATTCTTTTAATAAAGAGGGCCTTAGAAAATAGAGTATCATGCAACAATGGTGGTGCTTCATGGGTGTAATGCATTGACTATATCTAACATGCATTACCCACATCTATCCCTACAAGATTTACACAACAGACAAATATTTCCAATAGTGCAATGGTTTGTATGATAAAACAAATACCTAAACCTAAATATTTTGACATGAAGCTCCCAAAAACTAAATGATCATGAGATCATCCATCCCCTAATTCAATGAGTCCTTCTCAATGGCGTCCATGACTTCTTTTCCTCTCTTTTATTTTTTTTATAAAGTTCGACCTCATCAAGAGACGAAAAAAAGAAAGGAGAATGTTGTTCTCGTGAGACTGCCGTCGGGACTCCGTTCATTCACGTGGGTATCTCCGTCGTCTAAGCATATTCCTTTTCTGATCATGACTTAAGCTTCCCGTGGTTGATGCGCATGTATGGTTTTGCGATCACCGTGGCCTTGGTCCTGACAGCCCACAGCCCAAGGCTCACGGGTGCCAAGTTTCGAGAGCCTTGGGTAGGAAGCAAACGCATACGCCGGCTAGCCACCGCATAGCCATATAATACACACCTTTGTGCTTCCAGGGTCCCCTTTGTTCCATCCCCAATCTCTCTTATTCTCTTTTGAGAAGGGAGCGAATTACGCAGAGAAGTTCGGCCTCTAGCTTTTTTCGTCTTCTGGTTTCAATCCAGGCGACACGAAATTCTGTGCCCTCTTCCTGCGCTTGAGGCCGAACCAGTCCGCGATTGCGATCAGGCCGGGTTGTTTGAAGTGCATGTGAGCAATACTTGCAGTGAATCTCTGATCATTTAACATGGATCCTTCCCGAGCTTTCCTCCGAGATGCTAAAAGGGTTATTATCAAGGTATCATTCTGTCATAGCTCCTCAATTCGCATCTCAAGTGGAATAGTACCAACAGTGCACTAAATGGACCTTTGTGTCGGGCTTTTATCTTAAATACTGCAGGTAGGAACTGCAGTTGTTACTCGTTCTGATGGAAGGCTTGCGATAGGCAGGATTGGTTTGCTTTGCGAACAGGTTTAACTCTTGCAAGACTGCCGTGATTGGATGTGTGCATTGGGCATAGAACTGACGTTGTTCATCTTTATTCCGAAAATAGCCTTTTCAAATACAATGCATGTCCATTTTTATTATATACTGCAACTACATTCTTTATTGTATACACAAGAAAAGTCGTTTTGTGCTCTTCAATCAGTAAATTCCAGAGAAAGCATGATCTTCTGTCAAAAACCTCTTCCTAGCTCTGCCAGGTGATGTTTGGGGCAGGGACCTTTGATTTCACGTTGCCGATGATTATCACAAATTATTCTTTCGAAAGTTTCTTACATTTCTAACCAAGCATTATTGTCGATTGCCATTGCATCGCTGTCAGCTCGACAATCGATGATTTCGGAACCGCAAATACTGCTGATTTGGGGTTTTTAAGTCTCTCTCTCTAGGTCCCTCACCCCCCCGGTCCTTTTTTTTTGCCCTTCCTTTCTCCCTTCCTCTTTCCTCTCTACTCCCTTTTTCTTTTCCCTCCTTTTCCTTTCTGTTCACCCCTTAACTTTCAAGACATAAAGTATTTTTATGCTAGTGATGTACATTAAGAGCTTCATGATTCGCAAAAGTTTCAATTTATTGACATAGTAAATGTAGCTAATGTAGCTACAAGAGGCCTTAAGAAGCCCTAGAAATTGTCTTGGGGATCAAATCAAGCGCATGATTTGATCTCCAAGGGGATTTTGAGAATACCCCTTTCTTAGTATTTTAACTTCCCTTGAATAATAGTACAGGATAGGATAAGATTGCATAGCATTGCATCACATAGTATAGTATAGTATAGGATAGGATAGCATAGCATAGCTTAATAAGATAGAGTAGGATAAGATTCAATAGCATAGCATCACATAGTTTGGGATAGGATAGAACAGGATATCATAGCATAAATAGGATAGGATTGGATAGAATAGGATAGCGCAGCATATGATAGGATAGATGTCATGGATTCTTGGATTTGATATAGTTTGGAATGAGGCTCTCTATGCTCACCACTCATCTTTTTATCCTCTAACATACTTCTACCTATTACCTTGCATTATGACTTGGAGTACACGCACATACGCCCTTATCAAAGAGGTGGTTGAATTGACCGTATGAACCCATCCTCGCAATGTCGTGATGGAATCTTTTCGAAATATGTTCTAATCTTGCTTGCATTATCAACAACATCATCATAGAATATTTTAGAATTATTAAAACCACTCTAACACCTATAAAGGAGGGTCCTACCATATAACTCTTTAATATCATCAATGGTATTCCTTGGAGCTCAAGGAGTCTTAGCATCAAAGTACTATGATGTTCCAATTAATGGAGAGAGTTGCCATAAAGCTCTTTACTATTATCAATACTAATCATGGGAGTTGAAGGAGTCTTAACACTCAAGTAAGTAAGTCTAAGTCTGAGTTCCACACCGTATCTTGTATGAAGTCCTAGGTTGTTGTTTTGTCTTGCTTGCATGTCGTATTTTCTGACGTCCTAATATCTCAAAGAACAAGATCTTGTCCGGATCCTATCATATTTTTTGTCCATCTCCATGGAGAGACCTTGCATAATTGAATATCTTGTATCTCTATGTATGATATTTGTTTGTCCGAATGCCACTGGTGACTGAGTTACATATTGGAATATCATGGGTTTCAAGTTGAGAGATCTTGAAAATCTAGCTTGTTTCGCTCTCTTCTAAACTCTATACTTGTCGGTCTTGAGTTGAGGGATTTCTTATGGTATTCTGACATTATCGTATGTATTCTCTTATGTGGGTTGTCTTGTAGTCAAAGTCGATTGTAATACTCTTGTTTTAGGTCTAGTTTCGATGAGCATAATCTAATGTCATGGATACTCATATTTGATCTACTAT